>CM023357.1:44606820-44988419 GCA_013282895.1 Eriosoma lanigerum
CTTTTACATTACTTTTAAATGTTAATAGCGAGATTAATAGTCAAATTGAAATTAAAATTCTTCAAGAGGCAATGATTTTTTGTTATACATATCAAATAATTTTTGTCTTTTATTTATCATGTTTTGTATTTTAGTTTCACTATATATGTTAAGGGGAACGGAAGCGGCATTTATTAAGGGGTTTTATTTTGCAATTTATATACACGGTTTAAATTGAATAGTACAGACTATACACCACAAGGTGGCTTTAGCTGCAGCTTCATTCAAGTATAAATTCTATTTAAAAATTACATATCAAATGATAAACAAAAACAGGTTTACGAAATGTGTATTATACATTAGAACAATAGTCAATAATTTGATGACCAGTCGCAATCAGTCACATAATAAAATATATATATATAATTATGTACAATATAATCTTATACAATAAATCAATATCGCAGACCTGTTTATAATCAAAACACTATTCCCAAGTTTTGTGTATTTTTGTTCATTTGATTTATAATTTATAAACATTATTATATAAGGTAAATATAGATTATGATTTTTTGGATTAAAAATACAATATAAAGATAGATCATCAAAATTTTCATATTGCCACAACACTTCGTCTGCAACTAGTGTCTATTGTCTTATTGAGCAATTAGTTGATATAAATATTTATTATTTTTTTATTATTCTATTATTTGTAATTGAACCTTTCATTTTAAAGCCTATGATAATTGCCTTATCTGGTCGGAATTACGCATCGCAATACTACAAAATATAGATTTTTTCGTAGTATCAGTTATAAATTGTTGTACAAGTATTTTACTTGAGCTTTGGCGGTTTTCAACGCTTTTGGCTGCTCGCTTATATCATTGATTATAAAATAGTCTATTCTATAATCAATGCTTATATATTCTATATTGACCCAAAGATAGTAGATATACAAAAAAAAAATACGATTCGTAAAAATATGCATGTTTTTATAAAAAAAAAACTTATTACATGCATAAATATGCAAAAATAAATTGGTATTTTTAATTTCGTTACAACCTAAAACATATTTTAATCGTACATTGCAATTTGTAGGACAATTATTTAAAAATATGCAAATGCAATTTGTTGGACAATTATTTAAAAATATGCAAATGCAATAAGTTCTGAGCCCATTTATTAGCAAACATATTTAATTTTGTAATTTTGTATAGATAATCGAGATAAAATAAAATCATATTTACATTTATAATATTATACAGAATATAAGGAACGTTCAATCGTTCAAATCTTTACGTAAACAATAATTTATTGTTACTTATTATTTTTATTTTTATGACATTAAATTGTTCATATTCTATATTTACATGGATACCCAGCAAGTGATAAATATATTATAACCGGTTTGACCATGAGGTGTGCGTTGTCGCTGTCGGAATTGGTGCAGTAAAACTCCCTATGCTAACGTTATCTCGTGGTATATCTTGTCAATCTATCAAAAATCGTTAAAATATCATTTATGCAAAGTGATTTCGTAGATTTCTCTTTCCAAAATAAGTCGCTAGACCGATTTAATTAATTAGTTTTCTATTGAAAAGAGAAGAAAATTATCTTGGGTGGCTAGAAGCCCGATTTTCGATTTTTTTTCCTTTTATATGAAAACTTTTAATTTTCAAGTGTTACAAATTTTATAAATTTTAACATTAATTTATTTACATGCATTCATTAATTTTAAAAATTGAGCTACTAGCCACCCTGGAGAATGTTTTCCTCTTTCTAATAAAAAAACAATATTTAAAATCTGTTCAGTCTGAAGGTCGGAAATAGTATTCGCGTTTTAATGTATTTTCATATAGGAATATAGTCACTTCCGTTCCCCTTAACTACCTATTAATAAACAATACTTATTATTTATGAACATATCATACATACAAACACCGCTTTTATTACATTATTATAACTATAAGTAATGCATGTGAAGTCTAAAGTAAGTTCGCGGATAGAAAATGAATATACCTACCAATACTCACAATTTATTTATAGCTTTTAAAAACTGGGGCTGAATTACTCAATAAAAAATAGTTTTTATAAAAAAAATTATCGTATCGCAACTTCTCGGTGATGTTCCATTTATATCCATAATTATAAATATTTAAATATCCAATATTTCTTTCTATGTAGTATGATAATTGATAGTATGTAGTATCATTACTTATTGAACGTACTTATACACGACTTATGTATAGTTATAATGATATAGCAAATTAATATTTATTTTCCCCATATTTATTGATGTCATATGTATATTACAAAGTGATGTAACATTTGAGATCATTAACAGCAATCACATAAAGTTTTTTATATTATAATTTTGCACAAGGGATACTACGATAGTACGATAACGATTTCAGATTACGCTCACCGCACATTTACTTACTAGTTTACCGTACGGAAGGCATTAAAATTCATCCAAGTAAATTTGCCTATACATTACTCCTTAGAATTCAGTCGACTTCAACCAATTACTTTTTTTTTTACTTTCGTCTTTTCGTGTCATCATTATTGACTGCGCGCTGCACAGCGACTTGTACGAACAAGTTTTATTCTATAGAAAATATTGGATACCACCGAGTTTTAGTCACTTTAAATGTCGTATTTACGGTGGAGAGGTTCCAAACTTTTACCTCCTTCAGGATCAAAAAAAAAAAAAAATACAATTTTATATTTGAGTATTAACATAGGTAATACCACAAGTGTAGTAAAATTGGATTTGTTGATTTTTTGGCCAAATGTGTATAACATTGAACTTTTTTCCAAAAAAGTTTAATATTTCCTGCAATTTTTGGTTTATCGGTCTGCAAATTGTATCGAAATCTAATTATATACTACTTAATCTTTTTACAAAATATTTTGAAAACTGTGACTGACAATTTTTTTTATAAGCTTTTAAAGTGAAAATTCCCGAAAATCGGCAAAATAACGGTTTCGTTATTTTCAATTTTTGTATTTCGTGATAACTAATTTGGTTTTGATTGTAGGAACTTGAAATATCCTTTTAGTACTTCCATAAGTGTTATTCAATAAAAAAAATTTCAAAAAAATGATTTTTTACTGAGTATAAAGATTTGAAATTTTTCGCAAAAATGATTTAGATTACCTGCAAATTTAGCTTTAACGGATTGAACATTTTATAAAAACCTACTCATAAAATACTTTATCAATTTCCAAAATATTTTAAAAATCGTAAGTTGTAACTTTATTTTATAAGCTTCTAAAATATGAATATTTTTAGTAGAATTGATTTTTTTTTTTATGTATGAACACTTTTTCGGGTAGAAATAATGTTCTGATTACCACAAGTAGAGTATGTTTTCGGTAGAAAATTAGATCTAGTTGGTACTTTAATTAGCTCATTTTTCGAATTTCTCAAAAGCTTTTCCTTAGAAAAAGAAAAACTACCGAAAAATGGCGAAAACTCGGCAAAATTACAGTTTCTGTTATTTAAAATTTTTTAATTTCGTAATAACTAATTGAGTTTTAATCATAGTGTTTTGAAAATTTTTTTGACTATTTATTTAGGTAAACTTCATTGCACGAAATAATTTAGAAACGATTGATTGGTTTAATAATTTTTACGTGATGCCGTGATGATGGGTGTCCGAGCAAGCATAATAAGATTTTATGCTCTCGGCCCGAACGGTGTGAATAAATCAATTATTTTAAATTATGAAACTAAAAAAAATCCTTATTAAATCATTATTCTGTAATAAATGTTAGAAATATTGAAATTGATATTAAAAATTTAACAATCGTTATAATATATTATTTTAAATATTATTTTGATAATAGCTTTTTTGGGCCCCTAAAATCTAAAAGTATGGGAGGCCTCAGTGCAATGAACCGCCCGAACCGCAGTTTCTACGACACCGAGTACAAATGTAGGTAAACAGAGTTTAAGTTATTACGCCATAATTAAATAATATATATTTCAGTCATATCCACTAACTAAATTTAATACACAAAATCACGCTTTCAATGATAAGCATTACAAAACAAATACATGGCTAATGAACTTCTATATTGCAGTAGAGGTTCAAAAGCATCTCAATTTTATACATTGAGAAATAATTATCTAAATGTATTGATACCGATAACATTATTAATATATTTGCAAGGCAATAGGTTTATACAATAAAAATAAAAAAATAATAGCTATTTAAAATTTTATTTTTTTATGTTCCTATTACCTATATATATATTTGGTACCTCAACTAGAATAAAGTAGGAGTAGCTAGTAGTTAGTGGATTGAAGCGTCTAAAAATGTCTGTTTACGCTAATGGAAAAGACAAAAATGTTGAGCCCCCCCCACGGATGTGATCAAATATCTGTCTGTTGTAAGACCTTTAAAATACGGAGGTGAAATTTTCTTTTCTTTTTTTATTCTTTGTACATTATGAAAATTTGTTAGCGACTTAATAAAAAATTATTTTACAAAACCTATTTCAGATAATGATGCATAATTGTATGGATTTTTACTATATAATAAACTATTTAAATTAAACAGAATAATTTATTAACAAATTATATAAACTCTGTAGCAATCTAAAATATATTGTTTAAAAACTAATTTAATTAACGGAATATAAAATAAACGATGTAAAATAGCATGTTATATACTCTAATGTAAAAAGTGGGAACGTCAATTTAAGATGTTTCTCCTTCATACCTTCGGTCCTCGGAAAAATAAGTGGTTTATTATAATAATTAAAATTTGAATGCAATTATATAGTATTAGAAAATACGATTCTGAGCGAATCTTAATATATTAAAATATATTATACTGTAATCCATTCTAAGATTTTACCAGGAGTATAAATTATACATGTACCTATATTTATTATTTAAAACAAATTTCAAATTCCTACGATCAAAATTCAAGGAGTTATCATTTCATGATAAAAATTCTCAGTCACGATTTTCAAAACATTTTGTAAATAAATTAAATAGTATATGTTGAGGTTTCTATAAAAATTTCAAACTGTTAAACCAAAAATTGCAGTTAATATTAAACATTTTTAGAAAAAATTGAAAGCTATATTTAGCCAAAAAATCAATCAATACATTCCAAAATTTTCTAAACGTAAATATTACCTATGTGAATACTTAGAAAATTTTAAAAAATTTTCAAGTCCCTACGATCAAAACTCAATTAGTTATCACGAAATAAAAAATAGAAAATTACAGAAATCGTAATTTTGCCCATATTTTGGTAGTTTTTCTTCTTCTAGGGAAAAACTTTGGAGAAATTCGAAAAATGAGCTAAAAAAAGTACCAACTAGATACAATTTTCTACTGTAGGCATTCCCCACTTTTCAATCCATATATTATCCGTACAATTATTTCTACCCAAAAAAATTTGTTCATACATAAAGAAATATAGTAGTATTGTAGAAACAATAATACATTCCTCGCTTCGCTTAGAATGTAAAATTATAATGACCATGTAGTACATTAAATTTCATTAATTATACATTGTTATAAATTAATTATACATAGAAAAAAATTATTCGTATAAGGTTAGATAATATTATTAAATAATAATAATTAATACAAATAATTAATTTGTAAATTCAAGTATTGAAAGTGAAAATCTAAATGATATATCAAATATTATTCCCACAGTTTGTGTATTGAAAATATGAATGGATCAACCAATGATACAATAACTGATACAGAGTATATAACTTTATTTATTAATTTAAACTAGTTTAAGTAATATGTAAGATATTTTATAAATATGGATATTTTTAAAATCCAAAATTGCTAATTCGAATAAATTTTTTTTTAGAAAAATATTTCCTGTTTTTCTATTCTTTTTTAGTAGTTTTACTAGCGAAAATTTACCTAACTTCTAATAGTCCAATTTTAATTTTGAAAAATAATTTAAATTTATTAACTTATATTCTATAATATGTAGGAAAAATATTTTTATTTTATTATCCTATGACTCGTGTAACTATATGTAATAAAAAAATAAAATTAATTTTGTATCATGGTTAATTAGCTAAATATAAAATTAAAAATTAATTTCCTACATATCATAGAAAACAACATAAGGAATTTTAATAATCTTTTAAAATAATAATTTAACCATCAGAACTAGGTGGATTTTTCTCCTGTTTTTGTGCTTTTTATTTGATTTATTAATTGTGAAATATTTTTGAGTGTTTATTGGATACATGTGCATGCGCGTACGTATAACCAGTTTAGTAGGTGATAAAATACTAATAATTGTTGGTTTGTAATTTCAAGGAATTAACCAATAAGCCAAATAATAGTACACTCACAGTAATGTTCATTTACTTCTCACACTGTGACACATGCGTCTGTAAATATTTACAATATTGCCTATACAGTATTCCTTAATAAATGATCTGCACCAACCACCTTAATTTATAATTATATCATAATACTATAATAGGTATACTATATTATTATCCAGTATAATAATAAATTAATAATAACGTAGATATTATGTTTACTTATAAATAGAGTCAAAAGATGTAAAATAATGTATTAAAATAATAATACTATAATGGACATGGGATATTATTATACGGGATCAATATTAACTAAATATGGCCCATACGGAGATATTAATAAATAACTACGTCATAGTCAATAGTGGAGTTTTGAATTCCTATTCTAAATTCCGGGACAGAGTTACTATTATATACCGTCCTAACAAATATACTACTATAGTACTGTAACGGTACTGTTCGTCTAGTGAACGTCCGTCGATAGATTTGACTGGTGGAATCCTGAGGATACAGCTACAACTAGTTGGCTAAGCTATCTCTGCACTAAAAAATTTAAAGTTCTCTATTTAATTTATATAACCCCAAAGAAACTCCCAGGGTTCGTATTTAATCTTAGTTCAAATAAGTAAACTCTCAATTTAGCAACACAATGGAATATATATATATTTAACAACGAAATACCTATGAATTATATATATATTATACACCTGATATCTGGATCCAAGCGATTGACCAATGGAAATCCGGATGACAGACGGAGACGACGCGCACAAGCAACAATTATTTAAATAAAATATAAAATAATTTAAGTATGAAACTATTACTCGCGCAATCACGGTAATAAGTCGATTCTCGTATTTATTTATATATATTATTTTCGTGTTGTATATTGCGTCTCCCCACTGTCATACGTACTGTGATCGAGCGGTTAAGAATTTATGCCTACTTGCAAAAATTGGAGCAGCCATTTTAATCACATAATGTGACCGTACAGTACCTATACTAACAGATTTCTTATGAATTTATTGTTTTAATTTATTATTTTATTATTATTTAATATGATTTATCAGTGGATTCTGAAAGTAAATTGAATATATATTTTATTAATTCAAAATTTATTTTTAAAATAAAGATCTAAATATTTCTTAATACTCTTTAAAAAATATTAAAATACATAAAAAAACTATAACAATATAATTATTATAAAAATATGTACAATGTACATTTTTAATAATAATATATTGTTGCGTACCAACCAGACCAACTTGGATTCGTATAGGAATGTCTAAGTTGAACTCAATGATTTAAATACAAAACTCGTTTATTTAAATAAAGTCAACTTGGAGAATAAAAGTTACAATAAAATATAATAATCTGAAGTGTTATGTAACTTTTTCTTGAGTTGGCTGTGGTGTTCTCAGCACGCCGGTTACAAGTCGTCTGATTTGTTCTGGTGTCGTTTACACTTATATAAACTTTTAGTTTTCCTGTTGACCATTTGAGTTATGTTTTAATCATTTCCTCCATTTGTTATAATTATAATAATTTTAAATAAACATGAAGCTATATGTGTGTATCATATTTGCATGTATACATTATTTATAAAGGCGTTCAATATTAAATGGAGTTTACAATTAGTCTACTCCTTAAATTTTTATCGTAGGGACTTGCAATTTGTTTGAAATATTTACATTGGTAATTTAGTATTTACACGTGGTAAAATTTTTGAATGTATTATTAGTATAGTGTATTGTAATATATTGAGTTTCATAGAGTATTATTAAATAGTAAATATTATTATTAATTATACAATATATAATCAATGATACAACTAATGAATATAGGTTAAGTTATAAATACTAATAATATTACTATTATTGTCGTTGTACAGACTTCGCATACGACATACGTTTGTGTCTATCAGACGAATGAAGGTTACATAACTCGATTAAGCCAATTTGTCCTTTTCACATATAATAATAACACAAAACATCGTTCATCAAGAGAGTATTTCAATAGTTTGTATAATCATGTTAATCTATACAATAATAGTTATATTAGTTATAGGAAACCTACAAACTAAGCGACTAACTTAATTAATATTTAAACGAGTTATAAAGGGTCATTGTATACAAGAGCGTCGCTTTATTTTAGCGTATCGATGGCATTATGTGTTTACATAATATAACATCAAATTGTGCCTTCTTACGACAAGCAGAGTGGAATGAACAAGACGTATAATATAATTACCTACTCAGCGCTTCCAGACGCAGCGTTACAAGTAATTAATGCTAACAGGAGATCGACTATAGAAAGAGATAGATCTCTGACTGTAACCGATGAAAACTCGTCGCCGCTGACTACCTTTTTTATTTTAAACAGATTTATATAATATATGATAGCGTTAGTGTATGTAATTCAATTAAATGTAATTCCTAACATATAGGATAACCAGACATTTTATAAAATAACGAATAATTTTAGTTAAAATATAATTTATATATACTACTATTGGATAATACATCTATGAATAGATAATAGTCATTTCTTTTATATCTATGCAACTATAATGTTTATATTTTATTATGTTTTCCTACAATTTCAAACCATAAAATATCAATGGATATTAATAGTTGTAAATACTAAAAATGTTCATAAAACATATTTAATAAATATTATTTATGTTTTAGGCAGGTATGTTTTATCCAAAAAAGTTGACCAAATGACTGAATAGATATAATTTGTTAAATTTTTGTTTTGTTATCCACACAGTTTTAAGTATAAAAACTTACAAAATTAATATGTTAAGAAATACTAAGTATATTGTTTATGTTATATTGTAATTAAAATATATATAGACATAATCGCCAAGACATATGTGAGCTATAAAGGAACACAATAAATCGAGTTTGAAACATTAATCTTACCATTGATTATAGAATTAATTTTAGTGTTAATAAAAGCCGTAACCCCCCCCCCCCCCCCGTTTAAACCACTGTTTAAAATACAATAGTTTTTTCTTAATATTATAAAATATAAATTTTGCAGAACACATAAACATGTATCAGGTCCACATATACAATTTTAATCTGACTATAATGATATGAGCATTGAGCACATATCATCATATATTTTATAGCAAGTCGATGATCAATAATAAAACTCCACTATTGTATGGTAGATTTTAGAAATAAGAACACACATATGTATTAATGGAATTTATTATAAATATGTACAATAAATAAACTCGATCAAGTCAGGGTCCACAAACATAAATTACAATCCCTTTACAATTTTATATTATAAGAACCGTAAGAATTATAATATACAATCCCCAAACATAATAAAATTAAGACATATAAAAATAACGGTAAAAACTGTCAGCTAATCAAAGAACGTTTACAGTTAGATTCCTCGAAGGACACTTCCCTTAAAATAGGACTCTTTAGAATCGCCGACAGTCAACCTTGAAATTTTGTCACCGACGTAGAGACATTACATACACTCCACACAGTCCATTTGCGAGAGCTGACCAACAAAGTCCGACCGCACGCTGTTCGCGAGTGCTGACCATTCAACCCAGCCAACATACATATATACAACGTACATATACATATACATATTATATCATTCTAGTGAACTTATTGGTATTCTGACGTGTCACGAGTGTTTTCCATTACGTAAGTTTTGATCTTTTTATTTACGTTGAAATAATCATAATGTAAATCGGAGCGCGTTCTCTGAGGTAAGACATTACGTTTGCATACAGTTTTATTACAATAATATAATTATCACTAACTTATTTACAAATAGTTAAAACAATATATATTTAATTAACAATAAAATATATATCTTGGATATCTTCGATCTCACGATCCTCGAAACCCTCACAACATCGAGGGAAAGTAATAACTCAGAATTAAATAACTCAACCCACATATTTATATACACATATTATTATATTATATAACATACCATACATACCATATATACATCCTCCACTTCCCTCCCTTATTTCTTTTTATTTTATTTTTTAGTTATTACATGACCATTGACATAGAACATAATGACTATTATTCTTTTCGACACCATATTTAAAAGCTATACTTTTTAATTTATTTAATTCTATGTAAAACTCAGCTAATTCATTATAACAAAATCGGGCTGGATATATTACTCCAATGTTATCAATATCGCTTTCAATTTCTTTTAATAAGTCCATTACTATTTATTTATATAATTGAAATTTACAGATTAAGATAAAATATGATATTACCAGTACAAAGTATATGACTCTAATAACAATATAACGTAACTACCGCATAACCTTATATGTAAGATTATACAAACTAAAAAAAGTTTTTTATTAATATTAAAACTTAAAAATATTTTTTAAATGATAATAAAAAAAGGCAAAAATTGTAACACATAACCTAGTTGACTTTAAACTATATAAATGGTTTATTCAACATTATTTACTTACCCTAAATATAGAGGACCTAAATATTAATGGATTATTATATTAAAGAGTTACAAATCTAACATCATAGTCCTGCACTAGGTTATGTGTCTACAAGGATAAAATATGATATTTCATCAATTTAAGTAATATTGTCATGTCTACAAAATAAATTATATAATTATATATAAGTATAAATGTACATACGATGATTATAAAAAATTTACCCGTGAAAATGTACATATACACGTAACGATTGTCGTGTAAAGTATATACAGCGATTATAAAATTAATCCGAGATTTTAATTAGAACAGTCGTACTGCGATAGTCGTTGCGTCTTGCAGACAATCGTGTCTTGGAAACCATAGCTATAGTCAACATGCAACAAAATCATATTATAGTCAATAATGGTGTTTTAGATACCCAATTCTATGCTCTTCTTAGATGCTGCGACAGAGACCTCTTAACAATATTAATTTTATTGGTCTTTGATATATTAAAAGTGCTTGTTTGTGTTTACGAAGTATCTTTCGGTGAGATGGTAGCGGTGAGATAACTAGTGGTGAAATAATTGGCCGCAAAGTTTTTGTCTCCTTCTATACCACGGTATACTACGACGGTATTAATACCTACAACAAAACGGTATTTAATAACTATTATATAAATACTATTATTGTTGTCGTTATAACTTATAAAATTTAATCAAATTTGCGGTATACGGTATACTCGTTAATAATATTGGTGGCATTCATGATGGCCGGCGGAAGGCACAGGCAACACTGCAGGTATATGCCTAGGGCAGTATTATTTTCTACGCTTATGATATTCATATTTAATTAAAATAATTATTACACGATCAAAGCGTAGTTGATTCTCCAGCTAACGAAAATGTAACGTTTTGTTTTGTTTTAAATTTGTTAACTAAAAATAATAATCACATACTACTCTCAAAAATTGAACCTAGGTAAGACGTCTTTTAGTATTTTCCTATGTGTTTTAAATTTTTAAACGTAGGAATAAAAAGAAATTTGATTTGAAAAATACTATTTTTAACCTAACCTAAAAATATAAAAAAAATAATATAGAAGTTAAGTAAAAAAAAAAAAAAAGGAATTGAATATTTTAAATTTTTAACCATATTATATATTAATAAATAAAATAAAATAATGTTAAAAATTTAAAAATATATGCAATAATTTCTTGATTAGTCGACATGGAAAAAAATGTATAACAAATTTAATACTATGATTTATGGAAGAGATAGATAAGTATAAGTTTGATGGGAGTTAGCGATTTACAATACGAAATGCGGCAATATTGTACTTAAAATGTATGCAAAATTGCAATATTGTCAAACGCTGGTCATGAGTGGCAGTACATTATAGTTGATAAAATTATATCAAACGACAAAAAACATGTTCACGCAAAACAGAAAAAGTATTTTATTTAAAAAATTGTTGTGTTAAAATACCTATTATAAAAAAGAAAATTAAAATAATTATTAAACGATCAAAGCATAGTTGATTCTCCAGCTATCGAAAATGTAACGTTTTGTAGTGTTTCAAATTTGTTAGCTTAAAATAATACCCACATACTACTCCAAAAAATTTAAAAATATAGTATACCTACTCATATAAAAAAAAGAAAATTATAAATATGTAAACCATAACGACCGACCGATAGGAGTCATATCAATTTCTTGTTTTATTATTTAATTGTGTTACGTTTTACGCACTACGCAGTGTTATTTATATTCAATTTATACTAAACATGTTTTTGAGTTTTGAATTACTATTATTATAATTTTCTGAGTAAGTTTAGACAAAAAATACTTCTGAGGAAAAATTTAAAATTATAGACAAGAAGTTAAACTTCTATAATACAATATTTTAAAGCTATTTAATAACAATATGATAATATTATTATGTGTCTGCGACTCTGCGTATGTACTCCCATTTATGAACTTCAAAAACAATTTTAGGTTATCAATTTTACGTAATTTGTACGATAACTTCCAGACTTAGTAGGTACAATATCCCTTTTCGACCTATATTATTACATATTATAAATAGTATCCTTTTGTTCCTTTGTGTAACCATAAAATATATTATAGTAGTTTCACGAACTTCCTTTTTAGTTTTGTTTGGTTACAAAACATTTCAAAACTATGTATTACAGTTGTGTATACGCCAAACGCAATATTGAGTGGTTATTAATTGGTACATTGCACAAAAGTTCTGTAACACATCACATATTCAAATTATAATATAGCATAATAATTATTTTCTAATAATAAAACTTTTAATATTGAGGTAATGACTTGAATAAATAATAACAATAAAAAAAAAACAAATTTTAAATATTCAACTATAGGTATACCATTATATTTTATATCATTCCATAAAATATTTAAATACATAATAATTTTACTATAATGTTGTATTTTTTATAAATTCACAATTTTTTTTTATCTGTTCTTCAAATACAGTTAATTATGACCACCAAATTATATTGTTAGGTCTATATAATACCTTATTTTTAAATGTTGAAATGTCTTTCAATTTCCATAAAAATTTATCTTGCTAACTGGTCTTTTATTAATTTTAAAAACTGTTCTGAATTTTTATTTTGTTGTATATGTTCATACATTATACCTATATAGGCACAAATAGGGGGTGCTTGGGGGACTTTAGCACCCCCAAAAATTCAAATCTTCATTCTCAATTTGAACATATAAAATTTTAGGAATATACCTATTCTGTTCAAATTTTTTATTATAATATTATATTTTCGTTTTCAAATATATAATTTTATAACTAATAGTTAAACTATTAAACTATTAAACTGTTTGAGAATAAAAATAATTTTGATTGGTTAAATATAGTAAGTACCTACAGCACACAAATAAAATAGATAGTTTTATAGTAATATATTATATTCTTATTAACCAATATCAAACTTTTGTTATTTTTAATTGTTATATTAGTTGTAATTTGTAAAATATTATAAATAAGATAATTATTTACTTTCTTAGTGTAATATATTATAAATAATATACGAATAATAATGTCGTATTAAAAAAATATATTTGAAATATGATTTTGAAATTAAGGTGTGTGTGTGTGAAGGGGGCTATGTGAGGTATATATAATTTTAGTACTCCCTAGGTCTAATTGCACCTATGATTATAGTGCAATCAAGTTCCATTATACTCGTGCCGGATTTATTTTCATTAATCAACAAACTTATAAAACGATCCAATATACGTAGAAAAGTCTATATACCTTATAGACGACGAAAATGTATAATAGAAATATAGAATAATAGATACAAATTTTAGATTCTGAGCGAAGCGAGGAATGAATTGGTTTTACAAAGATTTTGTTTTTTGTTTTTATATATGAAGACACTTTTACGGGTAAAAATAATGGTCCGATCAGGGCCGGATTTAAACTTTTAGATGCCCAGGGCAAATTTTATTTTGAGGCCCCGAATAGTAAAAAAATTTAAAATACCCTATATCTAAGTAGTTAAGGAAAAAAATTAAAAATTGGCAAACTTGCACGTAATAACTATTTACCTAAAATCTGTTTATTTCAAATTTAATATACCATTGTTCATGTATTACAAATTTAAATACAGCAATGTTAGGTATAGATAGGTATTTAACCTTAATAATCTTAAGAGTAAAATTAAGTATAATAATCATAACATTTTATTTTATTAAAATTTTGAAATTCAACCTTCATAGCAGCTGTCTACATTAATAATAAATTATAAAATAGCTTAATTAAATTTAATAGTTTCAATTTTCTTTTACAGGAAGTTAGTAAATAGTAGGTACAATCAAAATAAATTATATCAAAATTGTTAAATAAAAATACATTTTTATAAATTTCCTTCATTAAACACGAAAGAAATATTTTCACAAATTTGAGAAGCCGATGTAAAAACTTCAGCATTCAAAAATTCTATTTTTTCAGCACAAGTATCATCAATGTTTGTTGATTTTTTAGTACTAGTATTATTCATGGATGTCTGATTATTAATTGCTTTAGAAATTTCAGAAGCTTTATTTTCACATTGTAATAAGTGTGAATTAAAAAAAACTAGATGTACTCATTATTTTTTTAATATTATTTTCAATTTTTTCTTCTTTTTGCTTTTTTAATTTTCGTTTAGCAGCACCACTTTTCTGGACTTTTTTCATATATTGAAACTCGAATAGTCTACAGTAAAAAATATATTAAAGTCTAAAGCCAATATTTTATGATAAATTCGAAACCAAAAAGCAAACCGCTATTAAAACTCAAAGACATTGAATAAAACTTACATTATTTATTTGAAGAAGGTTAATTTATTTAATCAGCTTAATTTAGCTTTACCGCAATTACGCTCGCGCCAGTACGATGGACGATCACTGGACACTAAACTAAACGACAGAACTATCTGTTAGTAGTGTATGTATTCATCTATTCCAAATTAGATACCAAGATGTTTATAATGAAAATAATAACTGAGATAATGACGTGAAAACAAAATAACACAATGGCGGAGTGCGGACGGTCTGTCGCTTATAATCGCTATTATAATATTATGGTACCGCGATACATAGAAGTCCCGGTCACAACTTATCAAAACCCGGGTTTTCCGGGCACTTTTTACCGCGCAGTTTAATAATAAATATCGAACATTTAAATCTATATACTGAAATATTTTGTTTGCTGGATGCCTCAATGCCATTCTGTTATCACGTGACGATATATTGACGTATTAATTTTGCAGTCCAAATGAAACAATATTTTTTTTTTCTGAAGTTGATTTTTTTCCCATACATTTACTAAACTGAAGGTTAAAAAATTTTAAATTTATTTTACAGTATTCGGCATCCGGAGTCCGGATGCGCTCCAAACAACTGATGCCCGGGGCAATTGCCCTTAAAACCCTCCGTCAAATCCGGGCCTGGTTCCGATTACCACAAGTAGGGTATGCTTTTGGTAGCAAATTTTATCTAGTTGGTACTTTATTTAACTCATTTTTCGAATTTCTCAAAAGTTTTTCCTTGGAAGAAGAAAAACTACCAAAAAAATGGCGGAAAATCGGCAAAATTACGGTTTTATTATTTTTAATTTTTTAATTTGGTGATAACTAATTGAGTTTTGATCGTAGGAACTTGAAATTTTTTTTGAGTACTAACATAAGTAATATTTACGTTTGGTAAAATTTTGGAATATTTTAGTTGATTTTTAGCTAAATATAAAGCGTTGAATTTTTTCAAAAATATTTAATATTATATCTGCAATATTCAATATAATATATTATAAATTACTAAATATTTACATTTGTAATTTACATGTGGTAAAATTTTGGAATGTATTATCAGTATATTATATTGTAATATATTGAGATTCACTCAGAATCGTAATTTCAAATGCAATATCATTGCATTCAAATCTTAATAATTATAATAAACTACTAATATCTCCGAAAACTAAAGGGATGAAGGAGGAATGTCCACAATCGATTTTTTCACTTTTTTTAGTGGTTGTTTAAATTAAAAATGTATTTTTATACAGTATAAAACATATAAGTTTGTGTTTTTTACTATTACTATACGTTTTATATTACGTACGTATAATACGACGTATTTATAATATACTGTATTATATGTTTCAACCCTATATATATATATATATATAAAGGTGTCACAACCATGACACATATTTACAAAATAAGTTGTAAAAACACTTTTTACTTCTTAGGCTTTGAGTTGGTTAAGAGAAGGGTGGGTGGGTGACTTGCGACTTATAATATTAAATTCGTGTCGCCATTGCATGACAGAACGATAAAAATGTATTGTGCCATTGTCGCCCGAATAGCAAATCGAGTGCATACACAGTAGATTTTATATTAAATATCTGGTTTTGAACATAGTTGATTTTTACGGTCTTTGTCAAGTTTAAATACAATATATGACATGTACGTGAATGCTGTTCAATAACGGTTTAAATGTAAGTTCCAAGATCGTATATGCGTATATGCGTATATGCATCATGTGCAGAAAAATAATAATAAATAGTGATTTCTTACACTTTTTCCCGGACCCAAGTAAATATAATATGCAAACTTGATTAATTATTATTGTGATAAATAAAAAGGTTAGGTTTTAATGTTAGTTAAATAATATCATAATATTAAGATAATATAGTTGTATTCAATATGATTAGGTATATATGTATATAAGTGTAAGTAGGTATATAATATTTAAAAATATAATATGTTTTGATTAATTATAAATATGATTAATAATGAGAATAATGTAATAATAAAAATATAATATAATTTTATGGTTTTATTCAATATGATTAGGTATATACGTGTAAATATGTATAATTTATATAATAATATTTAGAAATATAATATAATATTTGCAGTTTTTTAAAATAATTGTGTATTTAAAATATAAATGTAGTAGGTATAGTATTACAATAAAATATAATGATTAATATGTGAGACTCTATATATAATATAACAACGTTGGTTTAATATGTTATTTAACTTTCCAATTTTTACATTTTTTTTTTTTTTTAGGGTAATAATATATGGTTAAGATAAGATTTCTTGAGTTGTTATTGGTTTTCTTCTTCATATGAATGGTTTATTTTATTTTGTATTCATAATTTTTTGAAATTTACGTGTTTCTTTACGAGAGATATTGTCATTATTTTTTTTTTAAACGTGTTGTCAATTGTTATAGTTCACTGTTTATATGATAATGATCCAATGTGTATTCTGAGTAGTATTGTGATGTGATAAAATTAATTGCTTTATTTGAGTATTTTTATCAATCTTGCGTGATGTTAAAATTAAATTTAGGATAAGGATTGATTTATTATAATTTTTTTTACATATTAGTGTAAATTAAAAAGTTTTGTATACATTTTTTATTTTCTACAAAATTATATAAAATTAAACTTTATATAGGTAGGTTATATTACCTATATAAATTTGATATATATTTTTTTTATAAATAATATAAATTGATTATTATTATTATTTTTATTAAACATTATATATATATATATTATAATTTTTTTACAAATTTAATAATTTTCTTTTTTTTATATAGTTAATATATTTTGTTATGAATTATATACAATTATTATAAATTTGCGTTATATGTATTATATAAAATGAATGTATATTTGTAATGTTGCTGTATTTTGAATGTTTTTTTTTATATTATTGTTGCTATCCTTTCTCTCTCTTATTTTTAAAAAAAAAAAATGTTTCGTTATTTAGTTATGCATTACAGAAATAATTATCTATAAAGCAAGAATTGAATAAATAGATAATTATTGGATAACTCTTCTTGATTCTTATTTATTTTGTGTGATTATGTTTTTTTTTTAATGATTGTAAATTTATAAATGGAGGATCAGTTTTTTTTTAGAAACTTTCATGAAGTCGACCTCATCGTTTTATAGTATAAAAAATAAATTACAAAAATATGAAATTAAACATGTTTCTTTAATACAAATCGGGTGATCGCCGCCCTTATATCCATCAAAAAATTGAATTTCACATAATATGGACATTTTGTTGATTGTATATACCCAGTGCCAGATTTAGAGTTGAAGGTTTATAAAATACCTATTACTTTAAAATATTACATAGATATTTTCTGATAACATCTAAATAATAATTCCTGAATCTCAGAAAAAACAATCATTAGCATACATATTACATTTACATAATTGAAAATCAAAATGCGATGTTCAATGTTTTTATATAATATTTATTTAATATTAATGGAACAATATTTTGCACAGTGGGCAGACTGGTAATTAACAGACGTGATTTTATCGAGTGATATTTTTGTATTTTCCCCTTATTTACACATTGTTGAATTTACGTTAAATCGTCGCCATCTTGAGAAATATCGCACGGTAAAATAACGTCAATAAAAAAAGTAATATAATATAAAGTCTATTTACTCTTTACCCGTGTTATTCGTTGTCAGAGATAAAATAAATACAAGTATAAAAAAAACGAGTGCTGCTTTTCTCAGAAAAACTGTAGGTATTGGAGAAAAATCAATTATATATACTATAATATGTATATATTGTATATAGCATTATAGTATTACCATTAATTATAGAATAGACTATATATATAGTATATTCTACTATATAGTATTTACGAGCAAAATCTTCGCTGCGACTGCGTGAATCAAACGCACAGCTTTTTGTTTCAGTAATCAGAGCTGGATTACACTTATAATTTAAGGGGGGCTATATACCCTTAGTGAGGCCCATATACCCAAAACAATATTTTTTTTTTAATTTAGATTTAGTGGTTTGTATTACTAGTTATGTAAGTTAATAAGTATAATTGTTTTTTTCTAACAATTGATTACATTACTTAATATTTAATCTTAATCGAAAATTATATAAATTATAAAATATAAATAAGAGGGAACGTCAATCTAGGATATTCCTCTTTCGTCCCTTCGGTTCTCGGAGAAATTAGTGGTTGATTATAATCATTAAGAAATGATTGAATGCAATGATATTGTATTAAAAAAATTGATTCTAAGTGAATCTCAATATATTATACAGACAATCCAATTAGAAAAAAAAAATAATCTATAAAAGTAACATCTAGAACAAATATTCGTGTACAATCGATAATGATCAACAATAATTTACAGTTGCGATAAATGATTTAGGGCATTTACGTATTTTAAAAATTAAATTAAATTAAATACACACTGTGTTGTTGTCGTTAAGTTACTAGCCAAGAGCAACGATGATACTAAATACCTACGTTACATTATTTAACCCAAAATACATAGTTAAAAAATAAAAACATCAATTTTTTAAAAAATATTCAATATGCATAAAAATTTGCAAAATATACACTTTTTAATTTTTGTTTTAAAACTAACTTGTATAGAATGGATTTCTAGATTGGTCTGCTATAAATCAAAAGCGTATAAACAAATATGCAATTTCTACAATTTCTGAACCCTTCTGATAATCCATTCCAAAATTTTATCACGATTGTAAATTACATATGTAAATATTCAAAATAAATTTCAAATCCCTACGATCAAAATTCAATGAATTATTATTTATGATAAAAATTGTTAATCACGATTTTCAAAAAAATGTATAAATATATTAAACAGTATATGAGTAGATTTCTATAAACATTTTAAACCGTTAAACCAAAAATTGCAGGGAATATTAATTTTTTTTTGGAAAAAAGTTTAAAGCTTTATATTTAGCCAAATAATCAATTAATCCGTTCCAAAATTTTACCACACTTGTATATTATCAAAGTTAGTACTCAAAAAAAGTTTTAAGTCCCTACGATTAAAAATTAATTAGTTACCACGAAATAAAGAATTAAAAATTACGAAAATGTTCTTCTAAGGAAAAACTTTTGAGACATTTGAAAAATGAACTTAATAAAGTACCAAGATGATACGATTTGTTACCGAAAGTATACCTTATTTGTGGTAATCGGACTATTATTTCTACTTGAAAAAATGTTTTCATACATAAAAAAAAAATCATTTTTGTAGAAACAATACATTCCTCACTGCGCTCAGAATCTGAAAATTATATATAATTTTACGTTTGTTTTTTATTTCATCAGATCATTCATTATACTAACTTAGCAGTTGCGAATATAAGTACTATAATGGAAACTAGAAAGACTAAAAAGGTCATATATGATTATAAAAATATAATTTATGTCAGTAAAAATATTATATTAAATAAAAAAGAGTCAATGTGGCCACTTTTAACCTGTGGCCCAGGGCTACAGCCCCCCTGCCAGTAATATAACTCCTACCACCGAGTAAAAACTAAAAAGACTATACAGTCATACATTTGTACATTTGCTAAGTGGAGATTGATGGCATATTTTGCCGCATTACAGTCGGTACGAGGAGTTGTTAATACTTGGGGTGGCAAAAAATCGACAATTATCGGAATTTTGATATCTTATCATAAATCCAATATCAATTCTACGATATAACGACCACAGAATAAAACAATGTAACGACCATGATCCATTATTATAACCATTATTATATCGATATATCGGATACAAATAATGAATTTTTCTTGATATACAGATACATTGATATACAGATATTTGAGATTTTTAAATAAAATGCGTATTCGAAAATTGTTACTTGGTATAATTATATTATATAATAAACATAATAAGCAACAAAACTACTTGTTATTTATAAATAAATAAATATAATTTTGAATTTATAAAATAATAATATAATGTATAAGTGGCGGTTCGTAGTAGTTTGGCAAGGGAGTGCCATGAAAAAATTAAACTAAGACGAGCTAAGACGCCTATGAATTTATTACCAGTATTATACATTTATCTATTCTCATAGGTACAACTAAGAGGGTGTTAGGGGACATAGAGTATTCCCTCAAAGAATAAAATAAGAAAATTGTTTTCCGTTTTTTATTAGCATTGAAATTTCAGATATAACATGATTACCCATTAAATAATAATACAAATTTAAAAATAACTGATTTTATATAATTTGTTTCAAAACTCTACCCTAATATAATGTGTCATATTATATTATATAAAAATTGTGAAAATTGTGTCAGGTGGTGTTCCAAATTGTATTTATGATGTGACACATTTTTTCGAGTAAAGATATTACTGTAAATTTTAATTAAAGTAATTTATTAATTATTAATGTAAATACATTGGTAATATTTATTTTTTAATTTTTAATTGTGTTCCTCAACTAATTTAAAAACAAAATTATTTTATTTTGTAATTATACTTGTTTGAAACAATAATAACTTGTACCTACTGTACAATTGAAGTAGATCAATTAGTTTTTGGAAAAAACTATTTTTTCAATACATAAATTGACAATTTATTCATAGTAATTATATTCAAAATGTCATTAGTCAACTTCGATCAGTTTTTATAACTGACAATTTAAGAACAATTTTCAGATATGAACTTGAAGAATATAATATCTGATATTTCTCTTTTTGTATCACACAACTATAATTATTGCAAATAGGTTACAAAAATTATAACCCGCTACACGCCCATATTTTTCAAAGCCCTCTAAACTAATTTAATGTGAAATATAATTCAATATTAGTAATACAATATTTAATTTAAATAAGAGCTCAGAGCCACCTCCCCTAAGGCTCTAACCTAATATTCTAGTTACACCTATGATAGTATACCTAGGTATAAATTGGTTTATAAATATAATAAATTTATTGAAACAATATATTTTTCATTAAACACATTAATAACAATTATTTAAATTTAATGTTAAGGTACGATTTATTTTTATATTATACATTTTTTTACTACTTAAATATACTTAATATTTAATAAATTATTTATTTTATTTTGTTATTTCATATTATACGAATTTTTACGGGACTAAATCTATGATGTCTGGGATTTAAATTTTGATGATAAACTTTGTTTTTTCTCACTCCCTACACTATAGTATATTATATTACTATATAGATACATTATATTTTATTCTAAATAATTTAAGTTATAATATTTATAATATTTCCATTATTCCACATTCCATCAAATTAATAGAATTTTAGAAAATATAATAATAAGTAACTCGGCTTCATACCTAATCTTTTTTCTAATGATGTATTAATGTAATATGATGTCAGACTAAAAAATATCCTCACCGAGGATATAAAGGTAATGTGTTTCCGGTACACGCGGCTGTCGCAACGCGACTCAACATTAGTCGCCGCGGCTGAAATCTACACTGTTTTGAGAGCAGAGCGACTCGTCATCATATTATTGTAAATCATCAAGATGATTTATTATATTTATTATAATAATTAGAACGAATAACTTAAAACACCACAAAATACAAGAATATATGGACTTACAAATCTAAAAATACGTTTACTTACCTATTTACCTATTAAACATTTTTTTTTTAATAACTTTTGTATATTTATATAATTATTATAATTTGTGTTTTTGTTTATTGTTTATTAATGAATTCTGATGAAAATTCACAATATTAATATTATAAATTACAATAGCTTTAAAAAATATTAATAAATAAATTATAACATAAGCAAAACACAATTACAAATGTTTTTTTTTATAATTATTATTAATTCATAACTCTAAAGTATTAAGTATAATATTATATACTTTCATAATTTTTAGACAAATTTGAACCCCCACCCCAAGAAAAAAATTGAAAATACGCCACTGGGTAAATTATAATACCTCAGACACGTATTTAAACTATTATTTTGGGAGGGAAAGGTGATTTTTTTTTTAATATTAATATATTTATTTATAATTATATTATAATATTAAAATCAAATTAATTTTCGACTTTAGTCGCTCCTATTGCCTGCCCTCAAATATGTGCCTGTAGTGCCTACACAATAATATAACATTATATTTTAGTAGGTAGATATATTTTTTAAAATTTTATTACATAAGTAAAGAAAAACTTAAATTCAGTAATGAGGCATGATGTTTTTGGATAGGGAGACATTAAATAAAAATTGCACTATATGCCTAGACCCCCTCCCCCTCTTTTTATTTTATCTATATGGTAAGAAATAAAAAACTAAAAAACAAAATGAAATATTATATTTAAAAATATTACAACTTCCTTAAATGAATAATTTAATATAATAACAAATTTTGTATTATAACAAACAAAATAAAATGTAATTGAATAATTTATAATAATGAATAATTTTATTTTTTAATACAAATTTTTCTTCGTACAAGTAATTAATAATTCCATCGTTCAAAATGGCATTAACTAAATCATCAGCAACGAGGACAAATTACATTAACATAAAAACTGAAGTAAATAAATATTAAAAAACACGTAAACAGTCTAAACGAGACAGCGACGATGATAATAAAGTTTGAGGACTGAAGTAATTACGAACGGCGAGACGCTTCTCATAGTGTAGTTAGTAAACCCCACTCACCCAACATTCCCCCTGTACCCGCGCGCATAATACCATCATATACATTGCTACACGACCGCTCATTTCTGATTGGTTGATTTCAAAAAGCGCGCCTTAAAAATAATCATATTTCTATTTAAAATCACAGAATATTCTGATTAATATCACAAACTAATTTTATATGCATGAAACATTATTTGTTCGTTGAACAACACAAATTATTGTTAGTTTCGTGTGTACTTTTACAAATTTAGTAATAGTTTCAATAATAGTATTAATGATGTAATAATATAATCATGGTATGTATGTTTGTTATAATACTTATTCAATAACTTTATTTATATGAGAAGAATTTATAAGATTACTATATAATCGTCCAAACTTAAAATATTAGAACGGCATTTTATATAATTATCTTTCTTCTCTAAAACCACATTTATAAAATTAGTCGGTAAAATCATAGTATTTAACTTTTCCCAACTAATAAAATTTAAAATCATATATTTAAAGTAAAAAAGTAATAGTGGTGTATAGTGTATATAAATTAATATATTATAGTGTTATATAGTAATATTATTTATAATTATAATTATTCTATTCTGTAGTATAGTCAGTATAGATGGAAATATGATAATATTGATAATTATAATTATATTATTAATTATAATTATCATGATAACAATAATAGCTTATAATAATTTTGTCTTAAAACGCCTTTTTCATATTTTTTTTATATTCTGTGATATATGATAATTATTTTTAAGGCGCGCTTTTTGAAATCAACCAATCAGAAATGAGCGGTCGTGTAGCAATGTATAGGATGGTAATATGCTACCCGCGCGCCCATAATTGAGGGACGTTGAATCGTAACGTCTATACCGTATACTTTGGAATGACCCGCATCGCGCGCATCTAATGTTTTTAAGAATTCTATAACTGTACAATGAAAACCCGATTTTAACAAACATTGAAAAATATATCATATTTATAATATAAAATATAAATTCAAATTTGTAAATATTTTGTAAAACAAATTAATTATTTATTTGTCCCGTGTTCTAATTTCTAAGTGGGAAGACGTTGTCTCTTTGTCTCCTATGACGCTTCGCCACTGCTTAAATTCTAAGATAAATTTCTCAGTATAATCATTGATTGGTCTATTCTATAATCAATAATGGTACAATTAATGTATGCTGATATGTGTGTCTTTCACATAATATTGATTATTTCTTAGTACCTACCTATTTATATAAGACATTAGGTATATAACTTAATTTTTATATTTTCTGAATTACGTCTGTTTAGTACAATGTATTTTTAATGATAGAATTTATATGTTTTCATATCATTATTATTTCCAATTAATATAATTTCTATTAAATGACAGTTCCAGACAACATATTTTCCGATTGAGAGGACGCCACACTCCTAGAAATTGACCGTCAAAACATAGTTTCGTACTTCATGGATTGCAATGACCAGAATGGTCGTAGATAAATAATTTTTAAATCAATTTAAAGGGTACAACATTTTCCGTGTTTTGTCAAAGCGTTTTTTTTTTGAAATGATAAACTACAATTGTTATGCACAATTTAAAATATCATAAATTTTGATTTGTTTGATTTTTGACTAACCATTACAAATCTAAAATGATTAAAAATAAAAGCCTCTGACAAAACATTGAAAAAGTTCTATTCTTTCATTTGATACCAATATCAATAATTTCTGACCATTATGAAGCTCAAAATCAATGAAGTACGAAGTTAAGTAAAAAAGAGAATATTTTAATTTTTTGGACAATTCCGTACATTCTCTGCCAGGAAAAATGATGAACTATTATTTAAAAGAAAAATATAACATTATGTTGCGTCCGTAATAGTGGTCAGCCGATTGTTTATAATGTATATAGTGGTTCTGTGTTCAATGTTCACTATATTTTCATTCAACGAACAGGTTTTTGTAGAATAATGATTTTATGAATAATAAAATTATTATATTTTATATTTTTATATATCATCCTAATCATACGTATTATGAATTTTGTACGTAATCAATAATAGTTTTGTTATTGTTTGTTATTGATAATAATAAAATAAATTCTAAGCTAAGCGAATCTATTTAGTATTTACAATACCTACGTAATTCGTTTACTTTTCTTTTAGTTTGTATATAGACCATTGGTGTAGTATTAAAAAAGTTTGAGTGTACGTAAAAAATTCCCAAAGTATATAATTATATTCCAAGTTTCTAACAATTTGAAAGTTGTAATTGTTTTTGACATAAATGTTTTAATTTTTTGACAAAATTTATAGGTATATTTAGTGGAAACATTTACAAAGATTTATAAAAATATACCTAAACAAAAACAAAATATGCAGTAGTATATGATTAGGCTTCGATAAAATTTTCAAACCGATAAATCCAAAATTGTAGGAAATAATAAACATTTTTGGAAAAAATTTCAAATTTCTATACTTAGTCGGAAAATAAACCAATCGTTTCCAAATTGTTTTTTCTACTGTATAACACCTATGTTGATACTCAAAAAAAGTTTCAAGTCCCTATGATCAAAACTGAATTAGTTATCATGAAAAAAAAAAATTTTAAATAACAAAATCGTTATTTTGCCGATTTTCGGGAATTTCAACTTTAAAAGTTTATAAAAAAATTGTCAGTCACGATTTTCAAAATATTTTGTGAAAAGATTAAGTAGTATATGATTAAACTTCGATAAAATTTTTAAAATGATAAACCAAAAATCGCAGGAAATATTGAACATTTTTCGAATAAAGTTCAAAACTCTATACTTAGCCAAAAAATCAACTAATCCGTTCCAAAACTTTACCGCACTTGTATACTACCTATTTAATATTTAAAAAAAATTTCAAGTCCCTTTGATCAAAACTCAATTAGTTATCATGAAATTAAAAAGTTTAAAATAACAGATTTTTTCCGTTTTTCCACCATTTTTTGATAGTTTTTAGTTATAGCTGCTTGTCGTAATACATAATAACATAACCAAGGCAAATATAATATAAAGAAGCGACAGACGACTGATTTTAGAATGATGCGCTTCTTCCGTAATCAAATATTATCGAGTGCAATCGGCTGGCACAACGACGACGATTTGAATATTGGAAGAGGAAATATGCAGTCGCCGCGTGCTTGCGCCGTTACAAAAGTAGTAAAAGCGCGTTCTATGATTCATTGCTTGCGTTCTCCTTTCGGTGTGGCGTCCTCTTAAAGCATATTTTATACAATATTTTTTCTGGGTTATAAAATTATTTTCATAAAATTTCCTATTATTGATGTGTCATAATTTTAACGTTCTATGATATAACTTTCCAGTAAATCCCTGTTCCACTGAAAATAATTCCTAACATCAATAGGTATCCATTATACATAGTGAATTAAAATATGAGATGAAAAATAAAAATAAAATGGCAAAGAGTAAATATATTGTAATTTTGAGATTAGAAAAAGCAATAAAAATAATTCCACCATGTACAGGTGAAGATGACATTTATCAATTTATAAATGCATATGATGTAGCAAAAAATTTGGTTGAAGCTAAATATACCATTATTAATAAAATGTATAACTACTAAGTTAAATATGGTAGATGCTCTTGAGATGATAAAATATAAAGACACTTCTAAGTGGGTATTTATAAAAATATATTAAACAGATGTATTTGAGGCACTTCAGCATTAGAATTAAAATTAAATTCAATAAAAATGCATAACGGGGAAGATATGAACATATACATTATACAGTAATAGAGAAGAAAAATCATATCATAAATTTTGTAATTTAAGCACAATGAATAAACCTGATGTGTAACAGGGAAGATGTTAAGAGCTTGTAAAAAATATGTTGCCACTTTGAAACATAAATGTTTATCAATAAACAATAAACCATTCACCAAATTTTAAATATATTATGTTATGGTCAATGTGTAATGTCAATAGCAATTTTACATTTTGTAAAAGAACTTAAGCATTACCCAAATTTGGTAGGCAGTGTTAACATTGCCCGGCCAATGGCCATTGTATTATAATCCCAAATTATATAGACTGAAACATATATATATATATATATATAATATATATTTAGTATATACTTATTACTTATAATAATACTAAATGTTATATGAGCAAATCCCGAAAACCTTTTTTTTAAATGTGATATGTTTATTATTTTATAAGACGTAATTAAATGTTAGTTATCCTAAAATCTATTGGACATTGACTATTGACATTTGACAATGACATTGTTATATTGGAAAAAGGTAATTTTTTTATTGGCTAACTGAATATCAAATAGGTAATATAAACTTGTATTAATAAAATTAATACAATTTAAGTTGGTTATTTAATTTTAATACATTGTTTTTTAAAAATAATATATAAGTAATAATAATAAATAAACACAGTTATAATACATTAGAAAAAATAAAAATTTAAGATTTGACTAACATCTATAGGGCAAATCTCGAAGTGATTGAGAGACCAGAATTTTGGGATTTGCCTTTAACACATACACACACACACACACACACACACACACACACACATGTATAATATATTACAGCTTTTAACTGACTAGGTAGAAATGATTAAAAATAAATTAAATATTTATTATTTAATTATTAATAAATAATTTACTGTGCACCTTGTTTACACAAAACATTATTATAATATATTTTATTTAAAATAAATAAATATGAATTTTAACAAATAGCACAAAAATAAAATTATTAGATTAGCTACAAATTACTACTAAATAAATAAATAATAAGTTGATATTATCTATTCCATAAAATAAACAAAAAAACACAATGTGGAATAAATAAATCACAATACAAAGATAAGCATATACAAATTATTCATGACTAGAAACAATATTATACCATAATTTCATAAAAAAAAAAAACATTTTATATAGTACATTAATTAACTGAATATTATATTTATATAAATATATTAAACTAGACGTAAGGTTTTATAACCAAGTCCTACATAACCACAAGCACCAGTTATGGTTAGAATTATAATTGTCATACAATAATACAAGGTAGTTTAAAGATTTAGAGGTCAGTGACAAACAAGATCTTAATATAAGTTTGTGAAAATTAAATTTTTATCTTAGTGTGAAATTTTCATGTAGTTAGGACCCAGTTTATTAAACATAAATAAAATACTTCAGAGCAATATTATCTTTAGCTAATGTATTATACCTATTACCTAATAATTAGATTCAATTTAACTCACCCAGGCATCACAATGATTTTATAATAGTTTAATAATACATAATTAGTTTTAACAGTCTTGTAATATATATATATTATATTAATTTAGTTTATAAATAAATATTTTTATTTTATTCAATGTTCCCACACTGAATGTAATAAAAATAATTAAGATCTGAAGTGGCTAAATATAATATAATAGTAGAATACAAATTATGTATGTATTGAAGATCACATAATAGATTCAAAAATAATTCTGGAACCATGTTTTCATTTTGAACTATGATTGGCTGGTAAGAATTACAATTAAATATTATACATAGTTTTGATATAATTAGATGATTTTTCATTACTTTTCTATAATAATATTGTATTGTGTATTGTATTATGTCATTATCATTTGAGTCAGGGACTTAAGTTACTGCTTCCACATGCTTCCTTGTAGTTAGATGCGTTGAATATGGTAAAGTAATCGTCATGTATGAATCTAATAGCTGACTCTATAGGACACAGGAATACGGTATCTTGCCAATTGCCAACACCGCTATTACAGAATGCTACCGATCGAGTTATGTCTTTACCATTGAAAATCACTCTGAAATAGAAATCTCTGCCAGGGTATACAGTGTCTACTGTGTTGTTACGGTAAACCTCAAACACTAGTCGGGAAGCATAGTGTGGTGACATGGTCTGCGGATTGAGCACACCAAGCATGGACAACAAGTACTGTGCAGTCAAGTCATGGCCCGAGTATAGAACCAAGCGCGGTTTACCCTCAGATACAGTTTTTAACAAGTTTGTGGCCACGTTCAATGCAAACCCGTATGATTTTAATAGCCCATATTGATGTAACATTCCATGCATAGCATGTCGTTTTAAGTCCCAGTCCACATAATTGAAGAGTTGGCTTATGTCGTTGTTGGTCACATGGTCATTGGAAATATGAGGTAATGATGCTCCATGGCAAACATATGTCATGATTGAATCTCTTAGAATATATGGATCTACACGGATGCTGCTTGACATTGGATGTACAATGTTATGTATATGTCCAAAAATTTTTTCCATATCTTTACGGCTCTTTAATCTTTTTGTCTGTGATTGTTTAATTTTCTGCATCAACCTATCTACACCATGACAGGCACAGTGGTCAAAACAGTAACTGTAACTGTCGCTTTCCTTAAATGTAACTTTAGACAGAACGTCAGGTGATAGAATAGCATAAGCGAATGCCATTGCGCTTTGGAATGTACGTCTGTATTTAGTACTATATACGATAATATCGTCGTAACTGCAAGTACTAAGCAGTGGAATGTTGTATACAGAACGCATGACACGCCCTAGCTTTAGCATTTGAGATACACCAACTGGAGTCAGTTGACTTATAGAGCAATTGTTCTGGGACGGGTATAATGGGTATCCGTGGAATGGACCTAAAAACTGTAATGACATGTTGAAGAATATGTTCTGCACAAATTTTATATAGTCACTGTACTCCTGGTCTGGAATTATACCACAGTCCACTTCAGCCATATTCCGTACATGATTCATTGGTCCACGATCACCATGGCGAGTCAGTATTATTACGCCTTGAATTGTAAGACTGTTGTTTAATGTGCCTAAAAAAAAATAAGACTATTATTTCCACATAATATGAGATAATAAAAAATAAGAATTTTAGATAATTTAACTACCAATATTTCCTTCGTCACCACGTTTAATACTTTTTGGAGGGTTACACACTACTGTCAATTCCTTGTAATCAATCCTAGTCACTGGTCTAGTGTACTTGATTTCAAGCTCGTTCACAATTTTTTTTTCAGGTGCTGGGTGATCAGATATCTTGAAATACAACACTGTAATCATTTTGATATATTATTAAACCAATTAAAATTTCTCAATAACAAATCACTAGTGCTAATGCACAGTTCTACACAAATTGTATTAATATAATAACTAAATATTAAAATATGCGAATTCTATAGTTTTAAACATCAGTTTATAAGTATAGGACCTAAATTATAGTTTCCACATTCCCCACTTGACAAAAGATAAAATCTAATTAAGCCATATTTATGTATTTCAGGTAAAATTATCTTGACAACAAAAATATAGAAAAATATATTACAAACAGGTGCTAAAACACCCAAGTTTTCCTTTTTACATATAGATATTATTTCTACTTATCATGTAAGCCAAAGTGTACATTATGCATAAAGAAATAAAATATTTTTCTAAATCATCAATTAATTAATTAAATTAATTAAAGTCATAATGGTTATTATGATTAATTTTTAAAATTTATTTAAATATTTAAATAGAGGTAAAATATAGGTAGGTCATTATCATGTGGTAAGATAAGCATAATAGGTAGAGGTATACATTTTTACGTTTTACTTAAAAATCCACTGGATAATATGCAGGATTTCTGGATTTTTGTCATTGAGTAATTATCTCTTTAAGATATGACATAGTATAAAGATTGTTTTGATAAATATGTTAGTATATGGGGCAGAAATACACACTTTACATAGGGATACATAATCATTAAATCCATCACACAATTCAAATATTACCTGGAAAAAAAACGCAAAGCCAAACAATTAAGTAGACCAGATATCGGTAACGTGCCATGTTTCTGACAGTTGTAACCTGAATATTTGCCATTATAATTTATGAAGCGTGCAAAATGTTTCAAATTATAATTCTGAAGCTCCATTATAATATATATGACATCCGTAGTTGTTCTTTTCTTGTTGATACGTCCAGTATAAGTTCATATTATGTATTATTTGTTTTTCTTATTGTATCCAATGCACATCTATTGTCTATAATATTGTCGACCAAACCTTACACTGAAGCGATAATATTATAATTTATAATGATTATGAAATTATAGTTTATTTAATTAATTTGAGACAATTACATTATGGTAATTTACATATCAAGATGACAAGATTTCTTGAAGGTGTATTACTATATATTATATTAATAATTAATATAACATTCTGATTTAATAGATGAAGATTTTATCAAAATGCTATGAATATTAAATAGATTATTTACTATCTATAATATTTTTTTTTATCACAAACTAAGATACTATACAGGACAGAGAATGATTGACTAGTGGCGTGTACAGTACCGGTTATCAAAAATTTCGCGATTTGTACACTAGGTTTTCGAGCGCCATCTATTAATTTAATTTATTATAAAATACCTTATTGTATTGTATTGTATAAATATATGAGTATAATATATTTCCATAATAAATGTATATGTTACGTTAAGAGTACAAATATACGAGTTTATGTATATCAGTATAGGTAGTGCATATCACTGATTAAAGACAATATCTAAAATTTAATCTTTTCAACGATTTTTTTATTTTATCATGGCGATGGTAAAGGATGAACACTGAACAGTTGAATTTATAAATGTTCAATAATTTTCCCTATTCTATAATCAATGGAGCATACATTATCCAATGTGCTGTGGATAAAGTAAGAAGTAGAAAAAACCAAATCATATTAATCTGAAAAAAAATTATTTATTAAATTAATTAGATTTTATTAAATATTTAAACTATTATTTTATATATATATATAAACATCTTAAAAAAGCGGGAAGGTCGATTACTAACATTTGTCCCTTCGGTCCTAGAAGAAATTAATGGTTTATTATAATTAAGATTTAAATGCAATGATATTGCATTAAAAAATATCATTCTGAGCGAAACTCAATATAATACAATATATTATACTGATAAGCCGTTTCAAATATTTATCACGTGTGTAAACTACCTATTATAAAATTTAAAAAATTTCAAGTACTTACACGTTTAAAATTGCATTAGTTATCATATAAAAACTAAAATCAATTTCGTTAAAATTACGATTTCCGTAAATTTTGCAATTTTTTTGTCATTTTTTGGTAGTTTTTCTTTTCTTGTGGAAAAACTTTTGAGAAATTTAAAAAATGAATAAAATGAAGTACCAACTACATGCAATTTGCTACTGAAAGCATACCTTATTTATGATAATCAGACCATTATTTCTTCCCGTAAATAAGTCTTCATACAAAAAAAACCATATAATATTCAATTCTATTAAAAATATTCAAATTTTAGAAGCTTATAAAAAAAAATTCTGACTTACGATTTTCAAAATATTTTGGAAATTGATTAGGTATTATATGAGTAAACTTTATAAAATTTTCAAACTGTTAATTTAAAATTGAAGATAATCTTAAACATTTTTGGAAAAACTTTAAATGCTCTATACTTAGTCAGAAAATTAACCAGTCTGTTCCAAAATTTTATTAAGCGTGTAAACTACATATGTGAACACCTAAAAAAATGTTCAAGTCTTTAGGATCAAAACTTAATTAGTTATCATGTAATAAAAAAATTTTAAATAACGAAAACCGTAATTTTGCCGATTTCCACCATATTTTGGTAGTATTTTTTCTTCTCCCAACGAAAAAACTTTTAAGAAATTCGAAAAATGAGCTAAATAAAGTACCAACCAGATGAAATTTAGTACGTATAGGGTACTCTAGTGGCAATCTCACCTTGTGGCAAATCACTTTGTGGCAATCAGACCATTATTTCTACTCAAAATAGTGTTTTCATACAATGAAAAAAGAAAACATTATAAAACTAATACATTTCTCGCTTCGCTTAGAATCTTAAATTAATGTGTATTAAAAATAGTATATAGTACACAGAAATAAACAATATTTCTATTATCACGTATAGGTATGCTGTTGGCTTGCTTCGCATGTGGCTCTATAAGTTAGGAAAAGTTCGACGGGATCCGGAGAGGGTTGAAAAATATTGCATACACGTATATCATGTCAGTTCGGTCGAGCTCGGACGCGGTCGCTGCGCCTCGGCGTTCAATCGAACACGGGTCAAGGGACGGCGGTGGCCGACGACAACGCGGCTGTGCTCGTGCAGACCGCAGTGTGTACAGCCTGTTGTGAGCGCGTGGCCGCCCGTAACGTTTGATTATCGCCGCCGTCAGAGTGCTGTAACCTGCGGCAAGTCGACAAGATACAATAATATATTGGCCGTATCGAGCAACCGTTTTGCGCCGTCGCCAAGTGTAATCGTACGGACGAAATTTTTTTTATAATAATAAGGAATATCAATTTGATAATATACTAATAGAACGTGTTTTTGGGGTATTTTTTGTGAAGAATAACGGTTTATTTTTTAACCCTGCACCGGGATATGGCCACTACGTCATCGGGTCCATGGTCGTCCATCACGACTAGTCAAAGTAAGTACTTAATACGTTATTTTTTTAAACTCTAATCTATAATAATTGATTTATTATTGTTTTTGTGTTAAATGATTGTAAGATAGCGATTCTCCAAGTTGTTAATTGTTATAAACAATATATATTATATATCTCATTGTCACAATCTTAAAATCAAATACGAGAAGAAACGCATTTACCTACTGTCAGCATTAGGTAATCAGAATTAGCAGCATAGGTACTTCCCATGTGTAAAATTAACGTTTTTTTTTTTGCTACTGTGTCTATGTACTAGTGGTGCTATAGTATACAATCATTAGTTTTTAAAAAAATTAACCAATATTTCTTTGCTATATACATTCAATTATATAATTTTACTTATATTACCTATGCATAAATATATCTTCAGTTTTATTTTGTCAATTTATTAACAATATGATATTATGTGATACGTTTTAAACAATAGTTTAGAATTAGAATATTATGTATTATATAATACATTAATTATCAACATAAATATTTAAATCAACCATATATTTTTAGAAATAAAAATGTTATCAAAATTTAAAAATTAATATTTTAAGGTGATTTTAATTTGAAACTTTGAAAAAACAATTTTTTTAGTTATTAAGGAAAAGAATGCTGCTAGTTTTTTAATTAATACAAATATAATTAATTAGAATTCTATAGAAAATTGAAATATTGATATTACTTACACCTTTTTATTTAAAGTTATTACTTTATAAGTTAATTATATAATCTCGTGTATTTTCATTTTTCCACCCTGTAGAAAATTACATCTTCATTTAAATTACTATATTATAAGATGAACCGAATCTATCCCTCATAAGTTTTTACATCAATGGCTACCACATTATAATTATATTCATTTAAACTGTTTAAAGGTGTTTTAATAAATTATCAGAAATCGTAATCATATTTCAGTTATTTATTTCAATATTAAAAAGTACTTAAGTATTAAATTTTTTAATAAATTACAAATACCCTAACAAATAATATTGAAAATTGTGTACATCAGATTTCTGATTATTATAGATTTTGAAAGAGAGTTTTCAAAATGTGTACACTAATTATCGGGAGTGGTTTATCCTTAAGTCCTCATATACGACATACTACTCATAGTAACAATATCAGTATCAGTATTTTAAGTTAAAATAATAACACATTAACACATACTATAATATCCGATATCGTAACCTTTTTAATAATAAATTGATTAGATATTATATTAATATAGGTAATACTTATATTGGCTGTTTAATGAAAACAAAAATTATATTACAAATTTTTAAAAAAATAACGTACAATACTTAATAAAATTCAATATAATACAATATAGGTACCTAATATACTGATAATTCGTTTCAAAATTTTATTACGTGTGTAAACTACCTAATGATAAAACTCAACCAACTTTACAAGTATATACGTTCAAAATTGTATTAGTTATCATGAAAATTTGAAATCAATTTCATCAAAATTACGATTTCCGTACATTTTGTGGTTTTTCCGTTATTTTTTGGTAGTTTTTCTTCCCTCACGAAAAAACTTTTGAAAAATTTGAAAAATGAGCTATATAAAGTACCAACTAGATGAAATTTTCTACCGAAAGCATACCCTATTTGTGATAATCGGACCATTATTTTTCTACCCGAAATCGTGTTTTCACACATAAAAAAAACATCTTTGTAAAACCAATACATTCCTCACGTCACTCAGAATCTAAAGTACATAATTTTAATTATAATTTTTTTTGTATAATATTTACAGTCGTTTAAATTTTAAACAATTATTATATAAAGCTTTGTTGGTAAATTCTTATTCTTTTGTTCCTTTGTCAGAGAACATTGTGACTTGTGAATGAATTGTGATGTGAATGATAGAAAAAAAAAAGTTCTCTATAGATGTACAATATATAGGTAATACGTATATTCACGAATTCATGATAAAAATATTTGTACTATTGTGTATTAACTTGAAACAGGGTTGAATAATAATACTCGTTTTGTTGTTAGTGTTGTTATAAAAGTGTAACTTGGCTACCGCTACAAATTATTTATGTGTACATCATAGTCTATATTGTGTATAATACATTAACATAACATAGGTACTTTTTTCTTATATATTTTGACGATTAGTGTGATGCTAATGCTGATATAATACATGTGATGGGCTTCTGTTGGAGTTTTGGACGTATAATTAAATTATTGCATTATTATTTGGTTGTTCATTATTATTTATGACTTGGCTGAACGAATACAATTTTTTTTCTCCTATAGGATATATATTGTATGCGTCAGAATATTTGGCTCAACAAATCGTTTTAGTGCGATCGTGCTAATGTCATATCTATACTCTATATTATGTATACTATATAATACTTGTAAACGTTATTGATTTCTGAAGATATCTGATATAATACTTTAATATTTAAAATTTAATGATTTCTCTAAAAAAAAAAACTATAGATTTGAGGTTACAATAACAAATTTATATTTATTATATTTGAATGAGATGTGAGAATATTCGGCGTTTTTAGAATGTTTAAATTTAATTAGAAAATTAGAAATTAGAAAAAATTCAAAATTCAAAATGGTTACATATTAAAAAATACATACCTTTAACGTCGTTATTGCGAAAATACCCTACAACATAATTAATAAAAGAATCTAATACTCTTAAGATACCTATTGTTGTTATTTGTACATTTACTTCAGTTAAAAATATTTTAAAGCTAATAAATTTTTCATTTATATCATTTTATAAGTATTTTAAATTAAGAATGAGATTTTATCGGTTTCTCTGATAAAATATCAATCATTTGATTTCAAGTTTTATCGATAGATCAATCATATTATTGTTTGAAATATTGTGGTACACGACTTCACCTGTAGGTTGCATGTTTTTTAATGTTATTACCTCATTAATAATGATTTATAAATATATATGTAAAATATTGTAACTTAAGTTAGAATTTAAATAATATCATATAATCGTATTATATTCGATTAGTTTATCATGCCAGGGGCAGATCCAATGCAAGGTAACGGGGGGGACTATTATTCAATTTTAAATTAAATTTTTCTTGTGAAACAGTAGGAGGGCAATTGCCCACCCTTGATTCGCCGCTGTATCATGCATTCAATAATACTCTTGTGTATATTTTATATACTCATCCTATCTTAATATAAAAATATCTTATGACTTCGCCTGTAAGTATTATAATAATAATTAATATAAACACCTCTAAAGTCTAGAAAATTTATAGTTGGTATACTTTCACATTTTATTCATTTACTTTATTTTATTTATTAGCAATTTTCATCTGTCTTAATGTATTTTTATGATTTTTTATAATTATCATTGATATTTATCTTTTATAAGATACTTATAGTATTTTTTTTCTTTTAAAATAACATTTTTATATTTTGCTTTTATTATAATGCTATGTTATAAATATAATATGTGTTATATTGATTTTGCTTATTTATTCTAAGCATCTAATTTTAATTCTAATTTATTCTACATCAACATTGTGTTAAATTTTTGTCTTTATTGTTGTTTTTTATGTATGGTTTAAAAAGTTGTATTCTATTTATTTAGATAACATATAAATATTTCGGCTTTCGAGTTTACATCATTTCGACAGTTACTGGAACAAAACAATATACTTATATATATTAGCAATTACTAATACATATTACCTAAATTATTTATTATATAGGCCAACAAGATTTTATTCCAATACATTGTTGTAATTTCGGTGTCTATATTGTTGTCATTATTTTAAAACTGCAAAGTGATTTGTTGAGAACACTTTGTTATTTAAACAGGATATAATATATTTTTTAAACGTTATTTCTTAAATGTTTTTTGGAACGTCGGATAAGTCTTTTAAATTAATACAGATCTTTTGTAATTTCCGATTACGATTAGTAAATTAAATTTTGTTCGTTTTGCATCATTTAATACCAGGGCTTGGAATTTATACGCGTGTACTGTAAATAATTATAATTTAATAAAAAAGAAATGAACGGCATAGAACAATGATATATTAAATTTAAAATCGGTACCTGCCTACATATTATGCGTTTCGCTGCATCGACTGTCGCATCTGTATATACGTACAAGTACAATGTGCAATTTACACGTGCATTTTAAAGTGCACTTAGTTGAATTGTGCGTGTATAACAATGCGTATTATTGTTTCAAGATGACCGGATACAATGATACAAAAAGCACAGAACAAGTTTTTTTTGTTCCCAATCAGGTTTTGATGAAAAAATCCATGACAAAAAATTAGTATATTCAATTCTACATTCTATATATAGTACAACTGTACGAGATGAAAGAAAACTTTTTTATTATTTTAATTATATTTTATAAATTATAATTAGAACTATGAAAATATTTTATCTTTTATTATTATTGCTATAATTATTGTACCTAGAAATGATACAAGTGATAATTAGTTGCTATAAAAATTTCAATAGCTATTATTTTAATTGAATAACAATTAATTATCAATTTTAATAGTTAAATATTAACGCTAGGATAACTTTTGTACTGGGCAAAATGCAATGCTTCATTGTTTTTTATTAACTTTCTCTATCTTATTTTTAATTTTAAAATAATATAAAAAATGTATTTATTTTCTTATAAAATCATAGACCGTAATTTATTTTCACGTTTATATTGTCCTATATATTTGAGTTGTAATCTAACTTGTATAATGGTAATTGGAAAGTTTTTATACGTACCTACATAGTTTTTATAAATTTTGTGTTTCATTAAAGAGTACCTATATCCATTATCCAATGGCATATTTCACTTTTTTCCGCCTATAGGCACTTTGCCGTCTTTTGGTAACCAATTTATATAATCTATATATAATGACTAATGAGTAACATATTAATTAACACATTTCTTCCAATTTTAATTTATATGTAATCTATTACATTTTGTAAATAATTTACACATAAAAATGAATACACACAGTGGCGTCATTTGAGGGGGGGGGAGGCAACTCATACATTTGCCGTAGTCTATAATTAGCCAAATCCTAAGTCAGCAGATTTCAAAAATAACAACTTCTAAATACAACCCCTTAATTGATTACCGCTTAAAATAATATAAAATACCCACTAAAAAAAATTACCCCTCCCACTCCTGTTCTTAAAAAAAATCAGTGAATTTATGGGTCTGCCCTAGTCTAGTAAAAACTGAAATGACGCCACTGTACATACAATAAATTATAATAAAAATTTAAATTGTAAATTATACGTACAAAAAAGTTTTATATAAATAGTACCTATTATTTAATTAAAAAAGAAATATATTAATTGTATAAAATATGAGAATTATTTAAATTACTTGAACTTTTTTAACCTGCTATTTTTTTTTATCAAGTTTTATCTGTATACTTGTATTTAAAAGCAGAAAAGTTATTTGATATGTTTTACTATGTAGTTAAAAGATTCATTAATTAATCATTTATCAGGATCGGATTCAAATAAGTTTGAAAGAGAATTTTGATAATCGTTATTTTCCAAGACAAAATCATTATCAGAATATTTATTAGATTATTATTGTAGTCATAGATTTTAAATCATAATACATATATAAATAAAATGAAAAAAGCTAGAAATTTGATTCCAGACGTTTCTTTTTCATCCGAGCGAAATTCAGTCAGATATACAATATATTATACTAAAAATCCATTCCAAAATGTTATTAAGTATTACCTGAAAGAATACTCAAAAAAATTTACAAGTCGTTAGATTCAAAATTCGTATTTTCAAATTTTAAATTTTAATTATAATAAATATTATAATATTATAATCACCCGTAATCTACTTCCCTGCTTGTTGTTAATATTTATTGTTTGGTCCTCGTTCGTGTATTGTGTATATCGACTACAGATCGTACCTAGTACCTACATGTAGTTTATTCCATTGAAGTATCGTATTGTTTATTTTACTTTATAATTATAGTTCATCCGAGATTCTCAGGTACCTACATATATATCGATAACAACACATATTAGAATGTCAATTTATTAGAATTTATCGCACATATTTTATAATTTATGTTATTGTTGTTTAGGTACGTTACAACTTATGTAAGACAAAAAAAGAATACTAGTAATTAATTTTATATTGGTACCATTGAAAAAAAAAACATTATTATTATATGTATGATTTATCAATACACGATTGTTAATATCCATAAATATTATTATATGAATTAATTAACAATATAGTATCATATATATTAGTTGACAACAATCACGTTTGATGCTGGAAATATCCAAGTCACATACATAAATTAATTTTTAAAGTAAAAAGAAAAAAATAATTAGTTTAGATATATATTCTAAATTGTAGTTGTAAATCATATTATCCTTTATTTCACGTATCATAATAATCAAATATTCTATAAAATATTTGGTTACAGTATGGAGGAGTGGAAATCAAATAAAAGAGATTAATATATAAATATATAATGGTCTATAGAGGTTGTTAAATTACTTCAAAAATAACTACTTAATACATTATTTCAGATAAATACTTATTTTTTTAAAATAAAGTTTAGCCCTACAGAATGTATATAAACAATAAGGTATACTATCAAAATATCAAAATATATATCAAAATTGGTATATTACAGATAATAATTTGAATTACATTATATTCTATCAGTAACAAAAATAGTCTAGAAATATTACACAATTTTTACATTATTTTTATCAGTTAGCATTCATAGGTATTGTTGTCTGAATGTGTAGTCAAATCGTTATTTTTATTCAAATTTTATTTAATATAATCAAAATATCAACCATATTTAACATCGTAGGTATATAGATTATACGTAGATCAAAATCAAAAAAATATGTAGATTAGCGAGTCATTTTCAAACTCTATGACTGGTTGATAGTTTCAGTTAAAAAATTAAATCATTGTTTTAAACATTTTAAATAAATTAGTACTATTATTATTGAAACAAATGTATATTAAGAAAAAAAGTTGTATTTTAAAGTTATGTATAGTGTATCTAATTAATTTCAACGAAATAATAACTATCTGTTATATAAATATTAACATCCTGACGACTGACAAGTTCCTGATAAATGTATAGGTTCCTATAAATCTATTAGTCATCTCCCATGATAATATTATGATTATATTATTTAGGTTATAATTAAAATATACGTGTGCTCAAAACACAAATATTTTCGAGCGATGGACGTTTTTCTGACATTTCTGCGCTGAAATCTCATATAGTATTAAAATACGCCATATAACGCAACGATAGCCCTTTATTTTTTATATTTCCGATGACATTAAGAAACAATGAGTAAATAACAACATACGTATTTTATCATTATATATTATAATATGTATATTATAATAATTGTTACTACCGGATGGTTTTTGCAATTTTTATTCCATTATTTTTTTCGTCCAACAACGGTGTATTAAAAACTATTACAATATATTATATAGGGATATTATACTATACTATACTATATTATATTATAAACGTTTTACTACATTTCTCTGGAGAAAAAAATCGCGAAAATAATGAATCGAGGTCTACCGAAAAATGTAGTCCGTGCCGAATCGTCGTCGACTTCTTTCTTATACGCGCATGTGTCCGCAATGAAAATGTTATTTTACAGTTTCCTTTTTCAATGACGATGATGACAGGTGTTCGTATATACAGGATGATTCACCAAACGTGCTCACTTTACTTTTAGATTCTGATCGAAACTAGGAACGTATTGGTTTTACAAAGTTTTTTTTTCTTTAATGTCTGAAAGCATCTTTTTGAGTAGAAATAATGGTCCGATTATCAAAAGTAGGGTATGCTTTCATTAAGTAGAATTGTAAATTACGTCAACTTGGTACTTTATTTAGCTCATTTTTTGAATTTGTCAATTTTTTTCTTTGATTAACTACCAAAAAATGACGGAAAAATAGCAAAATGTTGGGAAATTTTAATGTTGACGAAATTGATTTTATATATTTTATAATAATTAATACAATTTTGAACGTAGGGACTTAAAAATTTTTTTTTGAGTAATCTTTACACGTGGTAAAATTTTGGAACGTATCAGTATAACATATTGTATATCTAACTGAGTTTCACTCAGAATCGTATATTTTCCAATGAAATAACGTTGCATTCAAATCTTAATTATAATAAACCACTATTTCTCCGAGGACTGAAAGGATGAAGGAGGAACGTCCGGAATCAACTTTGCCGTCTTTTGAACCTTATGTACCATTTTTTTTTTCAATTGGAAAATAGAAATTTACACTATATTATATATATATATATATATATATATATATATTTAATATAGTTATAAAGCAATATTAAACTATTACTTTGTACACATAATGTAATCTATATTATATAGGTAATAGGCACTCATTCAAATGGTTAAATACTAGATTTTCTTTTTATATACCTACGTTTATTCGTACTGGTACATTTTATATTGTCAAGATGCAATTTATAGTTTACACAGAAAACGAAAGCGCGTCATATTATTTCGAGACGATATCATTTCTATACAACCGTCAACCGACTATCCTATCAATTATTTATATTTTCTACGTTGTACATATACATTACTTACGAAATAATGAAATATGTACCTACTTAAAGTAAGCTTAGCTATTAAATTTCACTACTTAATTATTATTCAATACTTTATTTAAAAAAATAATATCTGTATACAGTTATTCATTTATAGTTTATTTGTATGTTTATGACGGAAATATTTTTAATTAAATTTGTATTTGATTTAGTTTTCGGTTAGTTTTCTGATAAGTCGTATACTTTCAAAACGTAATGCGTTTTCAGTATTGTAACTACTATAGTTGTAAAGATGAGGTGAGACAAACATAGAGCATACTATTTCGTTCATGGTTATAATTTAATTAACCTATTCCTATCTTCTTGACTTTATAAAATATGCAGGTATTTTATTTATTATTTTTTAATATTTTTATATGATCCTTTATGGCAGAGCGGTCGAACTTTATTTTTTGGTTAAGATCTACTTACTATGTATATATTTTTCCTTTTAAGATTAACTTTCATTAAAATATAAGGGGGAAAAGAGGGGGATTAGTTATTTATATATATATTATAATAAAACTTATATTAATTTGTATAGTTATTATACATTGATTTGCATATTATAGCTAGGTAATATAACATATATTATCATCATATAAAATATAATTAATTAACTTGAAAGTATTTGTATTATACTACTATGAGTATAATTTCTATGGGGGTTTTGAACTCAAAATCTTCCTTTTTAGGTACAATTCTGTGTAACCGTATAAACTATATAATATGTATACTTTATGTAATTATAGTGTGTGTACTGTGTAGCGTGTTAAAACCTTATAAAATTCTTGAAAAATAATTATATTTGAAAATATGTTATATATTTTATATTATGAAAACTAAACAATTTCCATAATCCTACCTTCAACAAAAAAATTTTGTATACTATCGTTTTTCTATTACTTTATATAGAAATAATAATTATAGTGTGTTTACGATACATTGATATTAAACGATAAATAATTATATAACTACCTATTATATTATGTCGAAAAATATATATTTATTTATCAATAAATAAATCATAAAGATAATATCTCAATTTAATAATCATAGTTATGTGATATAATATCTTATAAGTTGTCGATGATAAATAAGTAATAATGACTATAATATAACAATAAATAATAATTTGAAATAATTACAATTACGGACGTACACAATAAACATGCTGTATTCGATTGTCAGCAATATTTGTAATTTTATACATTATTATAAATTACGTACCTATACATTAAAATTGTTGTTTACCAAATTTAAGATTTGAAAACTTTACTTGTGTTATATTAATGAGAAAAAGTGTTATGACACAATATACATCAGTTTTAATATAAACAATGCCTATTATATTTTGGCGTAGAGTTTTTTCCACGTAGGCTTTATTTGTATCTACTACAAATAATAACTGTACTTTGAACTTTAAAGACTGATTTTAATAGTTATACGAAATCATTTTCTTCACGATTTTTTTTTAACCCCATTCAAATTATTTTTAATAGCTACAATTTTAGAATTCTTGAAATAACTAACTACATAGTACGCGTTATATATTATGTTATAAATGACTAATGGAAATGTGCTTAAAATTGTGTGTATTAGAATGTATGTTTTGAGTAGTACGAAAAGTATAATATGTAGTACGAACTTGTAAACTGCGTGTAGTACATTATTTTCTTTGTTTTCTGTATTTTTAATGAATATTATTTGAAATACAATATATATCAATATTTTCTATCTTTTATATTTTAATTGTTTATAGTTATTATTATTTAACTATATGTTAAAGAAAAAGATGAAAAATTCAATGGTTTGTTTTATAAAATGTTGACTAATCTTAAAAGATGCTTTAACATTTTTAATCCTTTTTCACAACTGTATACATTTTAACTAAAATATTATTAACATATATGTGTATGTATAATATTATATTATAAGCACTACAAATTTAATGTGTTATTCTGAAAAATATAAATTATTAAGACCCTGATGGCAAGCACGCGATCAAAGCTTATTAGTTTATTACATTATTGTGTCTATTACATACATTGGATTTTTACAATACTTAACGTTAACATACTAATATTTATAGAATATTAGACAATAAACATTAAAAAATAAATATACACCATCTTTTAGATTCGAAAAATTAATATACTTCGATTGGAAAATCCGAAACAAAGTTATTTTTTCCTTTTTGATACATAATTTATATTAAATTATAGTTAAGTATTATTGTAATTTTTAATAATATATTATGAGATAAATAAATAATATACTAAAATAATTTTAAAGTTATAAAAATGTAAGACTTATAATTTTTTAATAAACTTACTTTTTGAGATCTCATCAAAGTATAGCAACTATCAGGTAGTAAGATACGTTATACTGGTATACTCAAGATTGATATAAGTACTGTTGTCGTTTTAATTAATGACAATGAAACAATCATATGATACAAAATTTCACTGATTATTAATTGTTGTTGACGCCTAAATTTACCAACAATGACAATCTCATTTTGTCATTTTTTGAGATACGTACTGTTGCACTTTAAGTGACTATATATTATTTGTTATACAAATTATCAATACATACCTATACTTTTTCATTTATACCGTATTATTATATATATATAGTTTAGAACGTCATTATATCGGAAACTATAATAAGTCTATGCGTACACGTTTGTTTTTTGAAATGTCATATTTTAACACAATAATCTAACACAAAATCGTTATAGACGTTTAGGCCTGTAAAATAGAAACATATATGTAGGCATGCAGGTATAAATAATAAGAATAACAAAATATTCTAATAAGATAGATGTTATAAATGTACATTATTATATTTCCCCTTTATTTATATCTAATTTATATGATTATATTTATATATATTATATATTATATTTATTATATTTAATTTATATATATTGTCCCTAACTTCATTAATATATCTGTTATATACTTTAAGTTATCTATTGTTATCTATATTAATTATATACAAAAATTTGAAAAAATTCAAAGATCTATATTTAGCCAAAAAATCAACCAGCAGTTCCAAAATTTTACTAAACGTAAATATTATCTATGTCAGTACTCAAAAAATTTTCAAGTCTCTACGATCAAAACTGAATTAGTTATCAAGAAATAAAAAAAATTAAAATAACGGAAACCGTAATTTTGCCAATTTTCCGCTTCTCAAGGAAACACTTTTAGGAAATTCAAAAAAAGAGCTAAATAAAGTACCAACTAGATGAATTTTGGTATGGAAAGGATACCTCATTTGTGATAATCAGACAATTATTTCTACCCGAAAATATGTTTTCATACATAAAAAAAAAATATATCTTTGTAGAAACAATACATTCCTCGTTCCGCTTAGAATCTAAAATTTAATTTAAGCAAAATCATAATATCGTTTTGTAATTTATTTCTAAGTATAGCGATTTGAAATTTTTTCCAGAAATGTTTAATATTTCCTTCAATTTTTAGCTTATCGATTTGAAAATTTTATCGAAGTCTAATTATATACTACTTAATATTTTTATCAAATATTTTGAAAATCGTAAGTTGCAACTTTATTGTATAAGCTTCTAAAATTTTTAATAATTTTAGTAGAAATGATTATTATGATATTTTCTTTTATGTATGAAGACACTTTTTCGGGTAGAAATAATGGTCCGATTACCACAAGTAGGATATGTTTTCAGTACTAAATTGCATCTAGTTGGTACTTTATTTTGATCATTTTTCGAATTTCTCAAAAGCTTTTTGTTGGGAGAAAAAAAACTACTAAAAAATGGCGGAAAATCGGCAAAATAACGTTTCTGAAATTTAAAATTTTTTAATTCCGTGATAACTAATTGAGTTTTAATCATAGTGTCTTGAAAAGTTTTTTGAGTATTTACTTAGGTGAACTCATTACAAGAAAAACTTTAGAAACCAATGGTTGATTTTCTGATAAAGTATAGAGTTTTGGCTCTTTTTCCAAAAATGTTTAATATTTCCTACAATTTTTGGTTTATTGGTTTGAAAATTTTATCAAAGTCTAGACATATACTACTTAATTTTTTTACAAAATATTTTGATAATCGTGACTGACAATTTTTTTTTATAAGCTTTTAAATTAAGTGTTCTTGAAAATCGTCATAATGACGGTTTCATTATTTTATTTCTTGATAACTAATTAAGTTTAGATCGTAGGAACTTGAAATTTATTTTAAATATTTACATTCGTAATTTACATACGTGGTAAAATTTTCGAATGGATTATCAGTATAGCATATTGTAATATATTGAGTTTCGCTTAGAATCGTATTTTCTATTGCAATAGTATCGTAATTATAATAAACCACTAATTTCTCCGAGGATCAATGGGACAAAGGAGGAACGTCCACAATCGACCTTCCCACTTTTTACTTATAGTCGTCCCTGTATGTGTCAGAACAGTGCAGAGTAGACTGTGGACTTTATATTACTAGTTATTCTCATTACTGACTGAATCTTAATTGCTACCTCTATCAGTGAATATGAGTTTATTTGGTATTTAAATAATATAATATTATATATAAAAAAAATTGAAAAACCTTGTTTTAAACATGACATGTTATTTCATATTGTCATAACCATCCTAAAGTATATTTTATTATATTATTGCGATCGATCGATAACAGCGTTTCTTGTGAGGTTTTTCTGCACGCGATTTTCTTCATTAGTATTAGTCAATTTAGGAAAAAAAACAATAAGTATTGTAGTATATCGGAAAACGAATAAAACGAAATGTCAGTGGGGAAGTAAATAATAAAAAAATATTGAATAATATAAAATAAGGGATTTGTAATATAATTGTATGTTAAGCTGATTAGTTACAATATTTATGTATTTATGTTTTCTATCTTTTTGTATAACACATTTCTACTTCTTCACTCATCCTCATTTTCCGATATGACTATTCTATTTTCTATGTAACTTGACCACTTACTATTAAATAGTGAATGAAGAAACTATATGAGTACTGTTTCGTATATATATATAACAAATGTTCAAGAGAGTTATTTGAAATAATAAGTAAGGAAAAAAAGCTATAAGCATTACTCCGCATAATTTAGCAAGCGTTCACAATAATTTAATATAGTGGAATGAAATTTTAATATTTTAGGAACAGGAAAACTGTAAAATGTTTAATGTATTGTATGAAATTCGTACAAATGCAGAGTGACCATCGAATAGTAAGTTAAAGTATCTCAATTTCCTACAGTAAAAAGTAGTGTTTAGAATTGTGTCACTTGTATTTTAAACGTTTGGCTCATTGATAATTTGTTATAATCTTGTGCTGCTTGTTCTTGTATACATAGTATAGTCCAAGTTTTATTTTATTAATGAATGTTGAATCAATGATAAAAGATAATGTAAAATTTAAATGTTACAAATAATGTAAAAATAATATATTAATATATATAAACACAAAACATTTCCTTATTTTATATATTACAGTACATTAAACACATTTTTTTTACATAAATTCCAATTATTATTATTACCTTTTTATAATACCTATATTATTTACTGAAAACAATGTGAAAGGAGGTAATACATTTATATTTAATTCACCAACCAAGAAAATGGTAGTATGATCAAATAAAAATAATAATCGCACTCTATTTCATTATTATTATACAGTTGTACTACCCAGAGATGTTCCCATTCATTTCAATAAAATTATATACTAAGTCAACGGTGCTGTGATATACATTTATAATGTTGGAGGGGTTGAATGAATGGGTGAATGGTTAGTTCAATAATGACAAATTAAATTAAAAAAATATTTAATTTATATTTGTTTACAATATTTTCTATGTACCCATAAATTTCTGTATAATGTCAACTATAACAATAATCAGTTACAGGTCTCCAAACACTTAAGTCTAAATTACTATATAACAGTGTAGAATTCGATGTATTACTAGTTATAACAAAAAAAATCTTATATATTTTATATGTTTCTTTTTTTTATGAGAATTGTATAGAATATAAGAGTATACGAGTATGTAGTAAACTCATGATATTTTAATAAAAGCTTGAGATTATACACCGTAGTATATACCATAATGAAATACTACTCGTACTAATGAATATACATTATCGATTGGTGAACAGTAATATATATGATATGTTTATGCAAGTATGTGACGTTGAGTAGGTATTTAACGTATTTTATATTTTAGTAATATTAACGGACGAAGTATAATGCACGATATACGATATCATATAGTACATATAGTACTATAGTTATAATAAATTATTTTGTTTGAACTTAACTACTCAGTTAAGCTATTCATATTAATTAATTATACTGTTAAGAAAATTATGTGTACGCTCTACCTGAAGTCCTTGACTTTAGATGTTTAGTCTTCCCGTACAACTAATTTTACTTGTAAGAATTGTTAATAATTAGAAAAAAGAGAATAACTTTCAGTTTTTTTATCCACGTGTATGGGTACTATTATTAATATATGTCAGCATTGGAAAAAACGATAGAGATAATTAACTAATATTAGTTATTACTATTATAAAATCTTGTAATAACTATCTGTACCTATTGGTATATTAATATCAACAATTTTGATAAATACCACCGGGTATCATTTTAAAATATATAGTAGCTCTATATACAGAGTGATCAACATAACGTGTTGCAATAATGGTGGGAATTACATACGTTATCAATAATATATTTTATGATTCATCAATGTTGGGTTTCACAATACATACATAGCTTGTAAAATATATATTAATTTAATTACCTCGAATCCTCTTGGGTTGGTTAGATTGTTTATTTTCTTCTATCTCGTAGCTACGGCCTACGAGTAATAAATCTAACGGAGTCGTTCAGAAATGGAAAACAACATTTCCAATAGAATTGTACAACAAAAAACTATTCAATTTTATTATCATGATGGAAATCGGTGAATGGCGTTGAAGAAATAAATCGTAGAAATCTTAAATATATATAGTTAAATAATATAGTACATGCGTTTTTCACCTCGGCACAATATATTGACGTCACCACATCAGTATAATAACAATATAATATATACCTAGTAATTATTTTCATCGGGTATTTTCGATAAGTTTTTGTAGATACAGACTATAGGTTAACATGCATTTAAAGATTATAATATAGTGTTTGTAAACTAATACGGCTTTAACGTCAAAGCAAAACGCCATATAAATATATAATCAACTTAAGGAACGTGCGTAAAATATTAATACGTATACAGAGTGATCGAAATATTATGTTACAGGAACTTACTTGTTACAATACACAAAATGAAGAAAAATGAATTATACCTATATTTTCCTATATAAAACTATTTGTTGATTTAATATTTTTAAACTTCCTTTTATATATGTAGGTGGGTTTTCCGTGGGTAAACATTTAAAATTTAATGGGACTTCAACTTTTTATTTTTTCAGTGATATCATAATATAATTTCAATCACGCCCTGTACATATATATTTAGTGAAATTATATAACGGCGTACACATTCAAACAATATAATAATATAAGACGATACATATATTACCTAAGATATACGCATAACAATAACCTAGTAACAATAATATATCGATATAGTCACGGAGGTATTTTTCGTACCTACAGTTAAACTGCGCTAAATCGATGAAGTCCGATTATGAAATGAAATTGGTCTCATATATTATTAATTTATTTTGTAAATAATTTTACCTACGTAAAATTATTTTCTTATAATAATTGTTTTCTTTTATCATATTTACAATAATATGTGGACACTGATATTATTCGTAATTCTATCGAAGACACTTAAAATTGTATAAAACAAAAGCGTTATAATTACCGGTTAAATGGCCAAAACCATAAAAATAAATAAAAATTAAAAATTAAAAGAAATTTTAAAAAGCGCTATATTATACATTTCATAATATTTGATTTCATCTGATTATACGATTATACCATTTACAGTCAATTGTAAATGCCGAAATATAATATCCGCGTTATAATACATATCATTATATGCATATACCTATATTGTCATACGGATGGTATACTTGCATGAGGGGGATAACGAATGATGGCATACAGTGTCAACGCCCCGACCGACTGTACACCGCGATACCTAGCAGGCGAGCAGACTAAACTTCCGGTTTGCTATGAAACTACAATTATTTTTTCTTTTAAACATTATCTTTATTTTTCGTCAATTAATGTGTGATAAAAATATCACTATCAGATATACACCCCATAGAGCAATAATAATAGAGAATCCAAGAAATTGAAATTTTGTATAAAACCGCGAGTGTGTTAAATAATATTATTATAATAGTGATTTGTTTGATGTATAGCACATTTTATGTTTATGTTCAAAATGATTTACTATATTTTCCGACTTAATAAAAATGCATCGAAGTTTGTAAAACTGATTATAATTAATCATTATTAAACTCTATCCTAAATAATAAATAATGTACGACTATACGAGCTAAAATAATATAATGTATTAGGTATTATTCTTAATAACATATTAGTTTTTGTGTATTATAGAACCAGTGTCGTATTTAACAATTTATAAAGGGGGGCTCAGATTTTTTTTTAAGCCTTTATGAAGCCGAAACCCCCTATCCACGAAAAAATATATAATAATAAAAAATAGTCCCTGACTAATTATATTATTTATATCATAATTATATTACTATAAATTGAAATTATTTCAAAGGAAATATAAAATTATATAAACACGAAAGTACATTAAATAGTATAGTAGATACTAAATAGTGTTTTTTAAGTCAGTTTGTTAAAATATTTTTAAAATTTTTGTTATTACTTATCTTATTTGATTATAAAGGGAAAGGTATCATTTCAACGGAAAAGAAACTCGCGCGCAAATAATTAATATAATTTGTACAATAATAATTTTTTAAAAAAGCGGGAAGGTCGATTTTGAACGTTCCTCCTTCATCCCTTCAGTCCTCGGAGAAATTTATAATTAAGATTTGAATGCAATAATATTGCATTAGAAAATACGATTGTGTGCGAAACTCAATATAGTAAAATATATTATATTGATAGGTTCCATAAGTGTACCCCGTGTGTAAACTACCTATGAGAAAACTCAAAAAAATTTGAAGTACCTATGTTCAAAATTGCGTTAGTTATCATAAAAAATATAAAATAAATTTCATCAAAATTACGATTTCCATAAATTTTGCTGTTTTTCCGTCATTTTTTGGTAGTTCTTTTCTCCCAATGAAAAACTTTTGAGAAATTGGAATAAACTAAATAAAGCACCAACAAGATGCAATTTACTATCGAATGTATACCCTATTTGTGGCAATTGTATCATTATTTTTACCCAAAAAAGTGTCTTTATGCATAAAAAAAAATCATATTATTCAATTCTACTAAATATATTCAAATTTTAGAACCTTATAAAAAAAAATTGTGAGTTACGATTATCAAAATATTTTTCAAACTGATAAATCTAAAATTGCAGGAAATATTAAACATTTTTGAAAAAAAGTTCAACCAAAAATCAACCAATCTATTCCAAAATTTTACCACGCGTGTATATTTCTTATGTTAGTACTCCAAAAACAAATTTCAAGTCCCTACGATCAAAACTCAATTAGTTATCACGAAATAAAACAAAAATTTAAATAACAGAAACCAAATTTTGCTGATTTTTTGCCATTTTTTGTCAGAGTTTTGTCTTCGAAGTTCGAAGACAAAACTTTTGAGAAATTCGAAAACTCAACTAAATAAAGTACCAACTATGTGCAATTTGTTACCAAAAGCATACCCTTATTGCGGTAATCGAACCCAAAAAATTTTTTTCTTGCACAAAAAAAAACATCTATGTAAAACCAATACATTCCTCGCTTCGCTCAGAATCTAAAACTAGACTGTTTGAATAATAAAACAATAGTATTGTATCAACGGACTAGTAAGAGAGAGATTGAAATAGTACTATCAAAAGAGCGCACGAAAGGAAGGTCAGTGTCAAGGACGTCAGTGTCATGCAGCGATCTATTATCCGTATTAGTTTATTTTGTTTTTTTATTATTATTATTCTACCGCGAGTCCGCGACAATATAATTATTATTATGCCGACAATGTTTTATTGTATGTCACTTGTGTAAATATGTTATATAATAACGTGTTTTATATATTATATAGGTTTCAAAAATATACATGGTGATACTGATCAGAATTTCATGTTAGAAAAGTAATAAAAATAATATAATATGTAACGTATTGATAACTAGTAATGTAGTCCTAAATAATGTATACGCTCAATTACCAATGATAAATTGACACTTGTCTATTGTTATATCTGCATATCGCGGACACTTTGTACGGTCAAAATAAAATAGTAATTTTCGATCGCGGACACTTAGTATGATCAAAATAAATCCTAATATTATCGATATTTGAAAATAGTTTTATACAAAGGTTAAAATTTAAATTAAAACAAAATCTTTAATAATTATAAAGAACATGAAATTTCACTCATACTGTAATAAAATATATACTCAACTATATTTTATTTATAGATCGAATAACATTTTTGATTAAACATTTAGTAGAAGATTGGTGTTATACACAGCTAGTAGATAGGTTCGTATTAAATATTAGTATTAAATTAAAATTAATATCTAAACAAAAACAACGAAATTAAATCCAAAACTCTTTAATAATAATTATGAATATACGATTATATGAAGAAATAAAAATAACATACTTTGGAAATGCTCAAAAAGTCTAGCCTAACCTGGTAAAATATCCACAAATATTAGTGAGCAAATGAGTTTTAAGTTTTATATTAATTATTATAATTATTATTAATATCTTTATGAATATTGTTAAATATTATTTATATCTTATAATTTTTATTATAATTGCAATATGAAATATTTACAAATTATACAATCCTTATAACCTCGATACGAATAATAATCAAAAACAAACAAAAGTGGGAATGTCGATTATCAACATTCCTTCTTTGTCTCTTTGGTCTTAGGAAAAATTAGTAGTTTATTACAATTATTAAGATTTGAATGCAATAATATTTAATTTATTTTGATTGAAATCGAAGAAATATATTTGTATATGTTATATAGCATATAGTTTTTGATTTTAAATATACTAAGCTAGAAATTTGATGTGTGTTTTATGACATACTTATGAATAAATGCATATACAAAATTATGAAAATCAAAAAGTACAATTTATTTTTATAGGCCTAATATTTCACATTGGTTTTTGATTTTTATGATTTAAAAGTCTGAAGACCCTTTTTTAGGTATAAATATTGTTCTAATTACAATAAATACATTCGGAAGAGCATTGCATATAGTTGGTACTTTATAAAGCTAATTTTATAAATTTCTCCAAAGTTTTTCCCTAGGAGAAGAAACACTACCAAAAAATGGCAAAAAGTCGGCAAAATTACGATTTTCATAATTTTTTATTTTTTATTTCATGATAACTAATTAAATTTTGATTGTAAGGACTTAAAAATTTGTTTGAGTACTAACATAGGTAATATACAAGTGTGGTAAAATTTTGAAAGAGATTGGTTGATTTTTTGGCCAAATATAGAGCTTTAAATTTTTTTCCAAAAAATATTAATATTACCCAGAATTTTTTGTTTATCGATTTGAAAATTTTAGAGAAGCCTTATAATATACTACTTAATATTTTCACAAAATATTTTGAAAGTCATGAGTGACAATTTTTTTTATAGGCTTTTATTATTTTTTTTTGTGATATAATAAAATATTTTTTCGGGTAAAAATAAGGGTCCGATTATCACAAATAGGGTACCCTTTCCGTACCAACTTTCATCTAGTTGGTACTTTATTTAGCTCATTTTTTGAATTTCCTGAAAGTTTTTCCTTAAGAATTGGAAAATTGGCAAAATTACGGTTTCTATTATTTTAATTTTTTTTTATTTCTTGATTACTAATTGAGTTTTGATCGTAGGGACTTGAAAAATTTTTCGAGTAATCACATAAGTAATATTTACGTTTAGTAAAATTTTGGAACTACTGGTTGATTTTTTGGCTTAATATAAAGCTTTGAATTTTTTCTAAAAACGTTTAATATTACCACCAATTTTCGATTTAATGGTTTGAAATTTTTATAGAAACCTATTTGTATACTATTTAAACTATTTAAAAAATATTTTGAAAATCGTGACTGACAATTTTTATCATGAAATGATAACTCCTTTAATTTCTTTTTGAGGTGTGAGTCCCTCTATGTTGAGGGACACCAAAGTCAATGCTGCCTACCCTTTATACGGGTACGTAGCTACGACAAAACGCCTCAAATCAAGACAGAGTTTCATGCACAGTACAAAAGGACATTCCCTGATTACTAAACAAGAAAGACAAAATATGTGGAAAGAAAGAAATATAGCAAGAGTCAACGAACCGATATGGACACGAGCGATAGAAAGTCTACCACCAGGACAAAATCTAAAATACGAGACATGGAAAACACTCAATCGGCTGAGAGCAGGAGTAGCTAGAACCAAGAAAAATTTAGTAAAATGGAAACAAGAAGATAGCGACCTCTGTGAATGTGGAAACGTCCAGGACGAAAAACACTTATTGGAATGCCCAATGATGGAGACCCAATGCAAATGGATGGACCTTTTTTCTAACCCAAATGACGCGGTCACAAAAGTGATCAATTACTGGACAGAAAGAGGAATTTAAGCTGACTGACACGAGACTAACTAACTAACTCCTTTAATTTTGATTGTAGGAATTTGAAATTTATTTTGAATATATACACGTGTAATTTACTTTTATGGTAAAATATTGGAATGGATTATCAGTATAATATATTTTAATTTATTGAGATTCGCTCAGAATCGTATTTTCTAATGTAATATAATTGCATTCAAATTTTAATAATTATAATAAACCACTAATTTCTCCGAGGATCGAAGAGACGTAGGAGAAACGTCCACAATCGACCTTCCCGTTTTTTATTTTGTTTAATATATAATAATAATAAACATATATATCTAAATAATAAAAAATAAATAAATAATAAACACTTATATCCAACTAAGTTTAATGTATCCGACTAAGTTTCTTTTAGAATTGTTTTTTTTTTTTTTAATGTTATTGCATTGCAAGAAACTACCAAAAAATGGTTGGAAAGCTTAGACCTACTTATTACAATTAAAATGAAAAAAATTAATAATACAATTTTTAGTATACAGGATTTCCCAGACTTATTTACTAACTGCAATATCTCCACGTAAAATTAAAATTTTTATTAATGCAGTTTTTGCAAATTATTATTTAGGCAATGGACTATAATATTACCTATATAACTTATTTTAAAAAAGACGTCTTATAAAAAAATAAACATTTAATTTTTTAAGTTATGTAAAATTTGAAGATAACCATTTAAAAAAGTATAATTATTTAAGAATTTTGATTGGTCGATCACTTAATTTAATCAAGATTTCGATTTTTAGGATTTTTTTTTAATTATTGGACAAATAATATTTCTGACGTCGTAAATACTTTTCCGCGGATATATTGCAATTGGTAAATTGTTCTGGGACACTGTATATAATATTTTTTCCAAATAACGGATCCATGATCCATCAGTTTTTTAGTTTATAAATTAGAATAAAAAAATTATCAATGAGAAATATTATATTAAAGAGCCATGGGGGTCCATCCCCACTCCTATATCGCCACCTGTCTATACCTGTGAGTAAATTGTTTTAAAAAAGTACTATGCAAAATCTAATTTTTGTATATTTATACATTATAATACGAATATTGTTCCTTTTCTGGTCACTGGTACTCTGTAGTTGCAAAATTTCGACTCGTATCACAAGAATCGTAAATTATTATATCATATCTATAATTGTACATTTATACTTTTCTTATTGTATATTATAGTAGTATACGACGCTTATTTCGATGCAAATACAGCTGACCGCGATGGAAGGCCAAGTGTGTATAATATGTCATTAATTAAATAATTATTAATTATTATTGTTATACGCATTTATTATTTACCAAGGACCAGCACGAGATAGTGCACGTGTATAGAACACTTGGTTTATTTTTCCGGAATTGAATTTGTTAAAAAAATACAAGAAAACAACAAACCCCATCTGAAGGTTTACTCTAAAATCTAAAGTATTGACTAGATCAAAAGTACATAGAGTCTATAGTTTAGACTATAGTAATATATCTTTATTAAAGACAACTGTAATTGATATTCCTGAATTTGCTTGTATATATTTTAGTATGTTTCTACCTTCTATATCCCAATATATTTTTCACACGTGACGAAAAACGTTTAAATGAAATATATTTCAACATTTTTCCGCTAGTGAGCGGATGACACTTTTAATAACTATATATTTTTATTTTAATGTTAAAACATAAATGCTATCATAATATAATAAATTATGAATAACATTATTTCAATGTATAAACATTAAAAGAAAAAAGATAAACCTCCGAAATTATGAATTTGTTTTTACAAAAATAATCGTAAATTTGAACGTTATATACATCGCCATAAATTCTTAATTAAGATTTTTACTTATTCCTATTCAAAAACATTTTGGAAAATGATTCTATGGTGAAAAACAATATGCAATACTGAATAATTATTGCAAATTAAACGTATAGTGTGTGTATTATATAGGTACTTTGTTAATTGTTAATAATAATAATTTAAATGAAGACATTTCTATTTATTTTTAATTAAATACGATAATCTATATAATAAAACAAACTAATTATAATCACTTTTTTAACTTAATCATTTGAAAATGTATTCTAATTTAAATAATATTATTGATAAGCTATAAAAAAAATTGGTTTATTAATTATTGTTGCATAATTTGCATATGTATAGAGTCTCAGAGTACCTATGAAAGTTTTGACAAATACTATAGATAGCTTTTAGAATACAAAATATTCTCTTAAACATTTTATTGTTAATTAATTAATTTATTAATTTATTTTAAATAAACATTTATCTCAGCGGAACAAATTTGGCATTCTTAAACATTTTTTTTACTCATAAGAAAATAAAAATTATTAAATATTGTATTTTAATACGTATTTTGTAAATTTGAATATTAATATTTTTCGATTTAAACTTAATAATTAATATTACTAAATAATTAATACTATTAATTATTACTCTAAACTAAACTAAATAAAAACATTTGTTTGATATAAAAAACAAATACTATTATTCGTATTTAAATAGTGAAATTATATTATATTGCTTATACTTAAAACATTCGTAAAAAAAAAATATTCATATTTCATACATAATTGTTATTTGTTTTAATCAAAAATCTGTCTATATAAATATATAAAATATATGTACAAAATAATTATGTTAAATTTTATACAAAACATTTTTGAATAGTAAGTTTTAAATTATTATAAATAAAATATTAAATATAAAATTCTAAAGAAAAAAATTACAATATTAAAAAAATATTTTTTAAATCCAAAATTAGCATTTATCAGATTATCAATAACACTATGCTTGATTGTTTATAACTTTATATTATAGTCACATACCCTTTGTCACACATACATGATAGTAACAGGTGCATACTAAAATAAAAACCATATAAATAATACAAAGATAAATTAAAACTATGTTTAGAATGCATAAATAATAGTACAACTCGTAATACATATTATGTAATTATTTTATTCGTAATTATTTTTTTTTAACTTTAAATGAGTAAAACGATGATTAAAAAAGTGGGAAGGTCGATTCGAAACATTTGTTCATTATCCCTTTGGTCTTCAAAGAAATTATTGATTTATTGTACTTAAGATTTGAATGCAAAAATGTTGCATTAGAAATTACGATTCTGAGAAAAACTAATTATAATACAATATAATAAACTGAAAATCCGTTCCAAAATTTTACTACGTGTGTAAATTACTTATTAAAATACACATAATAATTTACAAGTTCATACATTCAAGATTGCATAAGTTATCATTAAAATCTATTTTTCTAAATTCATTTTTTGGTAGTTTTTCTTCTTCCGAGGAAAACCTTTTGAGAGATTCGAAAAATGAGCCCATTTAAGTACCAACTAGATGCAATTTGCTATCGAAAGCATACTCTATTCGTGATAATCGGACCATTATTTCTACCCGAAATCATGTTTTCAAACTTTTAAAAACACATAATATTCAATTATACTAAAGATTATAATTTTAGAAGCTTATATAAAAAATTGTTACTTACCACTTTTAAAATATTTAGTAAAAATATGATGTAGTATATGCTTAGGCTTCCATAATATTTTTAAATTAATAAACCCAAAATTATAGGTAATATTAAACATTTTTGGATAAGTTTCAAAGTTCTATATTTAGTAAAAAAATCAACTAATCGTTTATATAAATCGCGAAATATAGAAATTCAAAATAACAGAAATCGTATCTTGCCGATTTTCCGCCATTTTTTGTAGTTTTTGTTTTCCCGAGGAAAAATTTTTGAAAAATTCAAAAAATGAGCTGTATAAAATACCAACTAAATGCAATTTGCTACCGAAAGAAAAACCTATTTATGGTAATCAGATTTCTCGTGTTTCTACTCAAAATCGTGCTTTCAGACATAAAAATAAAACTGTAAACAAATACAATTTCTTCGCTTCGCTCAGAATCTAAAATAAGAAATTATATATACCTATTGTATTATCATATAAAATTTAAATCGTGACTCAATAAATTAATTTATTCATGAGGACTATTTTTGAACGAAAAATGGAAAATAACATATTTAAATGTGTAAACATCACTTCGAACTATTTTACTATTGCATATTTGCATGTATTTACAAACGTAATTATTTTTATTTTTCATAAAATATAGTCACTATTTTAATTTATTTTAACAAAAATATAACGAAACGAAAACGGCAGTGCATATTATGTTCGTATTACGTATTGCGCATCATCGGCATAGAAATTTTGGCGTCCGATTTTGTTGTTTAGTATTAGAAAAACTAAAATGAAATTTATCGTTTCCGTTAATAATATTAATAATATTATATAAATATTACATTATCGTGAAATTATGAAAATATTGCAAATGAAATACGATCATTTTATTATAAAATAAACGATGCGTGTTATTGCTCGTTGGAACTTATCACAATAATATAATAATATTATATGGATTGTAGTTAGTGCGAAGAAAAATAAATAATAAAACATTAATTGTATAAATCACACTTCTGAGCAGTGAGCACGTGCGTAATTTATATGGTTTTTAAAAATACTTACATTTGAATGATAATACTCATAAAAAATATTGTTATTTCTTAATTTACAAGATAAGTAGAACATTTGACATTAAAATAAGAGTAGAAAAACGCAAAGAAACGAGTTAATAAATAATGTGACAACTTATTAGAATACTTTATAATTACATAATCATAATAATAATCAACTATGATAATAATGATTATAATGATTAATTAAATAATTGTGTTGTTATGTATACGGTATACCTATCTCAAACAATATTATATTAATATTGCATACATACAAGCTATTAGTTTTATGTTATTAAGAACTATACTCGTAATATATTATAATTTTAATACAGTATTGTAAAATAAAAATAAAAATTTTAAATTAAAAAAGACTAATGAAATGTTCAAAAATTCAGCTGAATAAAGTACCAACTAGATACAATTTTCTACCAAAGGCATACCCTACTTGTTGTAATCTGATCGTTATTTGTTCCCAAATTTTTTTTTACATGATTATTCAAAAGTATGTCATAAAATACATATCAAATTTTCAGCTTTAAATATTAAAAATCAATATATGTATGCATTAAAACTTAAAATCAAATCAAAAAAATATTATAATTGTACAACATATACGCGAAATGTGAGTATGCTTCCAATGAGAACGATATTCTCATTTTATAATGTAATTATATACGTTAAAACAATCTATTTCGTCTCAGTCTCTGTTTATTCCTATTGATTAAATCCTAACGATTTAAAAATAAATATTACAATTGTAATATCGTATAATTATTTGTGATACCTACGTATACACCTTAGTTTGTTATACTTTGTGGTCGTTTGTTACTAACAACGGTATCGATCGGTTTTTCAGAATCTAACGTCATTTTTCATACATTATTACAATATTGTGATAATTGAAATAAGTGTTTTGGAATACGTATTATGTTATAAATATTGAACATTTATACTGATAAATTATCATAAACATCTAGTCCTGGAAAATAAAGCTATTATTCAAGCTTATGAAGTAGAATATAAACGCATTATTCAAATATTTGATTCATAAATACCATTTATGTATTATTTATTATAATTATTTACATTAAAAGTATTGAATGAGAAATACGTGCTATCAATAAAGAAAATTGTCAATAATCATTATCGATTTTATTGTATTCTCAGAATATATTTACCTATTATGTTACAACTTTACAAGCACAATCTGCCGCAGTAATTAATAAAAAAATTAGATATATTATATTTTATTATTATTCACTTTATTTTTGACATTATTTGACATAAATATGTTTTATTTAATATATACGTTGTATCTAGTATTAATTATAGTAATATGTAACGGAAAAGTCAATTGTTTTCTGTAATATTTTATATAAAATGCGTACAATTGTATTGGTATAATAATATAAATCGACAATCGCGTATAAAATAGTGACTCGCTTTAATCTTGGACTCTTAGGAGTAGAAAACACAATCATGTAAAAATATTGAGTATATTATATTATATGTAATTTTGGTTTATTTTAATGGTTTTATTTCTCGTGTAAATTTGTTTGGTCTTGGGTCTGTGCGCGTACCTTAAGACCAAGTTTTGGAGACGTGCCATACACGATAAATAATACACGCGTACATATCAAAACTTTCAAAACATAATATTATGTTACGCCCATACAAACTATAATAATATAACTTATGGGTACAAACATTAATTTTCTCCAAAGGTTTTTTGTATAACAATCTATAATGTCATAATAATAAGTAATAACGTTATAGAATTTGGCCCAAATGTTGGGCAACACGTCCAGCAAGTAAACAAAGCGGATCGATTGCACATGCGCGTGTCACGTTTTGAAGAAGGCTGTTCATATAGTTTATATAGGTTTATATAGGTTATATATAGTTTTAGGTTTTACAAAGATGTTTTTTTTTATGTCTGAAGGCACTTTTTTGGATAGAAATAATGGTATGATTACTACAAATAGGGTATGCCTATTCGATAGTAAATTGCATTTTGTTGATACTTTATTTAATTCATTCGAATTTCTCAAAAGTTTTTCATTGGGAGAAGAAAAACTACCAAAAAATGACGGAAAAGCAGCAATATTTACGAAAATCGTAATTTTGGTGAAATTGATTTTAAGTTTTTCATGATAACTAATGCAATTTTGAACGTAGATACTTTAGATTTTTTGAGTTTTCTCATAGGTAATTTACACACGTAGTAAAATTATGGAATGACCTATCCATATTGTATTATATTGAGTTTCGCTCAGAATCGTATTTTCTAATGCAATATCATTGCATTCAAATATTAATTATAAGCCACTAATTTCTCCGGTGGTCGATGGGATGAAGGAGGAACATCTAAAATTTTTAAAAATCTTTCCCACTTTTTTTTTTGTTTTATTCAATTGATAATTTTTTTCACAATTAATGTAGGTACTTTGTTAATATTATTGACCAGAATTTTCAGAGTTTTTTCAGAGAGATCTGACTATTATTGACAATATCCTTCAACGAGTTGTTAAAGCACACCGAAAAAAAGATTTGTATATAGGTTTATCATATAATCTAACATAATATTATTTTCTGAAATCTCTGATTATATCTATGGCACCACAAGATTAAATTTTAGACCAACAAATAATAACATGAACTATAATACTTAAATAATTTGTATTTTTTGTAACATTACGATTCAAAATCGTGTAACTTAATATATAATTTTACTTGATAAACTTATGTACAAGTGCTAAGTTATATAGGTACTAATTTGTGATATAAATTGAGTAAAACTGTTATCCTTTTAGTAGAAAGGTAATTGACTTTAGACCTTTAACATATATAGATAATTAATAACTATTACTTTCATTATAAATATATCTGTATATAAATGTGACGAACGAATCATATACATAATAATAATTGTTATTAGATTTATTTTTGACAAGATATATAATAAATAATAAAAATATGCCGTAGTTTAGTAGATTTAGGTATCATTTTATGCAAAATTGATAAAATCTTGTCAAAACTACGTAATTTTGGAAAACGAGAATAAATTTACTGAAATCCAGTAATAATACTTTAGCAATATTTGGCGTATAATAAATATAATAGTCGTAATGGAAAATGCGAGTTCATCGCGAAACCATAAAAATGTGTTTTGATAATTTAAATATCCGACCTATTGCATCGTATCACTATTATTATATTATTTTGTAAAACAGGATTGTTTTCATTGATATTGTGACGTTATATTTTTATGTTGTCCGTCTATATTAATAAATAACATAAATATAAGTATGTCTAGGTACGTACATATAGGTAACAAATTAAGCGATCATTTTTTATAGCATATTATTGATAATTTTTCTAATTAATTGTCGACAAGCACTTTATAATAATTATAGTATATGATGTATAATATTTCTATTTCGTTTTATTAATCAAATAAATATACCTTACCTAATAACAATTTTATCTAACTTATAGTACTTTATGTGTAACTCACAATAACATTACATCGATATACTATATATATATATATATTATTATTATTATTATTATTTGGGAACCCAAATGCGCACGCGATTAATAAGTTTATATAATTTCTAATAAATCGAGAGAAAAAGTTTTGCTCAAAACAATAGTTTACAACTTGAAAGCTAATTTTTATTGGTCAGATTTATTCCCTTATAATTCGATATATTCAATTATTATTAATTATTATTATTGATTATACCTATACCAACCATATATAAGATATAATATTATGTACCGTCGTACTACTATTTTGTTTTATTTTATAGTTATAATCTACCATTCTACCTTACCTAATTTATTTATTATTTATAAATTAAATGTATTGCAGATTATTATTACATTTATACTTTTATAGTGTTAAACTAAAATAATATTAAAAAATTATAAATATAAAATATATGTTTGAACTTGTGAATTAGATTTTGTACTTAGAAACATATTATTATATCCTATAGAAGTACAGATTATAGAAATAACAAAAAAATACAATAGAATAAAATAAATATTAACCATAGGAATATTATTTTATAATTAAATTAATTTGTTTATTAATTCTAATGAGTTTAAACGATAAACAGCGTCTAAAACCATTATAATGATCCATTGGCGATCATTATCATCGGCAATTTCGTTTGTAGTTTTGCATTAATACTTGAATATTCACTAACCGCCAATGTATAGTCTACCGCGTGTGTATTTGTGCGAGCTCATCAACAGTCTGATTAAACTGGCCAGGTTGCCAATTGAGGCTAGACACGCGACTGCTGTACGTGTACATATTACATGCCAATTGTAAGTAAACCCATCACTAGCAATTTATACATATTTTAGTTTTATAGCACATTTATTTTACCCTCTGTGTACTTTCATATAATTTACCTATAACATCCTGCGTGTATATTCATTGATTGTAAATACTAGTGTTTTTAATCAATTGTATAACATAATATCATAATAATAAGTACCTACACAATATAAAATGATGGTTTATTGATAATTTGATTATTCTTAAATTAAGAATTTTAATTTAACAATTTAACATATATTTTAATGTACCTACTTTAGATTTTTTCTGTCATTAATTGTTGTTCACACATCAATAGTGTTTTGTATGGTATAAATTATTATTATATACATATATATATAGGTTTAGTAACTAGTAATTAAAAAATACTTTTTTAACAAATGCATAGGTATAGTAGGTAAAAATAAAATGTCGTATTTATATCATAAAATAATATTAGGACAATTGAACGAGTATTCTGTAATAATATAATATTCTAAATTCTTGAGTTTATTCAAATAATATTTATTATAAATATAATAGGAACTTTTATAATAAGACTATATTTATTATTAAAAATAATATTATAATATCGTTGTTATAATATACGCTGGCGCCATTAACGTAATAAAAATTTTATATTATAAATTATAATAATAAACGTATATGTACTCATATTATGATAATAAGCGTGTTTTTACGAAGATACCGTTTATTAAAAATCGTTTTGACGATTGTTATTGGTTAAAACTGTAAAATGTTTACTTTTATCACCAAACACATTTACAAACAGTTTTGTATTTCTGTTACCTCTTATTATAAAATGATAATACAAATAGTTATATTATTTTTAATTTTATTATTAATTTTTGTCATAAATATAAAGTATTGGTATACTGTACTACACTATTTATTTAACAAGAAATATTTAGTATATTTTTTTAATTAGTAGAAAATACTAAAAAAAAAAAAAAAAAATAGATCAGATTCTGATTAATTAAACATATTGTATTATTAAAATAAACAAATATATATAATATATATTTCTAAGTCAAGAAGAATTATGTTATGTTATTTTTGTTTTTATAATTAATTTTAACTCTACGAGAAGCAATCCTAAACAAGAAACATTCATCTCTTCTCATCCATCTTTGCGTTTTGTGAAATAAAATAAATATTTTAACAATTCATTAGAATTTAAATCTTTATTCTTGATTATTAATTTTTCAGTTTTTCACTCGTTTTGGCGATGTATTAACTTGTTAGGTATCTAAACTAAGGCGTATCAATAAACAGTCGGCAAGCATTTTGCTTTCGGCTTCTGTCGCGAAAACACGCCTAATATAATATATTAATATTTCTTGATAACGAGTAATTTGAAGTTTCCCTGGAGACGTCTTTGTTCTATTATAATATTGGTTTATACAACAACTGTATTATGATATTATCTCATTAAAAAAGTTGTATACACATTGTTCGTTATTCCGGAAATGTATATATGGAGTGATCAGAGTATTGTGGTATCCAAATAATGAAAATAACATTTAAAGCTTATATATAATTCATATAGGTTTTATAACATGAAATTCTGATCATCCGGTAATATTATTACAGGGGATCCTTTTGACGATGGCGTGGCGCCGCCGTGACGGTATAGGCGCCATCCAGTGTTATTTGTATCTGACGCATACGACTTATATAATAATATATTTGGAGAAGATCCGTTTAAATTGGGTCGTTAAAAAATGACTTAAAGTTTTTATGAGATTCGTATTTTACAACTTTTCTTTTCATAGGTATATCATTGTTTTTAAGTTTGATAATAAACAATGGCGCGTAACAATATAGAATTTAATCGCATGATAATATATCTTCGTGATAAAGATATTGAAATATTAATTTAAATTAAATTGATATTGAAATATTATTAACATAGATTAAATATACTATAGATAGGCAATGCCCATGTTATGATTTGCAACGCATACAACACAAATATGTTAGTTTGGATTTGACCGGGTCAATAAGAGCGTTCAAAGGTAGGAAGGATGGTGGAAACGTGTATATGGCAATGCCACATATTAAAGCATGGTTTAAAACACCTTCTGCTGCAATGGCAATATATCAAGGTCTACTTTTCATGCGAAAATTGTACATATACTAACTATAACTCAATTGATGTAAATATATCTCGAGTGGCACTGCATAAATTTCGAAACCATTTGTGATGTCTAACTCCCGAAGCAGTTGCATTTGGTACAGATATTTCTGTAGTATCAAAACAAAAAATAATTATTAATTTAATTTACAAAACAGATTCAAACAAAATAATCAAATGACTAAATTTAAAAGACTCGGAAATTACAGGATTTGTGAAAATCGAAATTAAATTTTTCATTTCTAGCAAAACTCTAGATTTTTTCAAAATATTTAATTTAGATACTAATTTTCTTTTAAATGAACTATCAACTTGGAGTCAAAACTCATCTTATTAACATTAATTGCAAATCGTCTCTAAACTCACAGTTGTCAATGATATGACCGAAGACGGAATAAAGTTGATTGAAGATTATAATTCGATACTTATATCAATGGAGGAACAAAAACAATTTGTGTTACAAATTGTGAGTGATTACAAAAAAAAATATTTCCTGACTGTAAAAAGGAAACATTAAAGAAAAAATTCTGATTAAACATATTAATTTGTTTTGAGTATTATTTTTATTTATTATTATAGAAAATTTAGTTTTAAGCAATTTTGTATATTAAGTACGTAAATTTATTTTATTTTGAATCGTTCTACTAGTATAAATATAATAAAACAAAAAATACTATTTAGTTTGATTTTTTTTATTTATTATGAATTTTTTACATAAAATATTGTAACTATGTCGGTATAACAAGCGATGTTATAGTGTCAAAAGTGACAGTATTGAAATCTTCATAAAATTTACTAAAAAAAATTAAACATTTTTCTTAGTGTGGCCTAGCTAAAAACAGAATACAACATTATGTAAACACCAGCAGACATATATGTTTAAAATCCATTCTGAGTCTTATTAATAGAAAAATTCAAAAATTACCTAGAAAAAGAGCTGGAAGCTACATCATATGTATTACCTCCTATCTATAGTATATTTAATCTAATAGTATGTTATTAGATAATAATGAAACGTCGTATTTTTGTTCCAGTAATCGAAGAAACTGTTGTCGAAGAATCACCGACTTGCGAGTCCCCAGAACCGATGTCCTATTACCTACACCACGATCCTGATCATTCGATCTCCTCTTTTTCGGTCATTAATAAGATGCGAGTCAACATACAAGTAAGATATATAATATATAACCTCGAAATAAATGGAATTCGACTATAATACCAATATGTATTTATATTGTTTCGATATTTTCCAGTTATGTGACGTTTCCCTTCGAGTCGGTAATAGTGTAACAAAGGCCCATAGATTGGTTTTGGCCTCGTCTAGTCCTTATTTTTATGCCATGTTTAACGGTGAGTCGGTTTAACCAAAATAGAAAACATTTTTATTTGTATTTGTTTTTTTATTATTAATATTTAGACGACATGGCAGAGAAATTACAATCCGAAGTCGAATTGCATGACGTAGACTTGGGTGCCCTGCAACTGTTAGTCGAATACTCATATACCGGTCAAGTGCATATAACGGATGAAAATGTTCAGGTAAATTATAGAACATAATTTTAATTATAAATTATAATTGTAAGAAATCATTATTGTTAATTAATTTTTATCTATCGTATATTATACGCACACATAGTGACTGAATAATGAACCTTAAAATTAAAAATCTGATAATATTTTGAAATAATATTGTTATCTCATCTGTGAAGAACAGTTTATTTTAAAAATAAGGTTATGATATGTTAACTGAATAAAGATATAATAATTCAAAGCTGTATGTCTTAATGCAAGATTTTAAGTCAATATGTTGAAGTTTGAACCTATTACACGAGTAGCGGAGTAGAATATTATAGATTTCAATAAAATAACCAATAAAGTAACTAACTTTTATATATTAAGTCGATAATAAATACCTAATTTACCTACTTATTATATATAGATACTCGATATGTTTCAAATTTAAAATAAAATAATACTTATTACTTTTATACCGTTAATTATTATAAATTATTATCTTTGAAAAATGACATATTATCGGGCATCAATTAATTATTATATATATATATATTTATTATCTTACTCAAATCCTACGAATTATGCATTGAATATATTTTAATGAACCTTCATAATATTACATAAGTATGATATCGTTTGACGAATAATTTGAAGTTTGAAACAACCCATATTTGTTTTTATAAAAATGTATTTTACACATTGTTATTGTACCTAAAATATATACATTAAAATTATACAAAAATATCGAGGGCTGCAATGTAAAGCCTTATTTCGCATGTTATTATAATATTGGAATGAATTATCCACAATTTTTTGTAAAATATAATGAAGTATTAACAATATTCTTGTTATCATAGATTGTAGATATTTTTCTTAATTAATTTTTTTAAAAAAAATCTATTATTTATGAATTTATTGTTAAACAATTTTAATTTTTTTAAATTGAATATAAAAAATATTGGTAAGTACCAGATACCTGATACCTACTTATTTGCAAGTACATATAACTTAAATCTGTAATGCGAACTTACTATTTCAGACTACATAATTTGTATCGAGGTTGACTAAAAGTAGGGGCGAATTTGAATTTCTCAACGGAATAAATTAGTCTTCTTCTATTATTATACTGTGCCCATTGTACTATATAGCGTAGGTATATAAATATAAACGATAATTTATTATTTAAGCCGACTTACGGATACTATACGAGTGTCAAACTGTGGGTTTGTACCATTGGAAAAAAATCAAAATACGGTCCGAAAATTAAAACTAATATCTTGTAAAGCGTAAACCCTACACCCAATGGCTACTGTACCCTGCAGAAGCGTATATAAGGGGCAGTAGGGACGATCTTTCCCCCTGGATAATAATTTATACGTATTTTTTTAACATTTAGCCATTTAGTAACGACTATAAATTATAACCATAAAGATAAAGTAACAAATTTAAGATAAATAATAATTTTATCACTTTCATAATTAAAATATTTTCGATAATTTAGGTATGCTATAATTTTTTTTTATATATATATTGATTCGCCCCTCCCCTTAACATACGACTTAGATACACCCCTGACCTTACTCCACGTCTAGTTGTGTAAACATGTTTATCTGACACAATTAAACACATGTACCTATATGAAATTAAATTTATTCTCTCTAAATTCAATTTATTCTGACTATTAATAATAAAGATAAAGTCGAAGAATTCTATAAAAGATATAGATTTTAATTTCTTATATGACTGCATGACTGTAATTAATAATAAATGTATAAAATAACAAGAACGATAGGAGTAACTGAAACGATCAATACTTAATTATTATTACGTTTATAGATATAGGTGACAGAAATGTATTCTCACAAAATTGTTCTGACGAGCAATTAAAAAAAAATTAGATTTTCGTAGTGATGCAGTATTATTTCCATAAGCCCACAAAAAATTATCCTGCATATTTTACTTTAACGATAATGGTGATAATTATTTCATATATTATATAGCTAATATATATATTATACAATATATAAGTGGTACGTGGTATGAATTCATAATTTCAAAATATAATATTTAAAACGCGCGTAGAAAGATGAAAAAAATGTACAAATTAAATTGCCTATACTTAGAAAAACATACACTTACTATAATAGTTGATAAACTGAGGGGAAATGAGAAAAGAACAAAAATCTACTTTCATTTGTATCTAATATACATTAAAAAGTTATACGGATGACTTATTTTATCAATTATCATCATTCATCAATCTCTCGAGAGTAAGACACGATTGGTGAATTTATTTTTTCTCTCAAAACAATTCTGATGGTTTCGTTTTCACGTCTTTCAGTAGAAAAAAAAAGGTTAACTAAATGGAAATTTGAACCTATAACTTCCATTTTCAGTATATTATTAACCTTCGGTCTATTACACTTTATTAATATTGTCGTCACCGTGACATTTGATTATTATATGAACTTTGTTCATCATTAACACAAAACCATCCCTGTAATATTAACTAGGTCAAAAGTCCCGTCGCCAGACGATATATATAATAATTTTACACGTGTAAACACATTATACACAGCGTGATAAAAATTTCACGTTACAAAATTGATCAGAATTACATAAATGTTTTCAACGTTTTGTCCATTATTTTTTTTAGCACAATATAACATAATAATACATTATAGTATATGCAGACAAATTTTCTCAAACTAAAAGCTATGTAAAGAAACTAAAATTTGTCTATAACATATATTATGTACATTTTATTTTATACATATTTAACATATTTTTAATTTTTCACAGGTACTGTTGCCCGCGTCGTCTTTGCTCCAGATAAACTCTGTTCGGGACGCGTGCTGCACGTTCCTGATGAAACAATTGCATCCGACCAATTGTCTAGGGATCAGACAGTTCGCCGGTAAATGCCATACTTAACTAAAAAAACATAAAATACATATACCCTAACCTGTTATACTTATTTGAAGTAAAAATATACCCAGCACGTATTTGTGTTTAATAATAGTTTACTAGATATTTCACATTATTGAAAATTACTCGTATTCCTAAATATAAGTATCATACAGATAGTAGGTAGTCACGTTTATTTTATATTTCGATATTTTTTTACTTTACTTTATTTAAATCCCTAATTAAAAAATTATAATATTTATATGCTTTATGTTTAAAAATCTAAGACTATAATAACTTATTATATACAATTAGCATATTGAATACATAAATTACAATTTAAAAAAATATTGCAAATAGGATCATAATATAATCAATAATTCATTAACAAATTACATATTTTAGTATTGTAAATATTAGAAAATTTTGATTTTTTTTTCCAGAAACACATTCGTGCAACGAACTGAGGACACGGTCGCATCGTTACGCCTTGCAGAATTTCGAAGCAGTAGTGAAAACTGAAGAATTCCTCTTTCTATCGTTCTCTGAGGTAATCGACCGGTCTGTCATATTTTACATTTGGCCCGCCCGCCAGAAATAGAAAGCAATAAAAAAAACCGTCTAGAACCGTATGACCTTTAAGGTCGTCGACGCTAAGTCTCTGTCGTGTGGGGTGGCGGGTTCTCAAATCCCTAGACGAAAATTATAGCATTATGTGTATATAGGGTGATCATAATATTGTGTTATAAATTTATAATGGAGACGACATTGAAAATGTATGCTATTTCAACCTAATCTAATCTAACATAAAATTATGATCACTCTGTACCTTTTTTATTAAATAATTCGCCAAACTCAACTGACTTTGTGATGATCTATACGATATTGAGTTTTATGGCAACGCAAACCGTCGCCGTCGTCGAGACCTTGACAGCACGCGTAGTGGCGTATGATAAAGAGTAAATATTAATGAGAATTTTCACCTCAAGACTACACCATCATAGAATATTACAATTATTATTATTATTATTATTATTGTTCCGCCGTTGTAACCCTCCGGTTGTTAAAATATTAAAATTTTCAACTGCGAATATTATGTTGAGTACTGAGTAGGATTTTAATATGACTCATGAGATACCTATTGTAGACATTTTTATTTTAAATTCTGATGCAGAGGTTGTATTTTTTTGTTATCATAAACCCGTCGTTTTGCTATTGGTGGTTATTAAATGAAAAAATGCATTTTTTAATAACACACAAATCGCATAATATTCTCTCTGGTTTTTATATTATACATCATAAAACTTCAGGTATCTCCCTAGATCAGTCGAATTATAACAATAATGAGTACATTGTATTTTTTTAGAATTTTTTAATATCTCATGAAATTCAACTAAGTATAGTTATTGTGTTCTTTTTAGTTTTTACGTAAATGGTAAATCAACCATTTTGACGGTTCATTTTAATATAAAAATATATATATAGTTTAAAGTTTGGTAACTATAATAATGTATAGCATTACATAATAATTACTATAGGTTTATTATGAATTTCCGACATTTATTCATAATAAGTAAATTGGTTTATTATATTTTATTGTATTTGTTATAGTTTATTAAAAAATGTTATGGGAACTTTAAATTTCAATTTTATATTCAGAAAAATTAATTAAATTAAAATTTGTAGTCACCAACTGATAAATGAATGTTGGTTTACTGTTTTAGTTTTAATAAAAATAATAAATTAATAATTGTAAAAGAAAATAAATTTTTTGTGAAAAATGCTCTAAAAACAACAAAAAATTACCTAAACAGGTAAATAATATACAAAATAAAAGTTATATTAAAATAATCAGTATCAACTAAAACATAATATTTTCTTTTTATGGAGTTATGTTTTGAAACACTAGAAAAAAAATGACATTCGGCATTGCATTAAAATCTCAGCCCTGGTGATGAGTATAATATTTTGATTAATGTATAGGGGTAATTGGGTAATACATATTACTGTGAATCTGTGATTGTAATATGTGTTCAGAATATAAATTGAAATGCATGCACAATCTTATTGTAAATTTTCGCCTATGGTCATATTTGGTTATATAATATTATGTATCATAATTATACGTTTATAATATATTAAATATATAAATGATAATAATTATTAACATTTATTTATAAATATATAAGCATGTTTTTTTTAATAGTGGCTCAAGTTTTTAAGGGAGAAATGTAAAGAAAATGAATAGAAAATTAAGAGACAAAGTTCCCCCACAAACCTGTGATTAGTAAAAAATTAATATGTTCCCATTTAAAAAAATCTGATCACACCACTGGTAGTAGTGGTACTAACACGATAATGTTTGTTGTTTAGTGTAATGTATATTTATTTTATTGCATCGTCTGTCCTTATTTAGTAGCCTACCAACCAATGGCGTTTATACGCCCCCCCCCCCCGGGTATGGGGGATAGATCCCTCCCTTGACCTACTTTTTATAGTGATATTTTTCGAAAACTAATATAAAATAAATTATTTTGTATAACTATATAACCAATAAGAATACGAAATTAAAGAAAATTAGAATATCGAAATTGCTAACATCTAAAATCTAACACGCATTGTTTACGCTGGTGAGAGAATTGGGGGCTTCCATTTATTTATCTATGTTGCGAAATGACCTTCGCATTAACATGAGACATAGTAACCACGAATTAAGATATTATGGATACCCAACAAGCCAAAGTAAATGGCAATTAAATGTGCTCCCAAGAATAGCTAATTTATCGACTCAAAGCGCCCTCTAACTATATAAAATACGAATCACATTATACACATGTGAAATTATAAACCCTGTCCCTCTCTTTTTTTAATAGATTGTCACTATACGATGGATATAGAGGACGTTCTTCGTCTATAAATCAGCTGTTTTTGGAATCAACTTTAAGTGTTATATATTATGATTTTAAACATGGGTTGTCTGGTATCCATACTATCTTAATTCGTGATAATAACAGAATTTGTTCTCAACAAAATCTCCCTATTAATCTCCGGATTTTATTAAATTTTAAAACTAAAAATTATTAATGCAGTGTTGTCTTTAACCACGGATTTTGTGGGAGGTTTTGATGTTTTTTTTTTTTTGGAGGTGGCTAAGCACCTTTAAGCATCTCCCAATCACCGTCTATGGGGAAAGAGTCCTTGGAGCTAACTGTATTTTAAAACTTAAACTTTATAATATTATAAATCACTATTTTTAATTATTAGGTTGAAGACTTAGTGTCTAACGACAAATTAAACGTAGTGACCGAAGAGCAAGTTTTTGTGGCTGTAATGGATTGGATCAAACATAATCCTACTGAACGAACGCAGTACATTGCACAGGTACAGTAACCAATAACCACGGTAACTTAGCCAGGAGGGTATTTTGAGTGTTAAAATACCACCCTCGATCGTATTTATGCCAAAAATATATTTTAAACTAATTTCTACAAAACATTTTGTTACATGCTTTTGTTTAATATTATTATTATGAATTATGCAAATTGACAAATGATAATATAATGCAGTGGCGTACGTAGGATTTTCGAAGAGGGGGGAGGCAATACAATTTAGAGAATCTAAAATGATTATTATAAACAAACATAAAAAATTAATACAGTAATAGTTATTTAATTATCAAATCTCTAATATAATGTAATATTTTCAACAATGTGGATTACAACATGACAAACATTTTAACGTGTTAAATGTTAATAATATTTAAAATTAAAATACCCATAAAAAAAATCCTAATTGCGCGTCTGAATAACCATAGCCTTATAATACATTCGATTGGTTTCGAGAAAATCACTTTACCATAATTTATATTTTATATACCTATAATATATTATAGTTTATTTACGTATTTAAAAATAAAAAAATATCAAAGTTCGATTTAATTTGCTTTAGTGGCAAAATAAATTTAATAAATAAAATTCATACAACTTTAAAATATATATAATATTGATTTAACAAAATTAATAACACAATATGTATAGTAAATTATTTGTAGGTAGGTACGTCTCTATTGTATGATGGTATTGAAAAAAATGTCATCAACCGAAAAATATTCTATTATATTTTCATATTTTAAGACTATTATATTATAAATAGTTATTTAATATTAGTGTACGTCTTACAGCTTTTGGGACATGTGAGATTGGCTCAAATGTCAAAAATGTTCCTATTGAATGTTGTCGAAACGGAACCACTTGTGCGCAGTGAGCCTAGCTGTAAGGACTTGTTGTTGGGTGCAATGAAGTACCATCTGTTACCAGATCAGAGGTCCGATTTCGCTAGCAAACAGACTGAACAACGGTGCCCCGATGGCTTAATGCCATATATTTTTGCAATTGGTTAGTAATCTTATCTCGACAAGGAAATATAATAATAGATAGGTGGCAGTAATATAATATTGATACGATTGACAATTAGATACGCAGCTCAGGTCCAAAGTAATAACTAGATTTCCAAGCACATAATTTCTTTCATACATCAAAGAATTATAAATTGAAACTTTGATTTGGCATTTTTTCTGTATTTTTGGCTTTTTTTAATTCTTAGAGCACTTATTGACGTTTTTGGAAAATTTTCCACATATTTAATAAAAATTGATACATTTTGATTAAATTAACTCATGCCCCCCACACTTCTAAAAAAAAATTATAACCATAAATTAATTTTAGATTCTGAGCGAATCAAGGAATGTATTGTTTCTACAAAGATGTTTTTTTTTTATTTACAAAAACATTTTTGCGGGTAGAAATAATCACAAGTAGAGTATGCTTTCGGTAGCAAATCGTATCATCATGATACTTTATTAAGTTCATTATTAAACTCATTTTTCGAATTTCTTCAAAGTTTTTTTCTAGGAGAAGAAAAATACCAAAAAGTCGGCAAAATTGCGATTTCCGTAATTTTTTATTTTTTATTTCGTAATAACTAATTGAGTTTTGATCGTAGGAACTTGAAACTTAGTTGATTATTTGGCAAAATATAGAGCTATGAACTTTTTTAAATGAAATTTGGTACAGAAAAGATACTCTATTTGAGGTAATCGGACCATTATTTCTACCCGAAAAAGTGTCTTCATACATAAAAAAAACATTATTGTAAAACCAATACGCTCCTCGCTTCGCTCAGAATCTAAAAACAAATTTTAGGGCATTTATAAGGACATTTTTTAAATATTTTATAATATTTTAAGGACATTAAATTATGGTTTTTTGAGACATTTTTATTATTTTTCAGAGCATTTGAGTTCGCGCCCTCGTAAAAACTATTAGGTGTATTAATAATAATGATAATAATTTTGATATTGAAATTAAGATTTTTCTATTTAAAACTATTTAGTTTGTAGGCATTTATATTAATTGTAAATTAATTAATAATACTAATTGCATAGGCGGTGGTAGTCTATTTACCATACACAGTGCCGGTGAATGTTATAATCCCAGACACGATCGTTGGTTGCCTATTGCTCCTATGTCTAAATGCAGAAGTCGCGCAGGTATTGTGTCGCTGGGCAAACTGATCTACGCTATCGGAGGGTAAGCGTAAAAATCTATATTACCTACTTTCCCTATCTATCTATTATATCTTTCATTTTACACTGATATTGATAGATTCAAGATAATTGTAAAAACTATCATTAATTAACACAAAATTATCTATAATTAATATAATATAATTTATTTTAAGTATAAGCTTCAAAAGTACGAGTATATTTTATAACTCAAACTAGGACAACAATAAAATTATACATTATATAATGAATATTGTTGCTTAATACTTGTAAAAGCTTTGCTGTATATTCTGTCATAACAATTATAACAATCTCAAACCACTTTTTTACTTATAGGATCTCCTAAAAATCCATAATTTATGCTTCGAGAAAAAATATTTAACTTGCATCATTTACTGAATACACTTCATTATAAATTCATTATATGTTCTCCAAATGAGTTCAGAATCATCAACAAACTGGAAAAGAAGAACTTGAGCGCAAAGTTTTTGTTTCAATACCGAAAAGAACTTCTTAGTCTATTAAACTATTGGCGTATTTTTATAAACCTATAAGCTATAATCTATAGTGGTCTTACAATAACCTTAATATCTCTACTTTTTAATTTTTCGGTTTTAGCGAATTTACCTATAAATTTCTTAACTAAACTGAAATTCGATTACGCTTCAATTCTATGAAATATACTATTAGTTACCAAAAAACTTCCTATATTCCTCCTACCAAAGTATCATGATTTTTCACAATCTCCCTTCACCCTTCCTTAACCAATACGTATAGGTATATCAATGTATCACATACATCAATCGTCTTATCACGATCAAAATATTAGGTGATGTGGGTTCTTTTGGACTGTGAATTATGGTTCTCGGCACGAAGGTCAAATTTCAGGTCTTCTTGCCGAATTTAACATCTAAATGACTAGATCTAATAAATTTACTTAACCTAAGGGACATCGCTTTTGATCATACGTATATCCTACACGAGGGCATATTTAAGTTTATTTTTTTATTTGTTTTATGGTGGGACGGGTGTGGTTGAGGCACTAAGTAAATAAGCCGAGTACATAGTTATTTCTAATTCTGATCTAAAACTAAACCTTAAAAATTTGGCAAAACTTATCCAATTTTCAATTTATTAAAAACAAAGCTTATAAAAGTAGATATACAATTTTAATTTTAATATTATAGGTAAATCCTACATAATTATTGTTAGTTACAAAATTATAAATTAGGAAATCTCAAGTTATAGAACTTACAAAATACTTAATAAAATAGAAAATAGATATCATATCTCAATATCTCATAATAACATTAAAACAAATTATATATTATAAATGTAAATTTCTTTCTTTACGTGTTGAAAAAAAAATTTAGCTGAAGCACCCTCAGCCCTCTCCATAAATACGGATCTAATTCTATAACTTATATATAAGTGAAATTTAATGAAATATAAGGTTTTAAATACCAAATAATGGATTACCATATGTCATATAAGTATAATTTATACATTTAGATTTCTATTCATATTTATTTTTATATGCCTAAATTTTATGATTTACGTTGCTATTCTGAAAAGATGCCTACAATAGGTATATAATATTATAAGAATATGTAATCACGCTTAATTATATTTTGTTTTTCTGTGTACATAATATACATAGATACGATGGCATAGTAGACTTGTCTTCGGCCGAGTGCTATGACCCGAACTGCAACAAGTGGTCAGCGGTCACATCGCTCGGCACGAAGAGGAGCTGCCTAGGTATAAGCGCTAACCACGGGTTGCTGTACGTGTGTGGCGGTTTCGACGGAGCATCTTGTCTCAGCAGTGTAGAACGTTACGATCCGCTAACCGGCGTCTGGTCATCTTGCCCTAGTATGACCACTCGACGGCGGTATTGCCGTGTCTCCGTAGTCGGTAAGATCGATGATAATAATTGATAATAATAATCTTTCCGCTTACAATGATCACGCGATATAATTCTAAATCTTTATCCACGAAGGGTCAGTGGGTTACACACGTGAGACTCTGTCTCCGACTGTTATTTCAAATATTCCTATTCACAATAACCTATAATTGTATTTTTTATAACATATATAGCCATATAGGTAATTTAATTTTAGTAAACTGAATCTTGGGTTTAAAAAGAGTTGTTAGAAAATTAAAATCCTTCTATTTAAATAAGTAATAAGTGTTGAGTAAGTATAAATTACATAATTCAACCTAATTTTAAAATTCAAGATTTTAACCAAATTCTTAATTTTATTATTTTACGTATTTAAAACTTTTCTGACGCTTTTATAAAGAAAAACAATTGTAAAACTATCGACATTTTCAATGTTGCGTATCTTATAAAAATACATATAGGTATATGATACTCGTATTGTTTTATTTTCGGGCAATTGTATCAACCGCAATAGACAACTGTTTATACGCTTTGGGAGGCTTCGACTCGACCAACTATCAGTCCACCGTGGAGAGATACGACCCGAGAATGAGCAAGTGGATGACCGTACCGGCAATGAGCAGCAGGCGCAGTAGTTGCGCAGTGGCCACGCTGGACGACATGCTATATTGCGTGGGTGGCAATGACGGTACCATGTGCATGTCAAGTGGTGAGCGGTTAAACGTCAGGAGAAACGCTTGGGAGCCCATCGCCACTATGCAATGTCGCAGGTATTAAAACTAAAGACTTAAGAATTAGGTTAGGTTATGCCGTGATGGTACCTCCAGTCCCGTTCACTTGTCGGTTTACATTATACATACCAAAAAAGGTGACGGTACCTACCTACATACACAATTTGTAATTGGATCGAAAAAAATTTTGCGCTGGACAAACTTATTCATGATGTATTAATTATAAAAATACTACATTTTTATAATAGTTATCTAGGTGGTGGTTTTCTACTACACGTAGAAAAGAACATATTATTTCGTATGTCCAGGCCCGGATTAAGAGGGGGGTAACCCAACGGGGCCTAAGAAGACTTGGGATTTTTAGGGGCCTCCTATTTTATACCAAACATTTTTTAAATTTTCTGTACTAATCTGTAAGATACAATTGTTCACAGAGCCACTCACGACATGGTCGAGCTGGACGGCGGTCTATTGGTGCTGGGCGGCAACGACAGCAATTCAAGCTTGCACTCAACCGAGCGATACGACCCGCGGATCAACCGGTGGACCATGTCGACGGCGATGCCTACCCGTCGAAGCTCTGTGGGCGCCGCCCTGCTGTACTGCTTCAACATGGACTCCAAGCTTCAACAGCAGACAGTAACTACTGCCGCGTCAGTATTGCACGCGGGTGGCCAGTGCATCGCGGCCGCATCTGCAGCAGGAACGGCGTCCGTCACCCATTCACCGTTCAAGTCCACCGCCACGTCCGTATGATTACCGTGGTCGACCTCCAACAGTTGGCGGTCGAACAATTCCGAGCGTTCTCACTCGTTGCCCAATTAAACGATCACGGCATTTTGTATAATCTCAATTATACACATACATACGACAAACAGTTATACAAACATGATTTAAGTCGTTAAAAATATCTCATTTGAAGCATTGGCCTATACCTATGTTTATACCTACCTATATAACAATACAGACGATTTTGAAGACAATTATTTTAATTTTTCAATGTTCTACGGAAGTTAGCGTTAGGTCTTAAGCAAGTACATTATACAATTAATATATTATAAATAATTATGTAGTAGGTATCGTGACAAACTAAATAAAATAAATACCTAACTAGTAAAATATATATTGTGATAAATGTATTCCTTTGATTTTTGTTATTAAAATGCATATTGTATAATATAATGTGTCGCAAGTCGCAACTACCCTGCCGAACACACAGCACAATCATTATGTATAATCGGTTTTATATTATTTTAATAATTTATAAATTTAAAATCAAACATGAACACTGATTATTAACATTTTTACTACCAATATTTCAAATTGATTAATATCTAATTTTTATATTTTTATAGTTATTTAAGTCAATTTATTGAGATATGTTTCAATATGTTACAAATTGTTTCAATTCATGAACATTGATTTATTTTTTTAATTTGGTGATAATATTACAAACCGAATTGTTAATAAATTTGTTTTACTAAAATCTAGTTGCGACATTATTATAGAAGTATATAGGCAGTATAAGAGTAATCATGACATAATATTATATTATTTTATGTGTTAAAATTATCAATAAAACTATGTTTTTTATTTAATAATTATTTTTAATATAAGTCTTATATTAATACTTTTACCATAAAATATGTATGAATAAGTAAGGTAATATGCTAAATAATCGTTTGTTCAAGACAATGACAATTATGTATTATAGACTATTTATTTGTTTTTAATTCCATAAGTGCATGCTTCTCACAAATTATTATATTTAATTTTCAACAACAGATTGCTGCCCGACGAGCAGTTAATAACATTCCTAAATAAAAAATATAAATTATGCTACATGGTACCTAGTCCATTTTATTATAATGCAACATGTTTGTATTTGATGAATTATATATTTCCATGTATTTAAGTAACAAAATCATTATGATTAATAATTTAACATTTTATTATAAATTTTATTAGTTTTGATATTAAAAGAATTTTGGAATTTGAATGAACAATAATAAAACAATATACATTTGGGAAACAAAAATTATTATCTCATGTAAATAATCCATTTTTTTAATGTAAATATATATAATTTTATAAGCCCTACTAAATGTTGATTTTTTATTGGTTCCTAATTCATTTACAATATACCATTAAATATATATTAAAAATAAATTAAAGCACGATATGTTTCATTCCATCATTTTTAATATAAGTTTTATGTTGCTGTCAATTTGAATTTTATTGTTTTTTGTTAATGTTACATTAATATACTTTTTAGTGTTTTACTGTTATGAATAGAAATAAAAGTGTGCATACATTTTTTGCTTGTGTATAATTAACTATTAAAATTTCAGAGTGAGCAATATTGTTTTAAAAATAATAGAATAAATCATATATTTAATAGCTTGTATAAAAATTTTTTTTTTAATTTGTTATTCCTTTCAATGTTAAAAACTAACATGTTTAATCATTTTAGTTGCAATTAATAATGTTAATTGTGACTATGAGTATTAAATTATAAAATGTGAATCAATACAGATGATATATTAATTAATTGATACAGTACAAAATAATATACAATATTAAATAAATTTATTTCAGTCTATTTTAACATATAATCTATTTATTTATCATTTATTAAATAATATAATATATATATATTATTCCAATTTTCAATATTGTATAAGGCATAAGCTAGTAGTATGTAGTAGCTATTTATAACCCATAAAAAATATTCATCATAATATACTGGTATCCCAATTTTTGCTTGCTATAGAAATCGTTTGAAGAATTTAAAATTTTAATAATTAATAATTATTTCTAATTTGTTTCTTCTTTTATTAATTTAACCTTTTAAGTTGTCTACAGTTTTATTTGCTATACTCCCAACAGTTGCACTGGATTGAACATTAATATTTGGCTCAAAATTTGATACTATGCTATATGATCCGCCTAAAATAATCATAAAAAGAATCACCCAAAGATATCACCAATAGATTATTTTTTATTGTAATTTTAATTAAACACCTCTAACGAAGTACATACACAATAAAAAAAATAAAAGTTAAATAAAAATAAAGTAAAATAATTTTGTAAGAGTTATTTATGAAACTATACAAAGTTTATAATGGAATACATTACAAACAATTAACATAATTTTCATACTACAGAATGATAATTGCATCCAGTCTACTTCTTACTTTTCAATTTATCACTTTGTTCATCAAATGAAGGATCACTAATGTTCAACATCAGACCGTTTCCACTGAGGAACACTCTGTTTTGTGAATTAGCAATCTAAATGAGAATATTAAATTTAATTTGAATCAAACATTTTCTTAAAGTTAATAAATTAAGTATACCGTTCTAGAAATATTCTGTGCTGCCCTAATCTTACGTAGTTTCAAGTAACCTGGATTTCTACCAACAGCTTCTCCTAAGTGGATATTTCAGTTAAGGTTATACATACATATACATATATTAAATAGAAATATTTTTAATTAGGTTAGCAAAAAAAGGATATCATTTTTGCTGCTTCTGCTTCTCCTTCAGCTTGTAAAATTTTTTGTTGGCGTTCTTGTTTGGCACGTTCAACAAAGAACACAGCACGCTGAGCTTCTTGGTGTGCTACCTGTTTTGCTTCAACAGCTGCTGTATACTCTTTACCAAAACTTAATTCAGTTATAGATACATCATCCAAAATAATATTAAAATCACGAGCACGATCAACAAGTTGTTTCCTAATAAGTAAAGAAACCTGTAAAAAAATATTTGTATACAATTATTATAAAATAATATTCAATTAACTTTTTAAAGTACATTTTATTACAGGATGACAAAACACAAAAAACCGTTTTTTTAATTTGTAAGTATGTTTGATTCTAAGAAAAATGGTGGATATATTACTGTTAATTTGATAAATCAGGTAGGCAAGCAGGTACTGCGTGTTTAGCACTCATCGCTCCATTCTAAAATATCCCTAAACTTGTTATTTAAAATCTTGTTGGGTGAAAAGAAATATAAAAAAATAATTCATAAGAGACTTCTGGTTTGAACTTGGATATTCAAATCTTAAATAATTTATCATATTAACCAGTTGTTTTTAATTATTATGCATGACTGGATATCATACATATAAACCAAGTTTATCCAATTAACAGTAATATGTGCTTAAATCATGTTTCTATTCAAATTACACAATGAGTTTTTAGGAATTGAAAAATGCTATATGGTGGATGGACTCTTCATAATAACCTATCATACATAAGTAAAAGTTATTCATTAAACACAATATTAACTCATGACAATAACACAAAAGGTAGAGATTAATACCAGAATAAAAAGTGTTACTATAATATGGTAAAAATGTGAAGCTCAAAATTTTTATCAACAAATTTAAAAGTTCAAATATACTTGATGTTAATTTTTTATCCATTAATTGGTATTATTCAGCTCGGAAAAGCAGAAGAAATAAGGTTGTAAGTTTTGGAAAGGAAAATTATAAAAATTTTGGGACCAAGAAAGGATACTGGGAAATAGTAAATACACTAATTGAAAACCTCAAACTTGTTTTTATCTCCCTAGCGTTACAAAGGAAATTTTAGCGAAAATGAAATAGTAATGACATGCATGAAGACAGTGGGAATCAATTATAAAAATCATGATTAAAAGACACCTAATAGGAAACTCTAATTTAAGATGGGAGTATTGTTTTATCAAAGATGTGGGTATGATAGAACTTGGAGTACAATGAAGAGAAGTAGCAGAAATTAGGAATAGATTAAGGAATATTTGCTTAAAGACTGATACCCTTAGATAGATAGTAAATTAACCAAATAATAAAATTTATCAGTATTAGTTATTAACTTAATCAATGTAAGTAGTAATTATAAATATTTTAATACTATAGTTTTTATTATTGTAATTTTTATTTTTTATTTTTTTTTTTAAGGCGCATTTAAAAGTAATTAAACTGAAACAAAAAATAATCAGTAGTCTTAAGGGAATTGGAAGCGGCGATTTTCTTTCTCTATCTAACACATATGAAACATAAACATTTATTTATGTTTTCTATTTCCAACATTACGATCAAATAAGTAATACGATAAGGAATCTGAAAATTGAATTGAATTTGTCAATACTTTAGATTTTCCCACTTTTTTGATATTTTACTCCAGATCTTCCTAATGTTAATTGAACAAATTCAAGATTGAAAAGTTGTAAATATTGAACTTTTAATGATCTTAAAACAAAAAAAATTAGAATTAATTTATGACAAATTCAAATCAATTTTCAGATACCTTATAGCATTACTAGATTGATCGTAACATTGGAAATAGAAAACGCCTAAATCCTTATGTTTCATATGTGTAAGACAGGGACAGAAAAATCCATTTAAAAATAATATAGCAATTTAAATAACACTTGGCCCTGTCATCAACCTATGTTTAATTAGCAATAAGACAAATTAAATGATTTAATGTTTTATGAAAAAAAAACCTTAACATAATCAATTCAATTTCAATAAACTCAATAATTCAATAAGCTGTATAAATTACAAGTTTTCTATAGGTACCCACAAACATACAAAAAAAAAACCTAAACATAAGAATCTTTATATTTTATCATATTTGAAATAAAATGCGGAAGGGAACTGGTGTTGCATTACTTCCTCCCGGAGCATAAGGATCTAACATTTGGAAACATAACATTAAGCAATGTTATAACTATTATAATTTATAAGTAATATTAATGTAAATTTGTATAGTAAGTACCTGTTGTCTTTGGGTAATTAGTTGTGAAGCATTGTACTTAGCAACCACTGATTTTAAGACTTCATTACAAATTGAAGGCAATACTTTTTCATCATAATCAATACCTAAATGTTGGTACATATCTGGCAATTTTATTGCATCTGGTCGAGATAAAACACGGAGAGAAATGTTAACCTAATAAGTAATATAAAAAAAATGTATTTAAAAAACAATATAGGTAATATACAATTAAATCAATATTACCATTTGTAAGTCTTTAGAACCAGTAGGTGAAGATATTTTTCTTGGTCTTGATCTGATATCAAAAATAACTGGATATTGGAACCACGGAAGTCGAAAATGTAATCCTTCAGGATATACATCCCTTTGTATACCACCAACGCGATTGAACATAATGGCACGATGTCCACCCTCAACTGAAAAACAATATAAGAGGTAAAAACTTTTTAGTTTACATTTTTAATTTAGCTTAAAATATTAAATTTAAACAATTTAATATATTTTAATTTGATTAATGCAGTAAAAACACTTGTAAATATTATTGTTCATAGTAAAATATGCTTTTAACAGTATACAAATTGAAGTTTATCAATTTCTCTATTATTTATATATTGTGTAACCATTAGACGAGAATTTACTAAATACTAATATTTTGCAATTAATTATCTAATCATCAATTTATAATATCATAAGTGGAAATTAATGATAAAAACTAAAAATACAAAGCTATTAATCATATAATAGGAAAATACAATAATTAAAATAAAAACACAATTCATAAAATAATTTAAATGGAACAGAACATTAAATTTAGATCTAACTTTGGCAATTCATTCATAATCCTTAATATTAAACATCTTAAATAAATATAACAATCAAGTAAATAAAATATAACAATTTAATATTTATTACCTATACATTAATAGCCGACAATTGTGGAGAAATGCAAAACTTTATAAATTACCTGTAAACATGGAATTAGCTAAACCATAGGCAGCAAGTCCAACACCAGCGACGAGTTTCACACCCAAACTCAGACCTTTAGTCGCTCCCATTTTGTTTACAAAATCGTTCATTTTATTGTCCATATTTGTTTTTATTTTTTTGTTTATACTTTATGCACTATGAAATAATTTAATTTTTTGCCAATGGCAATTTAATGACGATTAAACAATGTGAGAAGAAAAAGAAAATATACTAATTTACTATCATAATCTCATACACCAATACCATAACCTCAAAACCACCGGTACATATTATCAATTATCATAGACTTAGCACAGAATAGGAGAAATCTTTCATCCATGATCTTAGATAACCATCTACCATAGTATAAATTTTAGATTCTGAGCTGAGCTGAGCGACTATTATTAATAGCATAGTTTTTTTCTATTCTATAATCAATGTTAATAGTCTATTCTATAATCACGGTCGTAGATATAGTTCTGACCATGGCTAAATATATACTTTGTGATACGCGGGTGTCATGGCGGCCACTGGTAGTGAAATCATTATCAATTATTATCATAACAAATAACAGTAATGATTGGTCACACATGAATAATGAGTGAGATATTTCACATGATTTCAGCAGGTAATAATAATCTACTCACTGGATCACTTCCAGCTGAGATTTTCTTTCATGAAATATCATGGAATAATAATACATGCGCAAACTATAACAACGTTTTACAAAGTTGCTGACATACCTATATATTTACATTTAGCCATGGTTCTATCTACAACCGAGTCTTTAATCAATGGTACTATTGTATCTATAAAGATGTTTTTTTAAAAATTTTTTATGTATGAAAACATTTTTTTAAGGGGATTGGAAACGTCTATTTATTAAGGAGTTGTGTATAGGTAATAATAAAATTTTCCTCGTTACGCAGTGTATTTGTATGAAACGTAAATGATTATTAGTGTGAGTAAATGCGTTCGTAATCAGTCGTACAGTATCGTACAGGTTCGGGTATACGGGCGGCACACGAGATTCCTTACTATTCACTCTACCATAATCTAGTTAATAATAACATAATATACCCAAATAATAACAACAATAAATATAATGAGGAATTCACAATTGTCGTCAATGCATGGACGGTTCAAATACATTTACTTTACTTAAAAATTATAAGTAAAATTAAAGTTTACAATAAAGTTTATTTAAATGATGAATATGCATAAATATAAAAAACTAAATATTTAGGTGATTACTTATCGGTCTTCAAATAAGAATATTGATATTTGAATATTTAATGTAAATAATTTGTAAGTAAAATAGCACCATATCATATTTTTATATTATTTTCATATTATTTATAACTAATGAATTTGTTGTTTTATGGTTACACTTTTTATTAATTATAAGTATAAAATAGGTAAAATAAAACACATGTTTATTACATAGTTATTTTTTTTTATTTTGCATTTAAATATTTATATGTTGTGGAGAAATAATTTCCGGTAGCATATGGTTAAGATAAAATTCTGACAAAGGTATTTCCATTCTATTTTGCCAAAACGAATCGTCCCGTTCAATTTTATCAACAACCATTCCTTAAAAAATAAATATAATATCTATACAATTCAATTTTTTAAATTGTAATAATCTGATTTTACCTTTTGGTGTCCATATAACAAAATAACAATATTTTTTTGGGGTTATATGAAGCTGTCCTTGTACTTGAAAATAATAATTATGATTTGTCTTTAAAATGAACTTTTGATCTTTTCTTTCTAAGTACGTTATTTTGTTTTCATTGTATGCATTTTCTGGCGTAAAATTTCTAATTGAAAAAGGAAATTTAATTTCTATAATAGAATCATTTTCGATAAGTCCTTCTGGAGATGCCGCTAAAAATAGAATTTCTGGATCGATAAATAACCCAGCAGATTTTACTCTATAATTATAAAGTTTCTCGAATGCTTCTTTAGCTATAGGTTCGAATTGTATTCCGTAACTTGTATAATATGAAAATATGAAAAAAATATAAGTTATAAGAACATTGTATTTTACATTTTTAATAATGTAATAGTAGGACTTTACTATTTATAATATTAATAAATAGTTTTTAATTTTACCTGGTAGCTGTTGTTCCATGGAAATATTGACTTCCATATAAAATTGAAATAAGCGCATTCTTTCTATTAATGTTTTTTCGCATTTTGCATATTTTTCCAAAATTAGAAACGGTCAATCTATATAACCATTCCTTCTTCCATTCATCACATTTTGATTGTTCAGTAGTTCGGCGTTCTAATTGAATTATATCATTCTGATTAAGTTTTAATCGTGATAATAAATCCAACTTTTGTTTTTCAAATTCTTCCCGAGAAAGCAGTAATGGTTTACAACCCAAACTTTCATTTACATCACCTATGGTCTTCGTCTGGTCCAGCTATTAATTTTTTTCTAATTTGAGGTCTATGTAAAATAAATAATTATAAACAAATATTATAATACTTTTTGATATGTGAATAATGAATATGTATATTAATAAAATTATTACACTTAGTTTGAAATGACTTCCTTAATTCCTTTTGTTTGTTATTTTTTATATTTCTAGCTATAAATGCTTTCGTAAATTTTCCTGGACTGTGATTTGTCACTTTCCTATGAAATCGACGTAAATATTCTGGTCCAAAATTATATGATGACGCTGCAGTATGACAGCGAATTTTGTAAAAACCCATGTTTTTTTAGTAATATAAATATATTTAATTATTATATAAAAAAAATTAATTACCTCTAAAAGTTCTTTAAGAGTCTGTTTTTTTATAGTAATATAAATATATGTTATTATTATATACAAATAATATAATTACCTCTAAATGAAAAATTTATTCTTTTACCTCCTACATATTTAGCAACAATACTATTGTAAGATTCAACAACATTGTTATTAACATAAATTATTAAACTTTCAGAATGATATGCCTCTAAATTCATAGCCTCTATAATATCATTCCAAATACCACATTTTTTTCTGGGACTAAATTAATTTCATTATCACTTTTCTTTATACAAAAATATCTAAAAATGTAAAATAAATACAACTTATACAAATAAATATATTGTTATATTGAATATCATTTATAAATACTATTATTAATACGCTGTTTAAATAATTATAATAAATTAATATAATATTACCTACCTATCACATTTATCGTGAGATCCAAACACATGATATGGTCCGTTTGTAATATCATTTTTTAATAATTTAACTTTGTCACTATGAGTAATTGTCATACTTTTCCTAAATGTAATAGCCTTTGTGATAGCATATCTATAAAAACGTATATAAATTATAAAAGTATATTATTGTACAGAAAGTCTCACCAGGTTATTTGTATTTATCAATACAAATACAAAATACAATGTATATTTTTTAAATATGAATATTGCAATCTATTAATGTATAAAATAAGTTTCTAGACGATTAATTATAAAATTTGATATTATTAATTATTATTTTATATTTATAAATTAAATTCTTTATCTGTGAAGAAAATATTATACAATTTTCAGAAAAAAAAACTTTACATTGGCTATCTCCAAATTTCAATTATGAAATACAATTCCTTGGGAGAAGAAAAACTACCGAAAAATCGGCAAAATTACGATTTTCGTTATTTTGAATTTTGTTATTTCATAATATTTTCTTGAATTTTGATAGTAGGGACTTTATTTTCAATATTTACATAGGTAATTTACACTCGTGGTGAAATTTTGAAATGGTTTATTAGTATAATAAATTGTAAATCGTAATACCTATATTGAAATTCGCTCAGAATGGTATTTTCTAATACAATATAATTGTATTCAAATCTGCATTATAATAAATTGACTTTTTTAAACAATTGTATTATTAATTTTATTTTAAGTACTCAAAAAAAAAAAGTGGGAAGATCGATTTTGGATGATATCTCCAATAAATAATGTACAAAATTCTTACCGTAATCGTAATAAGTTTTCTTTTAATTTTGTTCGAATATAATCTGGTACAACGATACCCAAAGTACTTTTTCTTTAAGTAGCCATATCTTTTAAACGATTTGAGTAATTACGTAAAATATGATTGGTACACACAATTTTTTTTACAACTATATCGTTTCCATATGGTTTTGCTAAATGTATTTTTTTCATTACGCTACTATCTCCATCACCAATTAGATGACTATAAATTAAATTATTTGTTTTTAAATTTTCACTAAACCCTTGTACAATTATATCTGCTTCCATCGCGGTGGATGTGCCACTCCAGTTTTTATAACAGACATGTTTTTCTATTACCTTATTTAATATATTCGCTTTATGGCAAATCAAACAATATTTATTACGTATTCCCAAATATAACACCTTTTTCGTTCTATAACCAACAATACATCCCTAAAATAATAATTAAAATATTAATTATACTAAATCTATTGTTTGTTTAAAAGTATTAAGTATATGTTATACGTAAATTATTAACTTACAACATCAGATAATGCATTATAATTTGATCGATATGATCTTTTAGACCATGCACCATTTGCCACTACAGTTATCATAGGAATAGCGTCCTTATTTATGTTTCCATTCTCTACAGCTAATCTAGCTTCTTCCTTTGCTGCTTCTTCAGTTCCTTCCAAGGCAACAGTTTCTATATGATTATCAACTTTTTCATGAAGTTTTTGATCAAATGGATTACTGAGACATGGCATATTTAAAATAGCGGAAAACTGTTGTAATTGTGAATTGTAATTTCTTTTTTATTACAAATAAAAACAAATTTACTATAAAACCCAAATCTTTTTTCTTTTTCTAAATATAAATTGGAAAAAGTACAGTCGAAAGCCTCGTGTTTGATTTTTCCAATTTATCAAATAAATATTTTATGTCTACAATTCTGCGACCTTCAATTGTAAAAGACCTATAAATAGTATTAATTTTTATACAACTAATGTAATAAACTAAAATAAAAATCAATGTAATTTACTCTTCCATTTCCTCATCTGGTTTATAATTATTGTCGAATTGCTGTAGTTATTTCTGTCGAATTGTTATTAGTGGAGGATTCATTTGTCTATAATAAAGTATAAATATAAATGATAAATCATGGCATTCAAAAAACGATTCTATATAAATAAATTTAGTAAAATAAAGCTCGTCAATTGCTTTGCCGCAAATTTTACAATTTTTCTTTCATCTAAAATCGATCTTCCCACTTTTTATAATATTGCTTTTACAATCATTAATTATTTAAAAAACTAAAATAATATAATTTTAACTTACCGTAATAGATCTTGAGTTTACACGCCATTTTAGAAAAATTGACATTGCCTTTATGTTTTCTAATTTTAGATAAATAGCGTTTTTTATTGCTCGATGTTTGTTTTAAATTATTCATAGTACTTAATAAATAATTATTCATAAAAAAAAAAAAAAAAAAAAATGTAATGTATTAATTGCAACCAAATACGGAAAAATACAATATATAAAATTATAAAAATCAAACTCAAATAACGTCTACGATGGTCGCGTGCCCTTGAAATTGGAGTGATAATAAAATAATTAATACCTATCCTATGACATTATAATGATTTGACCATATTTAGTTTATATTCCAACTTGTGTTTCCCAAAATATACCGATTGCTATTAATGTAGGTAATATCATTGATATACTAGTATATTGATATATACTAGTAATCAATGGTAATATTTATATCCTGTATACAATTTTAACGAAACTTGAACATCGCGCCGTCGTGATATACGGGCAGCGCATGCACATGTAAAAAATCAGCTACTGTTTCAAAAATGTGTGAAAACGCATTTCCAACGTAACGATGAATATAATGATCTGATAAAAATTATATAAACATTATTGAATTCTCCATACAAAATACTTTAAAACGACTTTCTCATTTTTTAAATTTTTTTGCCCTAAGTTGTTCAAAAATTGAATATTTACAAATTTTTAATTTACAATTTGTTTAATTTCATTTGGAAGACTTAGAAAAAAAAAATCCGAAAAAGGGGGAAAGTCGATCTAAAGTAGACTTGATGACGAATTCAAATCAGTTTTCAGATCCCTTATCGCATTACGAGATCTATCGTAACGTTGGAAATAGAAAACGTCTAAATCCCTATCTTTCATGTGTATTAGACGAAGAAAGAAAATCGCCGCTTCCAATCCCCTTAAGTAGAAATAATTGTCCGATTACAACAAGTAGGGTATGCTTTTGGTAGCTAATCGTATCATCTTGGTCGGTAAAAATGAAAGGTTCTAAGTAAGTTCTATAAAAAAAATAGATATTTTGTAAGAAAACAAAATTGAATTAAATAATGAGTGTAGTACGAAAACACCTGTATAGGTACACTATGCTCCTGAGAAACTACCAAGACTCGTATTTAATCTTAGTTCAAATAAGTAAAACTCTCATATTAGCAACAAATAGAATATATATTTTTAGCAACGAAATATCTATATAAAAATAAACATAAATTATACACCTAATATCTGGATCCAAACATTCTAAACGATTGACCAATGGAAATGCGAATGACAGGCGGAGACGGCACGCACAGGCAACGATTATTTAAAATGTGATATGAAATAATTTAAATATAAATTAAAATTTTAACCATCACGGTTATAAGTCGATTTTTTAATTTATTTGCATAATATATTCATCTCGTGTTGTATATTGTGTCTCCCCACCTGTCATACGTACTGGAATCGAACGGCTAAGAATTTATGCCTAATTGGCAAAAATTGGAAGAGCCGTTTGGGTCGCATAATGTGACCGTAATAGTTACCTCCCCTCCAGTAAGGCCAGACATAAGCCTCTAACAAACAAACTGTCAGACAGTTTAATATTTACAAAATTGTTTAATATATAAGAAAAACGAGAAAATGAGAAAAGAAAAAAAATTTACATAATTCCTGAAAACAATTTGTTATCTTATTTGTAAAGTATTATGCAAGGACAACCTTTATATAAGACTCCTGGCTATATTTGATAACCACTATTTCTTGAATTATTGAATTCTTGTAAAAATGGAACTCTTGAAAACCTCTGTCTACTCTATTGTCGGTTTCTTAATTAACCTTGGAGTTTATCTTTTCCCTTTAAATGAGGCCTTGCATTAAATAGTTGTACTCAGATTTAAACTGTTAATTAGAAGTCATGCATACAAATATTACAAACTTTAAAAATAAAATGATATACTACATAATATAATATTATTATTATATCATATTTTTATAATAACCTCCAAAATTCATTAAAATTAACCTTATAAAAATGAGGAAAAGTTGCCAAAACCATTTCTATTCACAATTTATTTATTAAGTTATTAATATGCATGCTTCAAAAAATACTATAATAAAATTATAATTATTTATTACCAATATTACTATTATTAAAATTATTTGTTATTATTCTTTCTCATTCAGTCCATCGAAACGAAAATTTCAGATCCAGGTTGCTTATAGGTACAGGGGAAAAATATATATAAAATAATCAAACTATTATGCATATGAGCTAGTTAAAAATTTAAAATGCTTGATCAGTTTTTATGCGCCTTAGTAAGTCTTATGTATGTATGGCCTTATCCAGAGGCGCAAGAACTATTTTTCTTGAGGGGGTGGGGGGGAGGGCAAAAATTTGAGGAAAATCATGATATAAAGTATATTAAAATAAAATACAAATACTTATTGAACTTGTAAAATAGATTTAACTACTATTTTGTAAATTAAACTAATAGTCTTATTTACTTAATTTAATTTTGATTATAAAATTATATACAAATTTTAATGTTTTACATTTTTTAATTTTATTTGTTATACAACTTTTCAAAATTCATTTTATTACAATATTACATATTATATTATATATATTTTTTTCTTATATTTGAAATAAATAATCTGTATCTTTAATGGCACAATAAGTTTATGTCCTTAAAGGTATACACAAATTAATTCATATCATTTACGATAAAAAATAATTCAACACATGAAAAGCTTGAATGTGAAGTAATCCACTAATGACACTCACCATATTATATAAATATTAAAAATAATAAAAATGTAACTTAAATATAAATTATAACTCTAAAATGTTTAAGTACTAAGTGTATGACTATGATGACAAATTTTCAGGGGGCAAAATTACAATTTGCTCCCTGACATATTTAACGCTGGGTTCGAATGCGCCCTCTGCCTCACAAGCTCCGGCGCCACTGGCTTTATCTTACAAATATAGCAATATTATTGTACAACAAAAATAAATGAATTATTTAATTTGCCATTAAAACGGTATTTTTCAATATTATTAGATTCTGAGCGAAGCAAAGAATATATTGGTTTTACAAAAATGTTTTTTTATTTTTTTTATTTTGATGTATGAAAACACTTTTTCGGGTAGAAATAATGGTTCGATTACCACAAGTAGCGTATGCTTTCGGTAGAAAATCGTGTCTAGTTGGTATTTTAGTAGCTCATTTTTCGAATTTCTCAAAAGTTTTTCTTTGGGAAGGGAAAAACTACCAAAAAATGGCGGAAAATCGGCAAAATTGCAGTTTCTGTTATTTTAAATTTTTTAATTTCGTGATAACTAATTGAGTTTTGATTTTAGGGACTTGAAAATTTTTTTGAGTATTAATATAGGTAATATACAAGTGAGGTAAAATTTTGGAATGAATTATTAGTATAGTGTATTGTAATATATTGAGTTTCGCTCAGAATTGTATTTTCTAATGCAATATTATTGCATTCAAATCTTAATTATAATAAACCACTAATTTCTCCGAGGACTGAAGGGACGAATGAGGAACGCCTACAATCAACATTCCCACTTTTTTTTTATATGTAGTTCCCACATTTACATGATGGTAAATAGAGAACTTAAAATTACTGGATTCGCTATACGCAACACTAAATTCTTTAAATCGGCTTGATGCCTTTATATTATTCCCTTGTTCGTTCTTTCCTCAAGTACGGATCAGTAGTATTATGGCAACCATACTTAATCAAAGATCTTATACGTCTTGAACGTGTTCAAATTAATATATTTTTGAACTTCATTGCTTTTAAAATGAACATTTACATTTACCATGAACCTCACGATTAAATCCACGTAAGACAGCACCTAAATATTCCTACATTTGCCTAACGTCACAATAAAGCAGACTTGAACTTTCTATATTCATTCCTAAGTGGTTCACTGGACATTTCTGAACTCCTTGCCGCTACTTTTTAGAAATTGTTTGCTTTACCTTTTAGAGTCCCTTCTCATTCTTGAATAAACTATTTTAAGTTTTATATACCCACACATAAAACATATACATAGCCTTATCTTACATCGTATGCTTAGAGCTGCAAATAAAAACAATTAATGATTTTATTCATGGGTTACTCTTACTTAACTACATAACTTAATTATTTATTCTACCTATTATATTACATAATTTGCACTTTATTTATCTTTATACTTAACCATTATTTAATCTAGTATATATTACCATTGATTAATTATACTGTAATTATAATGTATAATCAATGGTATTACTTATTCAATTGCATTTATCTTATTACCAAATATGTATAATATTATGTGAAATTACCGCTTTAATTACCGCGTTTAATAAATAAATAAATATCTATCTAATAATGTGAACATTTCTTGTAAATATAATTTTGTAATTTTATAAATATTTTATTTTTACATTGTATGATTTCTCATAATTTGTAGTTTCATATTTTATACAAATTAATTTACCTATGTAGATAATGAATAATTCTATATGACATTAAATAAATACATATTCGATTATTTCAAAAATAAATAATAAGATGATTATGAATAGAATGATCGATTTTACTATCCAATACTTCTACTGATTTTTCCACATATACGACTTTTAGGGTTCCTTGTATCGCATGTATAAATTATTGTATCATACATGAGTCTATATAAAGGATTAAAGTAAATGCCGTGTTTAAAAATTAGAACACATATTTTAACAGATGTTTTTAATTTTTTGTAATTAAGTTTTGTTAAATATATTTTGTATATTATATTATTGTTGTTATTTATTTTCAAATACTATACTGTATAATGCATGTGTATATATGAATATATATAAATGCAATGGATTCCTTTACACCATATGCTACTCATAAATAGTGTACAGACATTTAACATGCTGCATTGCTATTTATATCGATACATTCTTATGAGTTATGGAAAATGGAAAGCATTCAAATAACGGAGATAATATAAATACAATTAATAAAACCGTAGATAATATGAAATATATATAATTGTTTATTATTGTAACTTATTAATATAATATTAAAATTTTCATTATTATATAAGATTTATATTCAATTAAAATACTTAAAATATGATGTATTTATGTCGTTTTATTATTTATATAGGTATTAGCAATATTTTTTTAAAGTATGTTTATGTCCATAAAGTGCAAAATATTCTCTTTAAAAAAAAAATAATATAAATATTATAAATATTAATCTTAGGAACAAATTTGCAACTTTTTTCTTTTTATTTCATAAAAGTCCGATCTCTTCTTCCTTTTTCTACTTGTCTTACACTCCCAAATAAATAGGGTCGGTCACCCTATAGTTTTACACGTCCATAAATCTCGATCTCTTACCTCTTGACAATTCACATTAGCTCCATATCATTCTCTATTCCATCAATCAACCTCTTCTTTAATCTTCCTCTCTCCTCTTACCGAATACCTATTACCATTGATTTTCATATTAACTTTCAGTGCCTCTGAAACATTTCTTCTCATAACATGGCCAAACCATCTCAGCCTAATATTTTCTCTCATTTATCATGTTGTTTGTCCATTTTTTTGTTCACTACCCAACATTCCGAGAACCATAGAAGATTGAACATTGTTTTGGCTTCACTACTGCCTTATAATATTAAAAATTATAATATATAATAGATATTATCAGCATCCTCTTATCACACAAAACACCTAATGCACCCACCACTTCGTCCATCCACTCATTAACATATTATCCTCACAAATTCAGAACTTCCATGATTATTTTACACTATTAATAAAAATCCTACTTCTTCTTATAAAATATAAAAATTGGAATCATAGTCGCTATAGACATAATAGTGACTACTGACTAGAGACTAGACGATAGAATAGGTAAAGATAATAATCTATTGTCCAGTATCAAATAGAAATTGAAATTTTTCAAATGAAAGATGAACAAAATGAAAATCAATAATTTATTAACACAATATTATTGTATAATTTATTATGTAAATAAATTTAAATGGATAGATTATAATGTAAAATTAATGTGTTATGTGTAATTAGTATAATTGTATATTATATATTATTAAAAATATTACTATTAACAAAAATAGTATGATTTTAATTATAATTAGGTATGTGTTATGCAAATTACAAGATGATAATAATTTCACATTGCCAAAATGATGGGAATCGGAATTGTATCGAAATATAATATATTTTTAAATAATTTCAATATGAAACGTTCTTTATTTTATTTTTATATTATTGGTGTAATAAGTAATTTATAATTTATATTTTATAATATAATAATATTAGTATATTATCTATATTATAGTTTATTAGTTACTAGTATTAGTAGTTATTCCTATATGTAGGTACTAAACAATAATATAGGTATTAAGTATTATAAATATAATATAAATTCATTAACTTAATATTTTAATCGCGTGTATATAAGAGTTATCTATAATGGAAATCGAAAGTAAAATGTACAATAATATAATGCATGATGTAGGTATTCTTATTTATCAATTTTTAAACAAATTTATGTTAAATACAACATTAGATTTCAAAACCTCAGATAAGAAATTATAATCCTCTTCTAGTTCTTTATGAATACGATTCAGTGATATTACACGTAATTTTATATTATCATCATCAACTATATCAATATCATTATTTATAATATTTATATCTAAATATTCTAATTGTTTCTTGAGTATTAGTTTGCATTGTGTTGTATTTTGTATTCTTTCATTTTCGAGTTTATTGTCGTTATCGTTTGTAATATGTGTAATACATATAGACAATGTTTGGCAATAGTTGGACATAATAGCATTTGGTAATTGAAGGTTTTTAAAGTTTATGAAATCATTTTGTATCGTTAATAAAGAAGTCTCCTTATTAATTTGTGTGGTTATTAGGTAATAATTTTTGTGTTCAATGATGTATAACATTTTTTTGAAAATATTATAAATAAACCATTTCACATTATATAATTGAAATCTAACTAAAGAATTAAAAGAAATAACATCTTGCGTTATATTCAATTTGATTTGGTTTACAGTATCTTCAGTTCCTTCCCAAATGATTTTATTTAAATTAAATTGACTCTTATAGTATGTGAAAAAATTGTTTGGGACAAATTTTTGTAACCAATCTAATGAATATGTTGAATTCGATTGCATATAATCCAATGATTGTTTATCAAAATGTTCATCAATAAATTCAATGATTTCATTGTCATGATTACACTTAAATATTTGTTGTTCATTTAATATATCAAAATATATTTCACGAGAAAATATTACCGTATTGCAATTATTTATTTCATAATTTTCTATCAAGTTTGCGGTTAACAGTGAATATTGAGCCAACATTAAAATTTCAGAATTGTTCAAATCAGCATACATAGCGTTTTTAAAACGGATAGATATAGGTACTAAAATGTGTTTGATTTTATTCGTATTCTCTCTACCATACTTATTATATACATATGAAAGGCTGATGGTAATATATTCTATTGTTCTTATAATGGAAAAATCAACACCCTTAGTTTGTAGTTTATGGATTTTTTTTGATATCAACATTTGAAACAAAAATAAATTTTTTCGCAACTGTGATAAATAAAGACAACCACTATTTTTATAACTCTTAATTATTGGAAATTGTTTATTTTGATTTTCCACATTATACATATTATAATCTTTGAGCGTGTTTGAATAATTTAAAAATAGTTTAAAAACTCTTATGAAACTATTAAAATATTTATAATTTATGATATAACTAATTAAGTCAGACACCTTAAATTTAGATTCAATATTATATGATTTTTTAATAGTATTTATACTTCCATTAATTTTGTTTAATGTATCGTTTGTTAATACTGTGGAGTTATCATTATACTTATTTACATCTTTCATTATATCTTCCAATATTCGATTCATTGAATTTTTATAATTTTGTGGATAATTATTAGGTAGCATATTTTTTATGAATTCATCAAAAATACTTGCTAATCTTATTATATCTAAAAAGCATTCATTATCATTTACACCACGCTCTTTACAAGTATTATTTAATCGAATAAATTGTAAAGAAAATAAATCAAATATTACATCAATGAATAACATTTGATATTCAAATATTGTAATAATATTGTAACTTTCTAATGCATTTTTATATATTTCATTTAATGCTATTGGATTTTTCATATTTTTCCATTGTACCAACATTTTATTAATAAAAATATAATTTTTATTTTCAAATACATATCCTAGAATTAAATATTTTGTATCATACATTTCTTCATTAAAGATTGAACTTTTTGAAACCTCAAAATTCAAAAAACTTTTATCTATGTTCTTGAAAACAAATTCAAGATCGTTTGGTATAAAATCGTCAATTTGTTTAAAATCATTCATATTTGTAAAATCTATCTTGTTATTTAGCATTTCATTATATGTCGAATAATCATAATAATTTTTATAAGTTATAAAACATTTTTGACATCGAAAATGTTCAATAAAAGTAATCATTTGAGCAATTAACTTTTTTTCAATATCAAACGTTATATTATTATTCTTCGAATACTCGACAGTATTTTTACTGTAGTTTAAAAATAGATTGATAGTTATTAACGATTTTAATAATATTGGACATGTAAACTTTAAATTTGGAAACGTATCCAAAACATTAAATAAATAAAATATCATTTTCACAAAATGTATTTTTTTAGTAATTAAATATTTAATAGTATAATTTACACAATTTTCTTCAGTTGTATTTGTAATGTTTTTACAATATGTAAGTATTTCAATAATAAACCTAAGTAAAGTAATTATTAATTCTGAGTACTTACATTTTAAAGATAAATACATTACTGTTGAAACTTTAAATAGATCTGTCAATATCGTTTTATTTTTTTTCTTCATGAATTCTTCAACTTCTATCTTCGTCATTTTATCCATTTCATTATTTTCAAATAAAGTGTCTGCTTCTTTTTCTTGTAGTAGATAAATAGATGAAAGTTTATTTTTCAAAGTACTTAACATGGTTAAATTATTTTTAAATATTATTGGTTGTAAATTAATATTTTCTTTCCATATATTGTTAGTATCAAGATCATTAAGAAGAATTTTCAATTTTACATAATTTGTAATTATAATTTTTTCCGTTATGTTTTCTATTGAAGCCGTACTATACGTATAACACATACTAAATAATATGAACAAATTTGAAAATTGCATTTTAGATATATGTAATATTATGAACTTGCTTGTAATTCTTATGATTATAGTAACTAATGTACACTTTTAACTTAATAATATATATTATCACGAGACGCGAACCTATAGTTTAAATGTTTGTATTGTTTCTACCGGTATACTGTGTAGTTAGGTTGTGTGGTGTTCAGTGATTCAGCGTGGCAACAGCTTTTTTGAAGTGTTGTGTTAGGCCCCTCCAGCTGATACTGTCATGTTGATGGTAACTTATTTTTTTTAATGGACAATTTGTGGAAAACATCATAATACTTGTATAATAACTTATATGTAGAAGTTGTTATCACTACAAAATTATTTAATTCATTTTTTAGTTATTAATAATTAAACAAAAAAAAAATTATATTATCATTAGGATAGGAATATAGGATAACCTCTTTTAGTTTTAAGATTAATAAAATAATGTAAAAGGTCTTTGTTTGTTTCCTATTTTGGCTGATACACAATTATCGCACAATGTTTTCTAATTTATGTATAGTATACCCAGCTAAGTAAAGATACTAAAAACTATATTACTAGGAAAATAGGAACTAAAGTAAAAAAAGTACCGTTTAGAGGTATTGGAATATTTATTGGAATAATTCATCTACAAAAATACAGTATTATATGTACCTATACTAAATGATACTAATTGTCGTATTGTCATCTTCTAATTTCCTTATACCCAGTGATGTATTGGAGCGTATATGGCGTATACTCATAACAATATTTGTATAAATGTGCGTATACCCAATATAAATAATAATATTATAAGTATACGGTAGGTATACGGTTATACAGCCATATTTTATAATTTATAAATTTGTTGTACATTTAATGACAATAAATGTATATAATTTTAATATTAAGTGTATTTTATTAATGAAAATAAATGTATAAGGTATTATGTTTTTATTAGTAAATTCATATATATACATAGTATATTATATACCTCTACGACTTAAAATTAAAAACGTTTAAAACAAGTAAAATTCTCATTTAATAAAGTAGAGTTCGAGTTATAATTTATTTTTAGTTATTATATATAATTATTAAGGATAAAAACTAATTTTTTGACTAAAAATATAAGAAAAAATTAGTAGTTAAAAAAAATTAATTTTTTTCTTTTTAATATAATTTTGAGAAAAATAAGGGGTATACTCAAAACATTATTTACCAATACATACCTGCTTATACCACTTACACATCATATTTTGGATTCAGTTATCTTATATCATTAATACCATTTATACCATTAATATGATTGATTTTGGAAGAAGTAATGCGAAGGCAGTCCCTTCCGGGTTGACGCGTCGGTTCAAAAATGATAAAATAATACCATTGATTTTATAATATACCTACTAGATATATGTAACTATATAATATATTACAAAATCAATGTTATTACGTAATAATAAATATTTTAATAATTTTTAAAACAATACAAATCTATGTGAAATATCTCATCCTAATATTATTAATTAGTCATTTGGGTACCAGTGGAGTAATTAGGACTTGGTCTTGGGGGGAGGGTATTAAATATAAATGTCATACATTTTTATAATTAAATAATTAATAATCTAATTAATTGATAACTAATTGATTACTAATTCAATTTTAAATTTTGTACTGAAAGCAGGGTCGGGTATGAGAGGCTTCACCGGGGATTGACAAACAAAGGGCCCAGCTCTAATTAAATTTACCATCAACAATTTAATTTTTAATAATTAACATGTAATATAATTTATATGCTAATACTGATAAATACTTTTATACATATAAAATATATTTATTGTATAATTATGCAATTTCATTAACACAGTCCACGAACCAGTGTCTTTAAAGATAAAAATAAAACATTTACAATAATAAATACAATATAAAATATTATATGATAATATAAAATAAATCCGTATGTTAAAAACTGTATTAGTTATCCCAAGAATCCAAGATATTTAAAATCAAATTCATGGCAACCGCAATTTTACCGTTTTTCCGTTATTTTTTGATATTTTTTCTTCTATCAAAGAAAAACCTATCAGAAATTCGATAAATGAGCTGAATAAGGTACTGAATAAAGTACCAAGGTAGATGCAATTTTCTACCTAAAGCATATCCTACATGTGGTAATCTGACCACTATTTCTACACAAAAAAACGTTTTCAGAAAAAAAAACATCTTTGTAAGACATTATTTTTCAATACATTTTTCGATTCTCTTAGAATCTTACAATGTTTCAAATATTAGATAAATATTTTTATATAGATTTAATTTATGGTGCTCTTGATGTATTATTAAATATTTTCGTAGTTTGAAAAACGTGTACAAATTATATGAGCATATTAAGTTTTGGTATCAGTTGTCATAGTCTATAGTCTTACACGAAAATTAAAATGTCGTGCTCATAAGCAAAAATAGACACTTTTATTAGGTTAACCCGTACCCCAGTGTTGTAAAAATTAATTTTGAATAATATTTTAAATACTACTTAAATATTATAAAAAAAGTATTTAAAATACTCAACAAATATTTTTAAATCAAATGTATTTAAGTAATACTCAAATAGATTTAAGAACACTTTTCAAACACCTCTATATAAAAAAAAAATTAAAATTGGAAAATGGTATTTAATAGGTCTATCTGATAATATTACTTATTCCAAGAATAACGTTGGTGGATTTTAACTATTTAACCAAACTATCACGTTTAATACCACTGATTTTTTTCAAATATTGTAAAGCTTCTTGTGAAAAAATAGTTGTATCTTCATTTATACTTGTAAATCGTCTTAGATCCAATATTATGTATATTATTAAGTATAATGCATCTTGTATGATGCCATTTCAGACACTCATACTGACATACTCGTATTAATATTATACAAAAATATTATAAAAGGTTAACATATTATATTTTGTTTAAACTTTTTATACATAATTTTACTATTAGTTAATACAAAAACAAAACAATTGAAAATTATTGTTTATATTAGGTATTTTAAAAACATCAATTAAAAAACGATTTGAAATTATGCCGATCAACGGCAATTTGTAGGTAAAATTAATCGTACGACAGAGTATGCCTGGTAACCTGGTTTGATATGATTTCACAAACGATCATCTTAACTTAGTAACATATTGAATAGTTGATCCATACAAGATACAAAAAAATGTATTATCGTACATTCGTACGAGGTTTGCCACACGATAAATCGTAACATGTGTGGGTTACCGTACAATAGGTTTGATCAATATTACATAATTAGTTTTATCACTATATCGTAATGAAATACTTGTAGTTTAACTTAAACACTTAACCGCTACATGGAATCATGATTATAGACTAACAATATTTTATATAATTTATACTTATTATAAGTACTTATTACCAGTAAATATCAGATCTGCCAACTACGTGATGTCTTTTCATTCTTACAGTACAAAAATTGTATTCAAAAAAGGGGGCCTCATACAGATAGGGCCTCACTGGCTATTGCCAGTCTACAGTATAGGCCAGTCCGATCCTGACTGAAAATATATTATTATAATGAAATAAAATAGGTACATAACTAAAAAATATTGCATAATAATTAATTAAAAAATAATAATTTCAAGAAGATATGACCCCCCCCCCCGTATTTACACCAATTTTGGGTACTATATTCTTAATCTTGACTTGGTCTTATCTTCAATTCACGATTATTTTAAAATAATAATAGTAATAACATGCTGTAAAACAATGTAATGCAATTTTATTCTATAAATATCATAATCATTGAATAAAAACTATACTTAGGTAATTATAAACAATTTACATTAATATGCATATTATGCCTAACAATAACACTTGACTTTAATATGTTTAACATTCATTACATTAACATATTATAACTTTTCTATTTCTACCAATTACCTACATTGGTAGGTACATAATATATAGGCGATGGCCTCTTCTTATATTATAAACTCTAAACTATACTGTCCAATCTCCACTTCTCCAGTGTCTATACTATAACGAGTTCATGACCTATATACAAACGGGGTTTTATGCGAGTAGGCGTCTGTACTCTGAAGCAAGCCGGTCACAATTACCCGGAAAAGCTGAATCATTTGTTTAATTAAAACTTCATGTTTTAAAGAAAATCATAACCATAATCGACTCCTTCATATGTAATTGGTTAGGTTTGGTTAAGTAAAGTAAGGTTTTTAGAAGGAATAAATAGGATATAAATAACTACTAATTATTTATTTGTTTTTATTGAATCGTAAAACCATTATAAAATAGTAATATATATTATAGCATAGATAACATAAACATCATTTATAAATTCGACAAGTAGGTACAATACAACCAATAATCGCATATAGATTTATATTATAGTAGATTAGTAGGTGTTACATATAAGTAAATAACAATATATTATATAATATATTTTGCATATTGTATTTAACTAAAAATAATTGTAATAAACAATAATATGTAATATGCATGTAATTAAATACTATTTAAGTACATAATATTATGTTTACGAGAATTTTTAAATATAATAAATATTGAGTAGTGATAATAATTAATAATTAGTATAGTAAAAACATATACCTAGGTTTACGTATACCTCTTACCATTGATTTAAGATTTTATAAAAGCGTATAATTGTATATTTGAATACTATAAAATTAATGCTACTTCTTACTATATACTATATTATTAAATAAGTTAAGGCTAATTCATAAATTGCCAGCTGGCAAGTTGACCAAAAGGGCCTTAGCGTATGGTGACTGGTATTGCCAGTCCCCTAAGGGACCTTAAAGTTTGTGCAAAAATATGCATTTGAATCAATATTTATATAGTATTAGGGGCCCCAAAATACGACTCGCAACTTGGACTTCAAATTTCTAGTTGCGGCATTGGTGACTGGTATTCCAGCTTAATGGGTTCTATATATTCTTACTTATATTATATAGTTTTACTTTATATACCTATCTATGTTTTATTAATATAAATTTTCTAAAAAATCATAACTAGAAATGATGTTACTTTTTGTTATAAATTCTAAGATCTTCGATGTAAAATTAATATCAGTTTGGATTGAATTATGAATATTTTCAAGAAGATATGTCGGTTTTAATATTATATTACTGTTTTTCATCTCGGATATTTGTAATATTTCAATATGTTTTTCTATAATATTGGTAATTTGTTTTTTTTCTTCCACGTCAGGTTGTTTAAAAATGTTAAAATACATATTCATAATTTGATTTATATATGTTTTCATTATAGTCGATGGAAATTTAAGATCCTTAAATTTATTTAAATTGTTTTTTATCATTATTAATACTTTCTCGTCAAAATCAGTTATATTCTGAGCAATATATACCATTTTCTTGAAAACATTACAAATTAATAATTTTAATCTAAATGTTTGAAAATCAACTAAATCATCGTGATCAATTACTTCTTTCGTTATGCTCAATGTTACGTTATCAATATCATTATAAACTCCATGCCAGAATACTGTTTTAGAGTTTTCAATTTTACTATAATAATATTTGAAATAGTTATTTGGAATAAATTTATCAACCCACGATAAATTAATATCAATATCTTCATCGACATCATAGAATTCCTTATCAAGAAACTTTAAAAGTGTATTCGTGTTTTTTTTAATTTGATTTTCAATAAATTGTATATTGAAATTAGCAGGACTATTAATATTAATACCTTTGGGAACATCAACATTGTACATACCTTCGTAATTTAAAACGTGTTCAAACAAATCCAGATTAAATTTTTCAATACAATTTTTACAATAATTTTCTATCAGAGTTATAGTCAAAAGTAAATATTGGTTTGCAATCATAAATTCCAAAGTTGAATATGTAGCATTCTTAAAATATATTGTTATGGGTGTAAAAATATTCATAACTTTAGTATATTTGTTAAATTTTGTATATACGAATGCAATATTTTTTTTAATATGTTCCATGGATGATAAAAAAGAAAAGTTGGGATAGTTTTTTTTTTCTAAATATATATTTGTTTGCTCTGTAGCAGCTATCAATGATCGAAATAAATACAAGTTTTCTCTGAGATGTGTCATTATTTTGCAATCGTCATTATAAGATGAATTATATTGATTTCCATCTCTATTAAATATAATATGATAATTTTCAAACATATTTGATTCGCTTAAGAATAGTTGGAAACTTTGAATGAAACTTTTAAAATATTTATGATTGGTAATATATTTAATCATTGTGGACATCATCACATTATTTTTTAATAATCCATTTTCTGTTGTAACAACTTTGACATTGTTTGTTAAAAAAGTTATTGTTTTCTGTGACACATTTTGTACATCGGTATTAAGTTTCTTAGATATTTTCTTCGTTTTGGTTTTGTAAAAAATTTTTAACAAATTTGGGTTGAGTGAAGATTTTTTTTTTTGTAGAATTGATGTATTGAATTGATTATTATTATCATTATTGATGAATTGATGTAATGTATCACTTATTATTTTTATTGAAACATATTTATTATGAGGGTAATTATTTGGAATAATACGATTTATGTATGTATCAAATGCGCTCAATTCATTTTTATTAATTATTTCCGTAAATTGAATACAAAATAAATCTTTCAACACTTCAATTAATAATACCTGGTAGTCTAATATGTCTTTAATGTTAAAATTATTTGAAACAATCTCATCATATATGTCTCTAATTTTAGTATTATTTTCCTTCCATAAAACATTTATATCACTGAAAATTTGATAATTTTGATATATATCATTTCCTATTAAAACTAAATTAATAGGATCGTACATTTTGTCATCATAATTAACAGATTCATCCGAATTATTCACAAAGCTGCTATTAATATTTATTTCGTTGGAATATTTTTTAAGATTTTCAAATAATAATTTACTAGAATGCATTTCTGAATTTGAATTATCAAATTTTAATTTTCCATTTAAATAATAATAATCATTATCGGAAATATGGCAATTTTTGCATCTTGAACGTTCAATTAAATTAATCATTTGGGTAATAATTAATTTGTTATCAGCATCAGGAGAATAGTCATTATTGCTAAAAAATATATTTATAGTTATTAAAGTTAATAACAATATTTTATCGGCAAATATTAAATTTGAATATATATCTCTAAGAGAAAATAGATTGTATATCATTTTTACCACATGTTTTTTTATACTATGGAAATTATCAATGGCAAAGAAATAATACTTTAGTGATTGAATTATTAAATCTGAATATTTACATAATAAAGCAGTGTACATTATTTTTGAAATTATTGAGATATTATACTCCCAATTCACTATAAATTCAATATCGTTTGATACTGGTATTTGCATTACGTTTTCTACATTTATAATTCTTCCGTTAAATATTATGTTTTGTTTATTTAAATCATTCAACCAAACATCATTTTTTAAAATAGATTTAATTACTTGAATTTTATTTTCCAGTCCTTTGGGCAACTTCTCGGTTAATGTAAGTTTTGCAATATACCACAAAAAAAGAATATATACTATCAAAAATTGCATGATTTAGATAATACACGTTAAAAATTTAATTTGAAACTACTTATATAAAGAAATAGTTTGTAATAAGTTACTAAAGTGATACTTATGCGACTCTTGGCAAAACTAATGGTTATAATAATAATAAAAATATGTACCTATACAGTATATTTACCTAAGCACGTAAATTGTATTGCATATTTGGTATTTTATTAGTTGTTATTATTTGTTATTATTGACGCAAGAAATATTTTTGCGAAATTTTTTTTTTATGTTAACCTACCTTTATTGTATATTTAGAAGTGTTAGCAGATACGTGTAATACTTAACCTCTATATATGACTACCTACTTTTACACATTTTTTATATAGCGTAGAATTAGGTACTAAAAAAATTAATTTTCTAAAAAGATTCTAACAACATCGAATTTTGGCTTACTTAATGGGCACATGCCACCGCATAGTGAATTATATTAAACGGCAAAACCCTGATATAAAAAAATTGCATTTTTATAATTTTTATTACAAAAATCTAATTTATACATCTTATAGAACCGTAATAATATTATGTTACAAGTTCCCACATAAAATCTCTACTTTATGACGTTTTAAATAAGTTATTTCTATGTTCGTACATCTATATTAGGTATAGGTATATCACATTTTTGGTATTTTTTTAGATTTGTTATTTAGTTTAGATTGTTATATACTTAAACAATGTATTTCACTTAAATAGTAACACAAAATATTCCATGCTGGATGACCGTAGTTCGAGATGGGAATTTTTTGATAATTCTAGGGGTATATATCAGCACAAATATGCACCACTTTACAAAATTTTACATTATTCAGTGTGCACTATTTTCTTAATAGATTCGAATAAAATTATTTTTTTTAAGCCACTTTTTTTGTATTTTATTATTATTTACAGTTATCTCAATTTTAAAAAAAATAATATATCTCGGTTTTATTAAAGACATTACAACGTTTGTATTTTATTACATTATAATATTTTTCTGAAAATATTTCAATTTAAATTCTTGTATACATGAAAATTTGTAGTTTTAACTTTCAACATTTGTTGGTGGGCCAACATACATGACTGTTTTTTTCTTATTTACAGTTGAAAGTACGTTTTTTTTCAAAGAATTCTTCTTCTGTGTAGGGACGCATATAAGTAAAAATTCAGAGGGGGGGAACATTTTTTTAAAAAAATTTGCTATTTTATGTAATATTTGTAATATTATAATGCAAAATGTCTTTGTGGTTATTACGTTAAATGTTAATAGATAACTATCAAAATAATGACTAAACTGCAGTATTATGATTTTACTTAAATTACATTTTTAAATACATATATCCACCCCAAATATAGGGGAGAATTCTTCCTCCCCTGTCCATCCCTGTGATCACCCATGCATATTGTATGTGTTCTATACATTTAAGACAATTTTTTAGAATGGATAGGTTGATTTTTTGACTAAATATATAAAAGTTTAAAATTTATCCAAAAATGTTTATTATTATCTGCAATTTTTCTGTTTAAATAGTTAATAATCGTATAAAAGCATAATCAAATATACCTACAACTTAACCTATTTACAAAATATTTTGAAAATCGCAATAAGTCACAATTTTTTTTAAGCTTCTAAAGTTAGAATGTCTAGTAGAATTGAATATTATTTTTTTTTTATTTTACTTTAAGTTTTCACACATCAATATATTGATTCTTAATATTTTAAGCTGAAAACTTGATATGGTGATTTACTCTTGAATTATCATGTAAACATTTATATTTATATATAAATATATATAATTAAAATCGTATGTATAGGATAAATGTTTATTTGAATCGAATTGTTTTATTTTAAATGTTTGTTGATTTATTTATAATTATTAACATATAAACATTATTTGACATTATTTGGAAAACGTAGTTCCCATATTATATAATATAACATAATTAATATCTTAATAAGGCTTAATATAATTAATATTAACTTCAAACATAATTATTTTAAGTATTTAAATGATTCAATTAAAAGATATTCTAAATAATAAATAGTAAATAGTAAAAATACTTATTAGTCGTTCAATAAATTATCAGTTTTGTTATCATACTAAACATTGCCTGTACACTGTACGCATAATATGGTTACCGACTTCCATTATAAATGTATAAACATATCGTCATACTGAGATATTTATGTATATACTATTTATGAATATAAAATCATCGACTATAGTATTGTCCGCCCCCGCCCATTGTTTTATATTGCCTATGATTAGTACTCAAGGAGCAACAGCGAGGGCAAGTTTTTCTTATCATTTATTGGAAGTACTGTATTCCCCATAGACTTGTAATATATAAGTCTATAAGTCTATGGTGTTCCTACCACTGTAGTGATAGGTTCAGTTTTTCTGAAAATTGATAAATTTTAAATTACCGTAATTTTTACCGGTGTTACCAACGAAAATGTTCAGATAACACCGCGTCACGCGTAACAATGCCAGGGGAATGCCGGTTATCGCTGTATAAAATCTGCACGACAACCGCGGATCTTGCTGACAGTAATTAGTAATACAATGTTGTGAACCCCTAGATAACAGCATACTGTATTATGATATTGTACAATGTATATAATAATAATATAGTTACAGTTTGTATATTATTTATATAACATATTATATTTTGTGTGTAATATGTATTACCATTTACAATAAAACATTGTACATTAATCTTTAATAATATAAACAATATAAATGCTCCATGTGTGAAGTGTGATACGTATTAATAAAATATTGTTTTTAATTTGTTGTTATTTCCAATTTCCAGATTTCCCAATTACCATGATAGTTTTGATTATTTGGTAATTCGACTATTGCGTACACGGATGCGTTGCGATCGAATCCAGCGTTTCGAAACATGTGAATAGTCTTTTTTAAGAACTTTCATAAAATTATACTGTATATTTTTCTGTTGTGTTAAATTGTACGTAAGACATTATTTTTTTTTAGCTACAAATGCGCGTCGGTAATGCTGATTTATTCATCCGACCGAACGGCAATTGTAGAAAATCGCGTGAGGAACAAATTGGTTAGTGTGCCACTAGTTTTACACTTCTAATTTTTGTTTATTAATAATTAATATTGTTGTGGTATAATACATGTACTTTATTTGTTTCGACCATATGTACATAAAGTTGTTGCTACAGGTCGTGGTTTCATTTGGCCGCTCTTTTACCGGCACTCTAAATATCAAACATCAGTTTTCGTATGAACAGTATTTGCGACTGATATGTCAAAAAAAAAGGATCATGAGAAGAAGAGTCAGTGGTCATGGGCCGACAGTGTTCATCCCAACGACGTTACCCAGGATCATGTTTTAAAAGCTTACCGCATTGGACTTCCTAAGTGTAAACCTCACTCCTGCCGGTGAGTTGTATTTGTGGTGCTTATTACATCTTCTAACTGAAGGTATTCAATGTGTAACACTGCATATTGCCTCTGAAATTAATTAACTATTAACCAGTGTATGGATAAAAATTAATTCAAATGAAAATTATCTATTATGATATAGATAAATAAAAACTAGTATTATTGTATTTTCTTTTTGAAAAGTCCAAAACTATACATAACAACAATACTAATCGAATATTAAAAATTAAATTTAACAGCAAAAATCAAAATTTTGTTGTACCCAGCTATTTTTAAAGCATATTGATAAAAATCCATATCCTAATGATAATCAATTTGAACTAATTTTGATGTTATTTATGCAGTGTACAAATCTAACAAATTTCTCCTGAAACGTTGAAAAGTGTACTTTGACTTGGTCAATTGGTGAATACATTAATATTATGATCATGTTCTTTCCTAATGAATTATTTTGTTTAAATCATTATATAACAGTTCTAAATATTAGTTGCTAATATTGAAGGTATTCAGTGTTTGAATTAAGAAAAAAAATAGAAAGATCCAAAAAGAAATTAAAGTTAGTGTCTTGAAATCTAAATGTATTGAAATTGTATGAATTGAAAGATATATGATAAAATATATGTTGTAAAAAAGAAGAGGTATTCAAGTCCCCCATGTAACTCCTTATAGGTTGCCGCACATTAGATCGGAACGGAAACAAATTTTGTCCACACACTGTATCGAATTCCACAGCTATATAGTATATATAGCTATATATACTTGGCCATTTTGATCTCATCACTCGTGCTCGATGGACGAAATCAATAAAGTTTATTGTTACATTAATTATATTTAAAATTTTTGAATGTTTGTAAAATATAAATAATATAATAATGAGTGATACAAGTAGTGACGAAGAAGACATGACATTCACATTAGCTCTTTTGTCAGAATATGAAGAAAAAGAAAAATATATGAAAAAAAGATGGTGGGTTCATAGCATTCATATGTCAAGGTATAAAGAAGGAGAATTCTATACACTATTTCCGCATTTCAAACAGGACTATAAAAAATGTAGTCTTTCAATTGTTTACACAATTACAAAGTACAAAACAATGATAAACAAAAGTTAGCATGTATATTTGTGTTTGTGTGCATGCTTTTGTAATTGGAATGCTTCGGAATCCGTCTAAATATTGTCGACAAACAATTCGGTTCCATTCCGATCCGATCTGATGAGACATTTCCAATACGATCCAGTGTGTGGGGTCTCATTTAAAATTGTGTTTATTAATTTTTTCCGTTCTGATTCAATGTGCGGTAACCTTAAAATAAACATTGATATTATTAATTTCACAGTCTTATTAATAATAGCTAAAAAACAAAATTCTTATACATTAGGTATTGTGTATTCATATACTTAATGGCTAGTATAATAGTATAGTTATAATATAAAACATAGGTACTATTGTTATTTTAATGAAAATTAATTTATATATTGATTTATACTTTTAAAAAGTCTGTAAATTGATTGGCGAAATCATATTGAAACAATATTTCTTCTACAAAATATTTTAAATTCTGTTGGTACAAAATGCAATATTTCACAACCATATCTAGAATTCAAATTTACCACCTCCAAAATTGTACCAGGGGGGCGATTGCTGCAATTCCATCACATAAATACTGACTTGTTCACAACATAAATTTGATTTAAATAAATGAACTATTTACACTTTTAATCAAAACATATTATTTTCTGTAGAGTAAAAAATTTACTCAAAATGTACTAATTATATTAATGTTTTTAAAACATACTATTTCGTTCTGAAATATTAATATATTCTTTATTGCATTTATCCTGATGTTAAACATATTATCAAATTAAATATATTTAAAAAATTATATTTCAGTAAAAAATAAATTTTAAAATATTTTTGTCTAAAAAACATAGTTAACACATTTAATGATACTTAAATTTTAAATATTCAATGTACAGCATAAATTGAATGATAAAATAGGTAAAAAAACAAATGGTGTATTTTGCATTGCACACAATTATCTATTATACAAAATTAATGTATTGCTTTAACAAATATATATATTTTTTTTTTGTCTGAAAACACTTTTTTGGGTAGTATAAATGCTCCGATTACCACAAATAAGTTATGGTTTCAGTAAAGAATTTTATTTAGTTGATTGACACTTTATTTAGGTCATTTTTTGAATTTCTCAAAAACATTCTTTGAGATAAGAAAATTACAAAAAAATGGTTAAAAAACTGCAAAAATGATATGATAACTAATGCAATTTTGAAGGTATGGACTTAAAATATTTTTTGAGTATTTATCAATTTTGATTTTAAATTTGCTAAACTGAAAATTTGTTAATGTGTTTTATTACATATCTTCCATACACAATATGTAAAATATTTAAATTTAATATTAAGTAATACTATACTAATAATTCATTTCAAAATTTTACCACATGTGTAAATTATCAATGTAAATTTTAAAAAAAATTCAAGTTTCTACAATCAAATTTCAAGGAGTTAAACCCAAAATTGCAGGTACAAATTAAAAATTTTTGGAAAAAATTCCAGAGCTTAACAGAAACCATAATTTTGTCGATTTTCCGCCATTTTCAGGTAGTTTTTTTTTCTCAAAAAAAAAAAATTGTGAATTATGGTTTTCAAAATATTTTGTAAAAGGATTAAATAGTACCTATATGATTAGTCTTCTATAAAACTTTCAAACGGATAAACCCGAAATTTCAGAGAATATTAAACGTTTGTAGAAAAAAGTTCAAAACTCTATACTTAGCCAAAAAATCATCCAATCATTTTTAATTTTTTCTCTTATTTAGTACAGCTATGTAAATAGTCAAAACGAAATTGTGCTTTCAGACATAAAAAACAAACATCATTGTAAAACCAATCATTCCTTGTTTCGCTTGGAATCAAAAATATATAATTTTACCTCACTTGTATACTACCTATGTTATTCAGATTTGCTGTTAAAATTTTAAAAAAGTTAAAAATAATTAAATTTTTTTAAAGATGCACTAATTTAAATAAACATTTGTTTTAATAGTCGTAATTGCAAAAATAATCCTTATTGTCTATCTGGACTTGGTGAACAGCGTTGGCTGCAAGATAAAGTTCGTACTCCTATTGATGATTATGAAGACCCAGAGCTTGAACGACGCCAAAATAATAAGTTTGTTGGTTTAAAAAACTTGGGTGCAACATGTTACATTAATAGTTTGCTACAATTATGGTTTCATAACATTAACTTTAGGTAACAATTCATTTCATATATTATGTTGGAATTCTAAAATTAATATATTTTTCTTAAATTATATCAACATTTATTTTCTATTTTTAATAAACAGAAAAGCAATATTTAACTGGAAACCTGAAGAAGATTCAATGGAAGGACAAAATAAATCTCTGTTCATTGAAAATTCATATGGACCAGAAACAAGTGTTGGTCATTTACAATTAGTATTTGCTTTAATGCAGTTTGGTAAACAAAGGTCAGTTGATCCTGGAGAATTTATTACAACATTAAGAATCAATACTGCACTTCAACAGGATGCACATGTGAGATTTTAAAATTAATAAACTGTTATTAAATTTTTAATAATACAAATATTTTGTATTGAATTTAAGGAGTTTTCAAATTTGTTCCTATCAGTCTTGGAAAATAAATTCAGTACACAATCTGATGCTTCAGTCAGAGATATGGTAAAAGATAATTTTCGTGGAGAATACAAATATGTTACTACGTATGTATTGTTATTTATGATAAATAAATGGTTTTAAATACCCTAAACTAGTCATTGGTACTCAACTATTACTGCCTTATAAATAATATGATGATTATAAAACAATATTATATAAACATAATATAAAGCAAGCTAATCATTAATAGTTCTTACTGCTGGGTACATGTCATTCAGCATTCATTTTTCAACTCCTTAACTATGTCTTTGTTACAATGTACAGTGCCGCAAAAACTGCGAGGGCAGCCCTGGTAAAGTGACCTTTTTGAGTAATATTATGTACATATGGCTTAGGGCCCCATAAATTTATTATGTCTGTGGTCCCAAGAATTCTAGTTGCGGCTCTGACAGTGTATTTGTATTAATTACAACTGATGAAATATGAAGATGACGCTTATAGTAATAATGTTTATTGATCAATTAATTAACTTTTATTGACATAAGATATATTGCAGAAATTTTAAGGAAAATTGAAAACAAACTAGTTTATTTTTAGTCTGTTTTCCAAAAATATTTATATATATATATACAGTTGTAAATGTTCTTTTTACCCCTTCCATTAATAAAAATAATAATAATATACATATTAGGAGATTGTAAAGTGGCATAGGGATCAGGTAGCCAGTTTTTGGAGTTTTGGTATTATTCAATGAAACATATTATATTTGTAGACACATGTAATATTTTATTTTTATTAATATTATTAGTACTTAAATATATAGGAATAAGCTAGCATTTGATTTCCAGGTAATAGTATGTTTTTAGCACGTTGTGGCATTTGATCTCTGGAGTAAGACAGCTACATTTTGCCCAGTGGCGGTTCCATAGAATTTTGACAGGAGAGGGCATATTATTTATATATTTGTAAAATCTATTTTGATATTTATATAGAATATAAAAACTACTTTTTTAAATACATAATTATTATATATTAATATAAATTACTATATTTATATAATAGTAACTTCTTGTCTCCTATAATAAAACACTTTTAATATATTAAAGTAAATTATATGTATTTTTTTTAATTTCTAAATATAAAGCTATCCCATAATTTGTGTAGGGTCTCTTAATAAGGGTTGTAAGTGCTCTTGTTCCCCTCCCCGGATCCGGCCACTGCAAGAGCCAAATCATTTGCTTATTTAAAACTTTGTGTTCTATATAACCAAAAACCATTTTCGACCACGTGATATGAAATTTATTATGTCAGCCAGGTAGTATAGCAAGTCATTAAAAGAGAAATAAGGACGTAAAACTGCTATTATTATAGTATTCTGTGATAGAATAGAAGTATTTGATTTCATAGGTTCACTCCCAATATCCAACACAACAACAAAGTATGTGTTTAGTGCAATAAAAATTACAAAATAATGCAATTATTTGGGTGATGCAGTATTTATTGAATTTGCTATACTCTATTCAAAATAAGAATAGGCTCCTGCGGCGACCAGTTTACATCGGGCGGCAGTCAGGCACCACCTATTTGTATCCCTAGTTAATCAGCCACATGTACGTATGATATGTATGTGATTATGAGGTGCACGAGTGACTGTACGGAAAAATACAACACAACGTATCGCTCTGCGCCTCATCTGTTTCAGAGTATACAATGCAATTTAAGTTTTTTGATCAGGTCGGTGGTCTATGATTGACTAATAACGTCGCTCTTGCCTTCGTTTTTGTTCGAGGTCTATGTGCATAGTGAAGCCCATGCGCACAAGTCGGCCGCCGTAATCTGTTCTTATTTCGAATAGAGTATAGTTGATAATTACTTAGGGGTAATATTGTACTAGATTAGTTAAATTGGTTCTATTATTAAGTTATTAGAATCTGTTATTGATTCTATTAACACACTTATAAAATTAAAAAATGACATAATATGATAATCTCTTAAATTATGTTTCTTTTAAAATTATTTATATTTACATATATAACTTTTTTTGTAGTTGTTCAAAATGTAAGACTAAATCCACTCGTCCATCAACATTTTATGAACTTGATTTGAATATCAAAGGCCATAAAACGTTAAATGATAGTTTACAAGAGTTTTTGAAAGAAGAATACCTTACAGGAGATGATCAATATTATTGTAATCATTGTAACAGCAAACAAGATGCTGTGCGAAAAATTTGTTTAACTACTTTACCTCCTGTACTAAATATTCAACTAATGCGTTTTGTTTATGATAGGTAAATTATCAATATTGATAACATGTTAATAAATGATAATAAATATCTCATGTATATTTTTAGACAAACAATGCAAAAGAAAAAGTTAAATACATATATACAATTTTCACAAACATTAAACATGGCACAATATCTGAACTTACCCACTCAACTTGATGAAAAAGAAAGTTATATGTACAATTTATGTGCAGTTCTTATACATAAAGGTTCAAGTGCATATTCTGGGCACTATGTTGGTATGCGTTTACTTTTTATTAATAAAATAGTGTGATGGATAATTGTAAATAAAATTATTTTATTTTATATCTTAGCCCATATAAAGGATATTGCTGCAGAAGAATGGTATAAAATGAACGATGAAAATGTGGAAAAACTCAAGGGTAAAGGTTTGAATTTGTGTACTGAAGATGAATTTAAACTGAATGGTTCAAAAGTAACTAAAGTTCCCAAAATTCAAAAAGGTATGCTACAAACAAATAATGCCTACATGTTAGTTTATATGCATACAAGTATGGTTACAAAACTTAAAACTGAATCTTATAATTGGGAGTTGTCACCACGACTGACTTATTTAATTGATGCACGTAATAGTAATTTTGAAAATGCAATATTAAATATCAAAAGTAACCGAGAGTATGTAGAAGATAAAGATAAAGTATTTGTAGAACAAATGTTAAACTTAATTACGGAGATGAATTCAACAACTGTAAAAGAAGAAGAAAAGGAAGCTATTTCATTACAGTGGTTAAATTACTGGTTTAAAATTACGCCAAATCAAAGTGTCAAGGAAATAAGTAATCATGCAATATTATGTAAACATGACTTACTTGATCCTGATAAAGTGCACGAAGCCAAATATATTGGGACAGACTTGGTATGTTTAAATAAATAATATGTTATAATTTATTATTTAATATAATTATTATTTTATTATCAGGCAGATAAATTATATAATATATACCAAGGCAGTCCAAGACTAAAATTAAATTCTTCCTTGTGTTGGAAATGTGTAAGAAATAAATGTGCCTTAATATATACAAAAACAATAACTACCGAACAAAATAAAAATATAGCTACTGTTTTACAAAATTGGCACCCTCCCAATGACAATTTAGAGTAAGTATTTAAATTTTTTTTTATAGTTTATTTTATCTTATCACATTATTGATTATTTTTAATGTCATATGTATCAAATTATGTATTGTATTAAATGATATTTACATTTTCATAATATTAATTTTGTTTATTATGAATTGATTAAACTAATATGTTTTGAGGAAATATCCATGTTTTTGTTTGTGGTCAAACATTTCAGGACCCACAAAACGTGGAAATTTCAGTAAAACACTAAAATATTTAACAAAATATCTATTGTTTTATTTTTCAGAAATGTAAGTCATGAAAAAAGTTACTGGGTAGGAAAAGATTCATTAAAATGTTGGCGGCGAATGTATTTGGAATTATTTGAATATTTTGTTAATAATCGTGATGTACCTTCAAATACAGAATTGCCACTTAATCCTGACCTGTTATCGGCAGTATATGAACCATCTAGTCATTTTGTTGAGGAAAAACAATTTTTAAAATCCAAAGATGTTAACAGTTATATTGATATGGGTGGTTTAACTTTAAACTCTATTGGTGAATGTCTTAAATTAGCTCGTCTGTTTGTGAACAATTCAGAAATCATTTTTAATTCATTACACCTTAATGACTTTAAGCCATTTCATTGTTCTTTATTGGAACTTGAATCAGTCTTGGTAAAAATGGTGAATATATTATCATCAGCTATTGCTAAAAAGGATTATTATGAATTGGCTAATGAAAACAAACATGTAAAGATTAAAGTTAATGACGCTGAGAATAATACTGAATCTGGTTGTAAAATTAATAATAAGCCTGAATTGAAAATTGATGATGACCATAAAGATGATGATACTGAGGAGAATGAAGAAAAAGATAAGCACGATGATTCTGATTCTTTGGATAAAAACAATATGGAGTGTATGTCATGGGTATTCAACGAAGATATTACATGCTCACATGGTACAATTTTTATTTAATAAAATATTTTAGTCAGAATTTATTATTATAATTAGTTCAATATTGGTATAAAGTTGTCTTTTAAGTAGTCTTAATTGAACTATGGTAGTCATGGAACATATTTGTTTATACTATATTATACAATATTAATAATATAACGAAAATTACAAATATAAAATTTTATTTTAGATTCTGAGCCTAACTTAACATATTAGGTTTACAAAGATGGTTTTTTTTTTATTTTATGTATGAAGACACTTTTGGGTAGAAATAATCGTCCGATTACCACGAATAATGTATGCTTTCGGTAGCAAATTGTAATCTTATAAGTAATTTACATATGTGATAAACTTTTGGAACTGCTTATTTTTTATTTTTCAACCCGAAGGTTGGTTTACAATTTCAATTCTCCATTCTAACCGGTTACGTGCCTTTTCTTTAAGTTCCTTAAAGGTACTCTTAACTCTTGCATCACATTTTATTAGTCCTATATAAGAATTTCGGGGACATCCTGCAGTTTTCTTTCCTTCTATCATACCCTCTAATATTATATTATGAAACTCTTCTGGGTGTTTCGGGGCATGTCCAACCATTTTCCAACGTCTTGTTCTAATTACATCTATGAGTGTACGTTTTTCTCCCACAGTTCTAAGTACTTTATTTGTTTTCCGCTCTATCCAACTTATCCTTTCCATACGCCTCCAACACTACATTTTGAAGGCTTCTAATTTTTTCTATTTGGTTCTATTTACTACCCAAGTTTCACATCCATATGTTGCATACATATGTTTTTATAAGTCTTTTCTTGATATTGAAATGTAACTTTTTTGAGGTGGCAACTTTTGTTTTTTACTAAAGGCAGTTTTTGCTAATACTATGCGTTTGTTTTAGCTCGCGGACACTTTTACCATCAGATGTGATTTTGCTCCCTAGGTATACCATTTCTTCTATTTGCTTCAATTTTTGACTACCTAAGTATACATCAGCTTTTACTACTGGGTCTCTGGCGCAGATTAAGATCTTCATTTTTGCATTATTTATTTTCATTTCTGATGTTCTGAGCATTTCATCCATTTCTTCAACTGCACGCTGTATGTCACCTTCACTCTCTGTATTACCACAATGTCATCGGCAAAACGTATCATTGGAACTGCTTATTTATATAATATATTGTATTATATTTAGTTTCGCTCAGAATCGTGTTTTCAAATCAATAGCATTGCATTCAAATCTTAGTTATATATATTACTAATTTCTCCAAAAACCAAAGGGACGAAGGAGAAATGTCCAAAATTGACCTTCCCCACATTTGTAATTATTATAATTGATACCACATTACGAAAAAAAGTATTGGTTTTAAAACACAACATATTATAGATTTATAATAGTTTTTGTATTATTAATATTAGGTAACTTAACTATTGAGAAGAATGCGAGGAAATTAGTTCCAGAAGCAGTATGGAATATACTTCATTCATACTTTCCTAAAGCGCCAGAATTTGTTAATGTTATTGAGCCTTGCAGTATATGTCGAGTAAATTATTTATTACTATGTATTATTATTCTTTCTAAAAATGACTACAACTATTTTTGTTATGTAATTTTTTTTTTTTAAATTATAGAATATGCATAATGAAGATGAAATAACTAAAAATCGTCATAGGCAATCAGCTATTACAGAAAAAGAATTGCTGAGTGATTTGCTATGGAATAAAAAAAGGCCTGTTCCTTCAGAAGAAAATTCTCCATATCCTTGTGTTTCCAAGGACTTTTTAGAATCATGGCGGAAGTTTGTCAGGTAATTTTTAATTAATTATTTATTAATATTTAACTATTAAGCCGGTAGTACACTTGTGCATTCTGGCGCAATGTAACAGTTACATTGTGTCAGAATGCGCAAATGTGTACAGTGTTACTGCAACAAAAAATTTGTTATGAAGTTGATCTAAACTCTATGGATAAACTTACTAATGAATAATTTCTTCAATTCATGCTCTAGTGTGTCTGTCAACTATATATATATATATATATATATATATATATGTCGCGAATAACTGCAACACCCTGATACACTAGATTATAAATTAGATGACAAATATAAACACGGACATACGGGCTGCAATGTTACTTTGTTTTACTCAAGTATTTCACCGCCTTAATAATTCAATTTACGATGTCAATTTGTTTTTTTATTTATTTATTTAAAATAACTTCTATAATTGAGGTTGATTATAGTATTGTATAGTAGTACAATGCTATAGTATCCCTCGAAAGTTGAAGGATGTAAAATATGTAATATATGTATACAAAAATGCACATAAAAAATCAAAATATGTAAACAAAAATGTTATATATGTAAAAAAAAAAGTTTATAAAATATGAAAACATCTTAAATGTGTACAATGAATGAATACATACTAGGAGTCTCTATGACTAACTAATAAAACTTAAGCGCAGTGCATACAATGTATGTTTTGCTGCTGGATTGCTAGATTGTTATTTTGTGGGTTATTGAATGAATTGGTTATGTGATGGGTCCAGCGTGCGATGTTGGCATCACACGTAGCGCGTTACTAGGATGGATTTTAATATGATTCGTTAATGATCACTGATAACTTATCAGTTTTATCATATAATGATATATAGTTCGGTTTAAATGATAAATTAATACAGTTTTTATATTTTCGTCTTTATATGTGTCAATTAATGTGCTTATATTTGGTTATTAGACCACTTTTCAGATTTATAATTCTGCATATTGAACCATTGACTGTTGTCTATATAAATACCTGTTTATGGTTGTGACACAGAATAATTAAAACAGTAACTAGTAATAGTAATTCCGTTGTATACTTGTTGTAGTAGTGATGATATAAAATATAAAAATATTCTGTGATAATATTACCCACGTGATAAGAACTATTTTCTGATTGGTTCGTATACAAATCTACCAAAGAAACATGCACAAAAAATAGCACCAGTTCTCAATCACAAAATCCATCATTGTTGCCATCACAACACCATGCAAGGAAACCAGCAGCAAAACAAGCGTCGTGTGCGGGGGCTTTAATCATGTACAAAAATCAAGTGGTGCCCATATGGGTTACCAAAAAATGCAGCTGCTGCATGTGCTTTCTGAGTGGGTGGGTATAAATTCACCAGTAAACTTCGAACTTAGTAAATTAAAAATCATGATAAATTATTAAAATTGTTGTAGCATGAAGCTTTATTTTTTTAAAACTAATCTAAATAGTATATTATGTAACTTTAGTTCCAAATAGTTACCCAAAATTGCAGGTAATATTAAGCATTTTTTGATAAATTTCAAAGCTATATATTTAGTCAGAAAATGAATCCTAAATTTTATCACGTGTGTAAACTGTAAACTATCTATGAGAATGCATTAAAAAATTTACAAGTCTCTATGTTTAAAACTGAATTTTAGTTATATTTAAAATCAAAAACGGAAATTGTAATTTTGCTGATTTTCCTTTATTTTTGATAGAGTTTCTTCTCTGAAGGAAAAACTTTTTAGAAATAAAGATAAGCTTAATAATGACCAACTAGCTATAATTTGCAACCGAAATCATATTCTACTTGTGGTAATCGGACCATTAATTTTATCCCAAAAAGTATCTTCAGATATAATAATAATAAAAAAATAAAAAAATATTACATTCTTTGCTTCGTTGAGAATTTAAAATGTATATTAAAACTTTTGAAAAAATTGTCTAAATCTTTATCTAACTTAAATAAGCTTGTACGTGGGTAGGTGTAATATTAGTCAACTGCATGTGTTCTCAAGAATTCTCTGTGCGCCATGCAACTAACAATATGATACAATAAATTAATTTAAGATTACGATTAAGAGATAAATGATTTTCATCAATTTAATTAATTTGGAAATTACACATTTCATACAAATATAATTGTGGTATTTATAAATGAAATGCAACTTTTTAATTTCTTTATAGTCTTTGATGTTGAGTTTGCACGATAAAGATTAATTTTAACATGTTTAATAATTATTATTTGACAGCAATGATAACAATAAGTACCTAACCTAAGTACAGTACTATAATAATTGAATAATATTGAAACTGAAACTATGCGGGTAATAAACAAAAAACTTGAATTTATTACAATAATATGCAAAATACACTATAAATTTAAGCATTTTTTTTTCTGGAATTGAACAACTATACAAAAATATGCATTTTAAATTTTGTTTTTAAACTCATCATTGTTAGAATAGATTTCTATCCGGGTTTGTTATAAATTTAGAGCATATAAAAAAATATGTAACTTCCTAGCGATATTGATTAATATATAGGTTTATATATATTTATGAAATCTGCTGTCTATAATATTCATAAGAAAGTAGGATTTATGATAAATTTTTGAAGTAGAAGACTTTTCCTATTAATGCATTTTATTGGGTATACTTCACAATATAAATATTTAAAGTACTATTTGCATGGTCATAATCAAAATTTTATAATTATGTAGACTAAGTATTTTATTTTGTAAGGGAACCATTAATTAACTATTTGTCACTTAATGACAAACCTGTTAGAAAGATCGATCTCTCTCAAAACAGTAATGAACACAGTTACACAGGATTCTTCATTACCTTACCCGCCTATACAGTCACTATTGTGGTAATTCTTTACAGGCCTTGTCTAACATCGAGCTAATGACAGTAAGTACTGTCAGTGATGAATAGTCATGCTATTGAACTAATTGTGTGAGTGTGTAAAGTATATCAATTTGAATTAATATACTGTTACTGTTAATTATATATATATATTATATTGCATTGTGCAGAATAAAATAATATTTTAATTAAGTTTAATTTATTCATATTTTCTTATTTATATGTCATGAAAAAGATAAATGGTGAGGGGGCAGGGGAGAGATACACCTATAACATTGCGTATAACTAAGGAACTTTTGGTAAATTGTGTGATGGTGAAGAGGATTGCCAATAAATCAGAATTCAATTTTGAAGGGTAAAAAGAAGGAAAATGATTTGTGGTTTCAAGCTTAAGCAAAATCAACAAATACAAAACCGCAAACCTTAGCAATATGAATATTATATACATACTTTTGTATATAAAGTAATATATAGAGTATTAAATCTCTTATATGTCAAAATATTTTTTCTGCAAAAATATTTGGCCATTCGGCAAATTGTGAACTACTGTTTGAGAAGAAAAATATTGTATACAAATATTTTTTTAACCAAATGCCATGTTGAGATTTTATTTACAATTCTCCGTATAGAAATGTAGAATAAACATTTGTATATGGGCTTGGATTTAAAATATGACTGTTTAGTAAGTGTGAAAACAGCTATATAGTGTTTTATATAAGAATGTGCAAACAAAAATTAATTAATTATATTTCTTATGGAAAAGTCAAATAAATTAATATGTGGCATAATTTAGGTGTTGTATGTGTTACATCTGCAAAATAAAATAATCTAAAATTTAAGTTATTATTAATTATTAACCAAATAGTATTCTTAACATTTCTAGAATTGCATACAGCAATAATAAACTAGAGTTTATTAAATTGATTAATTTATGAAAATAATTTTAATAAAGAGATATCACCTTATACTACATATAGATTCCACTACACTAGTACACATTAATACAACACCAAACATTTTTACCAAATTATGTCACTATTATTATTTATTATGCTATAGCAATGTAATTTTTTTACTTTTTAAGACCAATTTTGTGATAAAATGTATGCTTTAGGTATATTCACTAAATTGTTTGTTATAATTTTGAAGGTAGTTTTTTTGAATTCTGAAACACATATACATTATATATTTAAATTAGTTTTACTAAATGGATTATTATATACCATTTTTCATAACAATTCCATTTGACTGAGCAGTGTAAAAATTCTATATTTGTAGCATTTGTCCTCCAACCTAACTCCCGTGTCCCATGTTCATGTGCTTCTTGCCTGCTAAAGCTTTTAAATTCAAAGGATTTATTTTTACGAGGGTCCTGCCTACTCCATAGATCCTGTGACGTATACCCCTGGATTTCATCTGTCAAAATGATACTTGCTATTGTACAATAATAATAATATACAATATTATAATTTGAAATACGTTTAAAAATTACTTTTATTGTTATATGTGCATACAATACTTTATTTATTACAGCTAACATTACAGTTGCTTATAAATTATAATATTTAAACAATAGAATTTAATTATTAGTGGTATTGATAATTAATTTTATAATGAAAACATACATTAAATACATATTTATAAAACAATTTAAGACGATTTTCGTTTATAAAATATAGGTAACATATTCAGTACTTATTTATATTATGTTATAGATTTAACTATTATTGTATTTTAAATTTCCTATTTCATTTTTAAAATCAGATAATTTAATGGCAATTCTTTAATATAGGTACATAGTCGGGATTTTATTTAGGGGGTCCAAATACAAATTATTTCCACTAATTTCACTAATTTATTTATTGCTAATTATTAATTCAACTCTTAACATAGGTACATTATTTTTAAAAAATCGGGGCGTTCTGGATATCATAAACTCGCCTCTGTATACGTGCCTATTCATAAATGTATTGTATAAAATCATTAAGTGTGTTTTTATATATTCACTAAAGTATGATCGTCATGTTATATAACATTTTAGTTTCTTTTTTCGCAAAGAAATAAATTTGGTGCAAAAAACTTTATGTCAAGTTAAGAGACTTTGTGCCACAAAGCTATTTTTTTTAGTTTAGTTGTTTATATAAACTTACAATAACAATCAAGCCACGATACAGTGGATCGGTGCAGAAAATTCGATTTAACAAGCATGAATAGCTTTTAACCTTTCGAACTTCTAACCAGCACTTCTTTACACTTAGTTCGTATCATATAACTACAATTTTTTCAGAATGCTTTCTGCGTTTCTCAAGTATACGCTGTCTATACTATATTGTTATTGTGTCGTGTTTGGGAAACTATTAAAATGGACTTTATGGCAGCGGCCGTATAATAACAATAATAATATTATAGTTGCGAAATAACAACGTTGTCTAACCTCCTCATCCCATGTGCCTACAGCTCCTATACTACAGATCAGTATAATTAATCAAAAATGTTGTTAGAGGACAATGCGATAAAGAGACGCCTTTATATATATATATTGTTATATTACGATCGTTATGTGTAATTAATAATTCACACTTAATTAGTCAGAAGATATTCTGTGTTGTGGTGGTCAGAGGAGGACTACTGAGGACACGTTGAACAATAGTCGACGAAAATACGAGCGGCTTTCCTTCTTTTGCTTCTATTGAGGACTTTTCATTTTAAGAGTGACGAGAGAAGGGTCTTTCGAAATTATTGGACAGTATAATTATTCAAAATTCGGTGTGTAGCATATATAATAATATAATATACGGACGTTATATGAATAAGTTTTTGCGTGACCGTTCGGACGTGAAGGGACATTTTATAAATTACGTTATATCGTTTATGTATAAAATCACAATAGAGGAGGCAGTCTTATATATATGGTCAAATATGTATGCGTGTGAAATTAAACCGTTTCCAATCAAGATTTAAATGGCTAATTTTATTGTAGCGATTAATTAATAACCTTTTTTTATTATTTTAAAATTATTAATACAAAACTAGGGAAATTTTAAGGTAAAAATATGATGTTACGTTGTAATTTGTCGTATAAAAACTTAACAGTCAACAATTTCAATTTGTAATTTGTCATATGAATAATATACAATTATTCGAATGTGAAATATATAATATAATTTTAAAAAAAGCGGGAATGTCGATGGTAGACATTTCTCTTTCGTCCCTTCGATCCTCGGAGAAATTAGTGGTTTATTATACTTAAGATTTGAATGCAATTATATTATCTTATCTTAAATACGATTCTGAGCGAAACTCAATATATTACAATATACTAATATTATAATAATCTATTCCAAAATTTTACCACGTGTGTAAATTACGAATGTAAATATTTAAAATAAATTTCAAGTTCCTATGATCATCTAAACTTAATTAGTTATCAAGAAATAAAATAATTTAAATTAATGAAACCTTAATTTTACCGTAAAATATTGTATATAAATTATAAATATATATAGTATTATACAATTAATGAAGTTCATTTTTAACACGAATAAAAAATGTAATAACAAGAAAAGTATTACGCAAGTATAATGACAATGACATGTCGATGAATGACTGTCGACAGACTAATGACTTGTCTATAATGTACTTATAGCACATATATTTACCTATAATTATTTTTTTGAACCTTTATTTAATTCATGTCATTTCATTTCAGTATTATAAATTATAATAAAACAAATTTAATGATCGAATCGTTATCGCAAGATATGGAATATTTATATAAACGTTGCAATTCTTAGAAATACTATTACATACGTACGCGCATGAACATGTATCCAATAAACACTCAAAAATATATCACAATTAATAAATCGAAAAAAAGCACAAAAAGCGGGAGAAAAATCCTCCTGGTTCTGATAATTCCTTGTGTTTTTTCTATGATAAGTAGGAAATTTATTTTTAATTTTATATTTAGATAATTTAACACGATACAAAATTAATTAAACGTTTTCTTTTATACATATAATTCTACGAGTCATAGAATAATAAAATTAAAATATTTTTCCTACATATCATAGAATATAAGTTAAGAAATTGAAATTATTTTTCAAAATTTAAGTTGAACTATTAGAAGTTAGGTAAATTTTCGCTTGCTTATTAGTCAAAATTTATGAAACATAGATTGCTATAGCCCCCTTAAATTAATACAACCGGGAATGTTATTTTTCCGTTTTTTTTTTTAAATTTCAACCTAACCTACAAATTGTAAGGGTTTATTATAAGTCTATATACTGAATATATCAATTATCAAGTTATCATAACCATAACTACACGTTCTGTTATCGAAAAGTACCATAAAAAATATAGTGAACAACTTCTAAATTATCATGTTTCACAGTGAGCTGTGAAAACACCTTAATACCGAAATACCGACAACAAGTGTAATATGGAAGACCGGTTTACACCGAAATTATAATAATAGTTACTATCAGTGGCGCACACTGGAGGGTTCAAGGGTAGCAACTGCTACCCCTGATATTTTGGTTGGTGGGTGGGGTGTGGGGGCAAAGCCCCCGCGGGTCTGTTTATGAATATGGTTTGGTGGGTAGGTGGTATTTTTCCATTCAATATGCTACCCCTATTTATTTTTGAGTGTGCGCCACTGGTTACTATAGTTTACTATAAGAAATAAAGATTTAAGAAGTTAAAGTACGAGAAAATATAATTATTTTAAAAATATAGTGAATATTCAATATACCTTGAATAGTTTACCATTAATATACTACCTTAATACCCTATTCCTATGTCTCCTTTTATTTGTTGTTGTTCTATTTTTGTAATTTATCACGATATGTATTATAAGTAATAACATTATAGTCTTCAGTTATACGAGTATAGTATAGAAGTAAAATAATAACTGTGTTTGGAGGTATTATTTAAATATAGGAAATTAAGAAATTAAATTGTTCAAGATCACATAAAGTAATAATGATATTTAAATATTTGAATACTAATGAACTATGAAGTAATAAACAATACTATTTTGTTATTATTATATTTTTGGCAAAAAATTCAATAATTCTATTTCGTAATAACATTACGTTACTATATAAATGATAATATACAAATCATATTTGAACAAATGCAGTCATTATTAATTTTTTTCCATAAAAAATTACACAGTAGTTAAATTATTTGGTAATTATTTTATTTTATTTAATTAAGAAAATAATTAAATTTACGGTATATTCTATAACCATGGTATAGTAGAAATGTACATTACAATTTACTTAGTAAATTTCGTCATTTTAATTCTGAACAACCATAGAAGATAGTCGATTACACTAAATTAAGCCACTGTTACTGTACAAATAGAATATTTTCAACTTTCTGGTAACGCTTGGTAATATGGTTGATTGGTAGGTATATTAATTAGATAGCCACAAAGTTCAGCCAATCAAAATATTTCAATATTAACACGACGTGTTAAATTATGGATGACACGATAGAGTATAAAGGCACCTTTACGATATTTCGGTTTACCGATTTTGAACCGATATTGTACCGCATTACCGGTATTTAATTAAATACCGTCAACCCTATACAACACTCTGTATCCAAATTTCATGTTACAAAAACAGGTCAATTATTTTTATAATACAAAATTCTTATCACTGTGTATTATGTTTATACAAATTAAATAGTACAGTAGGTAAAACTGACTAAATATAAATTTAATATATTTTATATTGTCCGAATGTGAATGAAAATAAGTCTTTGCGAGTTTACTAAGCGACGCACACATATATTTACGTGGGATATGTGAAAGGTTAGGTTAGGCAATTGATATAATATAACTCGTGCTGTGTCCCTGTAAACGACCGGTAATCTTTATTGAAAAAAATTCGATCGGACTTGTCTTGCCATTGTGTATGAAAGCTGCACGTGCATTTGTTTGATGGGTTTTCTCAGATACTGCATTCGGTGTTGGTTAATATACACCGTTGTCGCCTATGTGTCGACTGCAGTGTAACCTTTGGTGTGGTATGGGAATGTGGTGACTTATACTACTAATACTACTACTTACTATAATATATTAAATATATATATTACTTTTACTAGGTTTACTATATTATATTGTCTGCGCGTGTTTTCACACTCCCCACGTGGACTGCGGTTCAGTGTAAATTTGACTGATAGCTGGCCGTCGTCGACATGTGTTGCGCTCGCGCGGTTTGTCGTGTGTTTTGGTGGTCTAAAATACGTCCGTGCCGCTGTTGTCGAGTTTTAGGTTGATGATGTATGTACTTTGGCGTGTGAGGAGGAGGATCAGAAAAGGGGACGAAGGTGATCGGTTAGATGGATTGCCGGCCATCGAACCCGGTCGCGGATTCTACCACTATGGTGATGTGTGCTAATGACGTCACACGCTACCGTTGTCGTCCCAACGACGAGCCCTTTATATTATATTATATACACCGACAAAACTTATCATTTCTCAAACGAGACCACTTACCTCCGTCGTCATCCCCGTCAAACATGTACTTATATGTCAGCTCTCCTACCACCGCCATTGAGTAACGTGTTAACTGCATCTACCTCGACATGCATGTATATGGGACTTTCGTGATTATGTTTTTCATTTTGCTCAAATAAACGATAAAGATAATATGACGGATATATTTTTTTTTTTATTTATAGGAAAGTTATTATTTATTAAATATGAGCGTGTCTCGCATAGATTACATTGAAGAAATGGATAGTTATAATAAGTGCTAACTGCACTCGTGGCATGTGCAATTACATTGCTCATATTATTATGTATAAACTTGAATTTTAATTAGAACCAATAGGGAGTGAAATTTAAAAATATTAAAAATTAAAATAATATTTAATGCCAAAAGAAAAGGAAAATTTAAATAAATAAACAATTTTTTGGTAAAAAAAATTCAATTAATAGTTGGTTAAACTACGTAAAGTATATATGTGAACTTTCAAAAATCAGATTGACTTTGAATAATTTCTTCGGTAATTAATATGTGTAAGTTAATGTATTCGTTTTTTAACTATTTTTTTTTTTTATGTATGATGACACTTCGGATAGAAATAATGGTCCAATTACCACAAGTCTGGGTTGTATTTAAATATATTTTTTGGAGGAGGGGCTGAAACACTAAGTAAAAGAGCTGAGTATAAAGTTATTTCTAATTCTGATCTAAGACTAAACCATGAAATTTTGGCAAAACTTACCCAATTTTCAATCTATTAAAAAAAAGTATAAATTAAGTATACAATTTTAATTTTAATATTATAAACCTCGCATAATTATTGTTAGTTACAAAATTTCAAATTAGGCAATCTCATATCATAAAGAATAAAATAGAAAATATAATTTATATTTCATAATAATAATTACAATAACAGTAAAACAAATTATATTAAATTAAAATTCTTTTCTTTACCACTATTATAAAATAAATTTGGAGGGGGGAGCTAAAGCACTTTCAGACTGCCCTAAAATTCTAGAACGGATTATTAGGATAATATATTGTAAATCTGACTGAATTTCGCTCAGAATTGTGTTTTCAAATGCAATATCATTGCATTCAAATTTTAATAAATTTAATAAATCAATAATTTTTCCGAGGTCTGAAGGGACAGAAAATCGACCTTCCTACTTTTTTGAGGAGTGATTTTAAAAAACTAATTTTCAGCTCTTGCCATTTATAACACAATTTTAGGGAATTTCAAATATGTACTAACTTATCAATAGTTAACATATTAATTAACTTTTAGTTCCAAATACAGTTAACCAAAATTGCAGGTAATATTAAATATTTTTGGATAAATTTCAAAGCTATTTATTTAGTCAGAAAATCAATCCTATATTTTACCACGTGTGTAAACTGTTAATAACCTATGAGAATGCTTAAATAATTTACAAGTCCCTGTGTTCAAAATTGAATTAGTTATCATATAAAATCTAAAATAAATTTGGTCAAAATTACAATATTCGTGAATTTTGACGATTTTCCATAATTTTTTGTTAATTTTTCTTCTCCTGCGTAAAAACTTTTGAGAAATTTGGAAAATGAGCTAAATAAAGTACCAAGTAGATGTAATTTTCAGTCGAAACATACTCAACTTGTACTTATTGTAAAATTATTTCTACCCGAAAAAGTTTCTTCAGACTTTTAAAAACGCAAAAAATATAATATTAAATTCTACTTAATATTTTAACTTTCTAAGCTTATAAAAAAAAATTGTGACGATTCTGATATATTTTGTAAATTGATTAAGTAGTATGTAATTATATTTCTATACAATTTTCAAACCATTAAACTCGAAATTGCAGGTAATATTAACATTTTTGGAAAAATTTTAATGGTATATATTTAAATGCTTTATATTTAGTCAGAAAATCATTTTTCTCATATGTAGAACACCTATGAGAATATTAAAAACAAATTCAAGTCCTTACGTTTAAAACTGAATTTATCCTCATAAAATATTTAAAATCAAAGTAAAGGAAATCGTAATTTTCCGTTATTTTAAGTAGTTTTTCCTCTCCTTAGGAAAAACTATTAAGAATAAAATTAAGCCTAATAAAGACCAACTAGATGCAATTTGTGACCAAAATCATACCCTACATATGATAATCGGATAATTATTTCTACCCCAAAAAGTGTCTTTAGACATAAACAAAAAAAACCATTTCATTATTCGCTTCGCTCAGAATCTAAAATATATATTAAAACAATTGTAGAAAAATGTGTTGTTTAAGTCTATATCTAACCTATATAAGACGTACGTGAGCGGGTGTAGTTTTAGTTAACATGCATGTGTTCTTAAGAATTCTCTTTGTGCTACTAAATTAGGATACAGGCGTAGGTATTACTATTAAAATGTTTATTTAATCAATTTCTCGCAAGGGGTAACTTAAGTTTACAATACACCAACAATTTTAAAATTGAAATGCTGCTCTTAATTCTATATGATACAATTTATAAGTTATAACTAACTTTTATAAACAATTATTGTTACAGAAATCCTCTGAAGGAACCTAGACCCAATTCAATCATGAATGATTCACTTCTCTGCAAAGAACATACTGGGCTGTTGTTTGAACCACCATCAAATTTATATTCTACTGAACAGAATCCGTAAGTTCTAATATATATTTTAATAATTTAATGTCTAATAATTGTTCTAATATATATTTAATAATTATTATTTTGTGAACAATATTTACTTGTGTTATGGTGTTAAGTTTGTAATTTAAATTAATTTGGCCAATGTTTGGCTTGTTGGTCCAATTAAAAATTTTAGATACATTTATGTTTTTTTTTTTTTAGGTTTATAAAATAATACATTTATGATTTGTCATAAGTTAAGTTTATAATATTATAATGATAATCAGTTAATCTGATAGCTGATTTGAATTAATATTATTCATATTTTCATAGTATTGTATAACTTACACTGTTTGGCTCTGTAATGTTATATTAAATTTATACAGTGTAAAAACACAACTTTAGGTTATCATTCACATTACACCCTCTTTTTAAATTAAAACATTGTTATTTTTATATAAGAATGTAATCAGAAAAAAAGAACAAAAAATAAAACATTATTTTAACAACCTTATTAAATACTTATATTCAATATTGTATTATTGCTTAAAGAAATAATTGTATGTATTTAAAATTATTTATAAAAAAGTGTGAATGTTTTATTAAAATTAAAAATGAATAATAATTAGGGCTCGGATTTCAATGAATTTGCATCTTTTTTTTTTTTGGAATGTCTTATACGATGCTTTCCAAGCTACAAATTTGTTTCAAGTACTCCATATTGTAACTACAAAATTTTTTTGGGGCATTTTTTGCTTCATTTTGCATTTTTAGCGGGTTTTATACTTTTTAGGGCATTTTTGACGTTTTTAAGGCATTTTTGAACTATTTCTCGTATTATGATTAAAAAATTGACTACATTGAAATATAAACATAGTACTACGTAATACTAAAATTTTCATTTTGAACTATACATATAAATATCTGTAATCTGGTAATCCGGTTTTAAATTAGAAAAAGCCGAAATTTATCTTTATGTCACACCAATCAATTAATTAATCAATTTTTTTTTTTGAATTTCAATATTTATTTATTTCATTAACTCAAAAATAAAAATAAAAAGGCCAATTTTTCATGTTTTTAGGTCATTTTTTAATTTTTTTAGGGCATTTAAATCCGAGCCGTAATAATAATTAATATTTAAATTATATTTGGTTTATTAGTAATTTTTTAGACTCTGAGCGAAGCGAAGAATATATAGGTTTTACAAAGATTTTTTTTTTTATGTATGAAGACACTTTTTCGGGTAGAAATAATGGTCCGATTACCACAAGTAGAATTTGCTTTTGGTAGCAAATCGTGTCTAGTTGATACTTTATTTAGCTCATTTTTCGAATTTCTCATAAGTTTTTCTTTGGGAGGGGGAAAAACTACCAAAAAATGGTAGAAAATCGGCAAAATTGCAGTTTCTGTTTTTTCAAATTTTTTAATTTTATGATAACTAATTGAGTTTTTGATCGTAGAGACTTGAAAATATTTTTGAGTATTTACTTAGGTGAAATTTACAAGAAAAAATTTAGAAACGATTGCTTGATTTTATGACTAAGTTTAGAGTTTTGGCTTTTTTTTCAATAATGTTTAATATTTCCTACAGTTTTTAGTTTATTGGTTTGAAAATTTTATCGATGTCCAGACATATACGACTTAATGTTTTTATAAAATATTTTGATAATCGTGACTGACTTTCATAAGCTTTTAAAGTAAGATTCTTGAAAATCGGCAAAATTACGGTTTCATTATTTTATTTCTTGATAACTAAATAAGTTTAGATCGTAGGAAATCGAAATTTATTTTAATTTTACGTTAGTAATTTACACACGCGGTAGAATTTTGGAATGGATTATCAGTATAGCATATTGTAATATATTGAGTTTCGCTCAGAATCGTATTTTCTAATGCAATATGATTGCATTCAAATCTTAAGTATAATGAACCACTAATTTCTCCGAGGACCGAAGAGACGAAGGAGGAACGTCCACAATCGACATTCCCACTTAACTTTACTTTTTGACATTATAGTTTTCCAGTATCATTTAAAATTTAATTTGAAATTATTAATTGTAATGATAACAATAGATTTGAAAATTCATTAAATTTATTGAATCTGTATTATACTTGGTTCATCATTAAACAAATAACTAGATTAGGTAATTCAATACATACATGTTTTTTTTGATATACCCTATAATACAGTTTATACAGTACCTATACCGTTTGACACAATAATTCCAAATACCAAAATACCGGTATATCGGTATTGACGATATACCGAAAATACCGTCAGCCCTAGGTTTACCATTAAACCGTTTGTTGGCGCGAGTTAGAAATGTATCTATAAATTTAAGATTAAGAGAAGTATAATATTGTACGGGAATGTCCATACCCACATTAGTCAGTCGCAACGCACGCATCATGTAGTCAATATCGTCTGGCGTGTGTAGTTATAAGCCCTTTTGAACGATAAAAAATAAAATACTTTTTATAGTCTAAAATTCACAACTCTTTTCTGTCTGAGAATCGACAATTCCTTACAGTCGACGGGGACGCAAATAATGGTTTTTTGGTATACCATTTGACACATTAATTTAAAAATATTGATGTACCGAAATACCTGTATAGATGTATCGACGGTATACGGTATACCGAATACCAAAAATACCATCAGTCCTAGTTGATTGTTAAACACGTTTTTTTGGTATATCGTATCATACGGTTTTTACGATATACCGTTTGACACAATAATTTTAAAATACCGGTATACCTACCGAAATATCGGTATCGATGGTATACCGAAAATACCGTCAGCCCTAATTTTTGTTGTAGTGACTGCATGACGCACTTACCTGTTTTGTGAACTGATAAATTAAGTAATGTAATTTTGTTATCTTGAATAGTTTACCTTTAACAAATAATAATAATAACACTTTTATATTAAAACTATTTATCATGTTTTTTGGCGTTGTTCATTTCGATACATTAAAGCCGTGGATATCACAGTATCATGTTTTTAACCCGTACTACATTGTTCGTTCCCGATTATGGGGATGTAAGAGTATAGTATAATATTAGTCAATAGCCTATAAGTACGCCCATAAGGCAATGTCCAAGGGAGGGGGACAAAATTTTAATTTATTAATCTATTTATTGATAGACTTAGCTATAAGATGGGGGGGTTATACCTTATTATATATGTACACATATTATACTATTGTACTATGTAAACCAAATTGTAAAACTATGATAAATATTAATTCATTCATACAAATAATTTATTGAATTTAAACAATTATTATGATTTTCTAATTTTCTATATTTTCCAGGGGGAACATGGCCCCACCTTACCCCTCCGCGTATGAGCACCCTTGGTCAATAGACCATGTTTATTGATAGGAAACCGTCGCTAAAAGTTTTGAAATAAAATTAGAAAATCAGCTTGTCCGTAGTTTCGTTAGCCTATACCGACATTTTATTCTGGCCAGCGCGCGGCGGGCACAGAACGTTATAAATATTTTTCAACTGTCGATCCGACCAACTATAATTTAAATTTTTAATCTATTTAACAGTCACCGTCGTGAAAACGTCGGTATTTATATTTCTATAAGTATCGCCGTATTTAAATAAGTTGATTCGTTTATTGCCCCGTGTGAAGAGTTGTGTTCAATATATTTCTATAGCTGTGGCGGAAAGCGGGGGGGCATCCAACCAATAATAATGATTTTTTGTTTTGAGAAAACAATCCATTTTCCGGACAATTAGACTATAAAGTGTACGTGTACAAACGTGTCAATCTCCATGAATCTCCCTTAAGCATGCCCATATTCGTCACCTATACCATTGATATAAATACTATACTATGCTAGTATTTATAATCAATGTCTATACTAAATTAAGTTACTCCCTTCAATGATGTTTTCGTTTTTGAACTCTCGAACGGATCAAGTCCAGAGATCAGAGATAAACACTGTAATCGCAACATAAAACTTGTTTTCGTCATAACCCCTAGTTATAAAATAAAGTCTTATATATTTATATATTATAATATTTTATTTTATATGCTAAGAGTGAGCTTTTGCGAGAAATAATATATTTAAATATTTTCGGTCTGTTCAAAATGGTTTTTAATAGCTGGGCGGGTTGTCACTAGCGAGTACGCGTACAATATAAATATATATATATATATATTTATCGTAAAAGAACGGGGTATGTATATACAGACGCAAAATAATCTTATTGGCCTCTGCTGCTGTTTCTAGCGGATGCTGTGTTTGGGTTCGTGGAGGAGAGTAATTTAACGTGGCGGTGATTATGCAAATATAGACCAAGTGTTTGCCGTAGCGACTATGCAAATCGCGTCGTGCCCATAGGAGATGTGTGTTTTTGTCAGCTGCCGTCAGTATTTAACAAATTATCCAATTAATTAAGTATTATCGTCGTCGTCTCGTCGCCACCGTGGCCACGCACACCCTTTCTGGGTTGAATCGCCATCGCTACCGTGTTTTGGCGGTTACAGTATATTGCCGTTATAATATTATGCCGTCGCCGTCAATTTAATTTAAATCTATTGCATTCGAATGCACGCGTCGCAATAACCAATATAGTTGACACTATATCATAATATTAAGTATATTCTATTATGACATTAAATTATATAATTGTTAGCGTCCAGTTTGTCATGCACTACGTGGTAAAAGTTAAAAATGAGCAGATACGATATTATTATGTGTCTGATATTTATGATTTGTTATGCTTAGGATTTATTCCTCCCATCTGTAATATTAGATTAATTATTTATTAATTCAATATTTATTTTTGTTTATTCTATTTTTTATCTATAAATAGTCAAACATAAATCATGGAGATGATAATATTTAATGTAATAATGTTTAATTATGTCGTGTGTATTTCAGAATAGCATTATTAACTGTAGAAGAATGGAGAATACTATCACGCTGTTATAAGGTTGATAAAGAAGTGTGTTTGTATTTTGGCGAACTAGGAACATTTAAGTCTTCAAAACCAGGTAATTTATAATGCCCAAAATAATCACTGATTACATAATATTAACCGGCAGTGTCGGCCTAAACTTTTTTTTTAACGACACGTTTTTTCAATTCATTTTATTGACAATTTTGTTCTCATACTCTATAATTAATAGTGTTTTATAAAATACTAAATTACTAAATAATAACAATAATCATAATTCGTAACACATAATATCCTACCCATGACCCACCCACCTCTATTTTAAATGACGCTACTACGTAATTATAACACTGATCACGCCGCCACTGTTAACCGGTGATACTCAATTGCTTATCGGAATTACTTTTTTATAATATAGCACACGATTGCGAACGATAGTAATCAATGTCTGATGATAATTTTTCGGGTAGAAATATGGTCTGATTATCACAAGTAAGATATGCTTTCGGTAGAGAATTGCATCTAGTTGGTACTTTATTTAGCTTATTTTCCAAATTACTCAACATTTTTTCTTTTACATAAAAAAAATGCTTAATTTACAGAAACTGCAATTTTGAAGTACTTGGTTTTTAGTATTTTATTATAATTAATGCAATTTTTAACGTAGAGACTTGATAATTTTTTGAGTATCGACATAGGTATTTTATATATGAGAAAAAATTTAGAACTGTTACATTGATTTTATGCCTAAAAATGAAACGTCAAAATTGATCAAAAAATCTAATTTTTATTTAATAAAATTCGCAATTTTCGGTTATACGGTTTGAAAATGTACTAGAAGTATAATCATATACTACTTAATCTAGTTTTAAAAAAATTCGTAAATCGACATAACAAATTTTTTTGAATAGGAAATTTGAAATTTGAGTTTTGAGTGAAATCAAAGAAATTTGATATTTTTATAAAGATTTTTCTATGATTTTACTTTATAGCATAAAGATTTTAAAATTTTCTAATTTTAAATACACAAGAAAATTGTTGTGTTTATGACATATTTTTGAATATGCATGTAAAAATGATGAAATCGTAAGTTACAATATTTTTTTCACACGTATTCAAATTCTAAAATTTCATATGATGTTTGATATTTGTGTTTTTAAAAGTCTGAAAATACTTTTTCGAGCAGTAATAATGGTGTGATTTCTATGCTTTTAGTAGAGAAAATTTATCAAGTTGGTAAATTCCGGTCATTTTTTAAAATTCACAATACTTTTTCAATAAAACAGGAAAAACCACTGATAACGGTAGAAAACAGCAAACTTCGTGGAATCTGCATTTTCAACTTGAATTTGATTATTTAATGATAACTAGTTTTTCTATTGTACACTTTATTTGAAAAATAAAGAAAAATTTATAAAAATAAATATTTTCAGTATGTTGTATATCGAGTTTCGCTCAGAATCGTTTTTTCGATATTTTAATTATAATATAACACAATAACATTTCATCACTAATTTCTCCGAGATTTGAAGGGACGAAGGAAGGTTTCCTAGAATCTACTATGCGTCTTTATTTTTAAACGTTTATTTTACGTTTTTCTATTGAAGTTATATATATCCGATGCATAAACATTTTTAGTTAATATTTGATTTTCGAAGTGAAACGACGGCACTGAGAAGTGACGACTGCAAAACACGTGCAATACTTTCTTACCCAAAACCAAATCTAAAGTCTAAATATAGTAAATCATAAAATTATTATTAATTTGGCAATGTTTCACGCAAAATCGTCCGCAATCATGTCATTTTTCAGGTAAAGCATTTCTATAGTATATCAGTATCGATCGCAATTTTGTACGAAAAATTGTTGCAACTAATATTACTATTTATAATTAAACACATATAATATAATTTATAAGGTTTAAAATAGTGTATGCCTTTTGTTTACATTTAATATTATATACGTATTTATAGTGGTTAGGGTAGGTTAGATTAGGTATTTAGATATGTGCTGTGCTTTGGTCTTTGATGAATATTTTTACGCACTTTCCTGCAAGCCGATATCAAAACAAAACAATAATAAAATTAACAACATATTAATCAATTAATATTATGTCATATAATAGTGTAATAGTATGTATAATAGTGATATATGCTAATATCTACTATGATTTTTAATTGTTATAATATAATACCTAGTATTATGAAATTAATATACTTTTATTTTATTACTAATTAATAAACTATTTAATTTATACATAGCTTTTATATATAAAAACTACATGTTTACACTATTATCACCATAAAACTGTATTTTGTAAGTAGGTATATACGTTTATTTTGTTTAAAAAAAAATACCTGATACTAATTTGGTAAAATTAAACAAATTAACTCTGCCTGTTAAATTCTATACAATTATTGTATTACAATATTATAAAAGCACTGTTATATTTTAATATTTATAATTGATTTTTAATTATGTAATTATAGTTAGACCTTTTTTTAATAACTAAATTGTGTAACTCTTGATACTAGCATGTTTAAATAATTAATGTAATATTTTAAAACTGTTTTATTGTCTTTTTCTTAATTTTTCATAACAACATAATTATACAATAGACTATCGACACTAGAGGTTAAGAGTTAGTTATTGGTCTACCCATCATAAATGTTATACAATTATATTTTATATCGTAAGTAGTATTCAGAAAACAATTGCAAAATTGTTTTTTTAAGAAAATACATTATTAAATGATAAAATTAAACCGCATAAAATGAGATGACAGAGTAGAGTATACCTCAATTTTAAAAATATTTTAGCGTGCGATTTAATTTATAAAAGTGTACACTTACAACGTACTATATTCCAGTATTTAGATACTCAAATTATCAGTATATTTTTCTGTTTTTTAACAATTCGTTTTTTCTAATTCAACCGTTGACCATAATAATTCAAGGACTTAATTGTATTCAATTTTCAATACCCAGATTAAGCTATATGGTTTATTGGTGTTATATTAGATAGGTACCATATTATATAATTTAAAGATTTATTATACATAAGTAGATAGTTAACATTTTGGGAAAAATATCTATAGTTCTATTTATCGAAAATTAAAACTAATGGGTATTGTCAAATCGTATTTGTTTGTTATTAATGCTTTGCCGATTATTTTTTCTTATTTTATTCCCTGGAATCTAGTCAAAACCGTTCTCGTAAAAAAAAACATTGGTTTGCTTTCCTTAGCGAAACCTTTAATTTTACAGTTTTTTTTTTTTGGTTATATTGCCATTAGCAAATTAGTCTAATTTATTAAGAATGTACCAGCCAAAGCAAGATGCCCAATGCGAGGTAATGTATTTTCATTTGGAACGGTCCCAGGGGATCCCGAAACTTTGGTCCGAGCGCTTCATTTCACTATTTTTTTCTCGCCACTCCCATTGGACTTTGCTAGATCGTTTTTGCGTCTCGGAATTAATATCGCGCTTTTGTACCACTCCCCGCTAACAGTCACGAATTTCAATTCGGAATCGGAGGAGGTCATCTTGCTATTCATATGTATATATATATATATATAGATACTCGCTCACAGATATACAACTAAATATATAATACGCGCGATGGCAAGAAACTAATTCATTTAAGGGACACGAGGCGAGAGTGTGTGTTGTGTGCTCGTGTGAGAAACGTGATGGGAATGCTTGTAAATCATTAAAAGGTCACCTTTGGCTGCACCGAGGGGGTTCGTAGACGTTATGGCCGGACCCTGTTATCTGGGCCGAAGGCATTGATCATGTTTGCGGTGAATCCAATTAAAGATATGGAACAAGAAATCACAGTTTGCGTTCCAAACAGGGTTGTATATTAATCGGGTCCAAAGACCATTTCACCCTTTGCCCTTCGGTGTGTTGCCGTGTCATAGAGCCGTTAAATCATTTGTAATGTGGCGATTCGGAACTTTAAATGCGTGTGGCGTTAGGAACCATGATCAACGGTGGAGACAACAGAGAGGTGTGCCTATGGACTAAAAAAACTTAATTTGATTTATTGCCATTTCTGGTTTTTACGGGACCCATCAGCTACCTATAGTGTTTCATTATAATAATTTTCATTTTATACGCCTCTTGTAAATATCGTATATGCAAACAGCTCATAATTATATTATAAATAAATATATTATTAATGTAGAAGTTGAAATTGCATAATTTTCTTTTATTCAATAATTTTGTGGCGTTAAATGTAGTACGTAAGTCAAATATAAATATAATATAAATTCCTTAACACGTAATACCAATGAATTAATTAATTAAAATATTAAATATACACTTATATACGTACAATATTGCATAATATGATACTTAATAATATATATAATAAGGACTTATTACCACTGAATAAAACAATATTGCTATAATGCAATAATGCTATTGCTATAATGCTATTACTATACGAGTGGTGAGTATTGACAGTCAAAGATCTTCTGAACGTATGTTGTTAATGCTTGTGGACTAGTGGTTATTGAAATTTATACGTGCCGTAACTTGTTTCAAACTACCTATTAACTTTTGTTTTAATTTTAAAATTATTATTGAAGCATGTAAAATATTTATTTCGTTTTATCTGTAAATTATAATTTTTAATTATTTTATTAAGATTCATTATTCATAAATAGTTGAACAATTAACGATGTCGTTTAATTTTAAAGGAAAACGACGCATTTATAAAATTAGGGTGTGATGTCTCTCCCCTTGCAAAATAGTTAAATGAAGCGTGTTTTGTTAGTGGTCAGCGAATTACAGATAGCCAAAAGCATTTCAGTTCATTTGATTTGGTCGTTTAAATGAAATCGACAAGAAAAGAGAAACTTTCTCATTTCGACCTAGAGAAAATGATGTAAAACAAACGTAACGCAGAAAAATCAATCTGGGTTTCTTGACTTACCATTTTTTTCATTGTTTTTTTCGTTTCTATATAAAAATACCATCAGTTTAATAGTCGCTCAATATGTTTAACGACCGGTCGGCAAATACGGGAAACCTCACCTCACCTCACCACCAAAAAAGGTCGTTAAGTATCGGCTTTTTTCAGACAAACCTTTTTTCTCCCCTGGACACCAGCAGGTTGAAACGAGGTCTCGACGTGGTTTAATAAATGACAAGGCATTTGTCGCGCTTTTATCCCTCTGCGTAAAAGGGATAGCTCATCTTGGGACGAGACCCAAAGATAATTTGAATCGCTCTAAAAAGGGAGAAAAAATATACTAATGACATGTTTTTAAAGATTAATATATGAGAAAAAAAATGTTAAATTAAATTAATTTTTTTTTTATGTTTGGGGTATGTAGACACTATCATTAATAACCATACTCGTTACCTTGTTAAATGTAAAATTTAACGTTTTGTTATAGAAATCTGTGAACCATGTCGACAAAGGAGACTAGATGAAGAAAAAAGAGAACAACTAAAGTATAGTAAAGCCATCATTTTCATTAAAGTAATTGAAAAAGAAGGACGTGAAAATAAATATAATGGAATCGACGACAAGGTAAGAATGCTATTTTAAACGTGTGGATGATATAGACTAGGAAATCTATAAATTATAGGTCTTCACTCAGTATTATATTGTTATTATAGTGAAATAGGTATGTGTAATAGTGGTTTTCTCAAATATAAACGTTGAAATAATCTGGATCGAGAAGCTATTTTTAAAGGAGGGGTTCAGATTTTTTTAGAAACTTCATAAAGTCTAACCCCCCGCCATCTATTTACCGTTTGATACTATAAGAAAATTAATTACAAAACAATCAAAATATTAAAATCTGTATCTGTATACATTATAATGCAAAATCTAAAATGGGTGGCAAAATATAATATTATTAATAGGAATTTTAGATTCTGAGCAAAGCAAAGAATGTATTGGTTTTACAAAGATTTTTGTTTGTTTTAATGTATGAAGACACTTTTTCGGGTAGAAATAATGGTCCGATTACCACAAGTAGAATATGCTTTTGGTAGCAAATCGTGTCTAGTTGATACTTTATTTAGCTCATTTTTCGAATTTCTCAAAAGTTTTTCCGTGGGAGGGGAAAAACAACCAAAAAATGGTAGAAAATCGGCAAAATTGCGGTTTCTGTTATTTTAAATTTTTTAATTTCGTGATAACTAATTGAGTTTTGATCGTAGGGACTTGAAAATTTTTTTGAGTATTTAGATGAACTTCATTATAAGAGACAATTTAGAAATGAATGGTTGATTTTCTGACTAAGTATAGAGTTTTGGCTTTTTTTTCAATAATGTTTAATATTTCCTACAGTTTTTAGTTTATTGGTTTGAAAATTTTATCGAAGTCTAGGCATATACGACTTAGTAAATGTTTTTACAAAATATTTTGATAATCGTGATTCAATTTTTTTTCATAAGCTTTTAAAGTAAGAGTTCTTGAAAATCGGCAAAATTACGGTTTCATTATTTTATTTCTTGATAACTAAATAAGTTTAGATTGTAGGAAATTGAAATTTATTTTAAATATTCACATTCGTAATTTACACACGTAGTAAAATTTTAGAATGGATTATCAGTATAACATATAGTAATATATTGAGTTTCGCTCAGAATCGTATTTTCTAATGCAATATCATTACATTCAAATCTTAAGTATAATGAACCACTAATTTCTCCGAGGATCGATCAGACGAAGGAGGAATGTCCACAATCGACATTCCCATTTTTTTTTTTTTGTCATGGGGGTTTAAACCTATTCAACTTCCCCCCTCCATAAATATGCCTCTGTCTAGATCATTGTTTAAAAAGCTACATTTATTAAATTATATTTTAGGTATGTACAAAATTTAAATATAAGTAGGTAATATAATATATTATACAATGAGCAATTACAAAATAATTACAACTAACAATTACAAAATTGATGCATCAAATAATAGTAATACAACATATATTACGTATTAGTAGACAACAAATCCTGGGTAAAATAATACAAAAACAAATATTTGAAAAAAGAAACCTTTATTTCACTCCCGCCGCCAAAAACTTCCTGGTACTTGGAGTATATATATATATATATATAATATAATATACGAGTGTAACAACGACAGTGATCGTAAAACTCGATAATTTTCTCATGAGAGCCAGCGCAAAAAGATATCGAGGAAAGACATTATTATAATAATGGGAACTCCTTTCTTAGACAACGCTGGCGAATATTCTGGTAATAAAGCCATCTCGCGAGAAATATGCATCGTACGCTGTTATACGTATATAATAATATATGGTTGCTGCTGTACCACTCACGTCTGTAATCGTGCGCCAAATCGTAAACTTCCCGATTATATTATATTTATTATAAATGGTAAGAACGCATACAAATATAATACTTTATCGTATAGTGCCATTGTAATTACCTGAACCCTAACAAACAAATCAGAACAATTACACTATACTCGTTTGTCGTCTCTATGTATATATAAAAGTCGACAGACGTTAAACTCCATCGAGAAGAGACAAGGACAAGCAAAATAGTAAAAATTAAAAATTAAAACATTAAATACAATCCTTACATCCTCGGGGCTCTGCATTATGTGCGCGTGTCTGGTCTGTCAAAATAATTACTGTTGTTGTTTACGATCTCGTATTCATATATATATATATATGGTTATATGATTGTGGTTAGCTGTAAAAACGGTACGTTTCTTTATTTGGATTCACGTCGCTCATCTGACAACACTTTTACCTATACTACCGCGCGCAAAATGGACCGATATGTGACAGACGTCCACCATCCGAAATGTGCAGGTGTTGTTCCAAATTATAAATAATAGTAATTTTTAACCAAAATATTTTGAAAATCCTGTAAATTAGAAAAAAAATAACACAAAATTATGTTTTCAAGATAATTTTACCCACGTATTGTCTTTTTTTTTAAAAACACCTATTTAAAATGTTAAATAACCATGTTAAATTAATTATTATTCAATTAAACTAAAGCGGAGTTGCTACATGTTTAACAACAGATTAAATTTAAAACAGGTTTATACAACAGAATTTATTTTAACTCTTGTTAAAGGAGTAAATGTTTGGCATAAGTATTATATTAAATGTTTCAATGTCCTCTAAATATCAAAATAAAATACAATTATTCATAAATTATACTTAATATTACTTATTATGAACAAAGTAAAATGATAAATTAGGTTTGTAGTTTTTTACATAGTGTGTTAAAAATTAATTAATTTACCTATAAATGTCCTAAGTTTTATGATCATAGGTATAAAATGTAACTAATGAAAAAATATTCAGCACAATATATTATAATTATATTTGCACGTTTTAAATTTTTTTCTCGTGTTATATAAAGTAACTTCATTATTATACTTATACATAGAGTTAAACTATTTATACCAGTAACATTTATCCAAAAATTTGTAATTTATATTATTTAGTTTTCTCTCTTTCTGCAGATTGATATAATGTTTTGATGTAATTTTTCACATTTTGTGTAAAAAATTTTAATTTTCTATTTGCTTCTTAAAATAAAAAAAATAATTAGTAATTATAGTAATAATAGTAGATATATATATATATATATTTATTAAGTATATTTATCTCATAAAAATAAGGAAACATTAGTTCTTAAATTAATTAATTATTTCAATAGTTATTATCGATGTAGTTCGTTTTATTCATATTGTATTATGAATTATGATATTAAATTGCATATATGATATGTTGTTTTGTTACATTTTTACATTGCTCATAAAAATGGCATTTATATGCTATAATTTATTAATTTATTAATAACCATTTATTTTTACAAATTATAAAAAAAATATTTAGTTATACTATTCATATATTTGTAGTTAATTATTATATATTTTAGATTCTGAGCGAAACGAGAAATGTATTGTTGTATTGTATTGTATTGTTCATTATTTTACAATGAAGTTTTTTTTTATGTCTGAAAGCATGATTTCGTTTTGACTATTTACATAGGTGTTCTATATAAGAGAAAAAAAATTAAAAACGATTGGTTGATTTTCTGACCAAGTATAGAGCTTTGAAATTTTTTCTAATAATGTTTAATATTACCTGAAATTTCGGGTTTATCGGTTTGAAAACTTTATTGAAGATTAATCATATAGGTACTATATTTAATTCTTTTAGAAAATATTTTGAAAATCGTAACTCACAATTTTTTTTTTTAATAAGCTTTTAAATTATAGTCTTTAGTGTAATTGAATATTATGATATAATGGTTCGATTACCACAAATAGGGTACCCTTTCCGTACAAAATTAGCATCTAGATGGTACGTTATTTAGCTTATTTTTTTAATTTCTTGGGAAGAGAAAAACTACTAAAAAATGGGGAAAAATAGATAAAATTACGGTTTTTGTTATTTTAAATTCTTTAATTTGTGATAACTAATTAATTTTTGATCGTAAGGAATTGAAAATTACGATTTTCGTTATTTTAAAATTTTTATTTCATGATTACTAATTGAGTTTTGATCGAAAGTACTTCAATTTTTTTTGAGTATTCATATAGATAGTTTACACGCGTGTAAACTTTTGGAACGGCTTATCAGTATAATACATTGTATTTTATCGAGTTTCGCTTAGATTATTATCTAATGCAATTTTATTGCATTCAAATCTTAATTATAATAAATCGCTTATTTTTCCGAGGACCGAAGGGACGACGCAGGAACTTCCAATATCGACCTTCCTGTTTTATTTTATTTCGTGATAACTAATTAGGTTTTGATTGTAGGGACTGTTTTGGATATTAACAAAAGTAGTTTACATGCCAGATAAATTTTGGAATGGATTGGTTGTTTTTTTGACTAAATGTTTAATTTTACCTGCAATTTCGGTTTATCGATTTGAAAATTTTATTGAAGCCTATATTATATACTACTTAATCTGTTTCCTAAATATTTTTAAAATCGTAAGTTACATTTTTTTATAAACTTTTAAAGTTATAATCATTAGTAGAATTGAAAATTACGATTTTCGTTATTTTAAAATTTTTATTTCGTGATTACTAATTGAGTTTTGATCGTAGTAGAGACTTAAAATTTTTTTTGAGTATTTATATAGTGTGTTAACTTTTGGATCGGCTTATCAATATAATATATTGTAAGTTTTTTGAGTTTCACTGAGAATTGTGTTTTCTAATCCAATAACATTGCATTCAAATCTTAATTATAATAAGCCACTAATTTCTCCAAGAACCGAAGGGAAGAAGGAGGAACGTCCAGAATCGATGTTCCTACTTTTTATATTTGGTTTTGTTGTAAACTATTATAGATTTCTGAATTAAATAGGTATGGGATATTACTTGTTAGGACTATTTAGTTATATAGATTATAACATTTAATGTTATTATTTTAAATTCCTAATAATATGATTTAATGGAAGTAATTTTATACATATTTTTTGTTTTATGTTCTATACCCATCGAGTAGAACGTCGAACGAAAACTAAGATTATATAGAATTTAAAACTATTAATATATACAGACTACAGGTTACGTTATACCCGATATATTAACGTTACTACCTACTTATGTAGTTTCACATTGTGTATGATGATAACATTTATTTTTAAAAAGGGGTGTCAGATTTCTGGAGCATATAAAAAAAATTTTACTTATGTTCTTATACAACCAATGTGCAATTATATTAATTATTATTAGGTGTTATTTGTTTCTTTTCACCGGTTCTTATATATACATGTATAAATACTATAGTGTCTACTTTATATGCTGTACATGCATTATTTTTAAATACCTGTTCTCTACAGTAATAAATATCATGATTCTCTCAATTTAAATCCAACAAAACTAAATATTATTGAAAAGTTATAATTAAACAATGTGTTTTTGTACGTTATAATCGCTGGTTTGAGTAAAAATTAATCGTTTTAATCAAATGAAAATTCCTACTACTATCAACAGCAGCAGCAGAAGTTTCTTAGGATGAACGGGTCTTGCAGCTCGCGGCTTTGTGGTGGATAATGGATATAGGTTTTATTTTTTAATTATACATTATATTTTATAAATTGGATATAATACATTCTGAGAATATTTTTTCTGTGGTGCGTACCTGTCTCTGTTATTATTTTACAATATGTTTATCTATATATCTATACTATATGTTATGATTATTTTATATTTACGGCCGGGTTATATATTCTGATTATTGACAGGAACAGAAGCGGTAATCTATTTTTTTTTCTCACATTAAATTAAAACTAATTTTCAATATGTGTAGAAGGTAGATGTGTATGCTGTATGGAAATATTGTTTATAAATTATTAAGTCATACCAGAGCTTACGCTAATGGGCAGTTCTAACCAATATAGGCAGTTCTAAATTTAAATGGGTAGTTGTAAATATATATATTAGGATAGTACCTAAAATATGTTATTTCTTTGTTTTATCGTAAAATATAATTTTAAAGTTATTTATTTAAGTTCAATGTAGATATTTAAATTTTCTCTTTAAACTTTTGTTGTATTTGAAAATGTAATAAGATTATTTTAATAGTGTCTTCTATGAAGCTTCAGACAAAAATATAATTATAGTGAAGAAAAGGGTGAGGCTTTAGAAAAAAAAAATAAATGTGAAGTAATTTGTATATAGATACCTAGTATAAATATAGTAATATATTATGTTATATTAAATTAAAAGTGTAGATACTCTCGTAATTTAATTGTTTTATACGTTTCAACTTGATGGTAGTTTTCAATGTAAAATGTTATGAATTTGTTTTATATACCTACTGTTCAAAGTCAGAAATTAAAAAAAAAAAACAGTTTAAAATTAAATAATGACGATTATAATATATATTATATTGTATATAAGGTACCTTATATGTAATATAAGCCTAACCTATATGTATATATATATTTAAGTACCTATAGTAAAATTAATATACAATTTTAAATTTGGAGATAAACGCATGATGTTGTCGTGAGATTATAGGAAGGTTATATTTTAATATACTGTCTTTATAACAATGAAAAAACCATAATCGCATGATAATATTAAAATTTAAAGTATTATATTATTTATATTTAATTAATTATAATATAAATTATATTATACAACATTACTTTAAAATTGGCTGTATTCAAAACTTTTTTAAGAAGATACATTTTTTAAATTTAAATTAATTAGGTTTTGTGACTATCCGTCATTACATATATTGTTGTATTGTGTATATAAAAAGTGTGGAAAAATGTCTCATTTACGACTTTTTGTAATTACATCTCATACTTATTTATTAGGTATAAGTTATAGCACATTAAAATGTACAATACACATTAATAATAAAATATAAGAAATTAAAAATTAGAAGATGATAAAATAGAATTAGGTAGTTTACTTAAATAAAGTAAAAAAAAAAAATTATTGCTATTTTATACCTTATAGAATAGCAGTAAATTATTTTGAATATAATATTCAAGATGTGTAATTAATGTAAACGAGTGTAAATAAAAAAAACAAACTATTGTTATACGGTATTATAAAAACTAAACACGATAATATTAATAATAAATAATAATAAATAGAAACCAATGTTTATTTATTTTAACAACCTGTTGCTATTGTAGTGTATAATTTATTATCAATATGTGTTGGTTTGTTATATAGTTAACGTGCTTATAATTGTATCCCCTCAGAGCAAGACGTCTGTAAATTTTAACGGAGAAAACCAGTATTTATTTCAGGATATTGCCTCACGAAAATTTATTTTACCCCTTCGGGATATAATCATAATAAAATAAAATCATAATAGCTTTTAAAAATAAAAAGCAGAAAGGTAGATTTTAGACGTTCCTCCTTCGTCTCTTCGGTCAAAATAACGGAAACCGTAATTTTGTGATAATATTAAAACATTTTGAAAAAAATTAAAATCTCTATACTTTGTATAGAGGATACAAGTATACTCTATACTTTACTATTTTTAGAAAATCAACGAATCCATTTCAATTCAAATTTTTTCCTCATATGTAAAGTACCTATGTAAAATCTCAAGTCCCTATGATCAAAACTCAATTAGTTATCACTAAATAAAAAAAAACTTTTTACTGCGATTAAATGGTTACGTATACATACATAACTTTTTTGCTCGAATGCAATGGACAGATTGCCTTTATTCAAACATGGACATTTTTACTTCATTTGGAATTTAGGAAAATTGGAACATATAGCTAGAAAGTAAGATATATGATCGCATGTATATATATGTTTTAGTGCTATACATATATTTTGAAAATTAATTAAACGTTAATACATTAATACATCATCTATAATTAGCATAGGCGTATTAAGACCCAAAGAATAGAGGGATTTGAGTGTCATTGATTGATTCTTAGAATATATATTAATTTACATATTTTTTAATAAATTTACTTAAATAATGTGTTGATTCCCGAACCCCCTCCCCATGATACGCCTATGAGTTAATCAATGATAAAATATTACACCCATAACGCTTATGCATGTACAAGAAATTATACCTTAATAGTGGTATAGTATAGTTCAGTAGTGATTAGCTTAAATTTTGTGTCATTATCAAAGTTGTGATTTTTTTTGATTTCCTTACACAATGCTTCAGGTTAGGTTAAACTTACGTACAGTGTGAAGCGATAGTAATTCACATGCAATTTTACCACTCGTGAATAATCGAAAGGGTCCAATACAAAAGCAGACCGTAATAATTAGGAATGTAATGCCTTGTGTTTCGTCTAATATTATATTATGTGTGTATACCGAGGGTGTGACCTTATCTCGACTCGTAAAATATGACTGTATAACTTTATTACCGATCTTTGTATGCATATATCCCTATTTCCCATAACTTTGTCACAGTGGTGACGTAAATATTTATTATAATATTATAAACATGATACACATATCCACATATATCACGTGTATTTAGTATTTACTGTATATATGTATATAGAATGTGTCGCGAAAATTTAACTACTTTTTAAGTATAATATATAATTGCCTAATAATCTCATAGACGTAGTTTGAAAAAAAAATATTTCGGCGCACTAAAATTGTAAATATTGTAATAGGAATAAGAAACCTAGGTTTAAAGCAATTAGCAGGTTACAATTTTAAAAGGGGGCTGTAGCCCACCTTACGACTACACCACGTTCATGCTTATACATTATTAAAGAGTTGTTCTCCAACTGTACTGTATGGTGTCCTATTGATTATCTAGAATGATTTATGTGGGCATAGTAAATTCATTCATGTTAATTTAAATTCAAAATGTTTAAATAATTTATTTACTATGACTAAGTATACTATTATTAAACTTTTTAATTTGTTTATCCTATAAGTAGGTAAATTATATATTATGAAAAAGAAAAAATATCTATAGTGTAATACAATATATTGTAATATTGTTCATTAGTTTTATTAGGTTAAAATCAATATATTTAGATTTCGTGTTTATTTTTTGGTATTAAATGTTCTATATCAAAAAATTGATTCAATTTTGTTTCGGAAAGAAATATATTTCTATCACTATATAAGTATTATGTTTTAATATTATACATTATTATTCATTATGTTTATTAATATTTGGTTTGCAGGACGAGCTATGGAGTAATTGCCCTAAAAAAATGAAAATGGATCCGTCGATTTCGGATGGTAATTGCAGTGGTAGTTCGGCAATAACCACCGTTGTTCCTGCAGATAGTAGTGTTGGGGAATGTGCTATAAGAAGAAGTGCTCGAAACCGTAGGCCAAGGGGTGAATTACGCATTGTAGTTTCTTCCAGTGATAAGTTGTCTGATCTCAAAATTAAGGTAAAAATTTAACGTTTTAAAAATTAGTAATAGTTACATTACATGCAAACAATATCAGTGTGTGTTCTTTTGAGAAATGCAATTTGATTTATTGTTTATATCCACATTACTCATAAAAAAATCAGTGCTAATATACTTCACACAATTTTGTATCACAGTTTATATGAGACAGGAATTAAGAATAACCCGATTAAATTAAGATGAATAACTAAATATTTTTTTATTTTCTGTCATTTACTTTTAAATATAGGAATTTGTTAAAAAATTGTAAAATTAATTTTACAATATAAGTTGAGATAATAAATTACCAAAAGTTTATAGGTAACAAATCAAATTCTAATATTTTAGATTCTGAGCAAATCGAAAAATGAATGTATTGGTTGGTTTTACAATGTTTGGGGTAGAAATAATGTTTCGATTACCACACAAGGTATGCTTTCAGTAAAGAATTAAATATATTTGGTACTTTATTTAGTCCATTTTTCGAAGTTCTCGTCGTTTTTTCGTGGGAAAAAAACTACTACCAAAACATGGTTGTAAAACTGTAAAATTCACGGAAAATGTTATTTTGACGAAATTGATTTACTATGATGTAGTTTTACTGTTGCGAATTATTTGGGAAATAAAGAAAATTTATAAAAATAAATATTATTAGTATATTAGATATTTCAGTTTTGCTCAGAATAGTTTTTTTCGAATGCAATATTATTTTAATCTTAATTATAATATTACATAATAATATTCCACTACTAACCGTTTCGAAGGACGAAGGGACAGAATCGACTGCCCGGCTTTTTAAATTTAAAATTTCCATTTAGTTTACCAAATTCAAATTTAAAAAAAATTGATTTTGTGACCATTTTCAAACAAGGAATGTTGTATTTTAAATAGATTAAAATAAATACCATGACTGACATAATAATATGTTAAAATGCTTTATGTTATTCTATTTGACATATAATGTATATTATTCTCATACTTCAACCCATTTCATCTTTACTGTTTTCTCGGTAAAGTCAGTTGTTAAAACTTGACAGCTTTATACCTTTTACAACAGAGGCTTTGTATTATTTTAGAATCTCTTTATAGACTTTGCATAGAAATGTTTATAGTGGGATATTCTGATTGACAATATTATCGTTTAAATCCTTGTTAGTTGTTAACATTATTTCATAAATTTAAAATTTAAAATTTCTCTATAATATTTTATAGCAATATACGATAATTTTGAGAAATACTAACGCTCAGGAATAGTGTGACAATCAATATTTCGTTAAACTTTTAACTATTAATTACTATTAAATATTAAACAGAGCAAATGCATGTACGGGATTACCTTTTAAAGGTGTTAGTAATTTTAGAAACACCTATATTTAAAATTTTAAAAGCATAGAATTACTATAATTAGTTTTGAATAATTGTTTACAACGTTTTTAATAAAAAAAACCTGTATTTACAATTTTATGAAATAAAAATTATAAATAATATTTGAAAAAAAAAGCGGGAACGTCAATTTAGGATATTCCTCCTTCGTCCCTTCGGTCCTCGGAAAAATTAGTGCTTTATTATAATTATTAAAAAATGAGCTAAATATAGTACCAACTAGATGAAATTTGGTATGGAAAGAGGGTATTCTATTTGTGGTAATTAGACCATTATTTCTACCCGAAAAAATGTTTTTATACATCAAAAAAAAAGTAAAAAAATAAATTTAAAATAAAGCCTATAAAGCGTATAAAAAAATTGTCAATCACGATTTTCAATATATTTTGTAAAAAGATTATGTAGTATATTATTAGACTTTTATAAAATTTTCAAATCGATAAACCCAAAATTGTAGGTAATATTAATTTTTGTAGGAAAAAAGTTCAAAGCTTTATATATTGACCTAAATATTTAACAAATCATTTACTACACTTGTATATTACCAATGTTAGTACTCAAAAAAATGTTCAAGTCCATACGGTCAAAACTTAATTAGTTATCACGAAATAAAATATAAAAAATTACGGAAATCGTAATATTGTCGAGTTTTTGCCATTTTTCCGTAGTTTTTCTTCTCCTAAAGAAATACTTTTGAGAAATTTGAAACATGAGCTTTATAAAGTACCAAGATGATACGATTTGCTACCGAAAGCATACCCTATTTGTGGTAATCAGATCATTATTTCTACCCGAAAAAATCTTTTCATACATTGAAAAAAAAAAATATCTTTGTAGAAACAATACATTCCTTGCTCTGCTTAGAATCTAATAAATTAAAGTACACCGAGTAATAATTTCTGGAATATACTTTTTAAATATATCAACTTTTAATGTAAAATAGAAAAAAAATTGTTCTTGGGCAAAATATATTTAAATCTGTCTTGAAAAATAGGGATATAATTAAAAATGTTTGTATCGATTTTTCCTTCTATTCCTTTCGTCACTCTACTTACTAATAAATAATTCAAGAATTGTTTAGTTTTTATGACACATAAATTTGATTACAATGGTGAAAAACGAAGGCACATATATAATATAATTATTTAAAATGTTTAATATATTACTAATTATATTGAGAAAAAAATGAAAGTATTTTAAATATTCCAAATACATTATTGTAGAAAACATTCTACAAGAGATCTAGTTAAATATAAATAAATAACCGTTAAAAAAATAATACGCATTTATTGTGTATTGTTTAGTAACATTAAAAGTAAAAAGTTAGGAATTTTAGTGATTTGTCTAACAGATAGTTTTACAGTCATTTGTATAATACAGTACTTATAAAGGTATCCAGTGAAACATTATCATAATAACTATTAATCCTGCAGTTAACTGTTATATAGTATAATATATTGTCAAATTTTACAGTAAGAAAAGATGTGTGATATAATTCTTATTCCTAAATAAAAATGTATATTTTTTTAATATAGAATTATGCGATCAAATACATTATTTGATTTATTTATTTATATTATACTTAATTGATGATTTAGACTAATAAATTAATACTAGTAACTATATTAAAATTAATTTATGGTGTGATTGTTTTACTTAGTGATGTGTGTATTATAATATATATAATTATAAAAATATTTTATCTAAATAATTATAAATTATAAAATAATCCACCTTCAGTTGGTAAAAAAACACTATGAATCATGTAGAAATAATTAAATATGCATCTAGAGTTCTAATGAATTTGGACTATATATATTATATTACTTGCTTATTTTATTAAAGACAGCTATGTCTTACCTGTATATCGTAATTTAATCATATTAAATTTGATAGTTTTATTCATTTCGAATGCTTACAAAGATTGTAGTTCTAATTATTCTTCTAGAACCGTCTTAATTGGTATAATTTTGTAACATTATCAACTGCGTATAATCCGCCGGAGACAAATCCTTCTGAGGGATACAAATGAGCTGCGTGAGCAATGATCGTATGTGGTGCGGGGAAGGAAGTAACTATAGTATGTGTATATTTAAGCGCCAAATTCGTTATCATAACTACTGTTCGGACCCTTTGCAATAGTTGACTGGTAGAGAGGAAATATTAATGACGTCAGGCTGGACCAAAGGATGACAAAAAACAGTTTACCGTTCTATTATTAATCTAGAACATTCAGATGATGGTTAAGAGAGGGTTAAATGACCGTAAGTGCTGGCTACGACAGCAAAACACCCTAAGGCCGAATAGCTTTTTACTGCAAAGAAGTCACCCTTTCTCCTCGCCATTTTACCATCACACTTCCACTCCATCTCGTCCCTCTACCGTCCAATCTCTACTCGTATATCTTTAATCATAATTCAAAGGTTTTATACACATTGTATCTACGGGAGCGTGTATCGGACACCGAGCGCACGTGATTAACTGTTCTGCGAAATTGTAACTGTGTGTTAGAGTGTGAACTTTACCCGCGAGAACTTTCTCACCCTATAAGCTAAATTGGCTGGACATTGGATAACTTTGAAACCTTTTTTTCTTTTTATTCACCTCTAAATTTAAGCAATGTTTTTTTTCGGTTCGTACAGGGGGGGGGAAAATCAACAATGAACAGTCATTCAACGCATTAAACTTGCTCAATATTATTGAATTTTTATTTTATACATTGGCTAATTTAATTTTTAATTGTTCCTGCTCTTACACTAAAAAAAAAAAAACAAGTTTCATACGCCTTTCGGTTGACGCGATGATATTCATGCGCCAATTCTGATATCCATTATTGATTCTCCTTCGTGAAAATTTTAACTAAAATATCGCTTTGGGGTAAACAACCATAAACTTTGCACCTGCGTTTTGCGTTCGCTTGACCGTTGACATTGACTGATCAATAAAGGGACTCTAAAATCAAAATCCACTGGTCTCTAATCCTGTTGAGGGGATTATTTTAATTGCATCCCATTATAGTAAAAACAACCCTTTTACCAACTGGGTGATAAATGTTAACAAACATCAACTGTAGTAGTAATAACTATATTAGGTAGCAGTGTTTTTTTATTATTATTGAATTTTCTATAATATATTAAACATGGTAATTATTATAATTATATAATTTTGAGAAAGGAAACTATTTTTAAATTCTGAGCGGAGTGATGAATGTATTGTTTTTACAATCGGAAAATTTAGAAAATCGGCAAAATTACTGTTTCCGTTATTTAAAATATTTTTATTTCTTGATAACTAATTGAATTTTGATCGTAGAAAATTGAAAAAAAATTGAGTTTTAACATAGGTAATATTTACGTTAGGTAAAGTTAGGTGTGGTAAAATTTCGGAACGGATTGGTTAATTTTTTGGCCAAATATATAGATTTGAATTTTTTCCAAAAAAATTAATTTTACCTACAATTTTTTATTTATCGATTTGAAATTTTTGTAGAAACCTAATCTTATACTATTTAATCTATTTAAAAAATATTTTGAAAATCATGACTGACAATTTTTATCATGAAATGATAACTCCTTGAATTTTGATCGTAAGAATTTGAAATTGTTTTGGAATATATACACGTGTAATTTACATTTGTGGTAAATTTTGGAATTGATTATCAGTATAATATATTGTAATATATTGAGATTCACTCAGAATTGTATTTTTAATGCAATATCATTGCATTCAAATCTTAATAATTATAATAAATCACTAATTTCTCCGAGGACCGAAGGGACGAAGGAGGAACATCTTATATTGAGCTTCCCGCTTTTTAAAATTTTTTTTTTGTTAGATTTCAACAAATTTGTTTAATTTCATTCAATATATTAGGTATTGTTATATTCAATATATGTGTCATAATTTATAACTTTTATAATGACATGTTAAATTGAAGAATAAGTTATATATAGATGCATTTAATTAACTATTTATGAACGGTAATTTTAATGTTTATACGTTTTTCGTTTATAGATTATGGATGCAGTCAATGTCATGCCAAATGATCAGCATCTGAAAACTGTTGAAGGTATTGAGTTAAATGACAATACTGCTACTTTAGCAGATCTAGCAATTTTTCCCGATATGTTGTTACTGGCTAAGGTAAGCAAAACATATATTAAATTATTATTAAAAATATTATTTTATATTTAAATTTAAATTCTATAAAAATTAAATCGCATTATAGGTTAATATAATTCTCTATAATAAATAACAATTGTGATCACATATCCTTATAACGATAATAACATATTACTATTAAATACTACAAAGTTAATTAAAACACCATTTTATATATTTTTATACTGGCTTTGATATTTTATTTGTTGTAAATATTCGTTATAAAATTTTGGGTATCCCTTGTTTTTTGCCTTTATTAGTTGTCATTATTGAAATATGACGCACATGACACGAGATTTTTTTATTTATTATAAATTCCGTAGATCAAAAATGAGTAAAAAAAAAAAAAAATGACTACTTCTCTTTCATTTGAGTTGAAATATCGATATGCAAACGAATCATAGCGTCTTCTAAAAACACCCATTTATAATTTCGATAAATCATGTAGAATTTAGGGAGAGTGAGAATATCTTTAAAAAAGATTTCATGAAAAAATAAATGGTGGCTACAGATAGAGTTAAGCGCCTATACTGACCAAAAGATTTCTTCCCTATATTTGTTAACTTCCCGCCACATAAACGTTGTCAATGATTTATTGCAACTGAGAAAAAATGATTTTTATTTTTATATAAACTTTTATTATAAAATCGTTTTTACTATTGTATTGAAAGGATTGGAAACGTTGATTTTCTGTTTTTTTTCACATGCTAATATACGAATTTTAATGTTTCATATTTATTATTTACAATAATAATAATCTACTTACTTAAATTATTATTTTCATTAAAATTTGGATTTTATAAATTGAATGTTTCATTGATTTTATCTATTTTATCTATCTTAATTAAATTCGTAATACCATTCATAAACATCAAACACATTTATTGGAATGATATAATATGTGACGTGACATGACAGTCTCATTAATAATATTAACTGAACGTGTTACATATTTTAAAATCGTAAAAAGATATTTTTTGCAACTAAAAATTGTTAAAAATAGTAGAATTATTTATTGAAATTGTTATCATCGAACGTTTATTTTCAATTAGATACTTTTTGTTTATTGTCATATTTATGTTGTTTGTGCTTATCAAATAGCGTCAAAAATCGATCTCGATACGACGGTACACCACGGTCGTCACCGTCGGATTATTTATTGCGCACAGATATTATTAGGATAAATAACTTGCACGTTAAATAAATAGTATTGTAAACATAGCAGCACCGGAGATTCACCTGCATTACATAACACTGTTAATATAATAAGTACATGTTTAATATTACGTGTATTGTTTCAAAAAAAAAAAAATTCTAAAAATAGTACAAGTTATAATACTCCACTTGCACTACTATAATAACAATTGAGTTAACCTAACAACTGTCAGCAGCTGAATGGGTTTCGATTGAAATAATCTATTTACTTAAGTTTTTTTTTCACCGACACGTTTTTGTCTTCCGTTTTTTCAATAGGTACCAAAACGCGTTTTTTTGTACCCGAGACACGTGCTCTGTGAATTACCTGGTTGGTTTTTTTTTGTCAGTCTTTGAAATCCCCAAGTGCCCGGTGCTTCATTTAAGTTCGGTATATTTTTTTCCTTCGTCCCGCTACCAGTTACCATCACCACCTGCGCTTTAATAAACAATAATTCGTGGCGTTTTTTCTTTCTCCTTTATCTACATCGGAATTTATTTATTTAAATTATATAGCTTTGTTTATTTACTCACGAATATCTATTATAATATTAATTTTAGATTTTTATACTAAAACAAAAAAAAGGAGGGGGATCAATTTAGGATCTCCCTCCTTCGTCCATTCGGTCCTCGGAGAAATTAATGGTTTATTATAATTATTAAGATTTGAATGCAATTATATTGCATTAGAAAATATGATTCTGACCGAATCTCAATATACTAATATATATTATACGATCAAAATTCAAGGAGTTATCATTTCATGATTAAAATTGTCAGTCACGATTTTCAAAATATTTTTTAAATAGATTAAATAGTATATGATTAGGTTTCTACAAACATTTCAAATCATTAAATCGAAAATTGTACGTAATATTAAACATTTTTAAAAAAAATTCAAAGCTCTATATTTAGCCGAAAAATCAACCAATCAGTTTCAAAATTTTACTAAACGTAAATATTACCTATGTGAGTACTCAAACCGATAAAAAAAAATTGGAAACCATAATTTTGTTAATTTTTCGCTTCTCAAAGAAAATTTTTTGGGTAATTCGATAAATGAGCTAAATAAAGTACCAACTAAATGAAATTTGGTACGGAAAGGGGGTACTCTATTTGTGGTAATCGGACCATTATTTCTACCCAAAAAACTATTTTTATATATCAGAAAAAAAAATTGTTAGTCACGATTTCCAAAATATTTTGTAAAAAGATTAAGTAGTATATTATATGGCTTTTATAAAATTTTCAAATCGATAAACCCAAAATTGTAGGTAATAATTTTTTTTTGGAAAAATGTTCATAGCTCTATATTTTGCCAAATAATCAACTAATTTGTTACAAAATTTTATCACACTTGTATATTACCAATGTTAGTATTGTAAAAAATTTTCAAGTTTTTACGATCAAAACTCAATGAGTTATCACGAAATAAAAAATAAAAAATTACGGAAATCGTAATTTTGCCGATGTTTTATCATTTTTTGGTAGTTTTTCTTCTCCTAGGGAAAAACTTTGGAGAAATTCGAAAAATGAGCTTAATAAGGTATTTAAATGATACGATTTGTTACCGAAAGCATACCCTATTGTGATGATCGGACAATTATTTCTACCCGAAAAAATGTTTTCATACATAAAAAAAAAAACAAAATAAAATATTTGTAGAAACAGTACATTCCTCGCTCCGCTCAGAATCTAAAATCAAATCAAAGTGCACTAAAATACGAGTCTACTATACTCTTACGTATGAAAAACTATAGCTAACTATATTAAGGGGAATGGTAGTGGCTATTTATTATTTATTAGGCATTTTGCAATTTATACGTGTACATACCTACTGTTAGATTTATTGTAAATTAAAATCTCGGAAATAGTATTAGTATTTTAGTTTATTTTCTTTTAAGTATATAGGTAGCCGTTTTTGTTTCCCTTAAAACAAAAAAATCTAGTAAACCATTTTGTAATTATAATTATAATAATTATATTTTTAATGCCGTAAAATGAATAGTTTTTTAAATGTTAGAGAGTACCGTACACGATTTTATGTATACGAGTAGCAATTAAACACGTCTTTATTTAATGTATATATTTCTAACTATATTTATGAGATTTATTCAGAATTTGCATACAACTTACTTGGTAAAGGGCAATGACTCTTTATTTCACAAAATAATTACACCCATTATGCTAGTAGAGAACCCGACTTATAGCATGAACGTGGTGACACCATGTGTACACAAGGCTCTTTTAGTATCCCGCGAATGATCTAGTTGCCTATACTACTATACACAGTGTACACTGTACATTGTATACAAGTATATCTTTCTCTCTTATACTCTTGACTAATATATCTATCGAATTCGGAGGCGCAATGTTTTGTCTTAAAAAAAAGGTACATGTGTGCATACAGACCTCCAGGCTTGTTCCCACGGCATCTACTTGTCACCCATAATATATATATATGTATTATATATGTACACATGTGCCGTCACTTGTGATATATGAAGTGTAGAACAAAACCGTTCACGCATCAACACCACGTGTATACACGGTACAACACTCATATACTGCTGTATATCGAGTTCTTATATACTCTGCAAATGAAGAGCTATGATAATATTCAATTAAATTATTAAATAGAAAAAATGACTTAATAACAACCCTTAAACCTTCTGGGTAAAATGTCTTAATGGTTTAATGAAACGGATCGACGCCACGCGATACGCACCCCTTCAGAGAGCCGTAATTTGTTCTTACGCAGTGGTTCTTATCTTCGAATGGTTTTTTACTTTATTTTTCGTCATATTTAGTTTCCCTCAATTACTGACCATACGAAGTATTTAATTGACCTTATCTAATTGAAAATTATTTAAATTATCGTCTTTTTTATGTATAATATGTAATATGTCAACGTCACATTTCTCGCTGGTGAAAGGGAGGGAAAGAGACCACACGTACACAATTAAATGTATGCATTACTAGAATTTTCAATCTGTTTAGTATTGGTATTTTTACAGTATATGGGAAATGGGAACAATTTCTAAATACTGTTTGTAAGTTTCGTTTTTCATCCGCTAGCCGAAATTTATTATATATATTGTTTTTATCGTTTTTGTGCCAAGTAGCATATAATACTATAAAAACAACACTAAAAAAAAATGTTTAGCTTCATCTTGATGATTGCAATTTCATTGACTTTGAAATTAATTGTGGTACACATATTTTTTGGTCATATCATTAGTACCTATTCAAGATTACAAATTGATTTTTCTTTATTACGAGGCAAGATTAGAACATCATGTTGTGTCTATAGTAAAAAGTAAACAATTCGATCAGATGGTTGGTTATCATTTCTATATAGTGGTTTTAAATAAATTGTATATAAATATTATTAACTAATTATAAGAAGAAAAATAATTTTCATTCTACAAAAACAATTATTGTTAATAAATCCGAATTTAGTTGATTTTCACCCTTAAGTCGGTTTTCAAACTTTGTTTATTTTATTGTTTAACGTACCTATTATAATAAAATTTAAAGTATAATAATATGCATTCATGATTTTTATTAATAATAAATAATAATGTTTTAACCTCATTTGCTTGAAATATTTTAAATATAATTTTAGTTTTAGTCTGTGAGTAAAGCGTAGAATAAATTAGTTTTACAAATTTTTTTTATGTCGGAAAACATTTCTTCGGGTAGAAATAATGGAGTGATTATCACGAGTAGTGTATGCTTTCGGTTGAAAATTACATTTACTTGGTACTTTATTTAGATAATTTTTTGAATTTCTCAACAATTTTATCTTGAGAAAAAAAAAATACCAAAAAATTACCTGGAATAACCTGGAAAACGGCCGCCTTGAAACAAAATATAGGTTTTTTTATACAATATTTTATTATTTTTAGATTGAAAACAAAACATGTATAGATTACAATATTCAAACATGTTTTTAGTTAAGTTTTAATTGTCAATATGACCTGGAAATTGAATATAGCTTTTAACTACACGAAAAATAGTGTGTAAAAATAAACACATATTTCTAAGTTTTTAAACATTTTATATTACATATTAATTAAAATTGATAATTTCTATTTTACAATGTTTTTCGTCTGTAATATTAAATATGATTACTCATATTTTATGACTAAAATTAAGGAAATTATAATAATAAATTTAGTGTTATAATATTATATTAAAATAATAAACGCATAATATAATATTATCGATATTCGCTCTGCATCGTTTTTTTTCGACTACAATGATTTATCATTACTTTTATACCTTAATAATAATTTAATATACAACATTAATTATATATAATATATATATAACTATTAGGTATTTGGATCAAACACTACTCTCAGAGAACTGAAGTCTTAGAACTTCCAATATCAGTAGCCGGTTAGATTTTTTACGATTATATTTCTTCACTTAACTATGTTAATTTATTTATTATAAATTATAATATTAAACGGGATAAACTAAAAGATCAATATAATCATATTACTCTAAGTATTTAAGTAATTAAATGTATGCTGCATTCTTGTAATGTATGAGGTATATAATATAACGTGGATAATTATTTTAATAAATCATTGTATAAATAACTTCATTACCTATATATATATATATATATATATATATATATATATATATTCTATATACTATATAGCTAATAAAGAATTTAATTTAATTTTGTTTTTGTATTCATCAACATAATATTTACATAGGCGCGGTGCCACAGCTATAAAGAATAATGTGTCATACTTTGTTTTTACCAAATAATAAATATTTAAATTATTTTTTATAGTTTGATGAACCTACAGAAGACTTGCCCGAATTCGTTGCAGAAGAAGAAGCTGGATTTAAAGGTGAGTAGTGCACATGCATTTTTAGATTTAAAATCGAAGCGTAACGAATTGGTCTTTAAAATGTATCTTTTAACTAGATCATAGTGTAGTAGGATGATGATGAAATGTGAGAAAACATTTTGATGTCTTAACTCGGTTGTACTCTATGTATTTATATATTATATTTTATATGAGAGGGGACGTTATGAGCTATTATTATTCGGATGTGCCAGCTTCCTGTGCTAGTATTTCTTAACATATTTTTATTTTATTTCACACGCACCGTTATAAATATGTTCTAAGATTGAATTAAAACTACCAATTAATTACATTATTTAATATCGTAAAGAAACCAATTTGTAAATAACTAATGAAATTTTTTTTATTTAATTTTATTCTGTACATTTAATTTATTACTATTTATAATATATTTTATATTTTATAGTCATATTTCTCTTGTTATAATGAACCATCTAACAAAAATGTCTTTATTTATTTTTTCCATAAATAACAGCCACTACACTGTGTTATCATTTTAATCAGACTTTTTTTTCCGGATGTTTGCGGTATGAAATGCAAATATTTAGTCACCTACAAAATATAAATCTTAATTGCTTCTAATAAAACTTAAATTGTGTTATGGAAATACAAATGACAAAAATCATTAAATTATATAGGATTTAAAAAAAAAAAAAAAATAGTAATTTGTATTAATTGTTCAACGATGAAATTCCCTATTTCGATTAAATAAAATAATAGTGTGACAATCCTACACATTTTTAGTGTTTTTAAATATTGTGTACAAATTAGGAATTATACGATTGCATCATTGCGATAGTATTCTTTATCATGGTAATTATCTTAGATTATTTGGTTGAAATTTAAGACTAATAAAAATTGTCTTAATGTATACGAACTTTTGAATTATTTGTGCCTAGTGATCATACTAGTTTACTCGTTTAAAGTGATTGACATTGGACAACGAAATTATTATATTTTTGTATGTATTATTCATATGCCTCAGGGTAGGTATATACGTCGTATTGTATTTATTATGGCTTTATTAGCCACAATTGCTTTTCCTGCACGTGATTATTTCCGTTTTAACCCATTGAGGTTATTATTATTGTTATTAAGAAAGACTGTGGTGACCACCCGAGTTAGAATAATCCTAATCACGTAAAACTAGACGTTGTACTCATAATATATCGTAATATTGAAATTATTGTGGAACTCTGGTTGCGGCGATAGCCCCGAAATGACCGCAAGCGTATCATCGTAATCATCATTATATCATTTCCGGTCGGTACACACATTTCTCCTAGCTTGTCTCTCTCTTTTAGCAGTTTTAACTTGGACAATTATTTCAAAAACTTTAAGTCACGTCACCTGTATTTATCCAAAGTTATAGAGTACTAAAAATCGTTATTAAAAAACATAATAGTAATTACATAATATTATATAAGTATAAGTACTTATAATTAAACAATGCATATAAATAATATTAAAATATATGTAATTCTTAAAATTTTAGATTTTCAGCGAAGCAAAGGATGTATTGGTTTTACAATGATGGTTATTTTTTTTTTTTTTTTTTTGTATGCCTGAAAACATTTTTTTGAGTAGAAATAATGGTCCGATTACCTCAATTAAGGTATGCTTTCGGTAGCAAATTGCATCTAGTTGGTACTTTATTTAGCTCATTTTTCGAATTTCTCAAAAAAGAAATTCTCAAAAGAAAAATAACGGAAAAGTAGCAAAATTTACGGAAATCGTAATTTTGACGAAATTGATTTTAGATTTTTATGATAACTTATGCAATTTTGAACGTTGGAATGGCTTATTAGTATAATATATTATTGTATAATATTGAGTTTCGCTCAAAATCGTATTTTCGAATGCAATATCGTTGCATCTTAATTATAATAAATCATTAATTTTTCCAACGACCAAAAGGACGAAGGAGAAACGTGCAAAATCGACCTTCCCGCTTTTTGTTTAATTGAATCGATTTAAAAACGAATATTATTCATTCCGTGAGCTTATGTTTGAACTTTAATAAAACATATCTTCCGATTCGTTAGCAATTAACAACAACGACAAGAAATAATAATTGACACGGACTATAATAATTAATACTACATGGAAAGTTGGTTTTCTTAAGAACGTCGACAGCGTTTGTAAAATAATTGTCGGTTATCTTTAGTGCCGCACCGAGTTCGAATAAGTGGCACGATTTTCACACTGTTTTTCCTTGTCCTTTTGCGCATAATATTTTACTTACTATATCATCAATCTTATATTGCATTTATGAGTTTTTATTGACAATTAAACTGAGAAACCATCGTGATCATAAATCGTCAACGATAAATCAGATAGCGCAAAACGGTGTATATATTCGCTCACTATAATATATATATATTATACATACCATACTCTCGGGGACCATTCACGTGGGATCCGACTGTGTATTTTCCGTTTGTTATAATTTTATTCGGTCTCAATTTGTTATGTTATTTTCTTTTCTATGTCATTAAGTTTCATTCGTTATATTATTGTCTACTGTTGATGCACGTGCACACGCAATGATACCGCGAAAGACCACCGCGCCTTATAAGTTCTAACTGCTATGGCCTGCGTCTATAATATACGACGAATTCTCATCTTTGTTGGCGATTTTCTCCAGTGCGGCAGTGCGTCTCAGTTAACGACCACGAGCCAACCAACTGATTGGTAAATGGGTCGGTCGTGTTAACAATATACCGCTGCCATTAGAAAAGATAATTTTTTTTACAATTCTCATTAGTAAGATTGAGTGCGATTTAATTTTAAAACTCGTAAGTTCGAATACAATTGGAAATATTGAACATTTATCGTAGGTGTTTTTTTCTTCAAATTTTAGTTTAGTATCTAAAGGTTAGGTTAGTTATAGATGTATTTAAAGTTTGTTCTGCGTTTAATATTCAATTCTATAATAATATATAATATAATATTACTACCTATTTACAATCGCTATTATTATTATTATCATCAAATATATTTATATCAACTATAATATATAAAAACTACACAAATTTATATTTATAACTATACTTTTTTTTACAGGTACTGAGCTTATGAGTTGAAATATACGAATTATACTATTTATATATTATTTTATATCCATAGAAAAAGGATTGAAGAGATAATTCATTATTTTATACTACCTAGTAATTTATTTATAATTTTTTTTCATGTTTACTTAAATACCTATATTATTTACCCGAGTTTTAAGTAACAACTATTTGTTGCTGTAAATGTGTTTTTTTTTATATATAAACATTATGTTAGATTAGTATGTTTAAATTATTTATACCAAACTAAATCGTTAATATTATATTTTAAGATTTACAAATAATGTGTTGTTTTTTTGTCAAATATGTCGTCACTGATATTTCCGATAAAACAATATAATTACAGAAATTAATATATCGAGGCATTTTATGTCATCTATATATATTTATCATACAATTCTAGTGATTTTGTTTTTAAATTATATAAAACCTATTAACGATTTTTTTTTTTTTACGCTTTGTGGTTGTGTTGACAGATATATTTATTATTACACATTTATCTTTTTCGGTGTTGACGTTATTATAAAGAAAGGAAGTATAAAGTTCCAAATATTTGTTGTTATATTCTCTTATATTATTTAAATTATTTTATTGTACACGATTAGTCGCTTTTCAGGAACATCACAAGACAGAAAAGTACAAGTTATGTGTATGTAATAAATAAATGTATATAAATAAATAACTATTTTTTATAATTGACTATATAATGTTAAGTTATCTCACATAATTTATATATAATTATAATATATTTTATAAAGAATGAAAAGAAATGGAAAAAAACGTAACAAAAGTGATTACCGAAATTCATAGTGGTTTTTCATTTTAAATATTTCAAAACTTCCATAGTTCCATTTACATTTTATGACCCTGCAACGTGGAAGTTTTGTGAATGGCAGACTATATATACTATTATAATATCGTCGCCACTACGTGTCGTAAGTAATTATTTGTTATTCCTATAAGAATTAGCGGATAACTCCGTCCATTATCCTTAGGGACTATGGGTTTGCCTTCGCGTGCGCCTATTATTATTGTTTCTGACGCCAATGATTTATGGTATTTGTGCTCGCAGTGTATAATAATAAACATAGTGTGACGGTGATAGTCACTCAAACTCGGAGAACAAACATACTTCCTGCCTGCACACGTATACTTGTGCCTGGTTTGATGAGAGGATTCACCTTCCGACGGGCCGTGAAAACTTCGCGACAGCATTGTGTTGTTATTATTATTATTGTTTTCGACAACCACGCGTGTGAAGTCTTATCCCCCGACGTAATGAGACTGCCGATAATACGAAAATTCAAGAGAAGACTGGTGTAATTCATACAGGGCGTTCGAAAAGTTTGATGTATCCATGCCATGCAATCAGTCTTGTAAAGTACTTGAGTAAAAGTATTCGAATACTTTGTAAGTAAACAAATACGTATTCCAAATACATTTGAAAAAAGTACCTGGGCACAGTATTTGAATACTTTTTTTGACATTATCTGTATTTGAAATCAAATACTTTTTTCGGCTTACTTTGTGTACTTTTGTTCAACTTCAAACAAAGTATAAAGATTTGTTGCATAGAAGAATAAATTATTGTAAACCACTTATATTGTCAATACTTGAAGGTATAGATAAATTCTCACTTGAAAGTTTCTTTTTTCATAATATCATCTGTATCACATCCATTCTTTAAAACAGTTTGGATTGATAATCAAAAAGACAAAAGTGAAGCTTTAAAATTATTTAAAGAAGCGGCTATACATTTAAACTACATATTTATAATTTCTCAAACGTCTTTAAGTAACCAAAATGTTGTTGATCTTGTTTTCATTGAAATTCATCCCAAGATTCTCCAGAAATTAATTCTGTAAAAAATATAATAAATATGTTTTTAAGTAAAAGTCCACAAAAAGATTTATCCCGTTTTAAAAATGACAATTTACCAATTTAAAAAAAAAAAAATGCATACATATTTTAATACACTATTAACCAGCAGTGCGCCTATAGGTTTTTAGTATAAGTAGAGCAGTCCTGATAAAAAAAGAGGTCGAATAACTAATGGAAACTTTGAAAAAGTTATGCTACTGAAATGCAATAAATTATTTATTACAGATTGATACATGTACGCATGTACCTATTGTAAATTGTAATAAAAAAAAATAAATAAATAAACTTTTTACTTGATAATAAATAATAGTAGCTACTATAACACATTTAAAATTACTAATGACTGTATTGTATATGATACATAAGATACATTGTTGTCCTGCAAGTTATAGTATTTGATGGTACACACAACATACACCAAAGTCCAAAATTGCTGCATTCTTATATAATTAAATTAAGTAAAACTAGATAATGCTGAAAAAAAAAATTAATTCATTTTACTAATGATTAAATTTATCTATAAGATCGTTAGGTCGAGGTAAAAGATAAAACACATCTAAAAAATAAATAAATAAAAAAATATTTGAAAGTATCTATAAAATCTTTAAAAGTATCTTTTACAAGACTGCTTACAGCTTTCTTCTAACCGAATATATGAATACAATTTCTGAATTCTAATTTTTCCATGCTTGTATGCATATTTCCGCGGTGAATAATATACTATATTATTATAATGTATTGCAAAAATATTATATTTATTATACCTAATGACCGAGATAAACGTCATTTTTTGAACACCCTATAATACACACTGCCAAAAACCGAAAATCATTTCATTCATCATTATTCATGACTAGGGCTTATAGCATTTGCATATTTTTATTTAATTGTCCAAAAAATTGCTATGTAAGAAAAAAATATGTTTTATGTATAAATATAAAATATAGTTGAAATATAAAACTAACCCATTGTTATTAACTATTAATAATATTGTTTGTCGAAATTTTACGTTTATATAATAATAATAATAATATATGATAATAATTATTAGTGTTATTACCATATCAACTATCATTTACACCTTAAGGCAATCATATTTGACGCCCCTATTTCATATAATCGTTACTGCCGGAGAAGGTAGCTGTGTAGGGGCCATTGATCCTGTATATTGTTTTAGAGAGGAATTATAATTTAGCCCCTCAAAATAATTTATATAATAGTTGTAGTTACTACAGAAAATGACTCATACTTTCTAATACTAATGTTGGCATCCGGGAAATATTTTAAAATTTCAAACTCCCAAATTTTGTTAGATTATAATGGACTATATAATAATTTGTTATTATTATAAATTGACATATAATTTGCAAGTTAAAATGAAAATCATGCACCAAACATACAATTTTATTCACCCTGTGTATATTGAACAAACAATGAATAATTTATAGGTTTCTTATGATTTTTAAATGATTCAATTTATATATATTAAATATTAATATATTGAAATATTTTTTATAAGTATACAGATACTTAGTTTTACGATTTACGGTTACCACGTTGTCTGTTGATAAAAACCGTATAAAATATAATCGTGAGGCTATTCTCACACCGGAGCAATAGAAATTAACATTTATCAACTGGAAATATGTAGCAGACACATATATTTCAGACGGAAGAAATATACATATAATTGCAGCCATGTTATCGTCTTAGGAGGACGATAACATTCATTTTGTAAAATGTACCACGGCTATACCAAAGTATCTTTTGCCCGACACTGACAATAATATCGAAAAGTATCGTGCAAGTCGTATCGCCTGTAATGTTGTATCTATTTTACATTTTTACTATAAATTTGTAACAAGCGATATTGTATTGTTTCGGTGTGAGAATGTTCCACGTAATTCTGTATAAACAATTAAATGGCAATATTATCGCATATCGCCAATAGAGCTATATCTATATATAGTTGATCATTATATCTGTAACCTGTTGCTCCGGTGTGAGAGCCGCCTTATCAACCTGAAAGTATATTATATACCAATAATTGGATATATCGTATACCTATATTTATTATATATTATACCTATGTGGTATAAGAAGATTAAGGTATATAATATTATGACCAATTATTACATATTATTACCTATACAAATGTATGATATTATAAGACATTTAAATTATACAATAATTTAATATTATAAGCTGCGCGATGCGCTATATACGTATCTAATATTACATTATATAATTTATTTATCGGACGTAATTCGTCGAGAGTAAACAATAGGCCCGTGCCATTTTTTATTTTTTTCATATAGGTACTACGGCCCAATACAATTGTATGTTATACACTTGGTATATTATTATACAATTATGAATTATAACAAACGCGCCCGTTATTCGTTTTTATTTTCTGTTTTCATTCCTTCGTAAAAACTGTTATTTTGGTAATCGCCATATAAATGTACGTTCGTCGTTCTACGCGGGAACATATACCGACGTGACGACCACCCAGGTGCACGCGAGAGTAATTTTTTTGTTTCATAAAATGTCAAAATATTCACAAAATTCCTTGTCCGAAGAGTGATATATTTAAATTGTTCCAATTTTTGGTAAAAGTATAGTGTCATTATTTTCTCGTACTATTTCTACATACCTAATTAATAATATATCACCATGGTGGCGTAATTAAGAATATTTAAAGAGTGAGGAGATAATTATATTTCATAAATTACAAATTTTAATTTTGTAACTTGGACTTGGTTATAATATGTATATTGAAAATTTTTATCAAAATTATATGGGTTAGGTGGCCTAGATTAATTATTGCTCTGGGACATTTTTCTATCTACCTAAGTCACTGAAGGTCGGGTATTTACGGGAACAGGTCACATCCCCGTCGAATTTATCCCTGTTAAGGTCTTTACACGTAAGACGATTCCCTGTCAAGGTACATATTTATTAATTATGTGTCATTTAATTCAAAATCGATAGGGCGGTAGTGAATGATAAAATTAATTCATTAATGGACTGTATAACTTTAATAATTATATAAAATCGTAAGATCGCTACGATGTGTACACGATTACAATTATTGCGACTGAACGGGTCTAAAACTATTTAGTACAATATAATATATACAATATTTAATGTATAACATAAATCATAACAATATATCTTATCTAATACAACATTAGACATAATACAATACGCAAAATACGCGCTCGAACATACCCAGGCCTTGAAAACATTTGTCTTTTATCATAGAGAAAAAAAGTTGAATATATAACTATTATATAAATTAAATATAATAGGTAATTCATGTATAATATAAAAAATAATTAACAAACTAAAACAAATTTAATGTGTATAACATTTCTTTTTCTTAGCATATGAAATTATGAATCATAATAGAAATAAAAAAATTAACAATAATAAATAGTAATCATTGTGTCGGAAAGTCATTCCCTGCATTATGATATTGTTGTCATCTTGTTTTATAAAATATTATATTATTATATAATTTTAAATAATCAAACTCATCGTTGTTCCCCAGACGGAGAAACGTCTTGGGGCCAAAAGAACTTGACGGAGATATGTCCATGACTCGATGTTTACTTATAACACTTGCGGCCAAGAAATATGTATATATAACGAATGAACGACATTTTTCATGAACTAACCTAATACTGTTGAGTTCAGTAAATAGTTATTTTTAACATTTTTATTTTGTTGAAAAGCCATTTTTGTATTTTATATCCCACTCGCGGCGCATAACCTATGCGTGTTTTTATTAATTGGTAAATATACAATATAAAATCAAATTTATTATCGATAAATCAATAGTACCTATTATCTAATTTTTATTTACGGAAACATGGACGATGGACCGCGACGAGTCCGACGAACAGCGTTCAGTGTTCACATCACACACTGCGAGTTTTAGACAGAGATAGTTTTGGATGAGGCTTATTAAAACTTCATTAAAACCGATTACTCGACAAAATATTATGTCAAATTGTCGTCGGTTGATTTGGCGTAAATAAATAAACGCGTTAACATATTTATTTTTCTATACCAATATAGAAAAATAAATAATATCAATATAATATGTACGTACATCAAGTATAAATTATAGTCATGGATCGTAACAACTCCGTAGACTCAATTTCGTGAAATCTATGACATTGTTCTTCCTCCAACCACTTTTGAATATATTTTTAATACTTAAAAGAATTTATTATAAAAAAGCCTTGTTTTGTCCATTTAAAACTTAAAACGACTAAATAAAAATTGCGTCAATTTATTTCCATGATTATAGAAGTAGGTACAATTTAGTTATGTACAACTGACGACTGATGTATACAATTACCCGGTCTTGAGTTCTAAAATTACCATCTTGAAAAAATTAAATAGCTCTACATTATAATTGGAAAATTATTTGCAACCAAAATACATATTCGGTGAAAATATTACACTTTTAGAGATATTATTTTCGGAATTATGTAGATATAATACTATAATTGATCAGGTACATTAGGATTATTTTATTTTTGTAATTTAAAAATAATTTAAGTCATTATTTGAATTTAGAAATTTAGAATACAATTTAAAACATCAAAATGATTTTAAAAAACACTACGAATCGAATCGAATATAAAAAATGTGGGTTCTCATATGTTGTACATGAGTTAAAAATATTATAATCTGTTAAATTAATATGTTATAATTCAGTATCTATTCTAGTTTCATGTTTCGCAAACCATATTGGAGAAATATTTAAATATATAAAAGATATATTGTAGTTATAAGTTCATACACACTGAGGATTTTTCATCATAATTTTATTTAAATTGAAAATGTAATACTTTCTATTGAACTTATAATTAACAATATGTATATTATCATATTATAATTTCATTAAATCTGGATGTTATTTTTCGTTCTTTATGAAAATATATAAAATGTTCATATTTTTTATGTGTTCGCTGTTTTCATTAACATCATACGGTATGTATATAATTTATAATTTGATTTAAACCCGCGGTTTTAGAAACATCATAGAATTTATGGTTAAAGTAAAATTTAATGTCAAAGTGAAATTAATAAAGTGAATTAATACCCATTTGAAATTTATTATAAACATACATAATTCAATTATATTGAATGAACACGCTTGTAACTATAATTACATTATAGGTATTTGTTCTTTTTACTATATTTGTTTTATAAAACTAAAACGCGAAAAAATATATTGATTTAGATAAATTAAACATTTTATTTCATTTTTTAAAATTTTTATGTGATTGTTATTCATTCAATTTTGGATTTAGGGCAAAATTATTATGAGTAAAATTGACTTTAAAAAAATCAGTGAATCCAAATCTGGTGTTAAAAATAAACACCAGAAAAAAGTGATAATGTCAAAAAATTTAGAAAATGTCACAAATAATAGTGTATTTCAGTATAGGTAGGTCTTTTCAATACAATGTCATCCTGTCAAAATATTTAATATTACCATCACTGTGACATTGTATACATAAATTCATAGGCTTTTAAAACATAGCATAAAACGTATAGCAGTGGTGATTTGCAAGTAAATTCATTGGGGAGACTGAAAATTTAATACAAAATAAACAAAAAAATCCTTTTTTTATTATTATAATTGTAATAGATTTTTAATTATAAGAATAGATAATTTATATGATTTTATATTGTAATTCAATTCTTATTTCTTTTTTCTTCGGACGCACGACTTGCTGCAGGTTTATGTGTTTACAGAAAAATACGTGACGACCGGTGTAACAGGCGATTTTTACCCCCTTACATTTTTACCTCCCAAATTTTTCACCATATTGTGTAAAAATTACCTGAAGTAATTTGCATTTGATTAATATAAATATATGTATGTAATTATTGATTTGGATGTTTATTTTATCTAAATATTTCACTAAACATTTTATTTTTAATTAGAAAAACAGTTCTAATATAATTCTACAACACAATATTTATATTTATAACAAAATATAATATTCAATGTATTTTGTCTAATATTATTAAATTTATCATATTAAAATTAAAACTAGTAACTTTTAAAATTTAAACTTTACTATATTATAATTTTTCCTAGATGCATAAATATAATGATATTGTAACAATTGATATTTTTATAATAACGTGATAAACTACTATAATCAAACCACCAGAAAAATCCAACCTAAAAATAGAACAATCCATATAAACACACTTGAATTCCAACAAAATTACATTAATTTAGGTGGTTAAAATTTAGGGGGATAAAAATCACCTGCAACACCGATGCGAACGGTAGAAACTTTGAATGAGTCATCTAGTCTCAATGTACTGATATACTGAATATCATCTATACAATCTACCCTCGTCCTCCGCATTATAATGCATATGCAATTTGTAAACACAATTGAGTCTCTCGAACAGCAGACTCCCGAACTAGGAACCATCATCGTTTATTGATATTTTTCGCTCGTATTATTATTATTATTATTAATGTAAAAAATGAATACAAAATATTATATTATTATCAATATTAATATCGAAAACGGAAAATGGAAAAACCTTAATAATTATTTTTAAAACGGATTAAAATTAAATTATAATACAATTTTCTAATTTCTTTAAGCTTTTTGATTGCGTTACTACTTTTTTTATGGGGAGTCGCCGTCTCAAAGACTCCCCTGAAGAGCCGCCTGCCGTATAGTACCATTAATAGATGCATTTATGCATTAATAAATTCCATAAAATACATTTAAAATATGCACGAAAAAGAAAACGAGTATTATTAAATTTAAATACATTAATATTAAACTATGATATATTTAAAAATAAAATGAATTAAAAAATTACGGATGTAATGAGTTATTATAGTTAATCATTTTTTGCCTGGTGATGTTGATAATTTTTTTGTGCTTAATAATTTTATGATTATAATTACGTCAATTATGCATTTTTCTTTCCCGTGCAACTTATAAGTTGTCAAATTCTAAATAGTAAATCAGGGCTTGAAACCTATTTCAAAATCAGTATAGTATAAAATTGAAACAAAATCGAAATTGAAACCGGTATTCAAAATCAAAACCGAAATATATTTAATCCTGATATTTAAAACCGAAATCGAAAAAAAAAATTACGTAAATCAAAATGGAAAATGTAACTCATTAATTTTAACTTACTAATTTTATAGGATTAACGATTATAGATATTATGAATATAATTTATTTAATTTTAAAATCTACTAATTAACTTAATAAATGTTGTTATTGTTTTGTTCTTATGTATCTAAACTTAAGTTTACTCGTATCAACGGCATGGATATGAATTCGAATATACGTATAAACATGTTTATTTCATATATTTTACCAATTTATATTATTAAGAATATTAGAAAATATTAAAATGTTCCAAGACGTATATATCTATAAATTATACAAATATCAATACTATATTATACATTTATACCAATTTGTAGAATGGATTTAATATTTAATTTGTGATTTTAATAATTATTATCTTGTGGAAATAGCAAACTTAGTACTCATACGGCCATACGGATTGTTATAATACATAATTGAAGATAATAAGATGTTATTTTGTATAAACTGTAAGTTATACAATTTGTATTATTAGAAATTGTAAAAGTTTATACGTGTACAAAATTAATATTGTGATATTAGGTATTCGTTTCACTCCATACATGTACAACATCATGAAATAATATTATCAAAATATCAATAACGACAATATGAATAAATGTACAATACTACTATAATATTATAATATAATATACAAATAGTCACAAATATTCAACGTATTTGAATTCACTATCACGTGTGTTACAAATGCCAGAGACCCAAATCGATTAATTAATTTTAGAAATTTTGACTTAATAACTTGTAAAAATGTTAAACATATTCAAGAACAATTGTAAAGTGTATTACTAATTTTTTATCAATAAACGTAAAATTGTAATAATATCTTGAAATTATTGTTTAGCAATTTAATAATATAATAATCTACATAGCTGTGTAATAATACACACATTACTCCTTAAAATTATTTCTAATATTTCATTTGAATTGATTTTCATCTAACGTCAAGGGTCGAGCAGGTATACATTATACATAATATAAATATCAATATACATTGTTATTAATTTATTACAACGTGACGGCGGACGGCACACCAGTAGTGACGTCACACGTAAAACGAAAATATCGATTTCACGCAGAACCAATAAAATTAAATTACGCGGATTTTATAATCGGAAATAAATTTGAAGACTACCATAGAAATATAATAAATAATAACTAATAATACATCCATTTATTGTATTCGTTGTGAAATCATCTAAATATGGATAAATTACGCCGTCCTCTCCTGTCTCCGGCTTATAACTTTGATTGCATATTATATAAATTAACATAAACCCCACAAAAAAAAATATATATATATATAATATTTAGCCATTTAGGTATATATTAACAATATTTTTCTTCCCATTTGAAGATACATTTTTTTAATAATGATTTACTAATAATAATAAAACATAAATATGAAAATAATGCGTGAAAAGGTTTTGAATAAAATATAAACAATTAACAACGACTTAAATTTTCAGAAATATTCTCACTGGATCATGATAAAAAAAAAAATATACATGTTAAATCACCTACCATGATGTTACGTATTGCAATGAAAATCATTCGCATAAATAACATTATCATTATTTATTTACTTTTATTATCATTATTGTTATTACCTATTATGATCGTCATCTTCGTCGCGGCGTATGTAAAAGTTTTTCTGATCTCTTTTGTTTGCGTTCGCTGTGCACGGATGACGCTCGTTCCGCGGACTCGTTCTACTGTGTCCGACTATCGATTATTTTTATGTGTATCACCTACATGTATAATACCTATATTATACGCACGCACATTATGAGTATTGCCGATCGTACGTCATATTTGTACACATTATATTATAAATATATACCTACAATACAATTACAATTTTCAAGGCCATTTGGAATATATTTTTATGGGTATAGTGTTATTTTCGTGTATTAAAATAATATATCTACTTCGTTTAGTTTTTACGCTCTTCTCTCTGTATATATATAGTAAAAACAATATATTATAAAGTGATAAATATACTCGTTAAGCCGATTTTACTAAAATGAAACATTTTTACATAGGTACCTATATACAAAGCCGTATCTAAGGGGAATCCATGTGGTCCGGACACCCCCCCCCCCCCTACCGAAATGTCATCAACAATTTACAAATTTTTAAAATTATGATCGTTTCCAAATTGGTTAATCGTAGTTCACATATATTATGGTTTCCAATAATACATTGTTATTAATGAACAGCGACCACTATATTGATTCAAGTCAGCGACGATTAGCAGACAAAAATAATATTATTGTGTTAATTAATTATAATAATGAATATCCAATATTGTATATAATAATATAATATGTATTTTTCATAGACGACGCAGTCCGCAGGCTTCTGTTTTAGGGTATGCAAGTAATAAAATATGTATTATTTTAAATATTATAAAGGTTTCTATAATCCTATTAAATAAAAAAAAACATTTTTATTGTAACTTATAAAATTTAATATAAATTTGTTATAATTTCTTTTTTTTCTTGGTACCTATAAGGTGTTTGAATTCTTCAATGACTTTTTCTGGGTCAATTTGTATTGCAATCTTTTGTTCAATGAATATTAACATTAATGCATCGAGGATCGAACAGTTCTTATATCATCATTGAGCTTAATTTAGATTTTACAATATTTAATTTAGAAAATTGCTCTTTCACAAGACCAGCTTGTTACAGCTTACAGGAATTGTATTAAAGATTCAACCATTTAGATATATTGATATTAATGTTTATATTTTTCTACCCTAGGTAAAAGGATTGAATTATTATTGCAAACTTGTACAACTTCATTACCTATAAAGAATGCTGAAACTATTATCATCAGTTCTCAATGTACTTAGATACTTTACTAAGGATATCGCGGATAGTAAGTCTAAATCTGCATTACCACATTTTTGGCTTTTATGATGTGGAATTCTTCAACTTTTATAAATTTATCCATAGCAGTGTAGCGCATATAAATGTATAAATTCTACAGATATTTTTCGTGTGCCCTCACAAAATCGCAGCTCTCAGGGTATGCTCAGCTGTATACTCTGCACACCCTGTGCGCAGGCCTATATGGTATTTGTTTATCGTTTTGTTTATCATAATATTATAAATTATAATGTACAATAGGCACTCCAAAACGACTGATTTCATTTTAACAATTTAATTCTGTTTTACACATTCTGTCGGTTGGTTTCTGGTTGCCTGGTGTGAATTTTTAAATAATATGCTTTATTAATTATTTAAATTTTGGACCCCGTCCCTTGATAAAAAATCTAGATTCAGCCTTGCTTATAAATTTATACCATGTCAACAATCTTTTATATTTAACTATACCTAAAAAACAATATGAATCAATACAAGCATATATGAACAATAAATGATAATACAAATTTAATATAATAATGAGACAATTAATTTTTTTATGAGTTATGCATTATGCATAATTTAAAAAGTTCTTTATTACGGTCGCTCCAACGGTTCACACACGATGACAATTTTGCAACGACAATAAATATGGACAACGATGAACAATTTCAATAATTTTTATAATAATAGGTACATACATAACACATATCATACGACCTCTGAACGGGCGTTGCCCTCTTAATAATACATAATATAATATAAACAATATTTAAAATAATTCACTAATAGAAGTATAACATATTAATAGATAAAACAACACGACGTGTTCATGCGCGTGTGCGCCGACCACTACCCTACAGAACACAAACAAATATTCTTTCGCGATAATGGTGCGAACAAATGTAATAATAATAATAATATATTTTAACACAATTTGATGAAACTGACTGCGACTGGGCCGTTTTCCTTTTTTCGGATAATAGACGATAGTGATACTATGTTTTGAAATAGTATAGAAAAATCAAAAATAATCTATATACGATGACGTGAAAAAAATTGTTTGGTCATCGTATACTGTATTACTATAAATTATAATATCTTATGACCGCGTCGCCCTTTGCGGCTATGTTTTATGAATGTACTTTTTCTAATATAGAATAATATCCGAGCCGCCGCACGTTGTTGTTCAACACACGTGGTTCTGACCGCGGAAAGAGTTTATTGGTATAATATCAATTATGGACAATGGTATATCGATCTATCTATATAATATGACAGTTTCTCTATCGAACAAAGACGAAGACTTACGAACAATAGACTTCGTATTTTATAAAATATATATTCATACAATTATTTTGTATTGGTACCGCTATATAGACTGCAGTGTTATTATTATTATATACACGCAGGTATATAAATCTATACCTACGCGCGTATAATCGATTGAACCGTTTATGGCCATGAACCTAGGTCCTACTGTCCTAGGTAGAAGTAGGTATCTGATTCAAAATAACTATATATATATTATTATAATATCTTGTGATAATTTGCCAAAGATGCTCACCCTTTCTTTTGTCACCCTTATTTATGTTAATTTTTTTTTTTTTATATAAAATAATTAATAAAGTAACACAGAGTATACATTTAATTGAAATAATGTAGATTTTTAAAACTCGTATAGATATGTTCGTGTGTAGTTCGGGTATTTAATATTGATGAATAGTTTTGTGCGCTTATCTATACTCTGTGGACTTTGCATAGTATTTAACAAGTCTCTATTCCTCTTTACATCATAGGCGGAAATTTACAATCTTTTTTTAGGGTGGGGTAAGATTGTGTAATATGCATTTAAATTTCGACCATGGACACCTATACTACCATCACAGTAATATGTTTTAAACATTTATCCCTACATTAATCAAAATATTATACTGGTCAGTGATCACATGAGTCATATTTTTTTAACATATTTTAAATTACAAAAATAATAATAAACAAAATATAATAAATATAAAATTATATACAATATTTTGATTTGCAAAATTATCAACCATGTGGTCCGTTTCCTCAGTCCCGCCATGATGGAATTAAATTTTTTTTTTTATTAGCTTGTACTACGTTTGTGCTACCTAGTCCCACGTTTGCGCTAGGTTCATAGCCTGAGATAATCGAAGTTTAATACCGGTGGAGCTGAGGAAAAGTTAGCCTGGCCATGTTGAAATTAAATTTTTTTTTATTGTTTGTTTGTGCTATAAAATAATTTTTATTACTGGGGGAGAGTAGCTAATATTATAAATATAAACATTATAAATAATATAATATATTTTTAAACAAATTTTTTATTTAAAATTCATAAACTTTTGTTTTGATTATTATAAGTTTTTATACACTTTTAATTATAGATGGTATAAATTAACTTATCTGAATTGTAAAAAAATACTATCAACTATGATGCATCTGAAATGATGAATGATATTAATTCATCCAAAACAGCGAATAAATAAAATCGAAATAAAGTTATATTATAATCACGAATTATAACATTATGAGCGTAAATACATAATACCAAATATCAATTTAGGGAATACCTATGTTTTAACAAGAGATTTTCTTAAACTTAAGAATAATTATGTCCACAGTTTCATATACTATAGTACTATATACTATTATATATATTTATACATTTAATACTAAATCATAGGCTATACCTTTTATAAATTTTATATTATCATTGGAATCATAATTATTAATCAATGTTTTACTTTTATTACTGTACTATCCTTGTACTTTTTGTATTAAGGTTTTCAATGTAAAGTACCTGTTTTGTTTATTTATTTAATTTACTAAAACTAAACTTGGTATAATGAATTAATATTACCATCGATGTTGAAAACCCTAACCTAACATAACCTAACGTCCTAACTACACATAAATTTTATCGCTAGAACCATAGTCGATTATAAGATAAATAATAATGATATAATAATTTATAATACACAATATTGTGATAAAAATGGTACGGCCCTCGCCAACAGAATAATACATTTAGCATTGTATTGATTAATAATTATTTTTGATTTTTTTATAATTCTCTATAATTGACTTTAGCTATTATGTATTTTCGCTTTTATTAATTCGCAGTGCTATTTTTTATTCGATATTAAAGTCTTAAAGATCCCAAGAATTTTGTTTTGACCGTATTTAGATGGAATTCCGAATTGTATTGTGTTCATTAAAATACAATATTCTCTAATGTATATTTATAAGTTATAACCGGTTAACAGTTTTATAATTATTGAATGGAATTTTGGATTTCAATTATTTGATGATATTCACTGTGATTGTGCTATGTTTTAATGTTTGTGCGGTTTGTGCTATTTATTCCATTGTTATTGCCAGGTTAGGTTATTACTTATTATCCGATATTGTATTTAACTTTTTGTAATTACGATTTCTAATCATTTTTTTCATTTAAAAAATAGTAAGTAATTAAGGGAATGACAAATTTATATCATCTAAACTATATTATGATAACATTTATATTAAATTAAACAACTAATATGTATTAAACTATTAAATCATACAATTTCTTTAATTAACAATAGCAATTACTAAAAATACATAATAATTATTATAAAAGTTATACTACAGATTATATTTATATTAAATAAATTATTTTGGCTATATGTTTGTTATAAGTATAATTACATAATTAGTTTTACATATTTATTAAATCTAAATGCTCAGTATGTCTGTTTTATAATTTATTACGCCTAATATTATTTTATGTCCTTATTGTTATATTGTAGTAGTGAAGTGTTACCATAAGGAATATTTCTATAATATTTTTACAAACCAAAAGTGATAATCTATTACCATTTCTATAGATCACAGAGGTGTATTTAGCAATTTATAAAAGGGGGTTCAGGTTTTTTTTTTGGAAGCTTTCATGAAACCGACTCCCCCACTGTTTTATACTAAAAAAAAATTAATTAAAAAAAAATGAAATGAAAAATATTTTCAATAAAACATGTTAGCTATATCTCTGGATATACTTTATAATACAAAATCTAAAATAATATTATTAATAGAAATTTTTTAGGTCATGGGGGGTTTAAACCCGTTCGACCCCCCCCCCCCCCGTAAATACACCTCTGATAGATTAAAACACATATTTTGATGTAATAAGTAAATAATAAATACAATTATACAAATTTAAAACTATAAATTGTATTTAATAATAGAAACATAATTAATACTATTTATTCAACTTAATATCAAATATTATAATAATATTAAAAAGATATCAAGTAATGAAAATAAAGTGCATTTTATTGTAAATATAAATTATCGTAAATGTATAAAAAAAAAAAAAAAATTTGTATTTATATATAAAATATTAATTAATTATATATACCATCTTATAAATATTACAAAACAATTTAATAAAACATTTAATTTTTTAGATAAATAATACAATACATATTATAATATTGTCATTTATCAATCCAATACCTACAAAACAGTTTTAAAAATATTGATTATTATAAATTTTTCGTTTTATTTGGAATCTTATATTGTATAAATTAATAATACACAGTGATTTACTATAGTATTATAACTAGGGCTCGGAAGTTATAGGAGCTAAAATTAGTAATATTTGCATGCAAATATGCACACAAAAAATCCAAATTATACAAACAAAAGTTTTAAATATGCAAAAAAAAAATTTAAAAATTTCATACAGATATAATCGTATTATGGTTTTTACGAATTAAATATAGACTTATAATCAACAATTGATCAACAGTATTGTTAAGTATTGTTAAACAGTAATTTACAATTACGATTAACGATAAAATATTTACGGCATTTACGTATTTTAAAAAGATTAGATTAAATATGCATCGTGCCGTGTCGTTAGGCGTATAAAGTTTATTCACATTAGTTTTTTATTTTTTCCTTTACATACACTATATATTAATTGGTATTTGCATTTAATAATGACACGTTAGTTATCAATGGGTTCATTTTCAATTACACCCTTAAATTAGGTCTGCTATTTATTTGAGATTAGAAGTCGGGACATTATTAGTAACCTCTTCAAACATTGGCGCTTTCTAATGTACCTATTAGCTATTTTTCGCTATTTTTATCACTACCTTTTGTTCTGCGATATATTTGTTCCAAATAACCACCGTATAACCTCTTATCATTTTAAAACAGGAAATTGTATGAATTTTATTGTTTATCCCAGCCGGGAATTATTGAATTACGGGACAGCGTGCTTGAAACCGGTAGTGTCCCGACTAAATTCGTTGACTGACAAATGGCAGCCCTACCTTAAATCGACTCTTACATGTAAAGCAATTACCGGAAATGGTCAAATAAATGCTTCATGAATATTAGCTCTTTTATATGTAAGTTTACAGGCGATGCTGCGCTTTTCACGTTTACTCGCGAAAATATCGATGAATAACATTAGTCCAATTATATGGTTCAAGTGTAAGATAATTTTTATAAGAATATTTTGGGAAATTTTTATTATGACACTTTTATTCTATAATATTCTTATATTTTATTTTTATAACTATTCTTTTATTATAGGTCCAATTACTTTCCATTCTTCTACAGATAATATGATTTTAAAATTAATTGTTTCTTTACCTTCTTCACATTCAATAATAGAATCATCACTATTATCTTCTGATGATAATAGGTTGTTGTCAGGTATTCCTTTAAATTCTATGACTAATTCATTACACCTATTATTTTTAACAATGTTGTATGAATACTTTGCTGTTATTACGTTGTCCAATTGCCTGGCTATATTCGTTATTTGAATTCAAATCTTAACAATAATAAACCACTATTTTCCAGAATCAATCTTCCTGCTTTTTTATGTGTTATAGCTAGGACACACAATGTGTAATAGCAAAATACAAATGTGCAGTAGTAAATCCGTGTGTGTGTGTTGTTATTTTTCAACCAAGTCGGTTAGACCATTTACCTCACCAAAACTCCCTTATTAATATTCTAATTGCAGTATAATAAAAAATAATAAAAAATAGTCCCTGTATGTATAGGTACCGATAATAATTATCTAATAAAGATTAAAAAAAAAATGCTATTTATATAATTTTGTTTTGTGTTCCGGAATAGCAATTATTGCCTAATGTAACAAACAATAATAATATAATATTTTTAATATTCTATAATTGGAGGTGATAACATTGCACAATGTCTAGCATGGTGGTCATGATATTTATAGCTAATAATAGATATAGTAATAGTTATACAGTTATACAGGTTGATAGGATATATTTTGTATCACTGGTTTGGAAGTTGTAAAAAAGGTCCGTCACGTGATCTCTGGTTATGAAAACAAACTAATTATGACTGAACATTCCCTGAATAACCAAATAATTGAGAAATATTATATGTTAAAAACAAGTAAATCCGTTAAGACAAAGGTATTATTTCGTAATGTATACATTATTATGCATAAATATTATCTAATTTAATATGTAAAATTATATTTTAAGTACCTATATAGCCAATGTTGTCCGATTAATTAAATTATAATATTATGAATTAAATAGATATTAATTTTGGAGTTTGCGACAAAATGAAAATGCGAATTTCTTCTCAGGAATTCATACAAACTATTTTTCAAAAAAAATCGCGAAAATTGTAATGTGTGAGCTAAGTTGGCGAAAGCTCGTGATTTTTCTAGGGACTATGCTCAAAGGATTTAATTTCTATTTTTGCTAGTTCTATTTAACTATTTGACCCAAGTAACAGGGCCGTATTGGGGGGGGGGGGGGGCAACGGTTCTGTATTGTCCCTAGTGACAATTTTTTAAAGGGCGGCAAATTTTTACTAGACCATCAAATTTCATCTAATATATTTTTTTTTATATATAGAACCAAGACAGCATCGTCTTGTTTAATTGCAAAAAAAAATGTTTGATGGTTTTAAATATAATATTTTTTTATATTTCTTAAATATTTTGTGTATTTCATGATTTTGTTAAGTAGATATTTCTACCTATATTTGAATAGAAATAAGAGTACATTTTTTTCGGTTTGACTATTTCTGTATTACTTAAATAAATATGTGTTCGTTTTTTTATTTTTTTGAGGAAGGATGAGGTAGCAAATTCGTGGTGCCCAGCGGCGGCAAAAATCTAAATACCGCCCTGCCAAGAAAAAAGCTCCTTCTTGTTGTTTAGACATGAGTGCGAGCATGCTCACATTTTGTTCACGGTCACTAACCTCGCACAACGTGCTTATAACTAAACGTACATACTACGAGTACACTTGTATACTATTATTATATATTAGAACCTAGCAAACATTATAACATAATTCTAAAAATTTTAATGTTCAAACAAATATATATAACAGTTTTTTAAAAAAAATAGTAATCTATATATATTTTAAAAATTATAACAAGTTTTAATCATATTCATGAATATTTAGAGTACCTACTCTAGTTTATTTTTATTTGTTAAATTAAAAATAATATTTCAGATTTCAAATAACAGGCTAATGTAAAATGACAAGTGTGAATGATAAAAACATATTATCAATAATAATTGAAATCCAAAATTCTATTCAATAATTATGGAACTGTTGATAAGTATACATTAGTTAAAGTTTTATTTTAATGAACACAATAAAATTCTGAATTCCATAACTAAATACGGTCAAAACAAAACCATAATGTCATGTATAATATATTTATTATAATATTAATATATCATTCATTATTTCATATGCATCATATAGTTGATAGTATTTTTTTCTTCAATGCTGAAATTTTAATTTATGAACCATCTAAACTTCAATATGTTTTAAAAATGTATAGTTAACAAGACAAACGTTTATGGATTTCAAATATATAAATATTATGTGTAAAAATGTATAAATAATATATGTAACTGTTAACATAATATATTATTTGACTAAGATTAATAAAAAGGCTTATTAAAACATAAGTATTCGTTATTATGTATTTACGCTTATTATAATTCGAGGTTATTTTATTTGCTATTATCTATTCGCTGTTTTGGATGAATTAATATCATTCATCATTTCAGATGCATTATAGTTGATAGTATTTTTTGACAATGCAGATATGTTAATTTAAAATATTTAAAATTAAATATGTTATAAAAACTTATAATGAACTACACAAGAGTTTGTGAATTTTAAATTAAACAATTTTTTAAATATATATTATAATTTTTATAATGTTTATATTTATAAAATTAGCCACTCTCCCCTAGAAATAAAAATTGTTTTCTGGCACAAACAGCACAAACAAATTAAAAAAAAAAATTCCAACATTGCGGGGTTAGAGAAATGTACCTTAACAATGTCTTCATAGGTTAGGTTACAATTTATTTGCCCAAGCATTTTGCAATATCTATTATTGAGACACCATCAAACCTATTGTGGACCTTTTAATTTTTTAGACAAATTTCAATTTCGCGCATTGCAGAAAAGATACATTTAAATATTTCTATAATGGAATAAACACAAATATAATACATATATTTTTTAAACAATATTTAATCATTTTGCTTATGTATACTACATTTAATACTCCTTTACTTTAGGCGGGCTAGGTTTCCTAAAATTAATTTTTAAAGGGGCAAGTAACCCAAATTTCCCCGATTTCCCTCTATGTTTTACATGTTTAAAACACACTAGGTAATAAGTTAAAATACTCAACAGGTTGACGAATGTCGAATTATGTAAAATAATGTAAATTTCAAATTCAATCAGTTTTCACTAGGGTGGTTTGTATAGTTATATACGTGGCGAGAAATTAATTCTTAAAACTTAAATTAACCTAACCTTACCTAATATTCTACTCGTTCAAATATTAGTTGTTTAAAATTTCAGACTAATTGGGTAGAGTTAAGACGTGCCATCCATCACTTAAATTTTTAATTCATTTATAGAATCAATACTATCAATAGTATAGTATCTATTATTTTTAATTGTCATTTATTAATTTGTTAATTCTTATTAACTTCATAATAAATATGAAAATATTTTTTTTCGTGTAAATATAAATATAAATGTATTGAATTATTATTTATTGATACTTTATATTTTTACCCTTAAATATGGTTAATTAAGTAGGTACCTATTTGTATAATATTGTCCTATATTGTACTTTTTAAGTATGTAAGTATATTTTAATGTAACCATGTATATACATATTATGTACAATTTCATTTGCAGGAGAATAACTATAGAGATTATCAAGATCGAGAGTATTATTTTGTTTTCCTAGCGAAATCGTTATTTTAATTTTGAATTTAATAATAACACGTCCTTAACTAATATTATTATGTACCTATTTGGAAATCGCGTCCACGTTATATCGGGACTGATTTTTTCGTATCATTTAGTATTATATTTGGAACGAACAAACAGCGCTAAAACACATCGGCTACCGGTTTATATTATATTATTATTAGTATCTATTTTTTTTTTCCTAATCGTTTCAAGAATTGGAATTTTATCTGTTATTTATTTTCGTATGTTTCGCTCTCGCGACGTGATCCTTTTATGTCCGTGTCGTCATAGTCCGCGCGCCAGTGTGTGTATCGAAACTGCAACGGACCGCCATTAATCAAACCGAAACAACTGCGCTGTAAACAGACACGTATCTTTTATATATTTATATATAATATAAATGCCGCCGACTATTGTTACACCGGTCCCTTGATCGCGGGCCGGTTTTTATTTTGTTTTTTTCCACCGGTATGCCGAAAGAGAAAAATTTTCGGCCAGAGTTTCTGGTATATACCTATATACATATAATAATATAGGTATAAACAGTGCTTATTTTTAATTTCGCTTTATATTATTTATTTATTTCGATTATTTTATTTTTTTATTTTTTTCACCAACATTCAAGAATCCGGTCGAGCACTGAATAATGTTTTTCACTTTAATTCAATTCAATATACGAATATACGATTATATATATATATATATATATATATATATATTATATTCATCGGTATAAAATTGTTATGGATGTCGTCATCGAAAATGATGAGGTACTGTCTATTTATTTATTTTTTCCACTGCCTCCGCCACGGTTTCGATTGCGCACTTTTAATACACCTATGGCAAAGATGAGGTTCTTCCTACAAAGTGTTGCGTTGTTGCCCGCACGTAATATTATTCTATGTACAGAATGATCAGAAATGCACGTTACAAAAATAGTAGGAATAGCATAATATCCTGGTGTTGGGCCGATATCAGTGTTGGTATCGGTTATATAAGTATTGATTTTTTTAAAACGATATTTTAGTAAAAAATTATATTGTTAGTTATTTCTGGTTAGTAATTTGGGTACCTTTATTATTTGCATTATATTTATATAAAATAGTTTATACGAAAATAGTATCGTTGAGTGTATATTTATGAAATATAATAATACCAATTTATATAAAAGAATTAATATTGCTTTTATCGGATATTGCGGTTTGTGGTATTGTTTTTTCTTCTTCCAAAGTTTTATTTTTTAATAATATATCCGGTATCGGTAGTATATTTCGATTGGGTTATTGTATCGTCTCATCCTTAATAATATTTAAGATAACTTTCACGCGACCAGAATATTCGCGACGAGTTCTTAGCGAAATCATATAGGTCATCTAATAGTTATAACGTCGTCAGAAAGATGATAATAAATAATGGTTGAAAATTATTAGACCTAAAATAAAAATAAAAACATTATAATATACCTACGTATCCTATACACGAGTGTAATGCCGCGGAATAAGTGATTTTTCTAATCTGCAGTTTACGGACACGCGCAGGAAGTGAAGATTTCAGCGACGAAGAAAAAAAGAGTACTTGTGAAACACGCGAGTCGACAGTTAGGACATAAATTACCCATTATACATCCTATTTACATGGTATTATGTAGTAGTTATGTATATATATGTATCTAGAAATGTGAGTACAACAATAATCTTGACTGTACTGCACAATGTTTATTATTACGGTGATTGCGGTTTGATTACAGTTTCAATTATTATTATGTATATTGTTGTACGCGAGAAGACCTCAAATTAGCTTGCCCGGTCAAGTGCACCATTGGCCGCAGTAAGTAGCTACTTATAAGGAGCAAAAAGGACGACAAGAAATAATAAGTGAGTTGAACGACACGCAACAGTATAATATATTATAAATACGTATAGAACGAGACTTCGGTGTGTCGATTATGTTATATATATTATATTATAAATACTAATGTAAACAACAGGTGTCCTCGGTACCTATACAATATATAATATAAAGTCGAGTTGTCGCCGCTGTCTTTACGAGTGGGTGGTCTCATAAATCTTGAATATTTGAATTTATAAAATGTACACTGTATTATACTGAAAATAATCGTTTTAGAACTATAGTTAATATAATATTTAATGTGAAATTGCGAATTTAACGTATGATTAAATTAAATAGAAAACGTTTTCGTAAATTGAATATTACGTATACGATAAACGCAGATAAGATCAAATATATTATGGAAACCACTGGTCTACTTCAGTAGGATCAGACATTACTGAAGACGGAACACTGAAACATGAAATACATATACAATTTTCAGATTATAGTGTATTTAAAATCAAAATCATAATACTATATATAGCTTACAAAAATTTATATATAAAAATATCATATTTCTTTGATTTCATTCAAAATTACAATTTCAAATGCTTATTAAAAAAAAATTAGCTTTGTTTATTTACGAAATTGTTTATAACTGGGTTGAGTATAATACATACACATAATGATTGCGATCCTATTACATTTTTAAACCCTAAAACCTCAACTGCAGCAAATAATATTGAGGAAAAAAATATTTTTTATAAAATTTCTATATTTGGACATTAAATTAATGTAACAGTTACAAAGTATTGTCTTATATGTAAGAAAACAAAATATAACTTTAAAAAAATTGAAGTCTTTAAATATGTTCTAAATTGCATTAGTTATCAGTGGTGGATCTAGGATTTTGTTTTGGAGAGGGGTCCAAAGTTTTTCAAAATAATATTAAATACATAATGATAATAATATGAATAAAAACCTATATTTTTTTAAAAATATTGTAGTTTATTAACTAAAGTATTAGATCAGTGGGAGGCCCAAGTCCTTGTGGCCCCTCTTAAACCCGCCACTGTTGGTTATAATAAAATATATACAATCGATTTCATCAAAATTACATTTTAAATAAAAAAAAACTTTTGAGAAATTCTCTACCGAAAGGTCCAAAAGCATACTTTATTCATGATAATCGGAACATTATTTATTATACAATATCCGAACTCTAGTTAAAAGTACATAATATTTATATTAATAATATGTATATTATTATGTATTATGATATAAAATGTGTTGTAGACAAATAATGCTTTTAATGATGTGTAGTTAATATAGAATAATTTCTGTTCTTAATTTAAAATTTATATTTTCAAATCAATCCGTTCGTATATTATATATACGTTATATAGTTCGTGTATATAAACACGTGAAAACATGATTATATTATTATATTTTTACTATGTATAATATAATATATAATATGCATATAAGCACACAAATATAGTAGAAATAGTTATAAAAAAAATATAACAACACTTTTCGTGGAAGGGTAGTTCACCCTAAGTTTGTGATTTTAAGGAATGTTTTCGACTTGACAATCACGAAACGGCATTTTCACAACTACAAACTCCAATCATGCGTCACGATGACGAAACCAAAAAGTCGAAAAGTGTATAACACGCATCAGTGTACAGACAGTAGATCTGTGTTATGTGAAAACTTTTTAAAACATTTTTTTTCACACATTATTTTGAACTCTTTGAGTACTCCTCAGGAAGCAGGTTCCCTTTGTCTAAAAGTTATATTATTTGTAATATTTTTACAAATTCTAAATTCTAAATAGAATAATTATTAATTATATTTGTTATATGATGTTTACAATAGGTATAGGTATACCTATCTAATTAAAAATTAAATAACCTTTAATATGTTTCATCAATAGTGTTGAAATGTCTAAACATTATCGTATCTTATATATTTTTACCATTGTTTATATATGTTTTATAGTTTATAATATATACATCTACATTAATACATCTAACAAAACAATTATCAGAATTTTTATTTCATTTGATTAATAATTTGTAAAAAAAATAGGGTAGTTCACATTAAAAAAAAAAAATACAAATGTATAGAATTATATCATTTACTGCATAATATATAAACATTTTTAAATAAGTATTGAAATATATACATTATCTATATGTTAAGAATACTAAAATTTAAATATATTTATATATATATATATATATATACATATATGTATATGTATAAAAGGTTTAATACTGAGTTTGGTTAAACACTTTGTGTATACAAAAACTCGTGATATTATTATTATTATTATTGATTTTACAATATTTCTATTTTTTAATTTTTACTATTATGTTTGAAGACATTTTTTCGAGTAGAAATTATGATCCGATTAGCACAAGTAGGGTATGCTTTTGGTTGCAAATTGCATATAATTGGTAATTTATATTTTATTTAGATCATTTTTTGAATTTCTTAAAAGTTTTTCCGTGGGAAAAGATAAACTACAAACAAATAATAGAAAACAGCAAAATTGCGGTTGCTGTGAATTTGATTTTAAATATTTTGGGAGAAATAATACAGTTTATCGTATTATTAGTATAATATATTGTATAATTTTGAGTTTCGCTCAGAATCGTATTTTCGAATGCAATATCATATTCAAATTTTTATTATAATAAACCACTAATATCTCCGAGAACCGAAGGGACAAATGAGAAATGTCAGGAATTGACTTTCTGGTTTTTTTGTTTTTGAAATTCGTTACGTTTTATTATTATCAAATTATCATTACTCATATCGCTTTATTTATCCAATGTCAATAAGGGTACTGAATACGTATGAACCACATTAAAATAAAATATGACATGTTGTAAGATTGATCCCTATTTGTATCTTATTTATCTATACTATATGAAGACGTCTATATATCACTTATATATACTGTATTGTGAAGACATATATATATATATATAGGTACTATAATGATATAATTATTACATTAAATTGTAATTATATTTGTATCTTGTTTGGTTTCAATATACTTAATTCCCACGGTGACATTTATACAATGTAAACGCGTAGAAAGTGTTTTCAACCCTATAGTAAAATTATGAAATTCTAACGGTTTTTAAATTTATTTCACCCTAAATAGATTAAAAACTCATTTATATATATATATGTATATATGTGTGTGTGTGTGTGTATGTATTATGTGTTATATATAATATGTTGAATGTAATAGAAAAATTAACTTGAATGATTATTATGGATTATATAGGTTATTCACTAATAAACTTTGGGAAGTAGAAAAGGAAACCTTCCTTTATCTTGTATCTCAGATTATGATTAATTTCCTTTAATATTCCTACTCGATCATGGTTTTAGGACTTAAATATTAGTGGACTTATAAATAATCTCATACTCTAGGTTGTAATTGGGTCAATTTAGCCATGCGTCCGAGATGGGTCTTAATCATAATCCCTCATGCATCCTCCTCAATTGTTGCGGTGAATCTTGTGACTTTTAACACCTACAAATTGATTTATCAGCTCTCTTTCTCTATCCTCTTTCAATAGATTCAATCTTAATAAATCGTTTTCTTCTTTTCATACAAATATCTCCTATATTGATTATTTATTCTTTAAAAATGTTTTACTTATCAAATAGGTATGTATTTTTTAAATCATATAATATATAATCTTGTATATGTATTGTGCATTCTAATTTGTTATATTATTTGTAACAGTTGTGCCGATCCCCGTGTTTTAAGTATTACGGTTGGTCGGTTGTAATACTTGATTTAGGTGAGTTATGATATCTAGATGAACGATAATACACGGGGATGTGGTCTGTAGCATGTAATAATATAGAATTATTAATTAAAGGAGCATAAACTTGAAAAAAGTAAGAAGGTCGATTTCGGGTTCTTTCCTCGTTCCTTCAGTCCTCATAAAAATTAGTGGTTTATTATAATTAAGATTTGAAATTGCATTCGAAAATAAATTACTAAATTACTAATTGAAAATCCCCACGTTAAAAATTGCATTAGTTATCCTAAAATATATCATATAAAAATTCACAGGAAAATTACAATTTTACCGTTTATTCGTCAATTTTTGTTAGTTTTTCTTCTCTCAGGGAAAATTTGTAGAGAAATTCGAAAAATGAGTTAAAAAAGTACCAAAAATATGTAATTTGCTACCGACCAAAAGCATACTCTATAAATTTGTTGTTGTAATCAGATAATTATTTCTTCCATTTTAAAAACTTTTAAAAACACAAAAATCAAACAACAAGTTTAAAGTTTAAACTATTTAAAGACATTTTTTAAAAAAAGTAACTTACGATATTCAAAATATTTAGTATATAGGTTAAGTAGTATATGGTTATGTTTTTATACAATTTTTAAACCTAAAGTTGTAGGTAAAATTAAACATTTTTGAGAAAAAAAGTATATTTTTGGATAAATTATAAAGCTCTATATTTAATCAGAAAATCAACCCATACATTACAAAATTTTATTATGTATGTAGACTACCTATAAGCACACTTAAAAATAGTCCAAACGTTCAATAGTTATCATGAAAATATAAAATTACAATTTCTGTGAATTTTGTCGATTTTCCGTAATTTTTTGATAGTTTATATTCTCCTAATGAAAGAAATTTGATAATTGAGCTAAATAAAGTACCAAGATAATACAAATATCTATCGTAAGCATACCTTAATTGTTGTAATCTGATAATTACTTCTTTTCGAAAAAGTGTTTTGAGACATCAAAAAAGAAAACATGCAGTGTTTTGTTAATATATTTAAAGTACTATCAATTTATATTTACACCTTTTTTATTTAAAAAAAATATTCAATATTTTTAACCATTGAATCATACGCTACAAACCAAAAATGTAGACTCGTGTACATTTTAATATATATAAAAGTTTTGAGTTACAGTAATTTCTGATCCATTGATTTCTGTATACTCGTCATGGCAATTTTTTTAGTATAGTAATCGTTTAAATATTTTTATAGAAATAAATTGTTACCGTAAAGGTAATATAAGTATACTAAAATATGTACAGAAATCAATCGTTTAGAAATTTCTTTAACTCAAAACTTTTATAAAAATGTATGTTTATATTGAATATTTTGCATCTATATGCTATAAGAAATTAAACATTAATGTCATATTATGATTTCATCTATTGTTCGATATAAGAAAAGCAGCAAATGTGTGCAATAGTCTGTCCCTTCGTTAATCATAAATCTTAAATACTTTATACGTTTGAGTTACTATCATAATTTAATAATAATATAATTACCGTTATACGTCATACGCCATCCATGTGTTAAGAATTAATGCTATATTTTAAAGGTGATAGCCATGTGTTTGGTATCTACAAAACATTTAAATCTCTTCTACCGTTCGACTTTATCATTATAGCAATAATTAATTAAATCACATTTTAATATGAATTTTATTCACACCTTATAAATTTTAAATATTTGTTATATGTATAGGTAGGTATACAATATACAGCTATAAGTATATACTCAAAATGTAACTCTTATTGTTGCTATTAAAAATATGTACCTATATATAATAGTTAATCATTAAATTGTAAATTATGTTTGGTATACAGAAAAGAAATAGCATACAAATACAAATATTACAATAATATAATATTATATAATAATATAGTAATATCGATTTCAGTTACAAAAATAAGAATACATACGTGCGTGAAGTTGCCCTCCCCCCACATTGTCTGACCATCGCCAAAACTTTACCAATATGTTGCAACTATTTTCGAAATTTGCAACCAAATAGTTTTTGCGCAAAAGTAATTTTTACTCTAAGGGGGATTAACTTAATTCTACAAATTTAAATTAAAACGATTATTTTTATTAACTAAATTATAAAATACGTTTACTAGTTGTTATAATTTTATTTGAGAGCAATATGTATTAAATTTTAAAAATAATATTTTTTTTTTTTCATTTATTATAAAAACTTATGTTATGATAGTAATTTATAAGTATTAGGTATTGAGTATAAATATTTTTTTATATTAATGAAATATCGAATACATAAATACATAGTATTTAAACATTTAAAAGAAATTATGGATTTACTAATTTTCCGACATTAAGATATTTAAAATAAATAATATATTTCTAAAATATCAATTAATTATGATTGCTTCTTAGTTATTAAGTTAAAAATTGAAATAACATTTAAAAGTTATTAATAGACAGATTTTTTCGGTTAGAAATAATAGTCCGATGACCACAAATAAGGTACCTTTTCCGTACCAAATTTCATCTAGTTGGTACTTTATTTAGCTCATTTTTCGAATTTCCTAAAAGTTTTTCATTGAAAAATTGATGAATAGAAAATTGGTAAAATTACGATTTCCGTTATTTTAATGTTTTTTGTTTTTTTATTATTAATTTAGTTTTGATCATAGGAACTTGAAAATTGTTTTGAGTATTAATATAGGTAATATTTACGTTTAATAAAATTTTGAAAAGGATTGGTTTGTTTGTTTTTTGGCTAAATATAGAGCTTTGAATTATTTCCAAAAATATTTAATATTACCTGCAATTTTTGATTTATCGGTATGAAATTTTTATAGAAGCCTACTTTATACTATTTAATCTATTTACAATAAATTTTGAAAATCGTGACTGACAATTTTTATCATGAAATGATAACTCCTTGAATAATGTTTGTAGGGATTTGAAATTTATTTTGCATATTTACATAATATGTAATTTACATTCGTGGTAAATTTTGGAATGGATTATCAGTATAATATATTGCAATATATTGAGATTCGCTCAGAATCCTATTTTCTAATGTATTATTGCATTCAAATCTTAATAATTATAATAAATCACTAATTTCTCCGAGGACCGAATAAACGAAGGAGGAACGTCCACAATCGGCCTTCCCACTTTTTGTTTATTTTTTATTTTAATTAGGTAAATAGTCACGAAATACCTATATTAGTTTATTGGGTTTAATAATATATTAATAAATTGTTGTGTGTGATATATTGTTTACAATATGTATGCATTATATAAACTATAAAGAGATAACTATTTATGTAATTAAATTTATATCACAGATTATATATAATTATGATTATATTCCTAAACATATTATGCCAAGCAGAAAAATACAAAAATAAATAATCATTTAATATAGATTTTGACGCAGTCGTCATAGTGGTGATACAGTGGTAGTTGATAAGGCATCGTGGCGAGGGTTATTAGCTTCAATTTGGATATCCGTAATTTTATTTATAAATTCTTATATTATGCAACTCATATTGTTTGTTGTTGTAATTAAATTTGGTACATGTAATGTACCACCATTACGTACTTGATATATAGCTAGGTAATAAACTAATAACATTGATTATGAATACTAGTATTTATAAATTAAATTAATGATGATAATAAAAATTGCTGTTTCGTATTAACAATACTCCGCATCAATTACTGTATATTAGTTAGGTAACATGAATAAAGTACTAAACTATATTATAATAATAACAATAGTTAAGTAGGTAGTGCCAAAATTTCTATATAGGCATACGGTACACGTACACGGTACACAAACACCACTATCGGAATGAATGAAATCCGAATGAGTTATGTGAGAAACTGAAAATGTTCGAAACGAGACAAGTATTGTAGTAAAATAATATATATATTTATGACGTCTTGCTGTTTGTCTACAGCCAAGTTTCGGTCGGATTTTAATGGGTTAGTGTGTATGTGTGTGTGTTGTAGAGAGTGAGGGAGCGAGTGAGTGGAAGAGAGAGAGATAAAGAGAGAGCGACAATGATCGAGCACGCATACAGCGGTGTTATTTAAACGGTTTAAATTTGAACAATACGACTATGAATTGATATATTTTTTAAAATAAATACAAGTAAAAAAAATAAGCCGGAAGGTCGATTTTGGACGTATTTCCTCGTCCCTTCGGTCCTCGGAGAAATTAGTGGTTTATTATAATTACGATTTGAATGTAATGACATTGCATTAGAAAATACGATTCTGAGCGAAACTTAATATAATACAATAATTATACTGATAAGCCGTTCCAAAAGTTTACCACGTGTGTAAACTAACTATGAGAGTACTCAAAAAAATTGCAATTACCTACATTCAAAATTGCATTAGTTATCATGAAATATCTAAAATCAATTTCGTAAAAATTATGATTTCCGTGAATTTTGACGTTTTTACGTCATTTTTTAGTACGTTTTCTTTTCTCGTGGAAAAATTTTGAAAAATTAAAAAATTAACCTAAAAAATTACCAACTATAATAGATTTATTGAATATATATATATATATACAAATATATTTAATTTATATCTTAGTAGTTGTTTACCTAAATGTATATTAGGCGATTTTAATATTAAAATTAACTATTAAAACTGTAATATCATTATCATGTTGACTATAAATAATATTGAATTACGGTAGAATGTAGAGGTATATTTTGGTAAATTTAACACATTTTTTAATAATATTGGGTATAGGTGGTACCTACTGAAAATCTGTGCTAACGTTTGAGGCCGCTTTCCAATTTATTTGTGTTTGTAAGATAATGTGTGCGGAGGAAATTCATTTGAGTAAATGTGCATACTATTTCCGAGGTCTTTACTGAACAGATTTTGAAACAATTTCCAAGATGGATAATTGCTCGATTTTAAAATTTAGACCTAGTGGCGTAAATAGTAATATATGTCATAAGGGTCTTAAGTTTCACTGTTTTTATGTTTCTAAATATATACAATATACACGGTGAAATATTTTGATCAGTCTATATTTTCGTGAGTACCTGATATTTTTCTATAGGGAGCATGAACAAATTTTGGGAGGGCTCAGTCCTCTATAATTACCTATTTGTGCCACTAAATTTAGTTGACACAAAATAATAATTTAAAGTGAAAGTTTAGTAAATGTGTAACATTATAAATTTTTTTTTTCATATATAAATAAAATAAAATTGGACGATTAGTTATCCTAAAGAATTATCTCCTTTTTCTAAAAGAAAATAGACATATTTTTTAGATTTTTTTCAAATAAATTAATCCATCAAACCAATATCTAAGGTCCAGAAAATATATTTAAAATTATATTTTTTTATAAAATGTTTATAAAACTTTTATATAAAAAATAGACTAGTAACAAATTTATATCAAGCCGATAAAACAAAAAAACTAAGACAAAATAGTAACAAACTAAATTAGGCGTCAAATTCGAAACAGAAAAATAATGTAAACATTGTTTACATAAAAAATACAAAATGGAAACAGAGACATAATATTATGTTTATTAATTAAAAAATAGACAGATATTGCTGAAAATGGAAACTAATTATAAATCCTTTTATGTTTACAAGTACAGCTTTCAAGCGAACGCGAAAATGTCTCCAGAAACCTGAACTTTATGTCGTTAGTTTGGATAATTTTTTCCACTTTATTTCTTATTTGTCACAAATTTGTCAGGAAAAAGAAGGTTGCTATTTTGTCGGCTTGGTGTGAATTTGCATTAATGTTTGATATTACGCACAATATATCAAATATAATAATATAATAATATACAATATCATCTAAAATTTTAAAACACTCGTAGACCTTTATACATCTTTATACACTAAGTATGTTAAAAAAATATTTGAAGCACCATTTAGCATCTACCTAATTGCGCCTATGATAATATGTAATATCCCTAAAGTATTGATTTTTGTTTAATTATGATTATTTGTTTAAAACATCATACATACAAATTTAGTTTATTTTAATTAAACATTCGCTTATTTAAACCATTGATTAAATAAATAATTATTTTAGTATATTTAATCAATGTTTCTGGTATACTTGAAAATTATTTTTCGCATTCGATGTTTATATATTATAAAATACTAGAAATTCGTATTATAAATATTAAGCGTGGCGGCATGTATCGACCGCGTTTGCATCATATTATTATATATAGTATATTAATTATATTATAATTTACTACATACGCGAGCGCATTTACACTAATAACCGTAGTGCACGTGTGTTTTATATATTTTATAAATAATAATTAATTAAATTATAAAGTATTCAATTTCTACAAAAGACGAGAGATGTAATAGTTAATGACATTAAATCCCGGTCAGGGGTCTGTTGCATAAACATTTAACAATATTATTTTAATTTATATTATAATATTATGATATAGCCATTAGCCATATAGGTATAAATATGCGTGCGTATATAATATTAATTACTATTATATTATACGGTGACAGACTAATTATTTTCAGTCGAGTTTACACAAGGTTTCGCGAGGGACTATTGATTTTTTACGACTTATATTATCGTGCCAGAACGTTATATTATTTTTATATTACAATATTTTATTTTGTATGCCTTGTTTTATTTCTATAGTGCCCATGTTCTACATATGGTTACGTAGCTGCGTCGTTATACCTATATATATATATAGTTTTAACCAGTAATTATTTTATTCACTAGAAAGCCAGTTGTTAAGGTTTAAATAATAATAATAATAATAATAATAATGATAATAATATGATATTTATTAGTCTTTAAACATTAAATAATACTTATAATATACTACCTGACCCAACCTTTAAGAAAACTTGTTTTTAGTTATATTATTATTATTTTGGTTATATTATTTATTCATTAAACGAAAACACTGATAACGATGGCGTTTTAATTAAGCGATTCCATACATTACATACGAAACAACATGTATGACTTAAACGGAAAATAAATAATATTGAGTTTTAATAAAAAAAATCAATGGTGTATTTATTATAATCAAATTATATCTTTGCAGATTTGTACACAAAGATAAATAGGCTTAAATAATGTTATTATAAAAATATTAGGTTGTAGATATTAAATAGGTATTCCAAAAATAAGTACAATGAAACATGGGTCCGTTACCCTGGCAACAATAGGTAGAATTTTTCAAAAACATTATTTAATTAATGCACTAGGGATAATTTGTACTATTAATTACAAAATTATTGGATCCCAGAATTTTACCAGAAAAAATCTATTTTCTTATAGGTGGATGCAGATTAACATAGGTATCATGGCAATTGTACCATGATTTATGCTATAGAATACACCTGATATCATAATATATACTTATGATAAAAGTTTCCATTCTATTATGAATGTCTCACATCTATTAACATAATCATATATTATAATGATAGCTATTCGTACGGTGCGCATGCAAATATTATGATATCTGGGTTAAAAATTATGTAAATTAATTTTTTTAAATAGAACAAAATTATGTAGATATTTGTGTAAAATTTTGCAGTTATTATAATCAATTTTAATATTTATTTATTATTATTATATTGTTTATTAACATTCTGAGCGTATAGTCATTTTAAGAGTAAACTTCCCCTTGTTTATTAGAATAAATTAATATGTTTGGCTATCTGAGTTTATGTAATAATTTTTTTATTATAGCGTCTATTGTTTTTATAAAGATGTTTTTTTTATATATGAATATATACATATATACATTAATATTTATATATATATTTTTTGGGTAGATATAATGGTCCGATCACCACAAATAGGGTATGATTTCTGTGGAACATTGTATCAATTTGGTACTTTATAAAGCTCATTTTTCTCTTCTTATAAGTTTTACTTAGGAGAAACTACCAAAAAATGGGCAAAATTTTGATTTCCGTAATTTTTTATTTTTTATTTCGTGATAACTAATTTATAAATAATTTGAGTGTTGATCGTAGTGATTTAAAAATGTTTTGAGTACTAACATTGGTAATCTACAAGTAAGGTTCAATTTTAGAATGGATTAGTTGATTTTTTGGCTAAATATAGAGCTTTGAACATTTTCCAAAATGTTTAATATTACCTGCAGTTTTTAATTTAACGGTATGAATTTTTATAGAAGCCAACTCATGTACTATTTAATGAATTTACAAAATATTTTGAAAATCGTGACTGACAATTTTTATCATGAAATGATAACTCCTTGAATTTTGATCGTAGGGATTTGAAATTTATTTTGAATATTTACATATGTAATTTACACTCGTGGTAAAATTTTGGAATAAATTATCAATACAATATATTGAGATTCGTTCATAATCATATTTTCTAATACAATATCATTCCATTCAAATCTTGATAATTTCTCTCTCTCCACTAATTTCTCCGAGGATTGAGGAGACGAAGGAGGAACATCCTAAATTGATGTTCCCCCTTTTTTTCTATTATATCAAACATAATTTACCATACACAGCATGTTTTATTCTATAAAGCAGTAGTGGTTCCCAAACTTTTTTTTTATATTGTGGCACAAGAATATTAGTTTTTATATGTTACGCACATTTTGAATGACCATTGTTTATTTGTCAAATTTAAGACTCGGACACATAATTAATATCATAGTTTGCATAAAAAAGTAATTTTTTCGCGACATACCTTAAACAAAAAAACTGGTATAGAGGTTATACGGCCGGTCATTGAACAACGTATTTCTACGTCAATACTTATACCTCTAAAGTTAAAATTATTTTATTAAATAATAATTATGTACCTAAATTAGTTATATACTTATATTATTATTAGTGCTAGAATTTATATATAATTATATTAATTAAAAATACTTACTCACAAGTTACAAGGTTACATTAATATGTTATGTAATTTAACATTTATTAAAAATATATATTTTTGTAATACAAGAGTTAATTAATAAAAATATATTATGAATTATATATTAATTTTATTCCTCAAACTTTTCAACATTTTCTTCATTTTATCTTATAGTTGTATTTTTTATGTTAAAAATTTAACACGGTAGATATATTAATAACAGGGTCATATAATGTATTTCTTATATCCAAAAAACTTCTATATTATTACTTAATAGGTATATATTAAATAATTGTAAGTTTTGAATGTGTATTATATTAAAAAAACAAAAAAACAAGACAAACGATATCTACCAATTTTAACAGCCGTAAAACACAAACTGAACACGGTGAGATCGTTTTTAAATTATTTTCCGCTGTATTATTTGATACGATTGAATGATTTTTATGAATATAATAACATAATAATTAAATATATATACAAATTCGAATACGGGCGTGCAAAATGCAGCAAATAATTTGATTGTAAGGTCAACTGATAAGTATATTATTATGTAAATTACAATATTTTCACACTCGATGATTACTCTATTGTATCATTATAATGTAATAAATACATAAAAACATTACAAATATACCTATATATATAGGGTGTCCTTCCCATGGTCCTTCCATACTTCTCTTCCTTGCAATAAATGAATATTTTTTAAAAAATTTTATATTAGTTTTATTTATTAAATAATGTGCAACAGAAAAATTAGGTACCAATCATAAATAATGAAATTCAAGTTTGATAAAAATGTATATTTCGCAAATTTAGCTGTTTTTCAATTATTTTTTGATAGTTTTCCTTATCCCTCCTAAAAAATTGAGAAATTCGAAAAATGACATGAATAGATCGAATATCAACTAGATAAATTCTACCTGCTGCATATCTCATTTGTATAAATAAGATCACCACGTCTATAAATTCGTCTATACTACCCGAAAAAGTACTTTTATACAATATAGATTTCATTCAAAATTACAATTTCCATTACTTATTTAAAAAAATTGGTATTGTCGATTTACGAAATTTTTTTGAAACTGGGCTAAGTAATATGAATATGCTTTTATTAAATTTTCAAACATAAAACTCAAAATTGCATATTATATTGAACATTTTGAGATAAATATTACATTTTTGGAAAATTTCAAAGTCATATATTTAGGCATAAAATCAATGTAAAATATTTTCTTATATGAGGAATGTCTATGTTTATACTAAAAAATAATTCAAGTCACTAGATTCAAAATTGCATTGGTTGTCATGAAATATTTAAACATTTTTGACTTTGTGAAAATTACGTTTTCTATGAATTTTGCAGTTTTTCGGTACATTTAATAAAGGTATATGTAAATGCATTTCTCTACCTAACGAAAGTATACCTTATATACTTGTGATAATCAGACCATTATTTATGCCCAAAATTGTGCTTTCAAACATAATATAAAATAAATCTGTATACATTGTTGTAAAACTAATACCTTTAAAATTCTTCGATTCCTTCAGAATCTAAAATATCTGTCAGAAAAAAAGGCAAGTAGTGTGAATTTAAATATAGATAAATTGAAAATTATATGTAAAACAAACGTGATTCTTTTGTATAAATTTTGTAAAAATATTTCTTTTCAAAATTATGAATTTGGTAAAAAGTTATTATGAAGAAGAAACACGGTGGGATAAAGGGCGTCCATAGAAATTTTTCAAGGGGGGGCAAAATATTTTCAATTTTTAATTTTTAATTTCACTTTCCGAGTAGTGCTAAATTATGGTTTGTTAAATGTTTTCTTTTGTAGATATAAGTAATTTAGTAACCTGAAAATGATTAAAAAATGTTTACGATATTTTGTATTAAATATATAGTGATTATAATAATTGATCCAAAAAATCTAAGGGGAGGCAAATATCCCTCCCCCCTGCGGACACCCATAAAATGGGAGTCACATGGATAGGACACCCTTTATTTTTATACAGCAGTGATAATAATGATACAGTAACTGACCTTATGCTATACCTATTATAATATATATCATACATTTTAATTTTCTTTACGAAAACAATGAATAAAAAAAAAACTGACCATCTGACCATCTAGTAAAAATAATTATACTTATATTATATATCATAATATATTGTAGTTTAATACTCGCGTTAGCTGGTTTGAATAGAATAATCGAAGCAAAACGAAACGCGGTTCCAATTCCACCACAGCTCATCACCAAGAGTATATAGGTATTAAATATATTTATTATTATTTATACGTACGATGAAATATCTAAGACTTTTTTTCAGCTCTGCCGCCTAGAAATTAATACGGCGGGTTTACAACAGGATTTTATTACGAAGAAGACACGTTTCATTGCGGCTCAACGCGTATTATATATTATACTGTATAAAGTATAACAATCTAATAATTATTATCCAATTATCGTATAACACCATATACTTAGCGAATAGTTTTAATGATTTACAATCTGTAAAAATATTAATTATAGGTACCTATTCCAATAAACTCGCATATAGTTAGATACGTGCGTAAACATTTATAATAATATATAATCAATAGAAAAATAAGCAAAATTTAACCACTATGTAATATTACTATGAACATATTTTTGGGTATACTTTTGGTACAAAATTTTATCTAGTTGGATAACTATATACATAATAAATACTATAGGCTATAGTCCATAACCTCCATTATATTTTTAGTATTTAACGTCTATAGTAAACAAATTTGATAAATTCCTATTTATTTTTTGTGTCATGTGAAATTTAAAGATAGCCAGTTTAAAGATTATATTTTTATGAAAATGTTGATGGTCAAATTTCTTATTTAATCAAGGTGGTGATTTTTATGAATTTTCTAAAATAATTGAAAAAACCATATTTCCGACATTCTTTCTTGTAATTACTTTATATATCTATTATACTTTTATATAATCTATTATATAGAGGGGTTGTCAAGATGTCCCACAAATTAGAATGTTTAAAATATAAATCAGTTTATTAATTATATTTCTGCATATTATCATAAACGTTAATTATTTTTTTTTTTACGTACGATGACACCGGCACGTTAATCGTACCGTTACGGCAGCGAGGTTTACACCAATAAGAATATTTAAACTAAACTATAGCCTATAAATTATAATGTAATATTAATTATATAAGAAATAATAAGATAAAAATATGATAATATTAGTCGTTACAGGTTACATATAAACCGCTGGAATACCCAACCATTCGGTATCAAATCGTGTAACTACAATTATATTATATCTATAATATATCGTGGAATGTGTAATTCATATTATTAATATTCAATAGCTATTATGATAAGTAAATGATACATAAATAGTTGTTATACAATTTTGTAATCACTGAAAGCATTCGAACAATATTGATAAAACGAATTTTGCATTCTTGCACGATATAATATAGATAAAAATCCCTAAATATCGGCATAAATTAGAAGATTGACATATTGTCATTGTTGACAATATGTTCATGAAAATATAGATTTAACTCATTAAACTGACCATCTTAAAATTTCACATAATTTGAAAAATAGTGTTATCATTTTATTTTTTTACTAGACATTTAAAACTAAAAAAATAATAGAGGCAATATTTTAATCCATTTCCTAAATAATAATTTTAAAAATATTCATTTTTCATTTTCAGAGTAAAATTTCGCAGTTTTTAAATATTAAATTTAATATCTGGGATACCATGTATACAATTCATGCATTCAGCATGTAGGAAAAATTTGATAATATATATACATTTATCATAAATTAATTATGCAATTTAGATTATTATTTTAATTATATATATTTCTTTTTCATCGCATGACTTTTTTTAATATAAATGATGATATAGGATAAATTATAATTGATTATTTTTTTTTTTTTTTTTGTATACCGACAACAAACAATTAACATAAACATAAAATATATTACATTATATTTACAAGTAAGTACGATATGAAATTACAACGCCGGAAAAAATATTTATATATAGTGAGTTAATATTATATCAATAATAACAATAATATTAATAATAACCGCTGTCTGCAGAGCGGACATATTTGAAATAATGACGTCTATGATACGAAAAACATATCCTTGGCTTTGCACCATACGTACAATCACCGCGATCGACTTGTTCTGCCTTATTTAGATGCCTTTGTGAAAAAAATAATACAATAATAATATCATAATATTACTAATACAATATGTCCACGCTTGCAGTAGGTTCCTAATACCCCCCGTATCATTAACTTATACCAGCTGTAAAATCTTTTATATTATATAGATTATATAATCAATAGTATAGTGGTAACGTTAAAAATGTACCTAAACTTATTATTTTTTATAAGCTGAAAAAACAATAATATATATATATTTATAACAAATAGTAAAAGTTTAAATTTAAAAGTGAATATCAGTCGCATCACTGATAATACGTTCTAAAGTTTTATCATGGGTTTCAATTTTAAACTACCTATGATAATATTCAAAAAAATGTACTAGTCCCTATAGGTTTAAAATTGTATTAGTTATCATGAAAATCTAAAATCAATTTCATCATATTACGATTTCCGTGAATTTGCCGTTTTTCCGTCATTTTTTGATAGTTTTTCTTATCTCGTTGAAAAGTTTTCGAGAAATTTATAAAATGAGCTAAATAAAGTACCAAGTAATGCAATTTTCAACCGAAAGAATACATTAATTGGGCTAATCGGACCATTAGACATGCAAAAAAAAAAACTTCATTGTAAAACCTATACATCCTTCGCTTCGCTGAGAATTTAGTGTTAAGAATTACATACATTTTAATATTATTTATATGCATTGTTATCTATAGGTACTTATACTAAATTTTAGTACCTAATATATATATTATAACAATATATACAATGTAACGACAATTAGGTAATTGTGATTAAAAAATTATAAAAAATTCCAACGACGGTCACGCGTGACTGTATATATAGAGACAATATCTACATTTACACTATGTACCTATATACAGAGTGTTTCGGATAGTGATAATAATTCCCGTGACGTCACACCGTGTTAGCTATGCATGCAGAATACAACACACAAGTCAAGTTTAGTTCTGTAAAATGTATTTGCGGATAATCGAAATTTTACTACGTCCTTTTCGTTAACGCCCCTTCCTACGCTACCACCCTCATCAGGTAAACTTTAGATGTTTCTTGCACCAACCCTACTGCCAAAATTACCCGATTACTTTCTAATATGTGTGCGATTATACGATATTTCTCTGAGCCATGATTGTGTCTAAAACTAACGAAATCAAAAATAAATGATAAAATTCTACGTATATATTTAAACGATACCGAATTTAAACTAAAACCTTAATAATTTATAAAATTTTCCGACCCATTTGGAATTTATTAAAAATTTCTTTGGCCAAACAGAAAAGTTTTGGAACTGATTGCGCCCCATAACACCATAGTTATGGTATAGTTTATTATGAATATTTTGATTTTGATATATTATGTTCGTTGCTATTTTTTTTTGTCGAAACTGTGTTATTTTCTTAAAATGTGCATGTTGGAGGCTCGATTTTTCAAGCAGAAACTTACGTGTAAGCTATTAGTGTAGTGATCTCTATTCGAATACGGATATAGTATTGGTTTTCAATCGTACCCCTTTTTAACGTTTTAAGTTGAAGATTTTGCCATTATACTAATAATTAATTTATATTAAACTTAATTTAGTGTTTTATTTTCGCCAATTATAGTTTAAATCTGTTTTATTTGCTTTAATTTAACGAACGTGACTTTGCGTTATCTTTTTATTTTCTTCTATTTCATAGTGTTCATGGGATACATATTAAATTATGGGTATACTTTATATTTTTATGATATTTAAAAAAGTTAGGATTATATTTGTTTTTACAAGTTTTCTAAATAAATTTAAATTATGTAGAATGTATACGCGTATACTTCGACTGAAATAATTTCATAATATAATAAAATAATTATATAATATTAATATTAATTATTATTATTATATAGATATAATATTATAAAACCGTGATAAGATGTCTAGAGTCAATACGATATTTTTTTCATTTTTCGGATAATTCGAAATTTGCAGTTATATAAATTATTTTGTGCGTTAAATCTTATGACAGTTATGGGTAGGTATAGGCATGGCTAAATATGTAGTATGTCAGCAACTTTGTAAAATGTTGTTATAATTGGCGCATGTATTATTATTACATGGTATTTCATGAAAGAAAATCTCTGCTGGCAGTGATCCATAGAGTAGATTATTATTACCTGCTTAAATCATGTGAAATATCTCACTCAATATTCATGTGTGATCATTGATTTATAATATCATATACGTCTATGCGTGTGACCAATTATTACTGTTATTTGTTAATGATAATTATTGATAATGAATTCACTGCCATTGGCTGCCATGACACCTGCGTATCACAAAGTTGCTGACATACATATATATTTAGCCATGGGTATAGATACTTGTATATTATACATAGTATAGTTTAAATATAGACGACTATATTATTAATCAAAGCTGAATAACTAATATTTTTAACTAGTTAAATGAAGTCGTTTTAGAAATATTTAAATATTTCATTTAATTTTACATTTTGTGTTAAATTTTTTATTACTTTTTATATAAAGTTCAAATAAAGTTTAAAATCATTAATTTTTTAAAAATAAATTAAAAATATTAAAAATATATTTTATAATTACCTATTATAATATAAAGTTTAATTTAAAAAATAAATCAATACTTATATTTTTGTTTTATACCTTCAAATATTATCGTATTTCTTAAATATTTATTTAATACTAATAATATATTCACAAATTAAAAAAAAATCAAATATAGAACTGTAGTTTATGTTGATGTTGCAATAAGTTGGTTTATTAAATATAAAAATATTTTATATTTTATAAAAGTATCTATATTATTGAAATTAACTTTATAATCAAATAATTAACGGTAAAATAACTGTTTTAGAAAAAAAATCAATTAACTGGTTAACGTTTAAACAGTTAAGTTAATACTTAAAAATTTAATTTGTTATAATAACTTCTTTAAAATAAATTTAATTTTTACTTTTGAACTCGTTATTTGCCAGTATATGGTATGAAATATAAAAGTAAACCAAAAATGACTAAAAATGAGCAAAAAAATAAAAAATAAAAAATTTTCATTGTCGTTTCGTTATTATTATAATATATTATATCATCTGCACATATTATATTACGTTATACGCCGCGTATTACGCACACACGATAGTGTAGAATTCGCGAATTGTATTAGTCGTATTATCGCCCTGTATAATACACCGACCCCCACGACCGGTCGACCTTGGGCAGCCGAAAAAAAAAAATTGATAAAAAAAAAAATCGTCTCCCAGTGTCTATATATGCCGCCGCCGCGCAGCGCATACGATGATTGACAACGTAGCGGCGCGGTCGGTAGTTATAATAATATACGCGTTCGCTATAATATATATAATATTTCGAATCTGTGGAAATAATATACGCTGTTGTGTTATGGCCATTTCGGGAAAGGGAATTTTCGCGGCGCCTTGTTCGACTCTGAAGAACAAATGCGACAAAAAAAAAAAAAAAAAAATTCCATCGTAAAAAACAAACAAAAATAAATAAAGAATAATGAATATATAGTTACTTGAAAAATTCTATATACGTATAGACTGATCGTACAGAAACAATAAAATGCGTAAGCTGGGTAGCAACTGTATAATCGGGTACGTATATATATATATATATATATAATATTTGTAAGCTGTCGGGCGAAACGACAATGGGAAAATATTTACGACGTCATTAATTAATAAGAAGTCATTGAGTACATAATAATATAATATACACACTGGTTGTTGCGAATTCGTTGTGTACTTAGGTCATATATATATATACATATAATTGTGTGTGTTTAATAATAATAATAATCGTTTGCGTGTAAAATAACGAGAAAACACGAAAGAAATATATTTGTTGTACATCAATATATATGTAATACCTATTTTTATTCGGCTAATTAATAATTGTACCTATATATATATATATATATATTATAAAAATATTATTTGTATCTTTATTTATTGTATCATATTTATTCATATCTGATAAAGTATTTCTAAAAGTATACAATACTATACAATACTACACTAACACGATGTTATATTTAAACAAATATTGGAGTAGATAATATTATCTCTATTTAAATATAGTTTATATTATATTATGTGCAGATATATAAGACAAACAAATTTATCATTTAACAAGTGACAGAAAAAAAAAAAAAAATATTTTTATTAGATTTAATAAATTTATATAATTATACAACTTAATAATCTGTAGCATACTAAGATTGCTATGCGTCGCTAAATATTATAATTTATATGCATATTTACCTACAGTATATATTACTATATGTCTATTGTCTATAAACTGCATGTGGGACCAATCTATTTACTAATTGTATAATCTCCGTGAAAAATCAAGGTGGTAATTTTTTAAAATATTTTCATTTATTGCAAAATCATATTTTTGACGTCTTTTTTCTATTACCTATACCTTGGAATGTACAATTTATATTATCAATATTCAATATTATGAATCATAATTTATGATAAATAAATTATGTTTCATTATTACAATTTTGTAATGAATTAATTTGAATATCATTAAAGCATTCAATTATTATAAATAATGACGTCAGAAAAATCATTTCTCCAACTAATCATAGATTTCTAAAATTCGGATTAAATTTGGAGGTCAACGCATCAAAATTATCATACAAAATATAAATATATATACCTACTCTTTAAAATGGATATTATCAAATTTCACATAACTTCAAAAATTAATTTTAAATTTTTTACAAGACAGCTTTTATAATAAAGGTAATATTATAAATTGATTACCTAATTATAGTTTTAAATAACTGCAGTTAAAAATTAACATTTTTAATGGACATAATGCAATATTATTAGTAAAGAGATCTGGGACAATCTGTACATAATACATTTGCACAATTTACTTTTCTTATTACGTCATCATTTTTGGAATTACAGGAACTACAGGATCTGCAGTGATATCTATATAACAAAGTAAATTTTTACCATGATGTATTTTTAAAAATAAACATGTAAGTAATTTAGAAAGATTTAACAACTATATAGGTTTCATTAATATTTTTACACCCGGTATTTTTTTAAAGAAGAGTTGTTAAATAAAGAGACTCAAATTTGGATTTTCAAATGACATTTTTCTCTCGAAATCTTACTAAAAATTAAGTATTAATATGGAACAAAAATATTATATTCACTTAAAAAAAAATAAAATAATTATGTCACTTATTCTATATTATATGTACCTATTACGAGTAGATATATAATAACAGGTATTCACATTTTCTCCGAACTGACAAATATTTAATATAATATTATTATGCGTGTGAAAAAATAAAAAATATTCGTTACGGGTAGGTTCCACGGACGTTGAACAAATATTGTAAAAATGGGTTGATATAGTTTATGCATCCTAAAAAATGTAATAACTCTACGGTGCGAATATTAAAAAAAATAATAATATGTTGACCACTTGGCTTTTTTTCGGTGATGGAGACGATAATACAAAATAGTATAGGTACTAATCTATAAGGAAATAATCTCATCTATATGAGATATAGATATCACCTATATAATCATATACCTTTTACCATGAGGTACACATAATGGTAAAAAATAAAAATACATAGGCATATAATATATATTATTATGTCCCAGTCCGTGTTAACCAATTAGCAAAATTAAATATTAATGCATAAGTATTATTATTATCGTAGACTATATGATTTGTAAGCGTTTTAGACTGTATAAACTTAAAAAAAACCCATTAAAATTAATGCTAAGGGTAACTATCCCATGTTGTAAATAGAAAGGCGTCTACAGTTGGATGTCAAGTGTTCTTATCCAATTGACTGCGGCATTGTCCTGATAAAAGCAGTGGTTTATTATATGTGGGAGATAGACTGTACTGAATGGCCGCAGTCGTAATCTGGGTGATCTCTCATTTGTAGAGTATCCCACCGAAACGACCTGTGCGAAGTTGATTAAGTGTTACATTAATGCAGTTAAGGACTTTTTAAAGATTTTGTAGTATGATAATATAGAATATATATATATTATAATTTATAGTACCTATAGGTATATATTTCATACTTACCTTTATATTTATAGTGTGTATACCTTTATGTACAGTCTGTACTTTTTCAGTCTTCCTGCCCTAACTTTTTAAATTGTATTAAGTCTATATTATAACTATATATAGGCATTTCTTCTTTTATACCTCATTTAATATTCACTCCCAACAATTTGGAGTCAGTTTACACCTACATAGATCTTGATCTTCTATACCTCTCATCCATTCACTATTCACACTATCTTATTTCCATTATACACGCATCCATTTTTCTATTCATTGTCCAACAATCCTATCTATACATTATCCGCAATGTTGCGACCATTTTACGTATACACATTATACTACTCGCATATATAGGTACTATAATTATATATTAACCTATATACTAAATAGTATTTTAAAACTATATTGTTTATTTTATAAAAATTAAATATAAACAATTTATTTATTTTGAATTTTATTAAACCAAAAAAATATTAGAAAATAAAAGAGACTTCTATATTATATATTATATAAATTACAAAACACATACGTTTAAATTAGGTGCATATTTAGTTATTTTTTTCTGTGAGGGAGGTTGATCAAAATGTTTAAATATTATAATCATACAGTAAAACAAAAAAAAATAATACATCATAAACCGTATATGACTTAACTGTCTGTGATGTTAAATAATAAGTTGTAGCAGACATCTATACTATATCTATTAACCAATTGTTAATTAGAATTAACATTTTATTAATATTAACCAAGTGTTCCCATAGGTTATACTCCATATAATACCTATATACGGCGTTACTCTTGTCACTCAAATTCTCAAGTCAATCGCAAAGAAAAAAAAGTATTTTATATTTGTTAGATTTTTGTAATTATACATATGGAATTCTACATTGTTATATTTTTTATATAATAATTTATATAGTTTTTGGTCTTTGATGACTTGTAAAGTTGTACCTATATTTTATTGCCAATATCCATTATAGTTGTCATTCACACAAATTTGTTGTAGGGGGTAATGGTAGATAGGAAATATTTTTGAAAAATATAAATTAAATATTTGTAATTGAATTTGTTATTATTGTATAACACTTCCTTCTACCATTGTATTTGTATATTATAACACTCGTTGACTTGGTATACAAGTATTATACTCTTGTAGAAATGAATAGAAACATCTTTGTTAACGTCTATAGCTAATCTAACTTAACTAATTAGATCTTCTATTATTGGCAAACTTGTCTAAAACCATATTATTACCTGTTATACAATTATTTCAATAATTATTTAATAATGCTAAACTTGCAAAAAATAATTCTTATAAGTTCAATTTCTTAAATATGTTTTAAACATTCGCAATGTTGAAAAACTGCGTTCAACAAATTTATTTAACACGGGATGTACGGGAAGTATTTTCAGCAGTCGGTAGAGATTATACAGATCATAGAATACAATGTTTGCACGAAATAAAAGTGTCTGTGGAGATGATAGAAGATTTACTGAGATCCATAGAAATCCACAAGTCTCACTCATCCTTATTGAACTATATTTGATCAAAATTATGAACACAAACCAAAATGATTATTATATATTTATATATACCGTACCTATATGTCATGTAACATCATCAAATTTATAATTAACACATGCTGATTTTTTAAAAAAGTACAGACATTTCGGAAAGGGGATTATAACCCACTCAGTCATCTGCCACCGATCCACCATTCATAAATACACCTGTGTTGAGAACACGTTAATGACGGAAAAAATAATAACAATAATAATAAAAAAAACGTGTCTTATGATAATACGAATATAGTTGAACGTGTCGAATAAAGGAAAAAATAATAAAAAAAATCCCAACGCTTTATATAAACGAAGTCGAACACGATAACGGTTGGGAATTATTCACGGACAACCACCAAAATCGGGTGTGTGCGTGGGCGGTGGAGGATTAACCGCCGCGCGCGAAAAATCCGATTACGATTTGATCTGCGTCAATGGACTATACAAGGTGATCAAAATGCATGTTACTTAAGTATTAGGTTGTTACATATATACATTTTAAATGTTACCTCTATTATTTTTGTAACACGAAATTGATCACCCTTTATCTTATTATATTCACGGCTCACGGGCCAAGACATTGTAATGGAGCAATACGACAGTGAATAAAAACATAATCGCGATGGTAGTGAAAAAAATAATCCGAGTAAAATGATAATATTATTATAATGTATCCCAAGAATGATATATATATATATATATATATACAATATACGAAATTTTATTGTGCTTGTAAAAACGTTATATCTACTTATATTATTAAAGAATAGGTGACCAGGGAGTTCGAGAATGGTTACCGTGACCACGGCTCCGGTTATAATAATAGTCCGTGTGACCGTCCGTCATCGTTCTCTTGTGGATACTATATATATATATATAGTATATTATGCGTAATACAGGTGAGAGCAGATAGCAACACAATATTATGATAGTAATCCAGTCAGTGACTATAATTTTTTTTTTCTGATGTGCAACATAAATTGTTTCCAGGATTTCTTTGTATATATATAGTATATTATTATTATATATAGATATTATACATGCATTGTATATTATAATGTGGCATATTCATAAGAAAAAAAAACTATACTAATAATTTACCTAGACTGAAAATTCAAATTAAAAAGTGCTGATTCTGGGCTTTCCTTTTCGTGGTCCTCAGAGAAATTATAGTGGTCGAATGTTATATATTGTTTTATATTATTATAATTAAGATTTAAATATAAAAAAAAAAAGATTCTAGGGCTAAACTACCTGAAGTCAGATATACAATATACAATATTTATTTTTGTAAATTTTCTTTATTTAAAAATAATAAAGTACAAAATACAAATAAAGTGTACAGAAAAATTAGTTGTCATATAAAATAAAGAAATTTAAGTTCGTCAAATACATAGATAACATAAATTTACCGTTTTCTGCGTTTATTTGTGATTTTTCCTGTTTTATTAGACAGATATTGAGAATACATAAAAATTACCTAAATAAAGTAATAGGTACCAGCAGGATATCTGTGTTTTCAGAAATAAGAACTTCATATTTTTCAATGTACCTATAGTTACTCATGTAGGTATACACATACACATACACACACACACACACACACACATATCCGAGTCCGGTTAGAGTTTTTCGTGGAGCTCTCTCCGATCAAGAAAATATTACCGATTTTTTTGTCCGGGCTGGGACGGTTAAACATGGAACGGTGCCTGATTGGACATGACGTGTGAACATACAGAGTTAGATTTAATTTTAGTTTTTTTAGTATTTTTATTTTTACCTATGTACGCGAAACATTATCATTATTTTATGATATGCAACCCAAAAAAGCACACAGATTTTATATTATGATTTAGATCTGATGTAAACTCGGATCGTTAAAAATAGAAACAGATTCGGAACAGACCTCCATCGTGAAATATAATAATATGCTCGAATATGTCAATATATGTGTAAATATAGACATTTACTACCTATATTATTGTAGAAGTAGATTGTAAAAGTACAAGACTTCAGTGCTTCACTCATAAGCAGTGCAATTATTGTATACGTCGCACTATCCATTAGAAAGTCTTTGGCAGTGGGTACACAACTAATTATAATATAATGTAGGTACATCGTACATCTATAATTAAATCACATAAACTTAAATACTCATTGTAGGTACATATATAAACACTATAATTATATGCCTATAAATTATGGCAGAACATATTATTAAATAAATATATTATTATATATAGGTATATCACGTACCAATAGTAAGTAAGCTACTTAGGTGTTAGGTCAGCTACTAGGTCACGTCTATTTTTGTTGTTATATTAATTCAAACTACACTCATTTTTTATAAAAATGTGTCGGGATATTTCCCTTATACCTACAGTTTTATATATTATATAATAATTAGAATAAATCGTCTACAATTTCTTGTAAAATGATATGATATATAAAATAATATGTCTTGTAATATTATTATTTTTGTTATCAAGATTATTTTTGTTATTAAAAATATCAAATAATTGTGTTGTCTTTGTTAAACGCAATATTATTAATCTAGCTATTATTAACCTATAATAATTTTATAATTCAGTATGCAGTACACATATGTCTAAAATCCGTAATGCATACTTTCGCAATTTCGCAGCTTTATGGGTAGGTTAAAAGTATTAAATAATAAAACGTTGGTAAACGCATAAACGTATTTATATTTTATACAGTAATAATTCAAACACCGTTGCAGCTTGCAAATGATCCCGAAGGATAGTGGATGAAATGCGTTGGTACCTTAATAACGCGCTTGAAAACGGACTCATCTTCGATCGGAACGTACAGCTTCCGTACCGCTGGACCGCGGGGGTCTGATAAGGCGCCAACACGGGGTACGGTATTATTGTTTGCATTTGGCTGCGTAAAGCAGGTGCACGACGAGGCCGCGCCCGAACCAATGCCGCCGGTTTGTGGGCGGTCAGACCACGCCTGGCTGCCACCGTGTCAGCCCGCGCGCTCGCACCTGTTCGCGTCGACACGCACCGGTGTAGAATCGTCGTTATTTTTAGTACAATAATAATTATTGTGAAATAATATATTGTATTGTATGACGCGGCGCCAGATGATTATTGTAATAAGACGCCCAGTGGCGTAGCTAGACATTTTTTTACTGGGTAGACCGCATCATATGTTTTATTAGGAAAAATTTTAATTCAATATTTTAATATCGTCTTGTTATTGATATACATTCTATATATATACTAAACAAAAAACAATGTTAATTTCAAAGGCAATGTTTTAATTACACAGATTTTAAATATGATATCGATTAAACTATTTGAAAAAATAGTAGCTTACCGGATTACGCTTTGGATACAACATACAACGATTATAAACCCACATGGCGCAAATACCAAGCATTTAATTCATTATTCTTTTTGTTATTAAATTAATTGAGAAACACAAACAGTAAGTAAAAAATAAATATTACTATAGTAATTTTTGTGTTAGTGGAATAACTTCCAGTAAAATTTTCGCCCATAAAATTATGTATTACTATAAATACGATTTAGAGCACCACCTGACACCATTTTACATCATTTTGGTGTAAAACATTATAACTTATCATATTAAGGTATTATTTAATGAGTAATTACACTAAGTCCAAAATTTAAAAGCTAATAAAAATCGGAAAAAAATTTTTTCATTTTTCTCTAAGTCTCACTGAGTACGAGTATATATGGTTATAAAAATTGTAACTCGCTCATATTTTTCAAAGTCCTCTAAAATAATTTAATGTGAAATAAAATTCAATATTAAATAATAGCTTAGAGCCCCCTACTTCTAACCTAATGTTCTAGTTACACCTATGATATGGTATACCTATAAGTTGGTTTATGATTGATATATATATATATTGATATATTGATATGATTTATATTATCGATTGTGGACGTTCCTCTTTCGTCCCTTCGGTCCTCGGAGAAATTAGTGGTTTATTATACTTAAGATTAGAATGCAATGATATTGCATTAGAAAATACGATTCTGAGCGAAACTCAATATATTACAATATGATATACTGATAATCCATTTAAAAATTTTACCACGTGTGTAAATTACGAATGTAAATATTTAAAATAAATTTCAAGTTCCTAAGATTTAAACTTAATTAGTTATCAATAAATAAAATAATGAAACCGTAATTTTGCCGATTTTCAAGAACTTTTACTTTAAAAGCTTATAAAAAAAATTGTCAGTCATGATTATCAAAATATTTTGTAATAAGATTAAGTAGTATATATCTAGACTTCGATAAAAATTTCCAAACCAATAAACCAAAAATTGCAGGAAATATTAAACATTTTTGGAAAAAAGCCATAACTTTATACTTAGTCAGAAAATCAACCATTTGTTTCTAAATTTTTTTCTTGTAATGAAGTTCATCTAAGTAAATATTCGAAAAAATTTTCAAGACACTGTGATTAAAACTCAATTAGTTATCACAAAATTAAAAAATTTTAAATAACAGAAAATATAATTTTGCCGATTTTTCGCCATTTTTAGGTAGTTTTTTCGCTCCAATGATAAAACTTTTGAGAAATTCGAAAAATGAGCTAAATACAGGACCAACTAGACGCGATTTGCTACCAAAAGCATTTCCTACTTGTGGTAATCGGACCATTATTTCTACCCGTAAAATTGTTTTCATACATAAAAAAAAAACATCTTTGTAAAACCAATTCATTTTTAGCTTCGCTCAGAATCTAAAATCTGAAAACACTTTTTAAAGATGAAATTATGATCTGATTACAACAAATTATGTATACTTTCAGTATAGAAAATTGCATCCATACTTGATAGGTATCACAGTATGCTGATAGAAAAAGAGAAACATTAGATATTAGTTATATATATATATATTATATTCTTCAAGTTTTGTCAGCAAATTGTTCTTAAATCGTCATTTATAAAAATTGATCGAAGTTAAGTGATGAAATTTTGAACAATTACTATATGAACAATTTGGTCTCTTTAAATATTGAAAAAAATAATTTTTGGAAAAAACTAGTTGATCTATTTCAAATTTACAGTAGGTACAAGTTATATTATATTTTTTTGTTATATGCAAGTATAATTACTGGATAAAATAATTTTGTTTTTATTAAACTATTTTTTAAACTATAAACTAGTATAGTATACTAATAACATATATTATCAAAATGTCCAAGCGTAGTGAAAATGCTTAAATTATACACTATTGCATAATTATAAAAATTAAGTTAAATATATAATTAAATTTAACAGTATATCAAATAAAATGTTTAATTAATTTTTTCTCATTGACTATCTCTACAAAATCCAATTAAAAAAAAAAAAAAAAAAAAAACATTACAGATATGGAAAATTCATGTCAGAGGAAAAATTAGTTCTTTTGGTACAAGAGTATAAACATGATGTATACTTCTTTCAGATTCTAACTACTACAATAATCTTATTAAGATAAGTGAGAATAGTTGGAGGAAATTATGAAATTAGTTAAAAACATCAACGATTAACATATTATGTACCTATACTTATATCGCACAGCGCCGCTCTTATATGGACTACAGTCACTCACAAAGTTCGCTCTGCATCGCACCGACCGATCAATCGAGTAGACTTAACAGTCGGTCAATAATTAAATGTCTTTTAAAGTAAATAGAATTACTGACTAGAGTTTGTAAAATCCAGTCAATCTCGAACAATAAACCTCATGGCTCATAGTACCTATTGTTGATATTTTTTGTAAGAGCATTAACATCTCCCCATTGAAATAATGTGCCAGTGCCGCAAAAACCGCTGGGGCAGCCGGGGCAATGCTCCGGTAAAGGAACTTCTTTGATTTGGTCTAATAGGGCCCTACCTCTATCTGGACCATTGCATAATGTTTTCATGTTCAAATTAAATAATTATTGTATAAATTTATTATTAATATTGTTATTATAATTATTAATTACAATATAACTTAAATAAATATATTATATAAGTATATTTGATCTTTATATTTTGTAATACTTTATTCATTTAATACAAATATGTAATCAAAAAAACTAATAAGTTCTTAGATATACTTTAATAACAATCACACTGGATGGTAAGCGTTCTTTACATTAGATTTACAGGATTCTAATCAGTATCAATATCTTTGTATAACTAACGAGTTATGGGCCTAGGAAAAAATATTACGTACATATGTCTTAGGGTAAGGGCCCCATCAATTGTGTCCGGGGCCCCAAGAATTATAGTTGTGAAACTAAATAAACATACCAGACCTGAAAATCTTAAAAATTGTGTCCAACAGAACAAATACTTATTTAATATTTCATAGTCTATATAAGGCTATAAAGTATTTAATTAAATGATTAAAATGTATATATAAATTTGCTAGTATTTATAGTGCTTCATTTTTTGCTTTTATTACAATTTAATAAAATGTATATTGGTATATAGTTATTAAAATAATTGATTTCGTTTCAGAGCAAAACATCAGACAATATTGAATAAAAACGAGCGTTTTCATTTGAAATCAATAATGGCAAACAAAATTCTTCTCTTTGTATATAAAGCCAGGTATATAACAAACAAAATTTGTTGTATATTAATTAATGTAGAATACGTCGCAAATATTTATGAGAAAATAAAGTACTGTTTTATTTATAAGTAAATTAAATTTACAACCCGGGTTGTGATGTTTCCTGGATCAATAAATATTTATTAGTGCTGGCTAGAGGGTAGGTATAGGTAACTTCTGATAATTTTGTTAAATGCTGTAGCCTGTAAGTATATATCGTCTGTAAAAATATGTGTACATTTACTCATATATTGTAACTGTAATAGTAACCTCTAAAAATCAATAAAATAATGTTTAAATTTATAGTATTATAGTAATATCGTATACTCTTTGTTTTTTTATGACTAAACCACTGATTATTGTAATAAGTTATATGTTTATTGTTTTTTTTTTTATTAAAATCTGTGTGACTGAAATTAATAATAATGATTAATTTATTCTTTAAAAAATAAATTTAAACAAGAAAGATGTTATTCTATATAAATATAATAATCTGCCATAAATCATATTAATTTCTACTATGATAGAGATGTTTTATCATTTATCTAATAACGCTTAGATTTTGTTTTTTTCTCCTTCATCTGAATTAAATACATAGTCGTGGGGGAGATATAAAGATTTAGCCCCATAGAATAGTATAAGCTTCTCCATTTTAAATCCTACATTTTATTCTCTAAGTTTTTTCTTTGAATTTTCCTTGAAATCAGCCGAATCCCATATCAAAATATAGGTTATAGGTACCTATTATAACCTATAACGCGCTATCGATCACAGGTTATTTTATAATCTTTTATGCTATTTCCGTATATAATATAAGTACCTATATAAGAATCGTTGACAGGTATATTATATATTTTATTAATTTTTAATACCATTATTCAGGTTATTATTCGTGGTGATACAAATAGTAAATATCAATATTATATCTTTATTTGTTGTTTTAGTCAATTTATATTAAACCCGTACTATATAGAGTTTTCTATTTCATATTAAGTTAGGTTAGGTTAAATATTACCTCTTATATACCTATATTATATTTTATATAATATACTGCATAGATAATATATTTTATAAATATTTGTTTTCTCCCATTATATGAGTATATTATTAAAGTTGCGTTTTTAATTGAGAGAAGATAGAGGATAAAATAATTTTTTTGTTAAATATTGGATATTTTCAAATTTTATGCAGCCCTTAACTCGTCGTAGTTGGTGCCTATAGCCTGTTATAGACACCCAGTGCGCAAGCTTATGAGTATATACAATATATAGAAAATTTTCTTTAGACTTTGATAATATAATATCATATTATAAATAACCATTTGCAAATCAAAGTGATTTTAGGTATACCTACATATTTTTAGATCAAAATAATATATAGGTGTATCGATATTATTATATTTGTTCATTTTCATGATTTTCGTTGGTATATTGTCAAATATATTTACTACCTATTTAAATTCGATGACATAAATGTCATGCTGATCCTTATGTATTAAATTTGTAAATGGCTATAGTAAGAACTAGTATAACCAATGTAAATACAGGGTGATCAGAATTTTATGTGACATAAATGGTGGTGATACATAGAATTTTAATGACATATAATGATATAACATGGTCGATGTTCATTATTTTTGTAAAATGATTTTATAATCACCCTGCATAGCTGTAGATATATAATTTTATTTTTTATATATACGGCACGAGTGTATGACTATACCTATGAGTAGCGGAGTAGATGACGCACATACTAATCTACATAATTCTAAATTAATAATTTTTTATTACAAAAGGTAATTTACAATATAACACATTTTGTCAATAACTATATAAGCGTTCTATATAAATTATAGAAAAAAAGTTATTATAAAAGTATTTAAATATTTATAATAATAATTAATATATATATATATATATATATTAACTATCATGTTATAATATTTATATATATATTTAATAAATATAAATGAGTTTATGTATTTTAATATAGCAGATTAGTTATATTTTTTATCGTTAAATAAAATGGAGGTTAAAAGCATTTTATTATAAATGCAAATTTTATCTTACAACATATATAGGTAATTATATTTCAGATGTAGGTATAACTACCTAATTAATATAATTATTAATACTTTTTTACTAATCAGTTAATTACGAATAACGAATGAGAGAAAATAAAAGATTAGGATGTCAAAAAGATAATATTAGAAGTATTTGAAGTTTATTGTGATTTATCATATTTTTTTTATAATTGTATTAGGTATTTGTTTGTAATTTTTTGTGCAACATGTACAACATAATATTATATAGGTATGTTTAATACGTATGTAACATATTCAAATATACCTATATTTATACATATGTATATACAGACATGTTTTTTAACTTGACGGAAAATCACAAATAAATCTTTAAATGTTTAAGCGAAAGTATGTGATAATTTCCGCTCGTCAGTGCTGGACGTTGGTCATTTTTTTAGTCTATATAACGACCTTCTATAGCGTATCTATTAGGTATATAATATATATGTAGATATACAATGTTATCTAATTCAAATACATTGTTTTGTTACATTTTTATATTATATAATATACCTTCTTATTTCTTAAAATTTCCTATTCAATCATGACTCAGCGATTATCATCACCTTCTTTTTTTATTTATTTTTAATAGGTCATTGTTCTTAGAGTCTCTCAAATAGTTATAAATAATTAAATATACGTTTTAGCGATATGCGGTCATACAAATATAGTAATACGGATAAATGACAAGGACCTTAAAACTAATTATTATTATTACGATATTTTAAATTTTTAGTTTTAATCAGAAAACAAGTTATAAAAAAATGAAAAATAATACGTCACAGTAACGTCATGCGAGTCAATCATTATGTATAGGTATCTGAAGTATATTATATAGGTATAATATAAGTACATTCCATCCGGTTTTTGATGATAAATTATAACTATGAGATAGAATCAGTCTGCAGCTGGACAATAAAGTTATTATCGATATTCGACTTCATAAAAAGTAAAACCATAATTGTTATAAAAAAGTTAATAAAATAATTTGATTATTATATAGGTACACAAAAAGCTAACAAGTAATAATTTTGTATATATATACGTTTGATCGTGGTTTTTCTTTAAAAAAATATATATTTAATATTTATAGCATATATCTATATAGGTAATATATTTATATTTTGGAATTTGAATTAGATATTTAGTATAGAATATTGTTATTTATATACGAATAGTAATTCGAAGAATAAAGTACTTATAGTTTTGTTACAACCTCAAAATTTTATCAATTACAGGTACCTACGATAGGCAATAGCTAGATTGATTTATAACATTTAAAATCTATATATCATAAAACAAATTATGAGAAAATGTCAAAATATATATTTATTATATTATAATATGTAGTTATGTAGATGCACATGCATATAGTGTAAAATCTAAAATTTAAAATTTAAAAATGTTAAAAATTAATGAATAGTTTTTTATGATAAAAAGTAAATAATATGATGATAATTATTTTATGAATTAACTTAAGTTTAAGATAATAATGACGTATTATAAATTAATATAATACAAATACCAGTAGGATTAAATAGTCAAAAGATAATGTTTAAATTTATAGTAAATTAAATTAGTATAATTTTGATAATATTGTAATATCATCAACGTAGTATTAGATTATTTATATATGTTATATTATTTTATGAGTCTATTATGTGTCTAGTTATATATACTTATATTTATTTACTTAATATTTAGGTACCAAACCTTTAATAATATATGCATGTATAATGTATGATGTATATATTCTAAAAGAATAGAAACAATTACATATTTATTATTATTGGTGGTGGCCTCTTTTTTCAATATAGACCATAAAGCCTGACGACGTTTTATATATCTTAGGTGATCGGAATTCAATTCTGAAAAACATTTTGAATTCATTATATATTTTATTACTAAATATTGGAAATTAAATTTAAATTTTTAAAATTTTTTGAATTTTACAGTTTATTATTGCTAAAATTAATGTTGCATGTATAATAATATATTAGAAAAATTATAAAACGATTTATTAAGGTGAACTAATTATAGTGTAGAATTTATAGTTTATGCCGTACAAAATCAGAAAGATTTGATAGAAGACCCCATTTTTAGTATTAATTATATTTATTTATTATTTTATAATATATTGCATAATTATTAAGAACTTAGATTAAGTAGAGGAGAGGACAATTTTTTAACTTTTGGAAGTAGGTATAATGTATAAAGTATAAGTACATTAAAATATATAATTATTATGATGTATGTACAAATAATAATTTGCAATAATATATGTTATTCGAATATTAAAATTTATAGGTATATTATTATAATAGAAATAAATCTTGGTTTTTTTTTTTTTAAATTAATATAATTATTTATAATATATATAAAAATTAATTTTACCAGAAAAAATTACAGAAAAAACAATCGCTCTCTGATGTCTCTTCTTAAAATAAGAATTCCTTATTTTTATATTTATTGTATAATATTATAGGTATATATTATAGGCTATATATTAAACACCTATATTGGTTTAATCATATTTTATTACATAATTATTTTTATACAAGTACCTATATTAAGTTATATATTTAATAGATAAATGCAATAACTAATATAAGATAATACAAGGTGTCTAAATAGTGTATATAAAGATATTTAAATAATATATAGTAATTTAATAATAATTACAATAATATATTATATAATTTTAATTTTGAACGAAGCGAGGAATATATTGGTTTTACAAAGATGTTTTTTTTTTGTGTATGAAAACATTTTTTCAAGTAGAAATAATGGTCCGATTACCACAAATAGGGTATGCTTTCAGTAGAAAATTGCATCAAGTTGTTACTTTATTTAGCTCATTTTTAGAATTTCTCAAAAGTTTTTCCTTGGGAGAAGTAAAATCACTAAAAAATGGCGGATAATAGGCAAAAGTATGGTTTCTGTTATTTAGATTTTTTTTATTTCGTGATAACTAATTGAGTTTTGATCATAGGGAATGAACATTTTTTTAAATATTTACATAGATAATATACAAGTGTGGTAAAATTTTGGGACAGATTGGTTGATTTTTTGGCCAAGTATAGAGCTTTGAGCTTTTTCTCAAAAATGTTTAAGATTACCTGCAATTATAGGCTTAAAACTAAATTCGTTAAATAAGAATTTGTTTTATTCTGTATTATTACTATTATCAATGTTTTGAATAAATAATAGTAAATAATTTGTTCACTCAAAAATGCCTTCTAAATTATAATAAGTTGGTAATATATTATGCGGGTAAACGGTAAAATAGGTACTTATTGAAAAAGTTTTTAGTTCAAAATATTTGAGTAAAAAAATGCCAATATAATATATCCATGTATATTTGCCAGTAAAAGTATTCATATAAAGTCATGTGGTATATCTAAGAACAGTTTTAATATTGATTGATTAAAACCTATAATTTATAGATATATTTATTTATTTATTTTATTTAACGATATTATGGAAAATTTAATGATGTCATTCTCCTTATTAATTAAGAAAACATTTATCAATCATACTTAATTCAACTGTAGGTATTTAATAATTAATAATTTTTTTGTTAAAATAAAATATTTAATTGTTTCCACTGTCTATCTCAATCGCAACATAACAGATTAATGTTCCACATAATTATAACTGCTTAATATATTATTACAACAAATTGACTAATTTGATAATTAGTCAATTTTGTAAAGACAATAATATTATCTCTATTTAGTCGTCTGGGTTTTTAATATTTTAATTTGTATAGTGTGATATACATTACACCTACTCGTGGTTAAATATTTGTTTAAAATATACTATATATATATATATATATTTCAGATAAAAATTAAAATATATAAACACCAGACTGCAGAGCACAGACACAGATAATATGTTCTGATCTTTAAATTTGTAAAATTATCAAATTACTCTAATGTAGTATTCTAATTTCTAGAGTCCGCAGTTGATTATTCTGAACGTTCGTTTTACACAATATTGTAATAGTACCTTATATTGTTTACAGTAGTGTAAATGTTTTTATTGTTTTTTTCAAAAATGTCATTTGAAGAACTTTATAAGTAATAATCATTATTGGTAATTATAATTTATTATCATAATTTAGTAAGTAAAATTAATTTTCATAGTTTCAGTAATTAGAACTTTAGATGACTCAATTTTATTTTGTACAATTAGTACCTAATAACTATATATATTATTAGGTACATAAAGGTATATATTATATAAAAAAAAAACTAATATTGTCTATGACTAATTCATTATTGTTTCAATAGTAAAAAATGGATTGTTGTTTTATTTTATAAATGATATGTTTATACGCATTATTTTTATACGACTATCGTGCATAATTCTATAAATAGTAAATACAATTTAATATAGGTGTATACTAATAATATATTTATTATAATTAATATTGAAAAATTTATACTCACATACATTGTTTATATTCATAAGACGATTGGGAGCGATGATTAATGGTTTTTTTTCTTTTCTAACATGCACACTGCATACGTATTAATCTATTATCTAGTGATATTATACTAAAATATAAAGATAGATTTAAATTCAACATTACGTCATGTAGTACATATCATATAATATATATACAATATACCTATTTTAAATATATTTTGAATTTATTTTTGGTTTTATGATCTTCAAAAAATAAATATTGTTCAACTGTATGTTGAACTCATGGTACTTAAGGTACTCAAGAATTTAGATAATGATGAATTTTAATACATCAACAGATTCCACATCACAATATTATACCTATACTATTATACTTATATAAATTGATAAGATTAAAATTTAAAGTAGAAAACGTCACAATACTCACAAGTACTAATAATTCTAATTTGTATAGGTAATACGCATATCGTCGGCTTCGTGGCAAAACCTCTTAAGTCGAAAAATTGATTTTTTGTTTTTTTTGTTTTATTGGATGCACTGTATTTTTGTGCTCATTTTGATACCACCAAAACTAATAATAAATATTTCATTATTATGATAATATACAAAATATAAAACTCGTATCTCAATCGACAAAAGTAAAACCACGCAAGTCGACTTACGAGGTTTTGCTTTTGCCAGCCAAATACAGAATAATAAAATATTCTGAATCTTTATTTTTCAACCAGAGCCCAGAATACTGTTTTAGGTAACTTATTTAATGTGAAGGTTTTATTTAAAATATTCGTGTACTTAGCATATCAATTATATTTAATAATACAAGTATTCAGTTATGTCTTTACTACTCGATGATGAGATTTTGATTTTATTAAACGAATTTAATGACACTATTAATGACTTAGGTGTTGAAGAAATAGGTGATCTGAATAACTGTGATTTGTTAAATGTATCTGATGTTCCTATTACTGAAGGTAATAATTGACAAGATCAATATAGTATTAATATATTTTATAAACTAAAATATTTAGTGTTCTAATATTGATTGTATTATACTAAATTAAATAATAATATTATAGGATTGGAAACTAACTGTAGTGAAAATATTTTGGATGATAAAAATACTGTTGAAATAGATATTCTGAATAATTTTTTAAGTTTATCTGATGTTCCCATTATTGAAGGTAAAATATTAAGTTTTCTAATTATTAATAATGTTATAAATTAAATAAATAGGATTAGAAACTGAAACTAGTGACAATATTAATAATAATAAGTGTTCATCATACTATTGAAACTAAATTAAAAAAAAGAGAAATTCGTTTACCGACTGATTATATTAATGTTTGTAAGGATGCCCGTATTAAGAATCCTTATAGGGTTAAATATTTAGAATTTTCATGTTTTAATGATTATTCACCGGTTAAATACTATACCTCAATTAGACCAGGTTCATCTAAAGGTGATCCTACAGTTACAGATATCAGATGTTTTAAATATAAACCTCATTCATTTATACAGTACAAATTAATGTATGATGACGAATGGAAGGATTTACCCCACAGATACAAAAAAATTGGCAAATTCCAAGTAAAAAAGTTGTATAAGAATAGGATAAAAATTAAAAATGAGAATTTTGACCACCTACAACAGCTCAAGAGTGTCCTACCAAAACATACCTGGAAATATTATGATAATGTACCTAATAATATTAGAAACAGTAAAACTAAAAAATTATATTAAAAGTTATATTTTGATCTAATTTTTTAGTAATTAAAGACTTTTAAATTGTATTATTAATGACATAATAAATGGTTAAAAAATTATTTTATTTGTTGAGTTTGCTAAGATTTGTTGAATATTTTATTTTGTTTAAGTGTGATTATTACTATAATCAATTCTGACACTTTTTTTTTTATCTTTAAACATTAAAAATCGTATTTTTTAATATAATTTATTTAATTAAGTATTATTATAATTTTTTTTTTTTAGAATTTATTTAAGATTTTAAATTACTGATATTACAATAGTCTGAAATTTTGTTATGTTCTTGAATAAGCTTGCAGTTATTGATTTATTTTTTAATAAAGTGATATTATGATAAAATATCAATTAGTTGTGTGAATTACAAACATTTTTTTCCAAAAAAAGTTACAGAAAAACCTCGTATCTCAAAATTTCGTAAAATCAAAAACTCGTAAGTCAAATTTCTATAACACATAATAAAAAAATAATCTTTTTCTTTATTGAATTAAATCGACAATACTATTAATTAACATATTATAAAAAAACAGTATGCAATTGTGAAATATTTAACCCTACCACAGTTTTTTGTTTCTTCTGTAAAGTTTGATAAAAGTGACTTAAGAGGTTTTGCCATGAAGCCGACGATATGTTATTATATACGTATAGACAGAAACAGAAAATCATAGCTTCTTGCAATAGGAATTATTCCTTTATTTTCTCTATTATATTTAAAACATTTATTGCAATTTATTATTTATTATAATTAAAGCAATGTCATACCATATTTTTACTGGTAGGTAATAATATCACAAACTCGTTTATTTTTTACTTGCTATTTATGTTGACATTGATAAATATTATAAATTACTAAAGTTTTCAAACTCATCGGACTTAAACCAAATTATTTTTAATTAGCATTGTAGTAGTTATACATTAAGATTAAAGTTAAGCTAACATTTTTGTTGTGCTTTATATTAATTATTTATTTTTTGATGTTAAAAAAGATATATATCAATAAATTTGGTTATTTTAATCCAGAAATAGATTTTAAGAGCATCTATGTACTATTTTGATTTTTAACAACTAAACATCTATTATCTATGATATAATATAAGTATAACTATTAATATATTATATCGTAACAAACTTGTATAAAAATGCATTTTAAAATGTATCTCAATAAAGATAAAAGTATTTGTTTAAAAATGTTCAAAAATACTATTATACAAACAATTTCATTTAATACAAATACTAAAAAAGCTGTTTATAAATAAATAATAAATACTACCAAATATAAATACATAAATAAATTATATTAGGTATAGGTTTACTTAATAATATATTATTGTAAATTTTATACAAATACCTAAATATGAATTATAATAACATTACTACACTTATTATAATTCAATATAGTAGGTTCTTTAAGTCTATATATTCCTATTTCATAGTTTAAATCACACATATTATGAACGCGATGAGGAACGTCGTCATTTAGTATATATCATTATTTTTCGTCAGATCTTTAATAGGTATATCATAATATAATGTGTAACATTTATATAGGTGATAATGTGCGCATAAAAAATATGAAAATATATATTCCCATAGACGGTAGAAAAAAAAAAAAGGAAAAGAATAGCTTATATAAACACATCCACCTCTCCTTCAACAGCAATACCACCACCAGCAGCAGCAGAAGAAGATTAGACGGGTGTTGGGATCGTAATTAATTAAAAGATTCTTTCGAGTCTGGTCTTGGAGATATTATATACGCAACAAGTGTAACAAAAAAATAATACAATATAAAATAAAAAACAATTGTTATTATATGTATGAAAAAAATGGCCGTCGTCGCACCACCACCACTATTATATGGTATTACATACAAACATTGTGCATTATATACTCCATCGTATAAAGTTCACGGCGGCAATAATAATAATAATAATAATAATAATAATAATAATAATAATAATAATATAAGAATGTCCTTTTAACCTTGGTGCGCGTATAATAATATTATATACAATAAAATAATCGTCGTCGTATATAATCTGCTGTATCGCGTGTGTGTACGCGCCAGAGACCGAGTACGATACGACGCGGCCCGAAGACGCCCCCGCCCGCTCCTGACAACCCACCAAGTTGGGTGTATCTTGCCGGGCCGGCGCTCAACCCGCTGCCGCCGACGACGCGGACTACTGTGGTCTGTGATGAAGACCCGACCGCGGTATCTCTCTCTGTTTAACGATAACAGCGGTCCGGTAAACGCCGCAGCGCTCCTGCGTGCTTATATATTGTACACGCACACGGTATACCATTTTTGTCAGCCGCCGCTGTTTTAGCTACCCCACGTGATTTTGGCGCGCGACCACGAACCCGCCGGCCGTGTGTGTCAGACTCGCTTTCGTCGCGCTCCGCATTCGTTGATGCTACTACTACCGTGTTATAAATTATACGTCAAACAAAAATAATAATAATAATAATAATATTAAACCGCCGGGAGTTTATCTCGCAGGATAATATTAATTTAATTTTTACCTTATTATTGTCGTTGTTTTTTATTTTTTTATTTATTTTTTAACTGTTTGTTTCATAATTATAATAATATGTCTATGTAATTAATGAACATTTGTTGAAGACTTAGTTTTTCTCTGTACTAAAGTCGGTTAACCCACGATATGATGCGGTAGACGTCATTCGGACGCGAGTTTTGTTTTAATGTATCCGTGGTATCCGAGAGACACGGCTGAAGTGCAGTTGTGCGCCAACGGTCCGCAATCGTCGGGCAGTCCGTCGTCCGCAACGTCGCCAGCCATCAAGAGCGAAAACGGTTCGTCATACGGAGACTGTATGGATTACGCTCTACACGCAAAGGTAAGTTACTGTTTATTATTGTTAAAAACTAAATGGTAGATCTGGTAATTAAATTTAATAATGTATATAAAAAAATAAAAATTGGTAGGCCATCTATACTGTCAATTCTATATTTTATATTATATAGTCTCGTATATCTATTTACAGTGAAAACTCTCGATTATTCCGTTTTCCATTGATAAATCGGAATAAAAAAAATTATTTAAAAAAATGAACTAAGAAATTTTATTTAAGAACAACATTGAATAATTGAAAGAAATTGTTACATTTTTATAAAATGAAATATTATACGATGAATTAATAACAAAACATTTTTAAGAATATAATATATATATATATATATGTCTAAAATCCTAGGGTTAATTAATTAAAATAGTTCAACAGTTTTATTATTGTGGTCAAAATATACCTTTAGATGGTCTGTACTGTATGTAAATTATAATTAGATCCATAATTTGCATACACTTTATTACGTATATTTTATTTATCTATCAAAAATATCGAATGATTAATATAATTATTATTTGTATTTTAATCTTTCTTATAATTTGAATTTTAATATATTATCTAGTATGAGTTGATGATTTTTCGTATGTATTTAGACCTAATTCGTGTAAAAGCTCTTCTATATATTATTATTGCAAGTCTGCAACATAATAATAGTTTATAATATCATGTATATATACATATTTTAAAAATAACAAATATCGAAATTATTTTTAAAATTGTTAATATTATTTAATTTTAATCTAGGTAGGTACTTATATCGAGTATACTTATATATTATAATGGTTGTAAAATAAATTATTCTAAGTACCTATAATCATTCACTTAAAATTGTGTATAAAAATGTGTACAAAGATGAAGATAATTATTTTCTTATATTGTATTAGAGAAGTTATTAATTTATTTTAACAACTACAGAAACTTTAACGATAGTCAATAGATTATTAATATTATATAAATAATTATAAAAACCCATTTTGTAGTTTATATTATACTATTATGTATTGTGTATCTCCAGAACTAGAAAAAAAAACAAATTATTTTAAGAAATTACCTATTTTGTTATTATTTAATTTTAAATTCAAAACATACAATATAATTAGATAACATATCATTTTATGTACCCGAAATTATTATACCTATTGTAAATTATAAAAATATGTAGTACTATTATTATGTTTGTATTCTAAAGAAAATAGTATACTTTAATAGAAACTCAAATAATTATAATTTTATTAATATGTGATGACAAATTTATTGTAGTTGGTATTGTAATGCACTGAGTCATTCATTATGGTAACTATATATTATACTATCTCAGTCTTTAATATAATCCAAATCTCTTTTAACGCGAAATATTGCTGTAGATACTGACAATTAGGTACTTCAGACGTAAAAGCTATGAAATATACCAATATTAAAATTTATTTTTATAAGTAATTTTGGTTTTAACTGTTGGAACATATTTCGATATTTAAATTTTATGTTTAGCTGACCACAGTTTAAAAAAAGTATTTAGTTAAAAATAATCGATTTTAAACATTAATAAAATAATAATTCATTATGTTAATTATAAAGATACAGTTGGGTAATCAAGAATAAATAATAACAAAAAAATATAAATATATATTATATAGTTATATATCTACACAAAGTAATCAGAATATTTTGTTATTTGTTACCAAAATAATAGACACAACATTACAAATATTGTATTTTATTAAGAATTTAACTTTTGAAAGACAAATATTTTTAATTTTTATTAAAATTAATATTATATTTTTAATATATTATTAAAAGGGCAAATAAAAAATACATTGAAACTATTTAATATAACTTAATTATTTTATAATCTCTCTAGTTATAAAAACAAATTTGAAAAATTAAATCTGTTCTCACTGTTCTCATCATTTTGTACTTATAACAATTTTAAATTAAGTGTTATTTTTTGGTAGTTTAAGGTTATATTTTATATTTATAATATAAATTTAATATAAATAATATAAATAGTAAAAAATATAATGAGATAAGTACATCTAGTAAGATGGATGAAGTTGAGTTAAACATCGGGCATTTGTGTGACAAGAAGATGCCGATAAGATTGAAAGGTAAGTAATAAAAAGTAGTAGTGAATTAGAACAGAGGATGAGTGTGGCAAAGATGAGAATTCTAGGATATATTTGTATGGAATAACTAGAGAGAATAGAATAAGGAATTAATAGGTAATCAATATAAGGATAAGTGAAAGATATGTATTAATAGTAAGGTAAATTAGAGAGATCGGGTGGTTTGGTCATGTTTTGAGGAGAGATAATTCAGAGGTAGTGAGAGTTGTTATAAAAATTGAAAAATGTAGAAGGTAAAAGGACTGAAGAAGATTGAAGAAGAGTTAGGTAGATATTACATGGAATAGATAATATGTAGATATAAATGAAGATAGTTTGTGTGAATAGGCAACATATAGAAGATTCAGATCTATGGAATTGTAGGACTGGAGTGATGGACCCCATCATATAGCTGGGAGCTGGGAGGCAAAGCATAAAAAGATAACATTTATAAATTAAAATATAATATATAATACATAAATTAAGGACAAATCCCGAAACTCAGGCGAATCGTAATGAGATCATTGATGATACGAGTAAATCCCAAACCCAGACAAATCCCAAACACTAAATATATATTTTTTTAATGTGATATAAAGTTTTTTCATTATTAATAAATAATTAAATAAATAAAAACAACAATGTATTTAAATAAAATTAATTATTTTAATTTTAAAATTTACAAATCATAAATAATACAATATGTCAATATTATATAATTTAAATTATTAGTATAAAATACATTCACAATATATTTTAGATTCCGAGGGAAGCGAAGAATGTAATTGATGTTACAATGGTTTTTCAATTTTTTTATTTAATTTTTTTAATATCTGTAGCATTTATTTGGGTAGAAATAATGGTCCAATTACCACGAATAGGATATGCTTTCGGTAGAAAATTACGTCCAGTTGGTACTTTATTTAGCTCATTTTTCGAATTTTTCAAAAGTTTTTTCTTGGGAGAAGAAAAACTACCAAAAAAATGGTGGAAATTCAGCAAAATTACGGTTTCTGTTATTTAAAATGTTTATATTTTATGATAACTAATTGAGTTTTAATCGTAGGGACTTGAAAATTTACGTAAAATTTATCGTAGGCCATATACAAGTTTGATAAAATTTTTGAACGAATTGGTTAATTTTTTGGCCAAGTATGGAGCTTTGAACTTTTTTCCAAAAATGTTTAATATTTCCTGTAATTTTTGGTTTGTAAATTATACTACTTTTTTATATTAAAGGTATACTTATATTTAATATATATATATATTAATCAGATATTTAAAATATAAATGTTTTACTAACATTAGTAAAATAATTCGTGCTGTATTTCTGTTTTTATTTACCCATACACCGTAAAACTATAATATGGTACAATTATTTTCTATTTCTTATAATTGCATATTTTAGTAAAATTAACAATTATTTTTATTACCATTTTAATTTAATATATCGTGGAGGAAACTTATTATTATACAAATTTATCTATTTAACATATTATCTTTTATAATTCTAAGATTGAAGTATATAGAAGTTTATTTTTATAATAAATATTATTTTTGAAATAAAATGATAAAAAGTATAATAATATATTTAACCCCTAAATTATTAATTTAAACCTAATAGTACGAAAAGTTAAAACCGAAGGTTATTCAATCATAATTATTATTTTATTTGTCATAGTTATATAGGAGGTTCATATATTATATATGTATGTATATTTGTATGACTCTTAATGATTCACTAACAATATTTCTTAATTACCAATTTAAAATTTTTTTAAATTAAGAATTTTTTCCAAAAAGTGTTTATATACATAGGTACTTTGTAGTTTAACTTGATTCATATTGTAATATATAGTTTCACTAATTAACTTATATTTAGTATTTTTATCAATTATTTGATATTTCAATTAATAATATTATAATTCAGCTATAGTTATAGTTTATACTATAATTATATAATATTATTTTTTTTTATATCTATGATAACTTTTTTTGTGATTGACACATTGACATGTCAATTACATGCATATAAATTGTCTGATCATAGCAGTCATAATAATTAATTACAATTTATAATAATAATTTGTATATATATATATATTATATTATATTTATAGAAAGAGATAACACAAATTGATATTACAAAGTTAACCCGCTATAATAATCATCAATACTGACAATATTTATTCTGTATGTAAACATATTTGAAATTATAAACCATATTTTCTTGTGCTTATGTCTAATTATTTATATTATTGTTTTTTAGTTAATATATTTAACTATTTAAGATGTACTCTACGAGTATATTGAACTTAATAAGAAAAGCGTTTATTAGTAAAGAGGTATAGAGTCAATTGGTCGTTTAAATAATTGGTTAATAAAATTATCAAATCGTAAATAATAAAATTTAATATAAATTAATTAAAAATAGTTTGGTATTTATAGACTATAAATTATGAACTATTTAGAAATATATTCTTAAAATGTCCATATTATATGAAAGTTAGGACAGATTGTGATTATTTTCTTAGCTGCGTCTTTAATTTATTTTTTCTATGAGTAGGTTTTGTTCTTGAACAGCACTGAATCAACTTCATTTGGTTTTAGAGTGCTTTTATAAAATTCTTAGTATTTTTGATTAGCATTTAAAATAGATTAAAATCCGTTGTAGCAACCCTATATATGCTTTACCGGATTATTAGTTTGTAGAATGAACTATTTATTGGAATAGTTAAAATTGTAAGAGAAAACTTCTGATTTGTTTTCCTTTACTGTCAAATTGACCTCCACGTTTCTTTAAAATAATAAAGTAATCGTGATAAATTATAATCAAATTATCGGTAAAATGCTGTATCCATTAACTATTCAAAAACAACTGAATATATGAATGTTTAAACATCTACCTAAACATATTCTAAGACCTTTAATTTTTATATAATATAAGGAAAATTAGGATTTTGTCTATATTTGTTTGATAAAACATATTTTTTATAAGTGATTATAATAACTAAGAATTTTTATATCACTAACACTGTTATTTATGATTAATTGATTTAAACTTATTGGTAACTTGTAACTTGGTAAGGACTGAAAAAAATAAAGAATCAAACACTAGTTAATAATAAATTAAAGGTCTAAAGGATACCTATATATTATTAAATTTAAATTTTGTACTTATCTTAATAGAATTGTAGACTGTAGTCTACCTGATGCTAATTTTATTATCGATCAGCATTTTTATATATTTTAAATTTACACGGTATATCGAAATTTTAAAACAGGCTTAAAAATCCATCTATTCTGCCTCCTTTTAACATATTAACTGTCAACTTTAAACTGAAAATAGGATCAAATATATGTTTTATTATATATACATAATAATGTTAAGTGATGAGAAATAAACTTAATTAAAAACCAAATATTAACATCAAAGCATGGGCGTCATTTGAGGGGATCAGGGTGATTGCACCCTTAATTTTTTAAATAAAACCTAATTGGCTTGCTGAAATAATTCACCATTATTTGTGTGTATATATTTTTATATAGCTATTTGAAAATCTTGCACACCCCCCCAAAAAAACTGAAATGACGCTCCTGCATCAAAGACTAAAATTACGATATTATTAATCGAAAAGTCATCACTATATGAATGTTTAAGTAGTTTACGCTGATATTGATGCACAAGGCACAACATATTAATGTATATAATTAATTTAAATATAATATAAAGAATTGATTTTTAATATATTATATCGTATCTTGATTTATTGTTTAAACTCCGTAGAGTGATCTCTATCTACATACAGATTTACACACCATTCATTAATACCGGTATTTGATTGTTGGAAAGCTACAATTATGTAATAACAAGCACAATAAATCATTAAAACACAAATTATAACGTCTGACAAGGGAATTGTAATATTTATCCACATATATAGCCTATATATTATTTGGAATATCGAATTATTATATTTACACATTTAAAATGAATTCATTTATAATTTGAAATACTTAAAATATTTCAATAAGTATTTAAAAATATTAAATACGTACCTACTTACTTTATATACATAATATGTATATTGTAATACTGTACACATACACTACACTGATAAATATATAATTTTTTATTGTACTTTAATAATTAATATACTTGTTCATGTATTATATTTATTTATTGTCTATGACTAGTTGTATATAAGTAAATTTAATATACCTACTCGTATTGGTATAGACGAACTCTCGTATTTAAAATTTTCTAACTTAAACACACTACGAGTAAAACTGTATAAATTTGCATGTTATATAGTATTTTCAAATGTTAAAAATAAATACAATGAAATATAGAGATTATTTAAATTTGTATTGTTGATAATAATATAATATAAGAATCAGAGATTTAAAATTCTTTAATAGTTAGTTCTCAAAAAAACCCATATATAATTATATATTTTTTTAATGGCTTAGTGTTACTTAGGTAAATATACCATGAGGTTAACTTTTACATTAACATTGTATTTATACTTTACATCATATATTACATTTATCAAATATTTACTATTACGTAAAATTAAATAAATAAAATTTGTAATTTTTTTTTAAAGTATTATTATGGAGTTATTAGTGTAGTCTAATTCCAACGGTGTGTCTAAATAATATGAATTATGTAGGTCTAGTCCTTTATTGTTGAATTTTCTACATGGTATAGTAACAATATACTTCACTTTAAAAAGTTTAAGTATGTTTTGCAAGGTATTATAATTTTTGAAAAAACAGAATAAATAAAACATATATTATAGGTATATGTATATAATTATATGTAATTAAAGAAATTTGTAACTCGACTAATCCGAATTTTGAAAATAAAATAATCTTTTTCATTTGGTAGGTTGTAGGTGACCATCAAAAATATAAATTTTAGGACAAAATAAACAATTATTGTTAATAATAATTTAATATATTGTATTAAAGAATAAAATATATAGAAAATCATCATACGCATAATATAAAGATATATAATATAATATAACTATTTTATAATATAGTGTAATCAAAATTATACTGTATATTTCATTATTACTAAAAATTTAAATGTCCTGAATATAGATAAATAGTTCGTAAAAATAATTGTTAATTATATAATATGTAGTTATAATTGTAAATGTTTTTTTCTATATAAATATTTGGACAAACGTCAATTTAAGTTAATTTTTTTCATAACATTATTCATTATTATCTATATAATTTTTTTTTTCACTAAATGTTTATAGTAATCATTATTTCCAATACTATCGGCCATTGACCATGTAAATAACCTCAAGCAGCGATATTTGGAATATTGACAAACATAGTTGTATATTTTAGGCCATCATTGGGAATCATAGCTATCCAATGCATTGAAACTTTGATAACCTTTTTGTCGGCAAGTTCAGATCGCGCAGAACGGCAGGTTTTAATTGAAAATCACGATTACATCTCAACTCTAAATAACCTTTTAAACCTTTCATAGAAATCATTGATCATGTAATATACAGCCTATATAATGTCGTTTGTATATTATTTTGATAACGTTACAGGTCTTTTCTCTTTATATATCTCCTACTCTTTGTCACTTATTCTGTGATTGCGTGTGATATAATATAATATATCTAAATAAAAATCGTCATTTGTTTTCCTTTTACTAAATCGTAGTGTGTGCGTGCAAATGTGTTTTTAATTTGATAATTATTCGGCTTCATCGATATGGATACGTTTTTTGATGACTGGACTAACGTGAGTAATATAATATTATTCTTAATTGTTAAAATAAAATAAATATATAAGTTAGCACAAGTACTTACATCTATTTTATTAAACGCCAATGTCAAACATTGTTTAGAAATAAGTGGAATAAACATAAATTAATTAAACATAAAAATGTTAAACTATCTTAATAACTTGTAATTATTTAAACAGGAAATAAAATTGTTGTCTTTTTATAATGTTTTAATGTATGATATTGAATAAAAGTATAAATTTTTTATTTGATGGTTATAAACTTAAAAAAACTCTGATTTTTGCTTAAATTAAATAGCCTAAAGATTCTAAAGAGGTATGGCATTTAATATTTATACAGTCATCATACATCGGTCCAATAATTTATATTTACATTTTATTTATGTATAGGTACATAACAAATATTAAGTATAGCCGTATAGGGTGAAAAGTCCAGTGATTGGACAGTTTAGAATGTGTTCGCTATTAAAATATATTCATAAATTGATTTTCAATTTTATATTTGTACACTTTTTAGGACTAGAAGATTGGTATTTCTGTTTACTTTTGAACTATTGTTATTTGCTACGGAAACCAATTAAAACCATATTACTCTTAAATATATCAAATATTTTTTAAAAAAAAAAGTAAAATTCTAGTGATTTAACACTGTAGCGTGCTAGTATTTAAACACTTCAAAAATTCAAACTCAGTGTATGAACACCTTGTCACCTGAACACCCATATCCTATTACATATTAAAAATTAATTATTAATTGACAATTGTTAACACAAGCTTTTATTAAATAAATAAATGAATAATATAAGTATTATAATTATATTTAGTGCCGGATTTAGAGGGAAGTCCATAGGGCCCACAATTTTTTTTTTTTAGTACCCATTTAATAAGAAAGAACTTAACAAATGTTTTTTTTTAATATTTTGTAATAAAAATAAAGAAGTTTTATTCTAACACGAGTGGAAGAGGTTGAGGAAGAAAGTATGGTGATTTTGACTCATTTTATATAATAAGATAAAAAAAAAATTAAACACTTTTAAGTATCTTGATACGAATCGGAAAAATTTAATACTGGTATCTGAATTCAAAATCGAAATCGTTAAAATTTGAATACCAGTAAACGAAATCGAAAAAAAAATTTACTGTTCCAACTCATTTGTTAGTAATTATTTATTTTCATAATTTTTATATAATATTATGATGTTCAGGGTCATTTTAATGGACGTTTTGTATAACTCCACAAATGTGTATATACCTATATTGATTAATGTAATTATATTGTTATACTGTGAACGCCCAAAGGGCTTCAAACTATTGTTTATTAAAGTATAATATAAGGTTGCTTATTCAAATATTATAATTACCTATTGAATGTGTTGCCATTTGGGAATAATAAGATTTGTGATAAACTAATAATGTAATATATAATTTTGTTGTGATAACTATTCATCAATATTATGATTATTCATGATGATTTTTGTGGCAAATGTGAAGTGAGCATAATATTACAATAATGATTAATGTTGTGTATAATAATTTTGCGTATTATATTGACGATCGGGTTAGTAACCTCCGACGGTGACATTACATAAATAACACCCGCGACGACGATGCGTCTCTGTCGGAGGAGGCGATGGTTCCGGATTAAACCGTGGGTGCCCAACAACGGATAGTGTCTGAAAAGGCAATATGATAAATATATATATATATAGATACAGTATCAGAAACAGCCGAAGAATAGAGGTAAGAAGAAATCAGAGCGTGCAAGTTATGGGGCGATGAATAAAACAAGTGACCGGGCAGGAGGAACCGCGTCGTCGTCAAAGTCACCCTGCACAGCCAGTAAGTGTGTGTGATCAATGGCCCGTGGTGAGCCGGAACATGAAAGAGAAAATAACACAGGATTGTATTGAAGAGAGAGAGAGAAAGGTTAAAAAACTAAAAAAATTGATTTTCACGTAAAATATAAATATTGTAGTCCAAGATTCACATTCAAAACACGTATAGGTATGATGGTGCATTTTATACGCTAAGGTATAGCAATATGAATAAAATGTGTTATAATAATATTGTATTTATTATTGTATATTTCTATAGGTACCAGTTATTTTTACTGATTATAATATATAGTATCCGTATCAATTACCTTCTCAAACGATTTATAATAAAAGTTTATAAGTACTTCGTATTCGTTGTTTATATACAGCTTACATACGGTTGCGGTCATAGTATATAATATGAGTATAATATATTATTATAACAATTTTCACTTTACGGGGTCGCGGTTATTAGATGTCGCCCTTGGAAGAGCAATATACTAATATACCATAGTAATATAATAATGTTTATTTTTCTGTGTTGAAACGAATTAATAAAAATGTGAGTGCTTCTTTATTTTACATTAATGATGTCAAAATAAAAAGTTAGGTACATATCGTCTATTGATTTTCTACAGCGTATAGTAAATTGCAATATGATAGAATTATATATAATAATAAATATAACTATAACTAATTTACTGTAATAGTTGTAAATTATACGTATAGTATAAATAATTATGTGTTATGTGTATGTATCACGTAGATATGATATAGATATAGATAAGATATTATCTTATTATTAACTATTATAAATTAACCAGTAACAGTACATATGGAGGGATGATAAGCGAATCGTTACCAAAGAATATATTCTATAACAATATACGTACATTAAAAAAAATCACGTAGAACATTAATCTATCAAACATTGACATACGAATAAACGATAGGAAAATTAATCTATCACTGAAATTTACGTAACAATTTTATATTACAAATATTATATTCATCCATATTTTTCCTTAATTCTCTTTATAGCTAATAAATATATTATTTATCTTTATAGCTAGTGTTTACGTATGGGACAATGTAGTTAATTGGGCCACTAATTAAAATTAAAATCTATGAGGTTAGGACATCATATTATATGAGAGGTGGATTGGTGGTCATATAAGTTAAATTTAATTCAACTCAAGTTTATAAAGTCGAGTGCACGTTACTATGACTGCAGTATTCAATTTACGCTATAATAATATAACGAATTTCAACTTGTAAATCTTAAACTAACTATAGTAGATATAAGAATACTTAATTTAAAATTTTGTTTATTGCGGATGAATAATGGTATCTACTACATAAATAATTCTAATATATAACTTGTTATATTATTTAAATACATAGATATTTATTATTAGTAAAATTAGTAATAAATATATATATATATATATATATTAGAAGAAGTAGTTATAAAATTCATTTAAAAAAATAAAGACAATTTATAAAAATAAATATTATCAGTAAGAAATATTGTATATTTGACTGAGTTTCGCCCAGAATAGTTTTTTTAATGTACAATACCATTAAATTCAAATCTTAATTATAATTTAACACAGTATAACATTCTGCTACTAATCTCTTCAAAGTGACGAAGGAGGAATGCCAAGAATCAGTGATTGCCCGGTTTTTTATATTTAAATCAAACAATTTCACGTGAAATAAATTGGATGCTTTTAAGGAATATTTTTTAATTTGTATATTATATATATATATATATATATATATATATATATATCAATGTCTTTACAATGTAAATTCGTTGACCATCGTATGGAGTTTTCGTAAATCGCGTAGCGTACGATATGCCGAATGGACCGTGACGGTGGCGGTAAAACGTGTACATTATTATTATGTACTCCTCCAGTCCACCAACGACGTCGTCGCTCGCGCATGGATATCAACGATACAATTTTATAATGATACTTTTGTATAATAGTGTTAGTAATAAATAATAATAATAATAATAACTGCTGAGAGAGGGTAGGCAATGACCAAAATCAAACAACAATATAATGCGAGCTGTAAATATATATATATATGTATAGTAAAAGATAATTGACTAAAATACACAAACACGGACAGGAACTTAGGCATCCGTGACTTATTGCCGGCGTCCGGTTGCCGCCGCATAATAATCGGAAGAAAAGAAGAAAAAATATTATATCAACAGAGAAAAAAAAACCGCTCGGAAAAAAAAAACAATAACCGTGTTTGTCGTATAATAATATTATATAGGCATGTATAAGTAGTCGCACGATAAACTCTATATATTCATATTATATACTGTACGTTTAGTTTTATTATTAAATATAAAGTTCGTGATCTTTTTAAATCCTAGGAAATAATCGCATAATTTATATAATAATATAGTGGGGTCATTAAGATATTTTATGTATTTGACAAATATTTGTATTTACAAAAGAAATCTCAAAAATATTCTAATAATACTTTCATAAAACATTATTGTCAAAATATGTTCATTAAATATAAAGCATTTAATACCGAGTGATACGTGGTGTGTAACATGTTTCTTTCAAGACGTATTACTACGGCAATAACCAAAGCTTTTTAAATTACAGGAGGGTAGGTAGACGTTTGTAACGTTTATAATATTGAATCAATATAAATTCTTACAGAAATAAATTCTATTCATTTTCTTTGTGGTTAATGTACCTAATAATAATCCACTAAAATTCACTTGGATTTTGGACGTTCTAATAATAACTTCCCTTAATATTAATAATTACATTTTTATTATCGACTAGAACCGAAGATATATTTTTAATAATTGATAGTATGACCATAAGAATGCTTTATCATAATAGTAAAAATAATTAAACAGTAGTTATTTATTATTTGACAAATTTATATTGCAGATCCATCTATATATTTTAAAATTATACATATTAATATTTAAAAATGTTTATAGTTTTATCTCACATTATTACTTTTGAGTGTAGAGTCTATTATGGTGTCTACGGGTTTAACCATAATATAGCTGCATAAACATAAATTTACGTACCTATATTTTACTCTTTTTAAGATGTTTATTTAATATAATATATATGTGGGTCATTTTTATAATTTATTTTAAACTAAAGGTATATTGGTATAATAATTTACACAATATTGTTTATAAATTATAAATGTTAAATTTATCAAAGCCAATAATGAAAACAAATTATTTCCTTATCATTGGTTTCGTCCTTCAATTACGAGAAAACTGACGCCCAAATTGATTATGATATCATTATTAACACAACAATAACGATAGAATAATAATATTTGTGAAATATTATATTATTAATTGAATATGCATTATTCCATTTAAATATAATAAATAGGACATGTGTATTTATTTGTAAATTTGTGCAACGGCCAATTATTATAATAAAGAATACAAGTATATTGTTTGGAATTGTCAATAAAATTCGAAATGACCTTGCTAGGCAAAAGTTTTTCACTCCACTAGACGACCTCGGCATAAACAACATCGACGACAGTATAGTATTTTGACGGGCGCGACATGCGAATATATTTATAATTTTATTTGCCATTTTTTATCTCAAAAGTAATATATCATTATTATTATTGTTCAACACAATTGAATCATTCTTTACATATTCGGCAAGGTTTAGGGCATGTTTAACTGTGCAGGTTTCATGAAACATTAGTCTCGGCTAGCGGCATAACGATTGAGACAAAAACGTGGTTTTTGACAACTACGTATAGCAATTATAATAATAATAATAATAACTATATTGTCTTCTATGTTTACTATATTGAATATTAAACAACTTTTAAACGTTAACCCTAATGTCAAGGGCGTGATGTAGACATTTTTCAGGAGGGTGGGGGGCAAAATATTCACCTAGCTAAATTATGGTTTGTAATGTTTTCTTTCATAGGTATAGGTAATTTAGTAACCTAAAAATTATTAAAAAAATATTTATTTTGTATTACATAGTGATTATTAAGGGACTTATTGCATTTAAATATTTTTATTTAATTGTCCGATAAATTGCTTTTAAGTTAAAAAAATGTTTTAAGTGGTAACGAATTTAAAAATATCAATTTTTGTTTGCATATAGGTATAGAGATTTTCATGAAAACATGCATATTTTTATGGTTGACATTTTTTTATACATATATACGACATTTAGGACGATATACTTATTATTTAAATTAAAAAATTAATAATTATTTATGTAACATTTCAATATACGAGAAGTTAAAATAATGTTTCTATTGAACTATTTCTAACTTATAATTGACAATCGCCAATCCATTCAATCATTGTACAAAAGAAAATAAATTTTCAGCTATGGTTTTTCAAAGTAGCTTTCAACATGTGACGTAGGATGATCGTTCATCATTAATTGGCTAGTTGCTATTACAAAATAATAAAATGATTTATTTTTATTATTTTAAATTTTTTATCGAATTTTTATTAACTATAATTAAAATTTATATAGTTATTAGATATTAGTTATAGATATTTACATGCATATGTATACATTTACAATTCAATAAGTCTCGAGTCTAAGTAATTAAAATTATTGACCCAAAAAAGCCAAAGGGGGGAGGCAATGCCAGCGGACGCCCATGCGACGTGTAATATAACTTGTGAAATTACCTACTTTGTCGCTGTGTGTCGTCGCGTCACCCATTTCGTAACCTTCGACCATAATAATTGTATCAAAATTATTTTATCAGACATATTTATATCTACGTAACATTTTAATGACAATTTACCTAACTTTCTTACATAAGAAATGATTGAATTATTTTAAATCTAAGTGAAACGAGAAATGTATTGGTTTTACAAATATGTTTTTTTTTATGTCTGAAGACACTTTTTTTGGGAGAATTAATGGTCCAATTACTAGAAGTAGGGTATGATTTCGGTTGAAAATTTCATCTAGCTGGTACTTTATGTAGCAGTACTTTATTTCAAATTTTTCAAAAGTTTTTCCTTGGGAGAAAGTAAACTACCAAAAAATGATAGGAAAGTGGTAAAATTATGTTTTCTGTTAATTTGATTTAAAATATTTTGTGATGATTAATACAGTTTTGAACGTAGGAACTTGAAAATTTTTACATTAGTAATTACGTAGTTTATATACGTGGTAAAATTTTGGAACGGATTATTAGTATTGTATTACCATATTGAGTTTCGCTTAGAATTGTATTTCAGAATGCGCAATGGGCATTCAAATCTTAATTTTAATAAACTACTAATTATCCAGAGGACCGACGGGACGAAGGAGGAATGTCCAAAATAAACCTTCCCGCTTTTTTAAAAAATTATTCTTAAGAGATTCAGATGTTTTTAGAATTGAATTTCTTAAGTTATATTTAATTGAAAAAGAGATGGTTATTATTACATACCATCATCATGAACTGTTTTATTCTCTCTGGTAACTTAATACAAACATTTATTGCTAGTTGTGATGTAGTTTTAGCAACGACCACAATTGTATACGCACATTTGTATACAATAGTCGATTGACTGGGAAGTGGCAATCGCACACATACACATTTATATACAACTGCTTACTGGTCAGCCAGGTGTGATGACAGCTTGGTCAGGACGTGACCGGCCATACCTATGTATAAGTATTCCCTTCTTCGTTTTTTTTCTTTTTGCAATTTTCATTTGTACCTGAAAATTGTTATGAAGAAAAAAATAAGCTATTCGAAGAAAACTTATATGAGTAGACTAGTCGACGGCGAAGTAGAGAGACTGAAAAATATGGAAAAAAAAATTAAAGGAAAAACTCAAGTGGTTTCATAATTCTATATTGCCATTTATGTGACAACACGTATACATTTATGACGATATTAAATAATCTTCATCTTTTTTTTATTATTATTATTCATTCTAATATCACACATAGTATAATTGTACTGCATATGTGCCAGAGGTGTAAAACTCTGCTATAAAATGGAATATGTTTTAGTACCATATGATGATAACAACATTTGTAAAATAAATTCAACAATTAATTTAATTTGTAAGTTTTTAAAAAATACGAGATCGTGGGTACCTACAAATTACAATTAATAAATTATGTATACCTACATTAATACCTATTTTCTATTTAGATATTTTATTATAAACAATAAACATAAAAATTTAGCTAACTATTGTATATTTTTAATAAAGTATAAATTTATAAATTAAGTAAAACAAATTTTATAATTATTGATGAAATATGTGTATTATAGCTACTAGGTATATAATTCATAATATTGAATTAAAAAAATGAAAACAAACTATATTTTACTTATAATTTATTATAGGTAGTGATTATAGGTATATTTCATACCCATAATAAATATTATTATTAGTTACATGTATTGTTATTTATTTATTATACAAACACTTTTATTATAATTGTACTTATACAGTTATCATGATAATAAATCTGTTAAAAATGGTTTATATATTATTATTACTATGTATTCAAATTCTAATTTGAGTTGTTTCAAAGTTTTTTAATTTTGTCACAAATCAATAAAATTTGCAATTATAAAAGTTTAATTATATTAATATTTATAATTTTATATTTTTAATTGTGTATTCTGAGATTTAATTGATATTATTTGAATATTTGATATATTTATTGATTATATCTGTCTACTAAAATCTTTCGAACACATTGTAATAATAATTGTAAATTATGTACAAATATGTACAATTTTTTATAATATGTAGGTATTTTATAATATATAATGTATTATTAAATACACAATATTATATACATATTTAACTTTAATCCATTAAAAAATATATTATTATCTAATTAAAATTGTATTTTGTTTCAGGTGAGTTATTGTTTTCCTTTTTATGAGTAAATTATTATAATAATAAGATACCACCTATAAGGTGTCAATGATGAATGGTAAGTAGTTAGTTATGTTATTTTTAAAGTATGATTTGTTTTTATGTTTGTACCATAAACACGTTAATCGTGCTTTGTGTAATGATCAAGCAATTTAATTGCTTATATTATTATTATAATTATTATTGCTAATAATTTAATTTGATTAACATCGTTTGGATTTCACTGTTTTAATCACGATTAAAGTAATCGTGTTTCCACTAACCCAGATTTAACAGAAACATTATGGGATTACTATCCCTCGAGATTTAAAATCTCAACAGGAGTGTAAATAAACTAAAGAATAATAAGGCTCCAGGAGAAAGCAATGTAGTAGCAAAATTATTGAAAAATTGTAGAGAAGTACTGAAAAACGAAATATGGAAAATGGTCAATTTTATTTGAGAAAAAGAAATAATTCCAGCATTCGTCGGTATTATGCCCGGTGTTTAAAAAAGGAGACATACTGGACACTTATAGAGGAATTTCTTTATTAGATACATACTTTAATGTATTATCAACAATTCTCTTAGAAGATAACTTCATACGCTGAAGAGAGTATAAATTTATAGGACGGTACCAATGTGGTCTTAGAAAATGAAGATCAACTACGGATCAGATATTTATTTTGAGACAAGTGATGAAGAAACATTACGAATTCGACAAAGACCTATACATAGTATTCATCGACTATAAACGGGCGTATGATAGTATAAATAGGGAAGAGTTATGGAACATTTTGATCTACTTCGGTAAACCGATATAATACGTTAATATGGTAAAACTTCAATAACAAAACAGAATCAAAAGTGAAATATCTGGAAGAATTGTCATCAGCCTTTGAAGTAAACTCGGTTTATCTATCTAACCCAGCCCTATTCAATTTAGGGCTTGAAAAGGTGATACGAGAACTAAATCATAGTCATCAACTGGAAGTGGTTAATAAAGAAATAATATTGGCGTATGCAGATGATATTGCCATTTTAGGAAATTCTAAACAAGATGTCATCGAGATAATGTTTAACCTTTTGGCCGCCAGTAAAAGGATGGGAATTTTCTGATAACGAAGAAAAAACAAAATGTATGGGGTTTTCCAGGAGAGGAGAAGATCAGCTTCATCTACAAGTAGATAATATTACATTTGAAAGAATAGAAAATTTTAAGTATCTGGGTGAGAACATAAACAGTAATAATGGTAGGCATCAGGAAATAGTTGAACGATTAATTAGTCGAAACCAATGTTATCATAGCATCCAAAAGTTATTGAAATCTAAATTGTTGTCAGGGCCGTAGCTAGGTACTGACAAGAGGGCTTTTTCCAGGAGCGCAGTATTACAAAAGGCGCAAATTTAATGATATATTTAAATATAATTAAAATTTTTCATTACTGTATTAACATACATAGAAAGTTTAAGACACGAAAGCTTGGTTTTAATAATATTATAGCACATCGCCATAAAATTAATGAGCTTTAATTATAATTCATAATTTTTTATATTCGATTACTAGGGGCGCTATTACCCCTTGCTACTGCGGTGATTGTCGTTGAGAAGGTCGAAAACACTGCTCTACGTCAGCTATCTGAGATCAATAGTTATTTATAATAGTGAATATTATTATCAATAGTGAGACTTGGTCTACAACGAAAGATGATAACAAAAAAACTGGTGATATTTGAAAAAAATGTTTTGCCCGGTGTAATCTCTAGGAACATTTGAAAGGCGGAAAAACGAAATTATTTACCAATTGTATGGAAAACCGACTACACTAACGTATATAAGAATCATGAGAATAGAGTGGTTGGACATATTTGGAGAGCTGAAGATGATACATTAAAAAAAGTCACAACTGCAACGATACAGAAAAAAACGACCACTGGGTACACCGCGAACGTGATGGAAGGATGCTGTGGAGAGGGACATTCAATTGACGGATGTGAATGCATCTGTTGAATTAGTATTCAACAGGGGAAGGTGAAGAAGCTTACTTTTGACAGCTCAGAATCTTCAAGGACTGTTAATTTAAAAGAATTTCAACCCTATAACCAGTAAAATCACTTTACCTTCCACTGATCCTGCGCTGCTATAAAATAAGCTTAATACATTAATAAACTACAGTATACACGTATAATTTAAAATCGTCCATATGGTTATATGGGCGTACTTTATTTACAATGCGACTAATGCGTATATTGTAATAATTAATATGCATAACCAATGGACCAGTGCGCGATCTCCAAGGTCGGATAAATGTAGAATCGTGCGCGAATTGATTTTTCCACGCTAGCGATAGCGGCATCGGTGTCGGTGAAAGATTGACCGACGAGTTCTCCAATGTTTTCCGACACGCCGGGTATACACGTGTATTAATTTACTACGTCTTTTATATAAAAATTATTTATAGTCGTATTACTCGTGTGTAAATTATATGTATATTATATACATGTTTCTCGACAATAAAAATATCATATTATGTAAAGTCATCCAGGTTGATGGATATAAGTGGTTTCGTCCGTCGTCGTTATCGCTTGCCACCGTCGCGCCGCCGTCGTTCCGGTAATCATAGTAATTTGACGGCTGATGCTGTTGCGCCGGACCGGCCAAAGACGACAATAGCGGTCGAGCGGTGTGAGTAAAGACTGCGGCGGAAGTGGTGAAGAAGAAAAACGGATGGATAGACATTCCATTCATAAAATCTCTAGTAACAACGTGCGCGTCTATACATTATAAAATTTATAACATATTATATCTGTATGTATATATTATACACAGTATGATATCCCCTCGTGTTTTCCATTCAAGTCGTCATCGGCTTCGCCTAACAGCTGACCGATTCGTACATAATTTTTCGTGTATGAACTTCTATATAGTATAATTATTGGGTATCTTACCAGGTTTATTCTTCTCAATAATTTTATTTATTGCATATATTTTTATGATATATGATTATTACACATTTATGTGTAATCAATTCACATTTTACATTATAATATATATATATATGTATATATATTTTGAGTACCTACTTAAAATCAAAATCAAAATCGAAATCAATTGTTTTCGTATTAATTAAAATGTTGAGATAGAAAATGTGTAGTCTTGATTTTTTTAATATTGTTTTAACTCATTATGATATTTAATTTTAAATAATATTTATACCTATAGATATAATTACATTATAGTATTATACACATAACACGTTAAAAACGTAAACAGTCAGTAGTCGTGTAATATGTCCACTGTCTATGTATACTACAGTTTACCCTTTACACGTGTTGTCAACAACTGTGTCAGGAATACAAAACATTATTTCAATCGTTTATTGTAAATTCTAAAGTTTCGAAAAAAATAGCAACCAACTTAATATTATCATGTAGGTATAATGACTATAGTGCGTAATTTCCAAAATAATAAATCAATCTATAATATGATAACCTAACATATGGTAAGCAATTGTGTGCAAGTGTAATGTAACAAATTATTTTTAAAATGTGTATTTTGCTATTCAATACGATCATGCAGTGATTTGGACAAATTAAATATTAAAAACCAGGGGGAGCAATTGCCTCGTATTGCCCTTCTCCCCCTCGCAACGCTTATGTTTGATGACTGAAGCGGTTGTTCTTATTAGAAGAAATAATAATAAGATTATCATTTATGATATTATCTATATTTACCTATATTATTTCTTTTATAACTCAAAATATTTACCCGTTTTATATTATAATAATGTAATATATAGTACAACACTGGACATTGGGTTGCTAGTTACTATATTCGTATGACATATAATATTATACAATTTATTAAATACCTAATAGTTAATCAAAATCCAAAAATTTTGTAATTTTTAAATAATAAATATTATGTCATTATATTAGGTTTTAGGTATTTAATAAAACTTCGTAGTTTTATAATATTACAATACAATTTTAGTTGATACAAGATAATAAAATTCAATAATATTTTAAAAATCCCTATAGTTATTTTTTATTTTATTTTAAATAAATACATACCTAACTACTTAAGGATTTAGAAGTCAAATTATGATATATAGTAGGTACAATAAAATATAAACTAATAAATTTAATAATATTTTAAAATTAACCTACAACTACACTTCTATAGTCGTATACGTATAAAATCAGTATTTGGTATTTATAAACTGTAAATATATATATTGTTTTCGTCATATTAAATATTGCTATCCCGAATACTTAGATAGTTGATCTATATCAATTATTCAAGAGAATCAAGTTAGTATTTACAATATGTGCTATATACGCGATATGTGTTAGAGAATGAATTGTATGTCTGCTTACGCTTTACTGTAAACTGTAAACAGAATATATATTATACTCCCTAAGGACAAGTCTCGTTTCTGAGGCGGCAATGATGATGATGATGATGAGTCTCCCACTTGACCTCCTCGCTAGTCACCACGTCTATATCTAACGTTCGTTTTATCTTTTCTCTCCTTTTCCCTTGTTCCATCCACAACTCCAAATGATTAATCGTCTTGAAGCACCATTGTTTCAGGGCTAATCACTCGGACTTTTAACTTTGGCAGGAGATACGATTAGCCGGTTTTTGTGCTCGTGTTTTATCCCGATGAAGATGTATGAACTTGTCAAACCATTGTCCATCCGCCCTCTAAATAGTACATCTCTTCAACGACACTTTAACGGGATTATATCTCTCGTTTCGTATATACAATGACAATCTTAGATCACAATAAACAAAATTGTGGATAATTGTATTACTTTTTAATTTTTAATAAAAAATAATCACTTCTGACAATATTCAATGTTTTACTTTGAGTTTGTTGAGACATACAAAGTTAAACATAGCATACACATATGCTATATAATATAGTGCGCAATTATATATTTTATTTTTTCAATAAAGTCGTTTATATCTATTATATTATGATTATTGATTATGTGTGTCATGTCAACTTATCTATAATTTTAGATTTTATCTCTCACATTACACTATACACTACATAATATATACCTACTTTAATTTTTATTACATAAATGGATAAAATTACTTAGCTACATTTAATATGGTATGATAATAATTATTAAACATAATAAATAGGTACCTAATATAATTTAATAATTGCATTCAATAACCTATGTCCTATATCATAGCAAACTAAATTATGAAAAATTATTATAATATTATATTACTTTATAATTTAAGCTCACAATTAAAATTGTATAATATTTAATACCTAATTGTAATATTTTAAATTTGTGAATGGTTTTATCAAAACGATTTAGTTATGGTTTAGCTTTGAAATTTATCTAATATAAAATATAAAATAGGCTCTTTGTGTTTTTAACTTATTTATATTAATATGGGACTTAGAAATATAATACGAATCTATTACTTTTGACCTCTAGTAAACGATTTTATAAGCTCTAGTGTATAATGTTACTACTAGATAGCGCTAAATATCCCATAAACCTTTTAAGATATATCTTGGCCATAGATTGAAAACAAAAACAATTTATAATCGGTAGGTACATAATTTTTTTATAACGGACCAGAAATGTAATTATATAAATATATTATATATTTATTATTTATGTTAATTATAATTTAATCAATGTATATGTTAACGAAATTAACAATTTTATATTTTTAAAAATTTAAAGTATACTAGTTAGTTGGTTAGTATAGTTCAGAACATAATAATAAGACTAACGTCCAAATACTAATTATATATTTCTAAAATTTCTAAACGCTTTTTTCGGTAGAAACAATGGTCTGATTAGCACAAGCAGGGTATGCTTTTTATCGCAAATTGCATTTACATGGTAGTCATTTGGCTTATTTTTCGAATTTCTCTAAAATTTTTCCTTGGAAGAAGAAAAACTACAAATAATAACGGATAATCGGCAAAATTACGATTTCCGTTAATTTGATTTTAAATATTTTGTGATAACTTAATTTGTTTGAGTAATCTCGTAAATAATTTACACACGTGGTAAAATTTTGGAATGGATTAATTGATTTTCTGACTTATTATAGAGCTTTAAAATGTATCCAAAAATGTTTAATATTACCTGCAATTTTGAGTTTAACAGTATGAAAACAGTATTGAAGTATAATCGTATACTACTTAACCCATTTACAAAATATTTTAAAAATCGTAAGTCACAATTTTTTTGTATAAGCTTAGAAAATTAGAATATTAAGTAGAATTGAATATTATGATATTTTTTGTATTTCTAAAATCTGAAGACACTTTTCCAGGTAGAAATAATGGTTCGATTAGTACAAGTAGGGTATGCTTTCGGTGGAAAATTGTATGTAGTTGGTACAGGTACTTTTAGATCATTTTTCGAATTTTACAAAATTCTTTCCTTGCGAGAAGAAAAACTACCAAAAAAATACAGAAAATTTACGATTTTCACGGAAATCGTAATTTTGACGAAATTGATTTTAGATTTTAATGATAACTAATGCTATTTGAATGTAGGGTTTGTAAATTTTTTCCAGTATTCTCTTAGGTAGTTTACACACGTGGTAAAATTTTGGAACAGCTTATCTGCATAAAATATTGTATTATATTGAGTTTCGCTGAGAATCGTATTTTCCAATAAAATATCATTGCATTTAAATCTTAATTATAATGAACCATTAATTTCTCTGAAAACCGAAGTGACGAAAAACTGACGGAGGAACGTCTTATCCTGCATTTTTTAATATTTATTGTCATTTACGTAAAATTACCTATATTTTAAAAATGTATAAACATTTTATTCATTTATTTTGTTTTTAATTTTTATAAGTGAAAGCCGTTAGATAAATGTTTAATCTTAACGTGTGAAATTTGTATACTTACATAAAACAAAATGATATAATAAGGATAAATTTCATCAAAGCGATTAATATGTGTACACATGAGTAATTTAATTAATACCAACGCTTTTACCTCTCCTATAATTTATCAATAATATAATACATTGGGTATATTATGAAACTGGTTATACTAAATTATTTTAATAATACAATTAAATAACTTTCTATACATTTTTCCCACATAATATTATGTTTAAATCGGTAATATTGAATAACCTTACATTTATAATTGGATTAAAATTATTTACTTATTAATTCTAATAAAATAACTCATATTTTCCCACCATCCCTACCACTGAATTCAAAATATTACATAGGTACCTAAATTTAGTTATATAATTATTGTAGATCAGATAAACAAACATTTAATTTTTTTTAATCTAGGTACTATAATAATATAAGTTATATATTGCTATTATATATTTATATTGTTTAATAAATGTATAAATATTTAAATAATAATAACATATTTTAAAATATAAACAAATTGCACTTTTAAAAAAAATATTAAATAAAATAATAGTAAATTAGATCAATATCATAATATATAGGTACTATTTACAAACTATTGTTCCTCCTATTATATTTTGTTATATTATAACTATTATATAGATAGTTATAATTTTAAACTTTCTTCAACTTTATATACTTTTCATACCTAATATATTTATAAAAATTTACCATAAGTAAACAAAATAATTTTTGAGTAGATATAAATAAGTTATTTTTTTTATTTTAGTTTAATAATTAATTAAATACAGAAATACAATTAGTATAATTTTTAAAAGATTAAGATTAAACGTAAAAAAAATATATTATCTCAGATATAGTACCTAAAATATTTAATATTTAATATTTGTATATATATATATATATATATATATTATAAAAGTACATATTATATATCAACATGATATATGTATATAAATATCATTATCCGGGAAATAATAATCTATAAAAATGATATAAAATATTAAAATTAGTCATTATTGTTTCGAATTTAGTGTCTTTACGTTTGCATATGTTCATACAATCATCTTGATGTAGGTAAGATAGACCGTTACTTAGGACAGTATTTTTTTTATGAAATATGAAGCACTGGAATTTATAATATAATATTTCGAAGCAGAAGGACAGCGTTTATAGTTCAGATTTCAAACATCAAATTATAATATATAGCCATCAATATGGGAAATAGAAATTATTTAGGCGTTATCCAATTCGGACTTGCAAGTTAATTACTCGAAATTAATACAAATATAATTTATGTCTCACAACAATAGTGTTAATTTATTATAATATATAGGTACTATTTTATTACAACACTATTAACTCTATCAAGATTCAAGTTTAATTTTAAAGTCTTATTAAATGGATATTTAATTATACAATACATAACTTATATACCTGTTATACTTTTTTAATACTTATTTCTTAATATATTTATTTTATACTTCCTATTCAGCTTTGTACGATTCTGAGCGAAGCGAAAAATGTATTGCTTTTATAATGACATGTCCTTATTTATGTATTTTATTATCAATTTTTCGAATTTCAGAAAAGTTTATCATTCCATTAAAAAAAACCACAATAAATGTTTGAAAAACTGAAAATATTCACGGAAACTGCAATTTTGACGAACTTGTTTTTAAACATTTTATGATAAGTTATCATTGATAACTAATGAAATTTGATCGTAGGAACTTGAATCTTATTTTGAGTATTGAAATAGGTATTTTACATATTAGAAAACATTTTGGAACTATAACATTGATTTTATGCTTAAATATAGAACTTTGAAACTGACATTTTTTCAAAAATGTAGTTTTTTCTAAATAATGTTCTATATTATCATATATATTATAATATTACATTACCCAGTTTTAAGAAATTCTGTAAATCGACAGTCAATAATGCATAAATATTTTTAGTTTTATATACACTGAGTTGAAAATTTAATGTATCCTATAAAACAATGTTTCCAAAATTTATATTTTATAAAAATGAGTAGTTTTTGTGTTTTTAAAAATATGAAGATACAATTTTAGTAGCAAATGTGGTTCGTTACCATAAATGGGAAATGCTTGTGGTAGATTAATTTGATCTAATTGGTACTTAACTTATAAATTCTTAATAGTTTTCTAATGAATCAGGAAAAGCTATTAAAAGCTGCAGAAAACATCAAACTTCGCGGAATCTACATTTATGGCGAATTTGAATTTTATTATTTTATGATAAAAATTTTTTTGTTTCACATTAAACATTATTCGATAAATAAATAAAATATAAATAAAAAATAATATGATCAGTATATTGTATATTTTACTGAGTATAGCTCAGTAACATTTATTCGAATACGAGTACAATATGATTGCATTTAAATCTTATAATTATAATATAACATTCCACCAACAATTTTTACAAGGTCCGAATGGACGAAGGAGGAGCATCTGGAACAGTGACTACCCAGCTTTTTAAATTTTTTATATTATTAATTTATTCTAAATAAATTGTTGAGCTGTTACTAAATAAGCTGCTGTTAAACGGAAATAATAAATAATCAAATTAAATTTATATTATAGAAAACAATTATCAATGACTTGGATATAAGTACTTTTGTTCATATTATACCAAATTAATAACTAACTTTTATCATTTAAACTTTAATATATTTAAATGTGAAATATTTAATATGATTTATGTAATAATTTTAATTATAAATAATACTTATGTACCAATAATTTTTAATTTAATAAATTGTGGGAATGATTAGTATAGGTTTATTAGTACCTACTCGTATTTCACAGAAATGGTGTTATTTCATATAGAAATATCTTAATTAGGTAGTGAACTATAATTAGTTGATGATGTTTATTAAATTTTACAATCATAATTGAATATATTATGGTTATAAGAACATAAAAACTAATTATTGTAATTGAAAATATTTTGTAGGTATCTAGTTAATTGGCTAAAATTATTTTTAAAAAGCCAATAAGCAAAGTACGAATTTACGTTTAGCAATAATTAGGAACATACCTACCTATAGGTATTTGTTACGTAAACTTTATTAATTGTTTTATATTAGTATTAATTATGCAAAAAGTTTGTATAATGTTTTTTAATTTTATATTTCAAATTTTATTAAATAACATATAAATATTATACCTTAATTAAGTATAGATAATTCGTATATCCAATAATTAATTTTAAATTAATGTATATTATATTACATATGTGTTTATACGAGTCTAATAATATTTAACCTCGTTAGGTATATAAATTTATTGTATTAATAAACGACACGTCATATTATTATTTAATTTTGTCCAGTGTCCAATCAAAACATTATTCCACAATATAGACTATTGACATAATATACATTAGGTATGTTGTATGTGTACGCCTATAAATATTATAATAAATTCATATCCACTTGGAAACTAGCATACAGTTACAATGCAGCATTAAAGATTATAAAATGTATAAGTATAGTAGTACTATATTTAGAATTAACAATATTTTATTGAAAATTAAATTCGTTAGCAAGTTAACTATAGGCGTATTTGAGTATTGCATTTCCATTATAATATGTGTACCTATAGATTAAACAAACAAGTCGACACAGATAATATATTATAATATATACACTATACAGGGTAATTTTTAGTACACTTTTTAAATGTTATTTTTAAGAGATTAACGACTAAACTCCAGACACATTTTGTTGTCCTGTACAGTGTGCAAACGTGACCAGAGGGAAGGGCAAGGATTTGGTTGGCGGACGATCGCTGAGATCGATGGGAGGAAGGGGCAAGTTGCATTTTAACCACTACAGGAGTGCGGGGGAGGGGGGTGTTTCGAATTAACTGGTGCCCACTCGGCCCGTCTTCCACCCCCGACCGTGTCGATACCCATCCACGGACCTTTCCCATTTTCCGCGAGCTTTCTGCCACCACCAGTTACTACTCCCTTCATGCATTTAGTCATAGTTGGATTTTGCGAAATAAAAAAACGCGCAGGAATTTTTTTATCGATTCCACCGGGAAGCTTATTTTTCACTCTTTTTTCCCTTCTTTCTCCGCAATTCACCGTCCCGGCGCCGTCCCGGGTTTTTTTTATACCTCTCCTCCTCTGCCGTATCATGTCCAGACACCGCGATTTTTTCCCAACACATGACTGTCGGCTCATGAAAGGGCAGGACCAGGGTAAAAAATCCGCGAGCAGAGCGCGCTCCGACGACGACTCATCCAATCACCTATCAAAACAAGACCGGCTTTTTTACTCGGTACCTATAGTTTATTTTATTTTACCTTTTTTTTTTAGTGGCCACAGTCCGCAAGCATTTTTAATTTTTTTTTTTAGTGTTTTGACGGCTACATTTTTAGTCTGTTTACCGTTTGTAATAACGTGCTTCAGCATTCTGCTTAAAATTAATTTAGTATAACCTAACTTTCATATAAGTAATTTATTTAGGTTATTTGTTCATAAGGTTTATAAAGAACTTATTGTTATAATCGATTGAACAATTTATTGAAATATATTTATTTGTGTTAAAGAAAAATGTTTATAAATATAAACTGACGCAGTCAGTCACGTTTTATTCAATTAATCAGATATATTTTTCTAATCAGTAAAAAGCCTCTCTGTTGTTACGAATAATGTGTTTGAAAGGATAGTAAGTATTTTAACATTAAGCCAAAATATAATTTAAATCAATTTATTTAAATTTTTAATGACCTTAACTTTGTATACGTGAATATATTTTATAGTAGATTTCCCTGTCGTCTTAAATCGTCTCACGTATTTCAGTGTTTTAACTTTTCATAATATATATACTTATGTACTCGAATGGTCAAACGTACCTTAATTTTTAACAATTTGGACTATAAATAACTATATATAGTAATAGTTTATTACTCTGGATCTTATCCTAAAATTAATTAATTAAAATTAAATTTATTTTTAATTAAATATTGTAAAAATCTTATATATAATAAATATATAGGTAATATGGTAATTATATTATTATTTATTTATTTTAAATTTAAACAAATATATTCATAATTTTAATTAAAAATTGAAGTATAGCTGTATAATTTTTTCACTGTACATATAATATTTAATAATAATTTTAAATTTTTTACTCTTTTAAAATACTTTATTACATTTTATATAATTGACTTCCATAGTTTTATTTAAAAAGGAATTACAGGTATATATTTTTCATTAAAATGTTATTGTTCTTTAATTAACTAATTAATATCTCGACAAACTTTCAATAGTCACATAATATGGTCTCAAAGATATTTTTTAATATACTTGTATGAATGGCACAATGTAATCATCAATTATAGACTTGTAAAATAATAAGTTATTAGAGATTTAATTATAAGTTTAAAATATTAATTCAATTTTGACTTTTCTAGTCTTTTGGTATCTTGATATATTAAATTAAAAAATTAAATAAGACTAAAAAGTGTGTTCATATTATAGGTATTAAATTTATTTCACTTAATCATATTTAAATTATTTTCGGTAAATCGCATTGTTTAACTTTTAAGGTTTAAACAATTGTAAATACAAATGTATAGCACAAGTCATTTCAAAGTTATAGTAAACGGTTATTATTTATATCTATCTATCAATGATAAAGAATAAAGAATAATAAAAAAAAATATATTCATTAGAGGTTAATATTTGACTACGATGTTCATGGAAATATTACCAAGTTGACATAATTAATGTTCGTAGACTTGTAGAATGTAATAGTCATCAGTAGAGAGAATGACCAATGATTGATTTAAAAACTACGTAATTGTTTACAGTTTACTAAAATGTAATTTTCAAGAATAATAATTATTCATATAAATCATTTTTATAATTATTATAAACAAATTTAAGTTTTATATTTTATATACATATAATAGTTATTAGCTAGTATTTCATAAAAATATATTTATTTTTATTTTTAATTAGTAAAAACAACTTTTTATTTAGATTAAAACATTACTTTAATTTTGTCTTATAGTAAAAATAACTAAATAAGTACCTATCCAAAATTAAATTTACGATATTCATTTATAATTATTATAGTCAATATTTAAATTGGGTACGGGACTGTGATAATCTCTTTATTTGACAGTTAAGTTTATAAAATATTTTGTTTATTTATTAGTTACTACACATTTAATTATAAATATGTGTATGAAATAATGTGGAAATGTATAATTGATATTTGATTTAATAATACATTTTAACTTGGATAAATAAATATAAATAAATTTTTAAATGAGTAAATATAAAAATTATTTAATAAATATAATATTTGATAGAAATTAAATAATGAAACATTAATTGAAAGTAATATAAATATTAAATATATTTTGTTAAACAGGTAAAAAAAATAATAAGCACGAGCGAGTAATTTACGTATTTAGTTAAGATTGATTCAATACTCTTTATTAAATTTAATTTACGCAGCGTGAGAAAAAACAATGTATTGTTTTCTATATATAATATCAATTTAGTAAATTTTGTTTGCTTAAAGTACTCGTATATAGATTTGTATGAATGTTTAAAATATATATTTGATACTATACTATATACAACTATACAAGTATACGTGTTTATGTAATTTGTTCTATAATATAAAATTATATTTCATTGAAAGTTTCGATTGTATTCCCACGACCCACACACATTTTATCTACATAAAATTATTTCTCTCTCTCTCTCTTTCTTTCTGTTTAATAAAAAATATATTATAATTTAATACAATTGAAAATTTTGCTCAACACGATTTTTGTGTAATAAAAGCAAACGGAGAGAAAACCAAACTGGCGCCTTTCGGGTGTATTTAAGATGCTGCCTGGCGTCTTTTAGGATTGCATATGAAATGGGGTAGTCATTAAAACACACTATTGCAATCGGACGTATACGACCTAGATCTGGTAGCCAAATGCATTAATAGTGGTATTATGAAGCTTGAAAATGGATTAAACTAACAATAACAATTAGTCTTTGAACGGAATATTTTTTTAAAAGCATACGAATTTCTATCCAAAATCCTTTAACTTATTTAACTCCGGTTACAAACTTACAATAAATAAGTTTGTATACCGATAAGTGTTTATTATTTATTCATCTCAATAATAATACTCACAAAGTACAATGTTATGGATGTTATGATTTAATTTTTAAACCTCATATAATTTATTGAAGATGCATTTATTATTAAAAGGGCTGCAGCTTATAACCAGAAGGTGGATGTTAATTCTTCGTCCCTTTGGTCTTCAAAGAGAAAAGTGTTGTATTATCATTGTGATACAAATTCAATGATTATTTTGACATTTGAAAAAATGGTTTTTAAGAAAAATTAAAATTGTCTTGAATTTTAAAATTTCAATATTTCGATAAAAAATAAATATAAAGACTTCAAAATTTAATTACCCGTATAAAATATTTATGTGAATTATTTAAGATAACTTTTGTGAAAAATTTGAATCATTACATCTATTATTTCTTGAGTTATCATATAAATTGTAAATTAATTTCATTAAAAATACGTTTTTGAGATATATAATGTTTGTTGTCATTTTTTTGTAGTATTCCTTACGCTTAAACATACTATAAAAAAGTATAAGAATATGCTAATTAAACTACCAACTATTGAGAAATCTCAAACATTCTTCGCACTCTGGTGGTATTTATTTGAACTAGTGGAACTGGGCACCCATTATGATTATTAGTTAATCGTTCATTATTATTTTATTTATTTATTACTTATTAGTGTAAGCATGGTTTAAGATATCCGTTTATATCTATAACCGTGGTGTAAAGTATGATTAAGTAATTTATTAAAATAAGTAAATAAGTTTACTTATATATGGTGTAAAGTAAACCACGTTCACAAATTTACCTACTAAAATATTAATAATCATTAATTACGAACATTATATTATTATTATTATTGAAGTACCAATAATATGATTATTATTATTATTTGACAATGAAATTCTATCCATTTTTTTATAAAATACAAATTTAAATAGCTTAAGTTCTATGAAAAACGTTAATTTAAAAATAAGAACAAAGATATTTACAGAATCATTTCAATTATCATATAACTACAATCTACAACCAACACCATAATTCACATTACACATACAACAGAAATAGTTTTCAACAGACAAAAGTATAATAATACCAATATAACTAATATTATTATTCCATATTATTTAATATTTGAGCCATTAAAACCATTTAAAAGAAAAAAAATAATCGCCTATTGTATATAAATGATTAATTCTATATTTTATTCAATATAGATCAGGTAGAAGATTTAGGATTAATTTGGACCATAGTCTCTTTGATATATATTTTGAGTGAAGTTTGAGGTAAATCTTAAACTCAGACCATGCATTGTTTTGTTTTAATATGATAATAATTATAAATGTATATTTTCACTATTAGTTTGCATATTTTTTAGTATTTTATATATTATATTTTTATTAATTATACTGTTACTTATTTATTTTTGATTATTATGCCTATTATTTATTAATAACTATATGTATCTTAGTAAAATTTCCATCAGGTGTATAAATATATAAACATAATATTTCGTTGATTAATCAAGTAAATCTCTTAATTGTCGAAAATATTCTATTATTTCCTATTTCCGTCATTGATGGCCTGTCCAGTTCCCATCGCCGTTTTGAATACGCCGCTTAAAACTCGAATTGCCAATATTCTGTCTCATTTAAGAAAGGTACGGTGTCGGACGAAAATTGGTCGGCTAAGCACATCTCCACAATTCACCTTATCTAGTTCCCCTTTCATTCCACAGCAATTTGTTTATGCGTATAAAAATAGCATGTATAATTGGCGGCGGCGCTGCCTTGGAAAAATTCGTTTTTAGTCGTGATATGTCGGCATTGTTTGGGTGCGTGAATTGAATTGTCGACTTAGCTGTGGTTTTTCTGTTAGTTTACATGCGGAAACTGTACCTTTCTTAAATAGTAATACCATTTATATTAAATTATCTCTATGATGATTAATATAACCTATTAATATAATCCTATTATCATTGATTATAGAATAGACTATTCTATAATCAATGCTATTATATACATATAATTAATATAATAGGATGTCTAATTTAACCTACTTGAAGTGGTCAAATCATTCAATCCTCTATTTATACATTATAATGTATTAAATTTATATGAATCTCATTTAACTATACAATTTTTAACTATAAGTAGTATAATATGTACTTATTTCTTACCTCTTTCTCTTTCTCTCTCTTGTATATATATAATATTTCTCCATGATGGCGATTTTTTATGTGTTTGAGTCATGAGCGTGTTATGGGGGAGTGTTAATTTGTTTTTAAAAAACAAATTGTATTGTATTAATTTACATTTATTTTAAGAAATACTTATTAACTATCAATATTATTGAAAAATATGAATAATAATAAATTAAAAAGTGTTGAAAATTCTGTTGTGGTTGAAGAACTTATATTTCATTGTCTATTGTAATACTGTATATCAATAGTCATGTACCCGTATTTTTAATTTGAACTGTCAATCTGTCATCTTTATTATTTCCAATATACATTATAAACATAGATATAATTATATACATAGAACATAGAAATTGAGTATTATAGAGACTGATGAAGTATTTTTCGTATTTCTTCATATGGATGTTTTATAACTATTTGTTAAATTTTATATTTATATTTAACATATTCTATTTCACCATTACCACGTTAATTGCCAATACGTCAAGATACTCATAAATAAACATAATTTAATATGAGTGAAATAAATAAAAGGGCGGCATTAAAAATTTGTTCCCAAGCAGCAAATTGGTTAACACAGCACTGGTTCGAGTGTATCAAGTAATCACTTAGTGACAAAATGTTTAGTATGAGTGATGAAAAGTATATTACAGATAGTATTAATTAATTAATCAATTTTATGAAAAATATTTTAATGAGGATAAATTAAAACGTCATGGAGATATGTTTTAAGATATAGCTAAATCTAGGGAAATATAAATTAAGACAACATAAGATGTCTTAGAATTTTTTAAATCAGAAACACCAATTCAAGACATATGTGAATTTAATCAACTTCTCAAAATATTTTAACAATTTCAGTTTCTACATTTAAAAAGATTGTTTTCTGCAAATAGAAAATTAAAAACACTTATTTAAACACCATTATTTACACAAATATCATATACATATATACCTATATATATATACGTGTGCGTATACTATTTATTTATGTATCACAAAACTACTGTAGGTTTATGTATTATGGTGGTGTCTTAAAATTTAAAAGCACCCAATGTTTTTTTGAAAACTTGACGCCCATGCAATTTTTGCAAGAGAATACCATTCGAGATTTAATCAGTTTACAAAATCTAAAATTGTCAAGTTCAATAACTATATCAAATTATTTATATTTTATATCAATTACAGTGTTTAGAGGAATCAAATAATGAATCTGATGAAACAAATCATGAAGAAGATACATACAATTGTTAATTTTAAATATATTATATATATAATATTAAATACATGTATGACTTAACAATTATTTTTCTGATTGACGTAACTCGCAGATGTATATTAATCAGTATAATATAAAATGCACAAACAAAATCTAAACTAATACGATACGATACGATGTAAAATTTTGGTTTAAAACATACTTCTTATATATTTTTTGTTGTTTTTTTCTTGACGAGAGATGTAGGTTTGTAGTTTCAATTTTTATCATTTTTCTTCTTTTATCCACTATTCACATAACAACGTATGCGATGTTGCTCTTGTATTTCTTATGTAGCACATTATTTGTAACATGCCACAGCATGGCTTTTGTTTTCTTTCTGTACCCAATGTCACAGGGAAATACTGGCGGCAATACTGTTCAGGCGGGGAAAACGAAAACAATTTCCAAAATCCACTACCAACGAGTGTTTTGTTTTCCCTGGCTTCCAATAGTGTTTCAAGGCACGAACAATACAACAAAACAAAATGAAAAAACAATATTTTTTGGAAAACAAAAAATAACATTTTAATAAAAAATAAATAAATAAAGAAAATGGAACAAATTTAGTTTTCTTAATAAATAAAAATATATATATATATAATATACAATTTACATTCTACAACTCGAAATTTTTAATAATTAGTAATAATAATAATGATATTGCTACCAATTATAATATTGTTACATTCAAATATAACTGTTTTTTTAAGTTGTATACTTATATATTATATGTATACTCGTAGATATAACAGTATCTTCTTTAACATTTTAATTTACTATCTTAATTACCTAATAATTTGTCATTAATCATAATTTTAGTTTAAGATAAAATTAGTTAAGTCAAAAATACATATTATAAGTATGCATTTATCATTTATAATGTTTAATTATAAAAATAATATTTTTTATTGGTTTTAAAATAAGTTATAAAATAATAATCTATTATTTTAATTATAAAATATCAAATATTATTATAATTTTATATATTCTTAATATTAGTTTAAATTTTTAAAAAAAAATATTTATTTTAGTTATATTATAATTTATAATCATGTAAATACGTTTAAGTTAATTATTAAAAATTTAAATATTACATGTATTGTATAAAAATAATTAATGTCGATTCACAAAATAAACTCACATCGTGTTTTACTAATAAAAAAAAAAAAATTAAATAGCATTTTAAAGTAAATTATAGTTTAAATTATATTATATTATAATATACGACTGGGGGTTAAATTATAGATACTTATTTTAAAAGTATTTTACCGTCTAAAATAATTATATTTCTTCATTAAAAATGTAATATTTATGCTGTTATACATTAAAATTGTATTGTTTTTATCACATATTTTAAAACAGAATATTTAAATACTTCATTATTAAAATTATATAAATTTCAGTGATTTTATTACTCATAACCATTTAAGCAAAATTGATAAAAATGCAAAAGCTTAAAAAACTATACACTCTTTATTTTAGACGTTTTCTTTGTGAAATATAAAGCTTTTCAATTTTATCATCATATACGATATACCTATAATATGTTTTATACATAAGTTAAAATAATACAATTCTTTCTTTTATAAGAGAGTTATAAGATTATAAGAGTCTATAGTTTATTTTTCACTGTCTAGAAGCCATATTTTATAAAATAATGTGTATTAATTCAATTAAAATCATAATGCAATGTAATTTTGAGTGGTAGAATTATAAAGAATTGACATAAGTATGTATGTTGTTATTTTTTAAATATTAAAAATGAAGAAAAATATATAAATGCAACAATATATTTTTATTATTTATGTAGTTACATTTTTGGATGTTTAATACTTTAACTATACATAATATATAATTAAATATTAGATAGTTAGTTTTAGCTTTTGTTATTAAATTTATTAATTATGCCAAAAATATTTTTAATCATATATTCAATAATTTATTAAACGAACGAAATTTAATTTTAAATATCTATTGATATTTTTTTGAATTTGTATTTAGCATATGGAATCTAATATGAAATTTAAAATGACATTGTATTTATATATTTTTTTAAACTTCCTGCTATGACCCGTTGTCATATATTTTTTTTTAAATGAATTTCATGACAGGTTTCTATCGCGGCACCTTTGCGTGTGATTTGGGCGGAATAAATTGACACCTTGGACCCCGAATTAGCATACCCCGTATTCAATGATTGTTTGTGTTATTGGAAACCCTTAGTATTTTCGTGCAAACAAGCCGTTTATATTTATGATTAGGCGTATTTTTTTTTGTTTGTAATTTAAATATTTTATTATTATTATTATTATTATTGTTACAAACCAAAAAGGGTAACAAAAAAAAAACCCCCGTCTGAAAAAAGCCTTTCCGAGAGACTTAATGCGTTTAGGAAAATGAAATAAAATTGAGAGGGGATCTGTAAGCGATAGAGTGAGAATAAAAACTGAAGAGTTTTTCTTACACGCCCTTAATAGAAAGAAAAAAATAAAATAACAATGAGGATGTATTAGGCTCAAAGGGTGAATATTATACGAGTCAAACGATATTAAAATTTTAAGCTCGTCTCTTCTTTTTTAGTTATAAATCTAAAATATACATGCTTATATTTTATTATTATTATTTAACTTTTCACGAATACTTATGGTCGGATTTCTATTATCTACTTAAGACTTGTTAACAATAGCTAAATGCATACAATTAGTTTATGCCTTATTTAACTTATAATATATACTAATTAATAACATCACTTAGCTCACATTTAAAACATGTTTTTGTTTATGAAAACTTTTATCATAACCACCTGTATTGTAATCACTTATTTCATTTTATTAACTAATTTTTGTTATTTAATTTTTAGAATTTTAGTGTTTAGTATTGTACATACTATTAATAATGGATTTGTATACTTATGTGATTTAATAATAATTTAATTATAATTTCTATTATATTTACAAACTAATTATTAAATTGAAATGTAGTCAACAATTTTAAATAAAAATAATGTTTATGATTAATAATATTATTGATATTAAATGAAAATACATTAATAATAATAGTAATTATTATTAATCGTATGTTATTAAATGATTATAAATACAGATTTATAATAATAAGTATATACTGATAATATACTAATAGTATAATAAATATTCTTTAGCTCTATAATTATTCATATGTAAGCATATTAATTATAATTTTATTAATTTATATAATTTATTATTTTGAAGGATTATAGATTATTACATAAAAATGTTATGTATATAACTTAACTCTGTATACACTTGTATAAACTTTTTTTTAAATAAAAAAAAAGTCAGGAGAAATTTGTGAAATCTCACCATCTTACAAAATTGATTAATTTACATAGTTATTGATGTTATTATTTAATTTTTGTTTTATATAATAAAATTACATATTAATGCTAATTATTCATAGTTAATTAAATTGGTATTATTTGATAATAATAAGTAGTTAATATTTTAGTTATTTCCTTATTCCGGAGTATACTATGAACTAATTGTATTTTGTTTCTAATAAAATTTAGTTTTCTGTAATTTAAAAACAGTTTTAAATACCTAATACGTTTTATATAATATGTCTAGATAATTGTATATTATTATTACCATCGTTGTTATTATGGTTTTATCTTATTCGACAAAGAAATTCACTGTGATATTAAAAAAACTAACTTTACATAATTTTGTAACAATTATTAAATGAATAATAAATATCTAATATGCATACAATTAAAATGTTTTGAAATTTATAATATAATGTTATAATAATAATGAATATTAAAATAAATTAAAAAATATTTATTCATTCAGTTAATTTTATATTTATTAAAATTGTTATAAAATATTATGTCAGATAGATATTAAACCTATCCTTACTAAGGTATATATATATATATATTCCAAGTGTCTTATTTTTCTATTTTTTATTCGTTTATATTTGTGTTACTTATTACGTAATTATATGATTTCTCATTTTTCTTTCTATGACTTAATATTATACAAAAAAATGGGAAGATCAATTTTGGATTTTCCTCTTTCGTCCCTTTGGCCCTCGGAGGAATAGTGGTTTATTATAATTAAGATTTGAATGCAATGATATTGCATTAGAAAATACGATTTTGAGCGAATCTCACTATATTACAATACTGATAATCTTTTCCAAAATTTTACCACTAGTGTAATTTACTTATGTAAATATTCAAAATAAATTTAACGTCCCTACGATCAAAATTCAAGGCGTTAATACAAAATAATTTTTCGAATTTTCAGCCATCTTTTGGTAGTTTTTCTTCTCCCAAATAAAAATGTTTGAGAAATTCGAAAAATGAACTAAATAAAGTACCAACAAGATGCAATTTTCTACTAAAATCATATCCTATTTGTGGTAATCGGACTATTATTTCTACCCGAAAAATTGTTTTCATTCATAAAAAAAAATAAAAAACATTTTTGTAAAACCAATACATTCCTCGCTCCGCTCAGTATAATTACAATACAATCAGTCAATACAATTAGGTAATTATTAATATTTTTTTAATTTTTCATATATAGAATATCCTTATATAGTTATAACATCATAATAAGTATCTTTTACTGTGTTAACATAAAATGTACACCAAAGTATATAACTTGTTTGATTAAATACTTTTCATTTAAACGAAAAATTGTTAGTAAATACATAAACATTACACTTTTTCTTGAAGAAATATCATTTCAATTAGAAATTTACTAGCATTACACATCTTGTGAAATGTATGATATTGTATACCTCTTTTTCTGTCGCAAACTCATTCCACCTAAGCAATCCTGTTATTGGACATCGTCAATCGTAAATCGTTTTAGCAAAAGTTCATTATTGCCCACGATTTTGCATGCTCTTTTGTGTCTATTCTATGAAGACAGTGCAAGTTTTGTTTTGTTTCATTTCGTGTGTGTACGTCATTTAATATTCATAGTCAAATAGTATTATTATTATTATATATTATATATTATATGCGTCACTCATTCAAGATATACATACACAGCATAGTTGTTCGGATGCACAAACCGAAAAAAAATATATAAAAAAAACACACCCTTGACAGAAAAAAAAAATAAAAATGAGATAAAAAAATAAAAAGGAAACAAGAAAAAAGAACGCGTCCTCGGGAAAAAAAGGAAAATACAATAAGTGCACAAGGGCGAAAAAAATATATATAATAAAAAGTTGGGGGTTTGGGTAGGGGTGTGTGTGTGCGTGAACATCGATGAGTGGGACGGTGGTGGTGTAGACGTTATGTACCTCCTTCCATCCTCGTCGTCTATAAACTCGTACGATGTTTCCATTTTCCTTTGCCTTCCCCTCGCTACCCGCGACTCTCCTTTATTCAATACTCCTCACTCACACTCCACGCCGCATATTCACCCGCTCTCATATTGCACCTCCCCGACAACGTCGTCGTCGTCGTCGTCGCGACGATGCCCACCCCGTTCCTTTTCTTCACCACGAGTTTTATTTTCTTTTTCCTTTTTTTTTTTCTTTTTCCTTTTTTCTTTTTGTCTTGTATGTATCTCATGTGTGTGTGTGTGTGTGCGCGCCCGCTACGGACCGATTTTTCCCCTTCTCAGTTTTCCGGCATCGTTCGTTGTGTACGGTTTTTCCCAGCACTACTTCTTCCACACGTCACATACGAATACACATACGTGCGAAGACACGCGCTCGCGATCGCTCACTCGTCATAGTTCCTTGTAATTAATACGCGACTAAATTATTGTTATCGTTGTGGTTGCATCTGCATTGTTTTTTCTCGTTCCGTTATCAGTGTCACTGACCACCAGTTGAGGCCGAAGTAACAGCACAAATGACGACGCGACAGCGACAGGACGACGACGGCGACGATGACGACGACGATGACGATGTGGTTACGCGGTCACCGCCACTCGCACTGCAACGACCGCAGTTACCACCGCCGTCATCACCGTCACCACCGCGGTCTCCTGCAACTCCGACGCCGCTGTCACCTCTGGCACCACCGTCACCGATACGACCGGTACCACCGGATGACGTGACGAACAGCGGCGGATTGGGTATCGCGTCTGCAGCTGTACATGCGGCTGCTGCGGCAGCAGCCGCAGCTGCAGCTGCCGTCAAGTTGCGACCGACCGAGTCGTTAATGCTCAGCCCGTCGCTGTATTACAAACGATTGTTGGCCGCGAATGTAGCTGCCACGTTCGGCAAAGCCGTCAAAGCGCACCACCAACAGCAACAACAGCAGCATCCACAACAACTTCAGCAACAACAACACCAACACAATCACCATGGAGGTAGTCCCCATCACACCGTACAAAACTTACATTTGGGTGGTGTTGGTGGCCATCATCATCAACAGCAGCTCAGTCATAATATGCAGCAGCAACAGCAGTCGTTGAACACCGTTAGTGGTGTCGGGTCTGCAGGCACCACTTCCGGCGATGACGACGACGATGAAGACGATGATGAGGATGTTATTGTCGGCAGTTCTAGTCAGCACAAAATTGTCCGCGAAGAGGTGACGAGCGCGCACAACGTTTTTTCCGGTGGGATGGGTTGGACTTTGATGGCGGGCGGGTGGAAGGGTCTGTCGTAATTATACGAAAGGCGGCACCGTTTTGGCGCGATTTTCAACCACCACTATCGTCTTCACCGCGTCGTCTAGCGCGCACGTGGTCTTTATAGTTTTATTCATTACCACCGTCGCTGCTGATGTAAAAGCACCTTTTTCTTCGCGAGTATTTATTTTTTGAAATCATATACCGTATCAAACATAACCTCACACATTATTACCTGTTTGATTTTTTAATGTTTAATGCTTTTCAATAACCAACTGATAATTCCCACTTGACGTTCCCACATAAAATTTAGTCAAACGGTTGTATAATTTATTTAAATAATAGTTTTTAAATATCTTATAAAAAATAATATACGATTATTTTTTTTAAAAATTGTTTTGAAATATAAAATTATCAATTGAGAGTATCGACTATGATAAATGATATAAAAAACTATTAGGTAAATGAAAACAAAATTATATCTATTATTGTTTTAAAGAATAATATATATAAAAATATAATCTATTTTATTTAAAAATTAATATCTATGTTGTCTATGCATTACATATGCTGTACCTATAATTTATACCAACATTATTCATCTAATAATTAATACTAATAAATATAAGTAAATCTATATTACATTTTAATATGTTACTTATTGTACCTTTGGAGTATAATATCATATTTTTATTCTTTTATTCAGAAATAGATTACATAAAATATGTATATATTTATATATGTTGATATAAAAATATGTATTTATGTAAAAATCAATTGTAAGTTTGTTAATTACAAAATTATGTAAATTATGAATTTATAAATCAAACGATTTATGTTTAAAATGTATTAATTCCTTATGTGATTCATATTTACCCTAAGTATTATTATCGTTGAATAAAAGTAGATTTTGTTAACAAATTATATATTAGTTCGTCGTACCTTCAGAATTTTTGTGTGCAAAAATTATTTATGAAAGAAAATTAATATTATTAATTTTAAATAATCCTTAATTTTTGACTGATGCCCATATTATGTATATTGTTTACTAAATTATTATTAGGTATTAAATAGATGTAGCATAAAATGTAAACTATAATATTAATTAATAAACTAATAATAATTGTAAATTATTTTATAATTAATTTAGATAAAACTATAATAATCTATAATTTAATATACAAAATACATATACATATATTCATCTAATATGAAAAACCTCTATAATTTATATTCCATTAGAATTTTTTTTATTAAATATTTGTTTCAAAATATATTTTAAAATTATCGTCTATGAGTTTATAAAAACATTTGTTAAATTAAATTCAATAGGTTACAAGCAATTAAATAGACGATTTTTAATTTAAAAACCATTATTATTTTAGTTTAATATACTAATATTATATTACATTTTATATATGAAATGATTAGCATTTATCAATAAAACAAGATGTAGATATAATTTGAGTAGGTTATCTCGTTACTTACTGTTAAATTTAAAACACACAGTAAAAGTATTATGACGTGATTCACAAAAATATTGAGAGTTAGAATTATAGAGTTTAGAAATAATAATAAATGTAAAAATATATATTAATTGTGTAGCCAGTGGTGTATTTAAGGATTCTTTTCGGGGAGGTGTTCAGGGAATATTCTTTTCTCTGAAAATATAATAAATTATAGTTTGATTATAGAACCGTTTTAAAATTCACCCCTTCACATTAATATATTTTTTTTTACTATTGTCAATAATATATTACGTTATACACTTTTACGATTTCAGATGAGCCATGAGCCACATATTTCTTATAAAAAAAAAAAAAAAAAAAATTGGGGGTGTTTTAATCCCCAGGACATCCACCTAAATACGCCACTGTGTGTAGAAAATACATTTTAAACATGTAATATTAACAAAACGTGTACGCTACATCGAACGTTTAATATTTTACCATTTATATTTACTTCTTAAAAATGTACATACTTTATTTAATTTAATAAACTTTTTTGTTTATCTATGATAATTGTCTAAAGGTACTTATATCATAAATATAGTGCTTCTTATAGATGCGTTACCCTAGCACCACCAATTTTAACATGTTTCATTTACACATTTTTACATAATATGAGACAATTTGTGATCAAAATTTTAACTTGGTGTTGCCAGGGTAACGTACCTGTTTCTTGTTTTAAATTCTGATTGTTTAATTCATTGCTAATTATGAAATAATATTTAAAGTAAAATAACTATAATATAACATTTAAAAAAATTTTATATGCACATTCAGGAGTATGTCATAAAACAGACACAATTTTCAGCTTAGTATATTTAAAATCAAAATATTTATCATATATACAAAAATCTATATATATATATATATATATATATTATAATATATAAATACATCATATTTCTTCGATTTCACTCAAAATTCCAATTTCAAATGATTATTAAAAAAAATTTGGCACTGTTGATATACGAAATTTTTATAATTTAGTTCAGTAATATACGATTATGATCTATTAAATTTTAAAATCGTAAAATCCAATAAATTGTAAATTATATTGAAAATTATTGAGAAAAAAAATACTTTTTTCGAACCATTTCTAAGCCTATATTTAGGCATAAAATCAATGTCACATTTTTAAAAAATGTTCTCATATGTAAATTACCTATAATAAAGTAAAAAATAAATTACCATCGAGACAACGTTCTATTGAAAGCATACTCTTCTTATAGTAATCGGATCATAAAAAAGCACACATTATAAAACCAAACATTCTTCGCTTTGTTCAATATTTAATTTCATGTAAAATTAAAAATTAAATTTGAAACATAATATATTTCTTCATGCTAGACAGCTGCAATTATATTGTTAAATTATGGATTAACTATACCCACCCAACAATATTTTTTAATAACCTAATACATTTTTAATTTAGACTTCTTAAAGAATTTTTTTAGAATTTACATATTTATTGATATGCAAATTTTATTAGAAATAATATTTAGAAACTTCATCTTAAGAAATGATTTAACAATTTTTTTAATCTGTTCAGTTTACGCAGAATATTTTGTTTAATCTCATTTTTCATTCAACGACTTCATATTGTTTCCATTTAATAAACAATAAATAGTTGTTTATTCATTATACGAATTCTAAGGTTGAACTTACTTTTAAGTTTTATTAGCAACTATACAATATGTTTTAAGTATAAAGTCATTTATTGATTTCTAGAGCTGGAAATAATTGATATAAATAAAAATGAATCGCGAAACTGGTTGATTTGTGTCTCATGTGTTGATAGCCTGCACATTAAGATATATTATATAGGTACATATATATTTATAGTTTTAATTTACAAGGTCAAATAATATAATAATATTATTATAACATAATGATAAAGACACACGAGCGACGTGTCTTTGTAGCTTAGTTTTGACAGGATCACCACATACCAAATATTATTACATAGTCAGCTATTAAATTATTTTCAGAATGTCATTGATCGCTACAAGAAATAGTATTCGAAAAATAAAATATGTTTGGTAATTCTGTCGCGTATGAAATTGTTTAGTGTAACATCCAGGGTTTTACAATTTTATATAATTAATATAATTAATACATTTATATAATAAATGTAATTGTTTTTATGACTATTTCATACAATTAATTATTTATTAAAAATAAAATAAAATTTCAAAGAGTGTTAGTTTAACAATAAATCAATATTTGTTATTGATGTAATACCTATTAGATTGGAGAGTATCTTCTCATCAAATCATGAATTTGTATTATATTATAATAAAAACTTGATGAAAAAAAAACTTATAGTAGTAAAAATTACCATAAATTATGTTCATAATAATAATTAACCTATTAGCCAATAACTATAGAAAAAAAAAATTGTTTAGGTTATACTACTTAGAGAAATATATATTACTCATGATTATTTATTAAAAATACAATTATTTTGGTTTTTTTAATTTCCACATTAATGAATTTAATTAATGTTAAAAGAGTTAATGTTAATTTAATATCAATAATAATGTATAATTTAAGTTAAATATTTAAATATTTTTATTTTATAGTATAAAATGAATTATGATCAGTTGTTCACTAAAATACTTTTATTTGTCATTTTGTCAGGATTGGCTATTAGATGATAAGTTAAAATTATTTTTCTTATCCGTTATAAGTTTAATATCGATTGATTACAGAAATAGTCAATAATCATAATCTTATAAACTAAGTCTAAATTCTTAACTTAAAATTATTTTATTTGAATTTTTTAAGGAAATAATCATGTGTCACTTTTTTTTTTAAAAAAAGTGTTTTTCATAGTTTTTGTCTTTTTTTATAATAATCATTGATGGTAAAATTGTTATTTGTGAATAATAAATTGCATATTTGCATTATACAATTATTCATGCATCGATACTTTTTATGTAGGTATATGTGTACATCTAATACAGATAATAACTATTTACTACTTTATTTTTATAGTGTATTAATATTATAAAGATGCATCTATTTTTTCAATATATTTAATAATCTACAAACATATATTATTATTTATGTCCAAGCATAAAAATGATTTTAATAAACGATGCTAACTCGACGTTTCAGAATCTACACGTGTGGTATAACATAGGCTTTTTTTAACACAAGCCTATATATTATATTATTTGAAGGAGACACGCGTGTGCTGTCTGTTTGATATGAGAAAAATATTTGATAATAATATTTTGTCAAGTAATGGATGAAATCCTTGATATATAAGAACAATTTGAAAAATATTAGATTGTAATTGTTCTTAAACTACAATTATTATACAAAACATTAAAAATAATATATTTCATAATATAATATAATAAAATTATATTATAGATTAAAAGTACAAAATTAGCAAACTGTTTGTCATAAAATATTATTTTAAAGTCTTATTAGATGTTGCTTATTTGATAAATAAATAGTTAAACGGTTTACATAGGTAATCATATTATTATTTAAGTTTATATTATAATGCTATGATGGCAATGTTTAATGTTTAATGGAATACCGTGATATTGGTTGAAATGTTAAATGAATATATTCAGTTTATCAAACAAAATCATTAAATACATTTAAATTATAATATTAACTTACGAAAAATCGATTATATTTATGTTTAACAATTATTATACAAATTATTGTGATTTCTTTTGAAAGTAATTAAAATATAGGTTTTATAATAAAATATACTAAATTAATGAAATAATTCATTTAGAAGATTACCAATCGCTACTTCCACTGGTTGTGTGTTAATATTTGCTAGCTTTTATCTTAGTATATTTATCTTTCAATTATAAAATATATTTTGTTTGATAATTGATAATTTTATATTAATCATTTTTATCCTATTCTAACAGAATTTACAAGGATTATTACAAGTATATATTGAAAAATATGGTAGTATAACTACGTGTCATTTATGTAATTGTAAAAATAATTATATTTGATGATTAATAAGTAATAATTTATTGCTATTAAAATTACATTGAGTTAAGTTGATATGTATCATAAATTAAATATCTTACTAAATTTTAATTATTCTATTAATATTAAACTTTATAAACTAATATAATATTATCGTGTGTTGAAATTAAATACGTTCAAAGGGATTAGGTTGGCATATTAAAGTGAAAAAAAATTAGTTTTAATATTTTTTCATATTACATTTTACCAAGTGCAATATAATATATATATATATATATATAAATCTTGAAAAGTATTATTATTATTGTCATGTCCTTGATGACCTTTATTATTTTTTATTTTTGACAGAAGGCGGCTTTTCTGTGGCCGTCGTCGGAACAACAGGCTCAACAGCAACAGCAGCATCAACAACAGCAACAGCAACAGCAACAGCAACAGCATCAACAACAACTGCAGCAGAATAATTTATCCGTTGCAAGTGGACAGACTTTGCAGGGTTTGGGTCTGAACAACAATAATAATTCCAATAATAACAACAATAATAACAACAGCAATAATTTGAACGGCAACAAGTGCGGTGGCGTTGGTGGTGTTGGGTCGGCTGTCCACCCACAACACCACCTTCAGCAACAAGGTGGCGCGGGCACAGGAGCAGGCGGCACCGGTCTGGTGCACTGGATGTCCATGATGGCCGAACACATGAACAACGCTGCGGCAACACATCACCACCACCATCATCCACACCATCATCATCATCCAACGGATCCAGCCAATGCCATGCATTATATGTGGAACACGCCAACAGTTGATATGGTGAGTCATAACTTATAAATAATCGAATACATATAAATAAGTAGATCAATGATTAATAATAAATAACTCGCAAAATTAAATTTTTTATGGTATTAAATGGGGATACCATATTATTTACTGAATTTATTAGTAAAATATTTAGAAATTAATAAAAAATAACCATGAGAAATATTTAAATGACTGATTATTTATAGAAATAATTTGAAATATAATTTGAACAATTTTGAAAATAGTAAAAAATGAATACGATTTAAGAAGTTTATTTGAAAGTATAATACAATATTACATTATATTTAATTTTAAGTTGGTAGGTGTTTGATATTTGAATGGACGGCACATAAATATATAATTATCTCTAATAACAAAAATAAAATATTTAATTTTTTGATATTACGTATGTTCAATATGTTATGTTTTTATTTTATTAATATAATTATAAGCACACCTTGTTCTTTTAAATTGTTTACTCAATCATGCGCAGTGGCAGATATAGGATTTTTTTTTTTAGGGGGGGGGGGAAGCGGGCAAAGTTTTTTAAAATAATATTAAGCACATAATAATAATAAAACCTATATTTTTCTAAATATTTAAATATTTAAAAAAAACATTAGTGTATAAAAAAAGTACACATATATTATGTATATTATTGTATAATACTTATATTAATATAAGTAGTATATTAACTTGAGTATTAAACTTATGAGGGGCCCAGGCCCCTGTAGCCCCTCTCTTAAATTCGCCACTGATCATGTGTAATGTTTGAATAAAGTAAGAGTAAAGACTAAGAAGGAACATTGTACACAATCAACTATTAATTTATTCTACCTGCAAGATTAAATAAATTGATAAGTATGTAGTTAAAACTAAAAATACAATTTGATAGTGTAAATTAACATATTCAAGTCTATAACATTTTTTTTATTAAGACATATTGGTAATAATAATATAGATATGATAGTGATATTATATTGTAATATGTTTAATTTACCACAATTATTTACCCCAATCCATAATGAACATTTAAATAAAAAATCAACTAAAATAAGGATATCAAAATAATAGAATATGTAAGAATTATTGCACGTAATATAAATTTACATGTGTGAATTTAGCTTTTTAAAGCATGTAGAGTTTATAAGTACATCGAGTACATCAGAGACCCATATGTATTTGATTCAATAGGTATTGACCGTGATTCGATACAAATATTTTAATTATTTAATTAGTTTATACAATTATATATAGTTTATATTATTCCATACATAGTATAACAAATATTTTAGGTGGTAACCGAGAATCGTGAGAATTCCTGATTAGTTTACCATGATAATCTTTCCGAAAAAAAAAAAAAAAAAAGGACTGACGCTAATAAAATAAATAATAATAACATAATAAATCAAATCTATTAAACACATATCGTTATATAGTGGTAATTCATTGTATTAAAACACAATGAGTCGGTATAATTATATTCCGTTGTTTATAAAATTTGTATCGTATATTATTCGTGTCGTTATTTTAAACAAAATAACATAGATATGATATACTATTAAACCACGAACAAAAACATACTCATACATTCATGGTACATAACTATTTTTTCACTGAAATCGATTGATTCGATTTTATCATCCTCAATTAATCATAAAATAACATCTGGTTTAAAATAAATAAGTATAAAATAATATACTATATAGGTATATATCAATAATAAGTATAAATTATATAAAAATAGTTATAATATAATAATGATTATTAATCGTTGTGGTATAACAAAACATACTTTAATGAAATGTATAAATAAAAGATAAAATTATTATAATATGTAAACTGGTTTACAGAGAATTTATTTTAACACCCATCTATTTGCGCAAATATAAAGTTTCACAATTTTTAGACATACATTTTCGAATATATTATGCAAAACTTTTTTTCTTTTGATAATGTTTTGAAATTAAGTTCGGAATTCATTTATTTACATTAAAAATAACGAAAACTTAAACTTTGTTTTAAAAGTTAGTTAATGATAAGCCTTGAGTTTATTACTAGCAGAGTATTATAATGACAGTAAAGTTGTTTAAACAATTTATAATATTTTTTTTTTTTTTATAAATTATACAATATTAATTTTATATTAAAAATAAAATTTATAAAACATACATAACCTATATTATCTATATCAATAATCGTATAATGGAATAATTATAATTACAATAATTATCTTTAATGTACACATTTAACATTTTATAATAAATTATTGATATTTAAAAAAAATGTTACAATATGTTTAATTATTCATACCTATCGATAAATTATTATCTTTATATATTTAAATCTAGGTATAGTTAATAAAATTCAATAGGTAATGAAATATTAAATTAAATTATGTTGTAGTTTAAATAACTTTTGGATTGTTTAAATGTTATTAAATATTATACCGAGGTATATAGTTTAATAACTGGTTTACAATATAATAATACTATATATAATTAATTTACTACAAAATATTATTTATTTTCTGAAATACCTATTATTTATTAAGATAACTAACTAAAATTAAAGTAGGCAACTATATCTTTTATAGAATTACTGCAGATTAATAGTAAATATTGAATTTTTAAGTAGCCAAAAATTTAAGATCCTATATACTATTATATAAGTTAACTAAAAACTTTTTCTTAAAATAATATATTAAATAAAAATATATCGATATTGATATGTTCAAGTTTAAAACCTTATTGAAAACAATAGTTATACAAAACTATCGAGAAGTTTAAAAAATGAGCTAAATAAAGTATTAACTATATACAATTTTTTACCGAATGTATATCCTAGTTGTGATAATTGGACCGTTGTTTCTACCCAAAAAAGTGTCTTAAAATTTTTAAAAACACAATAATCAATAATCAATGTAAAATGTTAAAGTTTGAAGATCTGTAAAACAAAATTGACTTTCGATTATCAAAATATTTTGTAAATAAGTTTAGTAGTTTATAAGTAGGTTAGGTTCCTACAGGTTAGGTTCAGTTACAGGTTCCTGTACAATTTTCTAACCGTTAAACTAGGTAATAATGAATATATTTCAAAAACGTTCAAAACTCTATAATTAGTAAAAAAATCAATTAATCAATATTTTACTACATGCATGTAAACTATATATGTGAATACTCAAAAAAATTTCAAGTCCCTGTGGCAAAATTCAATTAGTTATCACGAAATAAAAAAATTTCAAATAACAGAAATCGTAATTTTGCCGAATTCCCGCTATTTTTTGGTAATTTTTTTATCTCCCGGGAAAAAAACTTTTGAGAAATTCGAAAAATGAACTAAATAACGTACCAAGGTGATACGATTTGCTACCGAAAGCATATTCTATATATAGTAATCGGACAATTATTTCTACCCGAAAAAATGTTTTCATACACAAAAAAAAAAAAAAAAAATTGTAAAACTAATACATTCATCGCTTCGCTCAGAATCTATGAAATTGGTAATTTAATTTACGCGTTGGTTCAACAGTTATATATAATTTACCTGACTTCAAATATACTGAATAGAAGAGTTGTTTTGATAAAAATTAATAAATCATATAAATATATAGGTACTTCACTTTAGATGTATTATGAAAGCTTTAGTCTATAATTTTTTGATTAAATTTGATATTGTGTGTTTATTTCAATTTTACGTATAAATATAGATACCGGTATAGTTGAATTAACATAGAATTTCTTTTTTTCCGTAATACAAAACTACAAAAGTCGTTATTTGTAATTTCCATGTAATTGTATTTTTTCTTTTTCAAAATACGAATATCATCTTTGATACCCTTTCGTTTAACCGACTCATTAGTAGAATAGGAAAAAAATATAAAAAAAAATATATATATATATATATATCGGATGTAAATGAATAGAACAGTGGGTACATCCGTATAATCTGCTACAAGCAGCAGATATTTGTATATGTATTATAATATATAGAAGCCGTTAAGACAAAAAAAAAAAAACAAAACAAAAAAAATGTGCCCCGAGCATTAATGCACATCTTAATTCGAATCCGTGAGATTTTATAAGTAACGGACTCGAGATGAATAAAATATAAAAAACTTACCAGCTCATCCCTATACATTATTATATACACGCGTAATTACAAACCCCCGTGGAGAGACGTGGATAGAAAAAAGAAACGCGTATTTAATATGCAAGAGATGTGACGGTATGTAGATGTGTGTATACCGCTGGGGTAAGGTGGCCTTTATTTATATTTTTTTTATCCATCATTTCGTCTTATCCGAGTGCGTTTTTCACCCCGCGCACATCGCATATTATTTAGGTATATATATATATATACACACACCTAGAACAATAATCATCATGCGTGTGTACAGACTCTCCCTCCTATAGGGTTTTTTTTTTTTTTAGAAACATTTCCAGATAGTATATGGTCGTAAAAAATGGGATTTTATTTTTTATTTTCGGTCCACTCTCGCCCGTGTATATACGTGTACGGGTACGTATAGTCACGTACGAGCAAAGCTATTATAATATTATATCTATGCGTGTGTGTGTACACCGGGTGCAAAAATAATAATAATAATGCACACGCCGGGCATTTGAATAATACGATGAAAAAAAAAAAAAACAATCGCAACCGGTTGGGCCGCGGCGCCGCCCGTAGGCTTATGCAAATGTTCGCGGTACACACAAGTGCGCGCCGCCGCCGAACGATGGGAACGCGCACACGGAGCCCGCGCGACTCGAGAGGGTTAACTATGCAAATTACTACTAGGTGCCTAAACAAAAGGATGCCTTTACTTGTGTGTGTGTTTTTTTTTTAACTAATGGTCATGGACCATGGGAGTATTTTTTATTTATTTTTTTTTTTGTCTTTACTTTCTATTCTATTATAATGTGTATACACACCTTGTGCTGGCTCCATTTTTTTCGTTATTTAATTTTTTTTTACCTCAGACCCTTCTGAGGGTGATGGGTATTACACAACGAGTTTTTTTTTTGTCTTAGGACATTAAATCCGATGCATAAATTTCGGGTAATTTTTTTTTTACTCTTTATTTTTTCTAGATGAAAAAAATTACCGAGACCGTTAGTCGTAACTGATTTTGTTATTTATTTTTTAATTTCAACCCCGTCATCGTATCTCATATTGTGTTTTATATGTGTGTGTGTGTCGACTTTGAACAGCTGAACATTGTACCTATGATAAAAACCAAATGAGTTTAATAGTTTGCTGTCAACGTGTCGAATTGAATCTAAAAAAAAAAAAAAAAAAATTAACCAATCTTTTAAATTATGTATCTTGTAATATTATCGTTTTTATTTTTGTAATACAACATTTAAATTATCATATTTTCATAGTTAGAAAATTTCAAAATTTTCCCGCTTACTGAGTATAAACTCTACCGAATTTTTATACAATTAAAATAATTGTGTACACATAATATGTACTGTTTTTGCTAGCTTTCAATTGTGGAGTTCCGTTAGTATTTTAACATTATTATTCCAAGAATACTTAATTGGTGAATTATGCATTTTTAAAGAAACCGTCAACATAGCGTAACTTGAAATAAAAAAAATATATATCTGATTACTTAAGCAAAATTATCAGTTTCCTTAAAACATATTATTGTTGTACCGGTGAACTCGGGTGTTTTGTAATCCGATCCTTTTTCAATTTCGACCTGATACTGAGTCAGCATACTGACGTTTGATGATATATCGCGTTTACTTATTATACTTTTTAAAAACAGTGGATATAATAAATAATAATACAATTGTTATTACGCATTAATAACTTAATATATATTATATATAATGTTAAAATTGTGAGCAATGTTTATGAGAATTTAAATGAAGCTTTACAAAAAATGATCTCAAAGTCATAATAATTTTGTTAATAATAAATAATAATCTTTTGACTTAAATTTATTTTAATTTTACAATCTTACAAAAATTAAATTATATATTTAAATCTTAACTATTCACTTGATTATTTTAATTTTTGATATAAATACATAAATTCATATAAGTTTACATTTTTATTTTTAAGTGGTCCCCATAATTTTATATATAACTAGAAACTTAGAAACCAATAATTCCGATAATTCAGAGATCTTTATAATTATTTTCTTTCTGTTATATATAGAATAATCGAAATTCGTGTAATCTAATTAACGGAAATTATATGTATATATATATATATACATATAATTTCCACCAAAATTGTAACACGAAATTCTATCACTTTATATATCCTTGTATATCTGTATACCTTGTTTAATTTTTTATCGTAAGTACTATTAAGCAATGTATAAATCATGTTGAAAAATAGTTAACATGTATGCTAAACATTTTGTATTTATTTAAAAATCATTCTCATAATATTTTCATTTTTACGAATAACATAATATATATTATTTTGAAAAAAAATACAACATGCCATAGGTTAGATACCTAATGTATTACAATATAGTTTATTTTTATTTGTAAAGATATTATAACATATTATATATAAATTTACTTTAGATATTTGCAACTACAAAAGAAGACCTCACACATATTATTATCATCACTTATTATGAGTCAATTTTGTATTTCGGTAGTCGTGTTACGGAGCCATTCGATTTGTTGTGTATTTTTTTTTCATTATTATTATATTATGTGCTATTCAATTCGTATTAACCACGAGCCCACGTTGAACATCATTTAATATCGAAATCATGAATGAACCCATTGTTAGTTATAGTAAGTCGTGGACCCTCGATCAATTTGTAGGCCAATATCGATGTACATATACAGTAAATATTTTTATACACGTCGGTCTTGTATAGGTACACCCCGTGACGACGGCGTTTACAACATGATTACAGAGGCGATTTTTTTCTCGATTTTTTGCATTCAATTCGTCTTTCTTTTCTTCCGATACAATATAAAACCCAAAAGACCACCCTAATATTATTTAGAACATAATGTGTATTACCTCGTTAAATGCCATCCTGCAGCGTGGTTAATGGTTTCCGATATGCGAAGTTTGACCTGAAGAAACAATGTACACAGCCAAAACTGAATGAAATAGGAAAACGATCCCAGTTTTGGGGTTCCAAATTTTTTTAGTTTATCTTTTCCGGAATTGCCGAGCCCGCTGTGAACTTGTCGATGGATAGACACGGACTGTGTATCGTCGCAAATTTGCAGTTGGGTTTTAAAAGGGTCTCTCTTTAGGTATGTATATAATAATATGTTTTTTTTTATGCTGAATGAAAAAAAATACACAATAAAAAAAACATACCCAAAAGTAAAAAATGTCATTTACAACATCCATAATAATTTTTTTGAACTAAAAAAAAAAATGTTTTTAAATTGTTAAATAATGTTGTTGCTGTGTGTAGTAACTAAGTTTTGGTAGGTCTGTTTGGAAGGGTAAAAAAAAGTGAAATTGACACGTTTTTCATTATTACATTTAAAGAGCTAGGTAGTTCTGCTTATAACCTAACCTAGCGTGAAATAATTTGTAAATAAATGTATCAAAATTGTTTACATTTATATTTAAAATTTTTATTGTTAATACAAAAAATAAATATAATTTAAAAATATATAATTGTATATCATTTTATAATATATCTAAAATACATAATAATAAGGAATAAAATTAAAGTATTTTGATATGCTTTAAATTATAATAATATTTTTGTATTATCGTGTGCGATTCATGACGGGTTAAATATAGTTTATCGGCACACGTCTATTTTTAATTTTTAATAAGGATAGGTAAACTATTATACTAATTATTTCGAATGTAAGGTTATTACTTCCTTCAGTACAATAATTTTATGGCTGAAATATATAAGAAAAGTTTTTTTTTTTTTTTGTAATACTCTCGGAACATATATATTAATAACATTTATTTTTGAAATAAATATTTTTCTTTTTTATACTAAGCAGCTATACATTAAATTAATGGATAATTATTTAATTAGTTTTAATTTTATTTATTTGTAAGTACCTACGCACTACTCAGACCATTATTCAAAATAATTAGATAAAATCTCTTGTAAATATATTATACACTTATTACATAATCAAGATAATTTGCATTGTTTTTCTATTTATGGGAACCATATGACGTTTTTTCTTATTTTATGTTGTATCATATACTATTACAATCACAAGTAATTATGATCTCAAAATAGTCTCGTTATTTGACAAATGTTGTCATCGATATCCGTCACATTAGCAGTGTTCGGGTGACAATAAAAATAAAAAAATTTAAATAGTGCAGGGAATAGGTTATTGGGGCGAACAACCCTTCCGGCGTGGTGCGCTTATTAATCGATTGATTAGAATATCAAAATATAACCGCAGGGTGCGAAAATTTTATATAAACACAAAGACCGTGCATATAAAGTACGGGCCGTGGCTTGTACTTGGCATGCAAATATTGATGGTAAATATTGAGTGCTATTAATATTGTCATGGAGAGATTTCGGGTTCCCACAATGTGTATGTTAGACTATTTAATGGAAGGAGAGGCGACGGCGACGAGTGCGCAATGCGTTGTCGATCGTTTTGCATAAAAATGGCTTAAGAAAACAACGGATTGGATTATTAATTCCTGTTCTATGACAATGCCGGGATGGTTTAATTTCTTTTGATTCTAGTCAGTAATAATATAGGGATGGGAGTGAAAGGATTCATCAATGACTAAAAGTCCTTACCTTACCGTTGGGGCATATATTATTTCTACCAAGAACAATGTAAAATTAACAATTTGAATACACAACAGTATGAGTCTACTAGAGGAGGTCCTTCTTTTTATACACGGGGTGAATGAAACTCTATTCCCTTCTAGTTTTTTTTTCCTTACGGTATCTGCAGTAAGTGAAAAAACGTTAAATAAAATAAATAAAAAGGTATTCATTACATAAAAATAACGAATCGACTTTCTCAGATATTATTTATTTCTTAATTTCGCGTAATATGAAATAAAATATATTTCAACATTTTTTTCAAGTATAGTAGGCATAGAATAAATATAATTTATATTATATTTCTTAAACAAGTAGGTATGATTACTTTAATATTTTATTTAATTAAACCAAAATAAAAGTCATACATTATATTAAGTATCCAAAATTACTTAAGAATCATTATGAGGTGATTGTAATAGTTATAAAACATAGATAATATAAGTTATCAAATTATTGATATATTGATTTATTTATGCCATTATGGAGTGCAAATTAAATTTGAATATAATGAAAATTTGTAAAAACTTATTAAACTTGAAAAATAATAAAATTAATATTCCTTTCAAAATAGGTTTTTCAAATAATACATTTTAGAATATTAGAAAATAACTAGTAATGAGAATAATATATTACTCACCTACCATATAATAATTATTAATTACAGTTTAACATATAGGAATTAATAATTTATACAATTGTGGTAGCTTTGATATATTTATAATATAACATAGATGCCCAATTATATATTATAATTATATAATTAGTGGGTAGGTATATTGATTGTATTTAAATATTTTTGTAACCACTAAAATTACCCTATGTATTATATACTTGTAATAAATTAATTTTTATTGTAATTTGGAATATCTATACAATTTTAAATTATGTTTTTAAAAATATAATAAAATATTTTAAAATAATATAAACGCAATATATCGAAAAATATTTGATTAAAATCAGATATATATCATATTTAAATTTAGTATAAATAAATATATATATATATATATATATATACAAACAGCATATAGTGTTATTTAAACTATTGCAAACTACATTTACTATATGTATACGTATAAATTATTTGTTAGCATAATTATAATTTCGTCTAATTTTATATTTTTAAATTAAATTCAAGTATGTTTACTTGGATAATTAAATGTTATAATTAAATCTTAAATTTGAAATTTAAACATTTATACATTTCTATATTAAACTATTCTTTAGGTTATTGAATTATAGAAACATAAAATGTTCATTAATCAAAGAATTTATTATATTATGTTTTATAAATTTTGTGATAAGTATCTTAATATAATACAATTATTTTGAAACAATAATCTGATGACCTTCATTTTATAGCTGGTAATTTTAGTGAGATACTATATTATGTTTGTACTTGACCTGATTAGTAAAAAATAAATATTAATAAATAATATATTGATTTTTTTTTTAAGAAGAAATTTAAAATGTAATGTCATTATTTATTAATACCATTGTTTTAGTATATTTTAAATCGCTTATATCTATATTTTACTAATACCCTCTACATAGTAAACACAATTGTTGTAATTTTGGGATATATATTTTATGTTATATGTATTAAATACGAAAACCTTATGAAAATATCACTGAGTGTAATTAGTTTTAAATGAAATAATAATTTCAGTAAAATTTAGTAGTTGTTAATTTTTATTTTTTTTATTTGTTTCTGAATCGCAAAGTACCTATTAATAATATTCATATATATTTTTAATACTGTTGCGTAAATATATCAGATGAACTGTCCCATATAATAGATTTTAGCATATATATTAATATATATTGCCTATATATTAATAATATAAGTAATTAGGTAGCTCTATCATAGCAACTAAAGTTTGATACAAATAATTTATTTAGTTATTTTTATTTGTTTGAATTAATAATAACATATCCTAGCAGATTATTATCTCAAATTTAACTACTTATTCATTTCTTAGATACCATATAATATGTATGACCTTTTTATTAAACAAATATTAATCGATAGTTTTAATTAAATCTATTAAACTTGAGAAGACTGAATAAAATAATCTAATATAAATATTAAATACAATCAATAAAGTTAAATTTAGGCGGTGTGAAAAAAAAAACTTCTATCAAAATAAAAGAAAAAAAAATTGTCTTTAATTTAACCATTGACGTTGAGAAAAACTGAAAAATAATAACATAACTTATAAGTTGTGTGTTAGGATCATAATTACTGATAAATTATTAAATAATATATGTATAATTTATTATAATGACAATGTTAAACAGGTATATATAATATACTAGATATTCTGAATAGAAATAGATATTGCTGAGAGATTATTATTTTTATTTATACATATAATAAACAAAGATTAAATTCAAATCTTTTATCATACAGTAAACTAATGACATTGCTTTATGAAACTTATAATTCCTATTGGTAATATTTGTATTGTGTATTGTATTATAATGGTGATTTTAAACTTTTTTTTTGTGGTGGATCTTCGAATTTTTCAAATAATTAATATGTATATTTCAAAAATATAACTAACATTTTTTTTTTAAATGTTTAATGTTAATAATATAAAACTATAAAACAAATGCAACTTTTCGTTCTTTTTTGGCTTGTTTATTTATAACTTCGTCAACCGTTAACTTAAATAAATCTATTAATTGTAGATGCACATCATAGACAAACCATTTATCCAGAAAATTGTATTAACCAAGAGTATTGAAACTTAATTTTTTTTTCCACTAATATATATATATAATTTAAATGGAAAATTAAACTATTTATTTATATTAATTAAATGATTTATGGGATGTATACAGGTATTCTAATATATTACTCTAAATTAGGTACTATATACAAATATACTATTATATTTTAATTAAATTTAAATTTTAAATGCTTAAATATTAAATATTATTGATGCTGATTTTTGAGTCCTGGGAGGGTTTAAATCCTGGACCTCCCCCCATAAAGACGTCACTGACTATTATTTACATGTTAATACGGTTATTTAAGACTTTAAACTTATTAAATATATATATATATATATAATTGTAATACAATATAATTACATTTATATATAAAATAATAAATATTTATTATGATGTTGATTTCTTTAGGATTACTGATGAGAGTCGCGTTTTAAAATGCAATTGAGATATGTTTTTTTTCTAATCATTACAATATACTAAGTATATTTTATTTTGAGAAAAATATTATTGAATCATTTTAAAGTAAATATTTGGTATAAATGCATAAAAAATAAAACACCAATCAGATAAATCATTATAGATTAGTACCTATATATAACATATAAATATGTTTTGTGTGTTTTGTTCTAGCCGTTAGATTCTTATATCAAATACCGTGTTAGAATAAGTGTAAGTGATGGAATAGTAGTATCACTTTAGGTGGACGTAAGACTTGAATAATTTTTATGATGTGATCTATGAAACAAACAAAAAAAAATTGTTTTCTGTTCTTCTCATACTTTTTTGGTGTATTTTAAAAAGGTTATCAACCTGATGTAACCTCATTTTAGGCGCATAAATAAAATAGAGAGTGAAATAAAAATAGTTGATATGAATGGACGAGAGGTAGGAAATATAGATTTATAGAGGTGTAGGACTAGGGTATCTGACCCCGTCCGGTTGGGAGTGTATAAGATGGGGTAGAAGATGAATAGATGATTTCTGTTCTTGACAATTTTTATTTAACTCATCATGTGATGAAATCTCATACAGTGTAGTATAATAAGTAAATAATTACCATTTGGTATACTAGTCTTAGAAGATCTGTCTACCGTTTGTTGGTTTTCTGGATCGGTGACCGGTGGTTAAATATTACCTATTATTATTACTACCGAAAGTCTTCCACGGAGACGTTTTCTTTATTACAATAACATAGGTATTTAAGCTTCCTTGACTATAGAAGCACTATTGCCGTAGAGATGGATCTTTATTTATATATTTTGTCACACGGTCTGAAATTTATCGCGTGTCTCCGCGCGCCTTTGCACATAATACGCGCGTATATTATTATAGCCGTATTGCAGCAGCAGACGGCGGCAATGGAGAGATGACGTACGCCCGAACGCACCCGCCGTTGTTTACAGAGTATCCCCATTGTGGAGAAAATGAAAGAAGGAATAGAAAATAATAAAAGGAAAAAGGGTCCCTGACGATATTACTGCATCTATATATTCTTGTTCTATACGTGTACCTATATACGCGTCATTATTATTATTATTATTATTATTATTATTATTATGTGTATGTGCATATATTTATATCGTATATGCAAAAAGACGAGTTGTTTTCGTTTGATCGGCTAATGGGTCATATATACTCGTACACGCATACATGTACATATTATATTATGACGGTAGGTACGAAAAAAAAAATATAATAAAGAAGAGGGTACACCTATAATATATTATAATAGTACGGTATTATACTATTCGGTGTGGATATATTATATTTTTATTATGTTTTAGTTTTTAAAAAGAATCGAGAAAATCGCCGCAGGGCGTCCGCATGCTGTAAAGGATTTAAATATATGTATATAAAAAAAAAATCGTACGTGATTGGAAACGCCAAATGATCGATCGGTGGCGACAGCGGCGGCCGTGTGAAAATCAAGACGTTTCCTTTTATGAATATCGTGTGCGAATTAAAATGTTAACAACGCATTACTTATTACAAATTTTATCTTTAGCTACTGCTTTCGCGCCATCGATATAGGTAATACAGAATCTGTTATATCTATGTATATATATTAAAATAATTATTTCGTTATTTCTCGAAAGATGTTTTTGTTGGAATGATATTTTGACTAGGAGTTCTCATTTTCATAATAACGTTAATAACGTTCATTTTACTACGTAAAATGAGATGATACAAATTAACTTTTTCTTTAAAATATATTTATATTTCAAACTATTTATTTCGATTTTCTTATTCCTAAACCCGAATAGTTTTAATTAAACTCAGCAAATAAATGTAATTCTAAATAAAAAGTATTGTAGATATATTTTAATTTATAAAGTTACTCAGATAATTATAATAGTGCTAGTTTAATTTATTTTAATAATTGTACTATTAATTATATGATGTTCAATAGTTAAAATGTGTATTTCAATATTTAAGTATATTAAATTTGTCTTGTATGGATCAATTAATAATAATTAAAAAAAGTTATTTATTTAAAATTTTAAAAAACGGGAAGGTCGATTTTGGACGTTTTTCCTTCATCCCTTCGGTCCTTATAGATATTAATGGTTTGTTATAATTAAGGTTTGAATGCAATGATATTGCATTCGAAAATAAGATTCTGAGCAAAACTTAGTTAGATATACAATATATTATACTAATAATCAATTCTAAATTAATTTAATTACTCAAAAAAAATTTCAAGTCTCTACGATCAAAAAAAAATTAGTTATCTCATAATATTTAAAATTAATAAATCGTAATTTTACTGATTTTCCGTCATATATTGATGGTTTTTCTTCTTCCAAGAAAATTTTTTAAGAAATTTGAAATATATTTACATATTTAAAATATGTAGTGACATATAAATGTTTTCCATTTATACATATTTAATGAGTACGAAAGAGAAAAATTAACTTGCACTTTTGTATTATGTTCTACGTGTTTAATTAAAAAACTATCAGATAAATAATATTTAGTATTTCCTAAAAGTTTAGACTTAATATTCCAAAACAAAAAATAGAAAATAATTTTAAAGATAACAAAAACTTGCTGCATTTTGGAGTACATAACGTGTGTACCTGCGTTTTGAATGCATGTTTCATTTGTTGGGGCCTGTCGCGTTCTTCCGCGTAAACCGTACGTGTCTCCTTGTACTGGGCACATTGAGTGACGACCGAAGCCGAAAAAGAAGATGAAATAAACAAAAAAACAAGATGACGTCTACATATGTGTATGTGCGTGTGTGTGTGTGTGTGTGTGTGTGTGTGTGTGTGTGTGTGTGTGTGTGTGTGTATGTGTATCTGTGTACGTATAAAGTATCCTAGGAAAAAGGCGAAAATCGGACAAAGTAAGCCGAAAATTTTATACACTTAGTATACACTCTTCGGGGACTCCATTGTGTTCCGCCACAACCGGAACCAAACGGATCACACGAAAGACGGCAGCTATTCCGACGTCAAGGATTTCCATGTTAATAGAATATAAATAATATATCGATGGACAAAAAGAATAAAAGAAGCCGACAAACAAGTCAACCGAGACCGCACTTCGATGCATTGTCTGTAGACCGCAATAGATCGCCACTTGGAGCAAGAAAAACGCTGGGAAATCTTGAGGACACGTATGGGAAAATGTACGTTGACGACAGCCGCGACAATTTCAGCGCATGATTCCAAAAATATGGTATTTCTAATTTCTAATTTCTTATTTTAATTATTCATTTGAGTATCAGATTTTTAAACATCGAGTTTTTATATCGCTTTCAGTTCACAAATATAGTTCTCCGATACTTTATAACAAAAATATTATTCACAAAAATAATATTATAAAATAATTAATTTAGTGAATCAGCATAATTTTATCGTCTTTAACACATAGATAATTATATAAAAAAACTAATCTTAAAATATTCTCTAAATTCGACCTAAATAATAGTTATAACTCACAATTATATTATAATTAGTTAAAACTGAAAACAACTAGAATTATAAATTTACGAGTATATTTTGAAGAATGTAACTTAATGTACTATTTATGTTTGAATATTTTAAACTATCTACATTTATTTTAAATTTTGTAACTAACGGCCAATGTCTAAGTTGTCACAAATGAAATAATAATTTACAATCACAAATGGAAGTCATTGTTATTATCCATTGTTTATATCGTTTAATTTATCAATATCTAAACGTAACCTATTTTGATATTTTTCCAATACAAGTACTAACTTAATTAAACTAAGTATAGTTTTAGTCAAATACGTTTAATGTTATTTAAATTGTAAGTCATTAAAAAAAAAAAAAATTGATTAGACATTTTAACTAAATAATATTCGATAATGCATTTAAATTTTAATGATAGGTATTAATATAAAGTATTATAATATAATTAATGTCATAATAATATATGTCACTTATAATATAATAAAAATATGATAAATTTATTGATATATTATATTAAATTAAATTAAATTAAATTCGTTATACTTTTTTTTTGTAAATAAATTGCAACATTCGGATGTAATAAATACCATTATTTAGCATTATTTAGCTAATGCTAATTTGTATATTATAAAATTACGTAAAAGTATGATTTTTATATCACTACTAATTGTATAAAAGTCAGAATATAACAACTTAATCTCAGTCTATATATTCTGATAATTCTAAATTATCTCGTGTCTATAAATATTATTTAAAAAACGCACCAGCTTCGAAAGTGGAATGTTAACGTTATTGTTTTTTCAATAGTTCACACAATAAACCTAAACCACATCCGTCGATTTTTTTTCTGTTAGCAATCGATTTTATCTACTGGGTGGTGTTTACCAATAAGCGTAAAACGCCTAGGATATGTTACCTGTAGTTAGACAAGAGAATACGCTTTGAACAGGACGTTTGTATATGGGAATCCGTTATCCACTTATGATCGTGTCCTTCGTGGAAACTAGGCCAAAGGGTCGACCGTGTGCACTATACGTGGGAGTCAAATAATATAGGAATCATCTAAACCCGTTGGGGATGTCGGTAGCCAGGTGCGTGAATAATTTGGGTCATATGGTGTATGTGCTGCTGCGTGTCCTAAATATAATATATGATGGATTTTTCTTTAGGTTTGTCCGTGGGAGTAACTATATTATATGATTTTTTGGTCAGCCATACAAAAGGTGGTCCGAATGAAGTATAGTTAGGTATGTAATATTATATAATAATATAAAATGAATAGGGAGGAAAAAAGTAAATTAATAACAATATCAATATTGATATAATTGGGAAAAAATGTAAACAGCAAACCCAGAGTGGCATTATGTAAACTTAATGGTTTTATTATTATTATTATTTAACGTGAACAAAATAACCCCATTTTGGAACAAATACATTTTTGACGGATAAAAAATTAAAAAATACGAAACATTACGAGGGTGGGTTTTTTAATATGCATGTGTGTTTATAATATACATGAAGACAGCGATATGATATTGTGATGAACACCTGAACCAACGGCGTGTGGGAAATATCAATTAATTCCTCTTGATTAATTTATACCATAGGTATAAATATATATAATATTATTATCATATTTGTACGATCCCTCCAATCTCATCACGTCGCATGACTCGAAGGTGGGCATTTGAATGTTGAATAGACTCATGGCAACAGACTCAATGAGGGATTTCTCCATAAACTCTGTGTCGTCCTATTGAAAATGATCTAAAATCATCAAAAACGATAATCTCTCTTCGGGGTTTTTCGATTGTAACAAGAGCACAGCATGACTCCTTGCGGTCCATCACACACACACACACACACACACACACACACACGTCACAACCACGGCGATGCAAAGGGTTGCCAAGTTATATGAAACGATCTTGTCATCCGTGAGTTTTTAGATGGATTTGTATTATAACGCGATTATGTCTTAATATTGTGCGTTTTCTTTTTTTCAATCCTTATCCTGTAAAGAATAAAATATAAATAAAATCACCTAGACAGCTGTTTTAGGTGCCTACGTATTTTTTTACATTTCATATTAAAAATAATGTGTATGTAGTTATTAAGAAACTATACAGAATATCCATACAAACATTCGATGCGAGTTTTTGATAGTGTCGTCCGTAAAATCTACAAATAGATACGGAAACGATAAGAAAAATGTCCATTATAATTACTTTATATTGTACATACACAGTAAAATATTTTTTTACAGACAAAATCGAATTTTTTTTTAAAATTTTATTATTGCTTTGTTCTGATATTGGTTTGATATATCCATAAATCTACAATAATACTTTATTATTATCTATATTATATTAGCAATAGTAATACTATTCTTACATATTATTTATTTTAACTAAAACAGAATAAATAAATTATAGACGTACAAATACTACTTATTTTGAATGTACAAAGAACTGTTATTCGTGGTTTGAATGTACCTACTTCAAAAATGTTTGTTAACTTTTTATATTTTATAATCATTATTATATTTATAATTTTAAGGTCCATGATAATATTTAACTGAAAAATTACATATTTGTGCGAGCCGATACGTTAAATTGTTAATGACATGAAGCGATTTTAAAACTGCTACGCGCAATTATAATACGATAAAGGGACGGTGTGTATTAACAAATTAATGTATTATGTCATTAGACATATATGAATTATAAAATATATTAATAATAGGTATGTATATAAAAACATTATAAAATATAACACCTATACCTTCTGATCTTATCATACGTACTAGAATGAATGAAACCGCGTTCGCCACTGTTGTCGTTATAATATATTAATGATCCTTAGGGGTGACCTGCACGTCCTCGTAGGCTACGAGTCTTAGTTGATCTATTTGCATGATCATGGGAATAAAAGTGTGTAAAAAAAAAAAATGTATAACCATCATTGTTTCTGTGGATCATTTTTTTCTCGCGATCGAATCATTCTTGTCCCGCGGTAATCAGTTACACTTATAATAATATTTTAGCCTGGGTATACACTGCAACACGACCACACAGTTAAAGGGGAGATGTTATATTTGAATAAAATCGTTAATGAACGGGACTGTTGCTGTTGTAGTATTAGGTGTTAATTTCGTCAATTACCCGTTCGCCGTTCGAATACGTGCGTAACATTTAAAACGACTGTTACGACGATATTATACCGATAATATTATTTGTATAAGAACTTATTCGCGTACAATAATAGCGGACGTATAGTTATAATATAGTATGATACTGATGACGATGATGATGTCACACATATTATACGCGGTTGACATCAGCCGCGCGTTTTATTTTATACTTGACGTCAATGGCGAATTCATTCTTCCTTCAGTTTCGTTTCTATACGGTTAGGTGAATACAAACGGTGATATTATTTTAATATTTTTTTTATTTTAGACAATTCAAAACACTATGGTTCATATTGGAAATGATATAATTATTCAAAAATTAAAATATAATAATTGTTCGCCGAACTATACTGCTAAAGCTTGCCAACAACATTAACGTGTCCAGCGAAGATTTTTGAGTTTCATTGAATAGACCTAAGCTTTTAAAATTACCTGCCCTTAGAATGAATAAACTCCCATTCTTTATTTTTAAATCTATCTTCCTTATCTGACTGTCTTTAGTCTCATAATGTTTCATTTCTACAAAAACTTCTGGTTCTGCCGATTCCCCTTCTTTTCTTGCAACAATAAACTTTAGGCTCCCAATCCGAAATATTTTACCTAACCTAACTAATATTTTGAATTTTGTTATATCTCACTGCTCCAAATTATTATAACAACTATTGACTCGTTTCTTAAAATTTAATAAATGAGCTTATCACACGGATGATGTGGCTCGCCAATGAAAATCCGTAATTTCTTCTCTAGCTTATCACTATTAAATGTAATATTAATTAATATATCATTTATTGTTAATTTATTGTTATATACTAATTCCTTTGATAACATTGGGCTCACATCCGTTATAATTATTAAAATAAAGCATTTTATAATGTACACAAATAAGTATTAATATCCTCAGTACATAATATATTTAAAATATATCTTTTATAAAACGAAATTAAAAATATAAAATGGTGATATAATATTTTTAAATTTTCGATATGAATTATAAAATTTATAGTTAAAATTACAACTGTATTTATGTATTGACTAAACTAATAAAAATTAACTAGGTATTAATATATTATCATTATTTATTACCTAGGTAAATATTTGATTCCTAGATTATATTTTCACAAGATATTTAATAATATTTGTATTAAATAATAGAAAAATATTTGATATTAAAATCCAAAGAGAGTTATACTTCCAAATTGTGTCATAATTTTAATTTACATATTAAAATAATGTAAACAAATTACAAATGTGTTGCATATGAAAAAAAGAATGATATTTATAAATAATTTTGTAGTTTATTTAAATTTTTTTTTCTACTAAACGATGTTAAAGCAAACTGTCATTTATTATTAATTAAAAATGAATATTTTATTATACGCATATTTTTATTATAAATTAAAAATGCGATAGTATTATATTTAATAGTAAGATTATTAAAAATCTTAGCTTCAAGAAAAAAAATTCACGTTGAATCATTAATAATTAATTATATAAGTAATAAATACAGAAAAGTTATGAAATTATGGAATTTAAAATAATTATCGTTTACAGTATTCATCCATGAAGATTATTTATTATTTCTATTGCAAATTTAGTTCAGTTAAAATGATTACTCAAGACTAATTGTTTTGAATGGCTTAGTATATGTATACCTGACAATATTATGTTATAGCCATAACGTTTTATAAATTATGTAATTAAAGAATCCAATTGCACTTAAATATAGTCAATTTTACTATTGAGTTTCCATTCAAAGTTAAATCATATTACAAAATTAACATTGAGATTTAAATTTGTAGCTTAGTGCATATTATTATATTATTTAGATAATTAATAGTACATAGGTAATTATGTTAATGTTAAACAAATAAATTGTATTTGCTCATTTTTTTATATGGTAATATAATGACAATAAACCGTTTTTAAACAGTGTTTGAATGATGTTTAAACGACAGAAAGATTATTTATATTAAAAATGACAATATTATTATACCAAGACAGTTATCGAAAAACATGATTTGAATACTTCGCATAATTTGTGTTTACATTATTTTTGTTGAAAACGTATATTTTATAGCCAATAGTTATAATTTATTATACAATATAATGTACCTATTATACATATTAAAACATATTATAATACAACAGTTGAATCTGTCGACATATATAAATAGACAGTACAACGATTTACTATTGACCAATTGAACTTCATTATCGAGTCATATTGCATTAATTAGCACGGTTATAATCATGGCTAAATATATTTAGCCATAGTTATAATAATACATAAATGGCATAAAATACAGCACTTATTATGTTGTATATTATACTCATATAAAATCAATATAAATTATATTGTGATATATATGAGATAGACATTATGCAGACTTCAATCATCGCGCAATAAACGAGAAGAAGTATTAAACAAAAATACGTGTTATAATAAGGCCCAATTGAATATTAGAAAGTTGTACCTACAGCGATATTTTAATTTGATTATAAAATATCACGTCGTATAGTTTTTAAATAATTAATATTTTATTTTAATTAAGTATAGAATCATTTGTATGTTCTTTTTGATAATTAGGTTGAGTATAAAATATTCATTTTAAAATTTCAATATATTAATTAAACGTTAAAAGTAATTTATAGTCTAAAAATATATTAATTAACAGTCATTATATACCTTAATTTAATGTTAATTAAGTTTCTTTCAAACCTGCAATTTATTGTTAATATCCCGTAACATTGATTCTTATCGATTAATGATTAGATTGATTGAATAAAATAAATAGATTACATGTAATATTTTTACAAATATAGTTATTTTATAACAGTACCCACTTAATGTATACAGTTCACCTCTTGTCTACTTAGATATTATAAAAATCAATTAAAATTAAATTTATTTACGATTAAATAACATGTGAATGTTTTTAATACCTACTTTTTTATCATCACATGTACAATGTAGCTTCATTGTGAAAATTCTCATTAGTAATTATTATTTTTATTAGATGATTGGTAGGTAATTTAATTTATTGCATATTTTATAAATCTATCTTATATTTAATGTACATACTAGTTTGGAAAATAAGAATGATATTATCTTCGATTATACCAGTGAAGAAACGTCCGACACCCGATTTTCTGGTTTTATTGATATGAACTTATATTTGTGTTAGCTGAAGAAAAGAGTTCGAATATTACTGTGTTAATGCGATCATATTATTATTATTATTATTATTCAGATAAGCCTCGGGGATATCTGCTCGGCGTATGCACCATCATGGTTTGGCCGAATCGTAAATTCTGGACAATTAAATTGCCTTCCATGATCGTAAATTTATTGGAAAACAAAAAATCTTAATACAACAAAATGACGAAAATTGCAAATAGTCGTGTTGATACGTTAGTAAGATGTATAGGAGAAACCGGGCGTGCACGTAGTTGTATTTGTACCTATGGTTCATTAGTTAAGTATACCTACTCATTTAATGGTAAATTGAAAACAATCGATTAGAAACAAAACTTTCAACAATTTTAAATACTAAAATGAATATTAATTCAGTCGATTTGTTATAATTCAAAACGTAGTATTTAATGATTTTTTTTTATAGGTACGAAGTACCTAAATTTGTCATATAGATCAACTTGATTGTATCATTTATCGATGATAATGTAATTAGGTTTAGCTTCGTTGAAAAATGTAAAGGTACGTCTTATACGATTATAGTCAAAAACAAGATATATATTGTTTCAAAAAATGTATATGAAACTGTATAAGTAATAAGTATAAATTATAATTTAATTAAATCTATTTATATAATGAATTATAATTTGTTTATTTATTATAAAGATAGCATCTTAATTCTAAGATGTTATTATTTGTTCATCGAAGAACAGATAAACAAACAAATCCAGGAAACACATTTTTGGTATCTTACAAAATAAAAAAATTATCAAATCTAATATATATATATATTGACATAAATGTTGGTGTCAATGACCTTCCATGGGAGAAAACTAACTGAAAGGATAAATGTCAGAGCTATGATTATTCACATCTCACATTTTACATGACAATATCTAAAACCTCCAATAACCTATAATTCTAAACCATATAAGTAACTTATGTGCTATATTATCTTAATCTAGCAATTAAAAAAATACTATACTTATTCAATACATAGTTAGAAAGAAACAATATATTTATTATTTATTTTCGTAATAAGAACATTATTTTATCCAATATACACTAAAAATTTACTACATATATAATACATTATATTCAATAGAAAAAAACAAAGCGGAAACGTCAATTTAGGATGTTCCTCCTTCGTCCCTTCAGTCCACGGAGAAATTAATGGTTTATAATGGTTAATTATTAATATTTGAATACAATAATATTGCATTAGAAAATACGATTCTGAACGAATCTTAGTATATTACAATATATTTTACTGATAATCCATTACAAAAATTTTACCATTCAAAAAAATGTTCAAATCCCTACGATCAAAACTCAATTAGTAATTAAGAAATAAAAAAATGTTAAATCATTTTTCCAATTCTCCACTTTTCAAGAAAAAAAAAAAAATTGAAAAATTTGAAAAATTCAAAAAATGAGCTAAATAAAGTACCAATTAGGTGAAATTTGGTATTGAATGGTATTCTATTTGTGGTAATCGGACCATTATTTCTACCCAAAAAAATGTTTTCATAAATCAGAAAAAAAAATAATAAAATGCCTAAAAAAAATTTGTCAGTTACGATTTTCAAAATAATTTGTAAAAAGATTAAGTAGTCTTCTATAAAATTTTCAAACCGATAAACTTAAAATTGTATGTAATATTAATTACTAATATTATTATATTTTAAGTTTTTAATTGTTTCATGTGTATGTAATACTCAATAATAATAAATTACAACTGATATAATTACAGATAATAGTCAGTTTAAATTTCATTATCAAAATTTAAATTCGATGAACCTTGTTTAAAATTATTTGGTAGTAGTATATAATTAAAAAATTAATTCTTTATAAAGCGATCTTATAATGAATCTTATAATTTAAGATATCAATTAATTATTATAAAAAGTTTTACTGAAACTAGATAGGAATTATTTTGTAGATAATTGAAATTCGCGTAAAATATTAATTTCATTATTATTATTTTCAGAATTATAGAATATTATAATTCGAAACATAGCACATAAATATTATTTATTATTATGTTAACAAACATCTGGTTGTTCATTGTTAATAATAATAGTAATAATAATAATATAAATAATAATCTATTCTATAATTTGTAAAATTTTATTTATATTGTTTATATAGTTGTTATATTATCATATTAATATATTATATGTTTATGAGTACAGTATACCTACACACTTTTTAATACCTATTAATTTACATTTTCTTAAAATTAAATTTTTCTTAACAAATAACTAATATTTAACAATATTATTGTTTTTTTTTTGCACGAATAAAAAGTGTATATTATTATAAACTATTAAAAATATAATTTAAAAAATAATTTTTCTATAAAATGTCTTCGATTTTAGAGTACTACTCAATAACACTACTGCCGGGTCATCGAAGAATATACTATTTTTGTTATTTTTCCTAGAGTTTTCTAATAAATAACATATTACTATACTAGATTCAACAGTTACTAAAAAACCGCAAATATATTAAAGTCACAACGACAAGAACATAATATTATTATTATACGAATAGTCTTCGAACCTCCGATGGCTCCGATAAATAATTCACATAATCATGAATTATATTATTATTATGAAAATCAATAAATAAATGTAATAACAACGGTTATATGGCCATTAAATGTTGGATTGATACGATAATAGTTGTAATCATCGATCATATTTATATATCAATAATTAGTCTCGGATTGCGCGGCCGTCGGATTCACCTGGGATTCGTTTTCGTAAACTTAATCTTTGGGATAATAATTTTGATCCCAAATATTATGGCCTTATCCGGTAAATCAGACGCGTTGCAACATAAGTATGATATAATTTTTTAGGGAAGTAGCTATAGATATGTACCGCTAACCCATAAAATATGCACCTACGTATTATAACGTATAATAAAATCGTTTGTTAAAGTAGCTGCATAAGTATAATCCGATAATATAATATAATAATCATCGTTCGGAGCCGCTCTGGGGTAGGTTATACAATAAATTATATTATTATAATATTGGCGTGAACGAATTACGAGTACTTTGGAGGGGTTCGTAGAAATGCTATTATCTATGTCACTAAAAATGTAAGATGGGAAATATACATTCGGAAAAAAAACTTTTATTTTACCTTTGCTACTTTTCGAGAAACCAGTTTATTTAAAAATACGCTCTCTTATTGTTCGAATAAAGTTTACGAGCTCTATACCAGTAATTTGTATTATAATATTGGGTCGGGGGCAGCTGTCCGAAAAATGATAAGAAATAATGATGACGTCGAATTTGTTACCAACCTTTACAAATTTCAAAATTATATGTAACAAGTTTTATATTCATTAATAAACAATACTGTTTGACATAATGATAAAAATTATATTATTTCTTTTATGTATGATACGCGTAAAATATGCATTAAATAATACGAGCGGAAACATGTTCGACGTATTTAACACTGTTATTAAATAAGTTTAGTCAACTTACTAAACATAAAATAAAGTTATATTGTTACAATAATACCTACATCAATAGATTTTAAAACCATTAAAAATAATATATGCAATATGTATTGTAGATATATAGATAATGATAAACTTTTATCAAAATATAATTTTCATCATAATTATATATAATAATTTAAAAACATCATTTAGATGAAAAATTATGCTCGCAACTGTTGGCAGTACTTTTTTGATTTCGGATCATTATTATCTTCAAATTTTTTATCGATTTCGGACAACTGCTTTTCACCGTATAATATTATTGTAATTCTGTTTAATATTATATGACAACAACCTCCAAGAATAGCGAACTGTCATACAAGTAATGTCATTCAGGGACGTTTTTAAGGGGGTTATTTTTTTGTAAATTATTTTCCATTACTATATTATTGTCAAATTTTTAATATTTTTAAGTGTATTATTTGATAGTTGCATTGAAATATTAATTACCAATGAAACATTATAGTTTTTGTGAAACATTAATTTAAGTTATCGTGTGTAGCCATAATATGATATACAAATTTAGAATTTAGTTTTGTTTAAATAAAAATAAACTAAAATTCAAAAATAATCGAATAAAGTAATGTGGGAAATATTGATATTTATATCCCTACCATGGGAAAATGTTGTGCACGTTAGGTACTGATATTATTACGATACTTTTGGCATCAAAAGAAAATAGCCATATTACATATACCTATACACCTGTATAAGAATTAAAACATTTAAAATTTTAATGTACTTGGATTATGTAATTATTGTTAAGGTATATAGATAAAAAATATTTATTTAAACAATTGAATATATAAATATAGGTACCTATATATGTATTTTTATTTAAATATTCAAATAAATGTAAATTTATAAACATTTATGGATAATATAATAATACAATGTATGATGAGAAAAGATAAATATATTTATAGATTTATATTTTTGAAACCTATTATTCAATAATTATTCAATATGATTTTATTATAATTTTTCTTATGTAATCTAACCTTAAGAGTTAATACTTTAGAAATTCTCATAATATTTAAATAATTCCAACTTAGATTTGAATTTGAAAATTATAATGTCTGTTTGAAACACTTTAAAATAGCTTATATACATAAAATACTTAAAACCTCATCAACCTTATTAAAGAGATAAATGTTTTAAAATAAATTACTAATTTTTATTTAAATAACTATTTATAAAATATATTATTCATACATTATTGATTGTAAAAATTATATTATGATATAGGTAATATACTAATATTTTTCATAGATAGATCAAATATAAGACATTAAAATTCGATTTTATTTACATCGTGGTGGCCATTAAAAATGTTTTATGGAAAGTATCTTAACAAATAACAATTGTATAATATTACAACATTGTTATAATAAGAAGTTGTTAAATAATATAATTCCATATTTTATTTCAAAAACAGTTTCGAACATTGATTTGCCTTGAAATAAATAGGTATCTACATGTTTATTACACTGTTATTTTCTAATACTGAGTGAGATAGTCAGTAGAAATTATCTTCATTGAAGATGTACCCCTTCCCTTACTCATTGGTAAATAAATATTTTTTAATTCTGTTTGTTTTTTAAATAAAAATCACATTTTTTTATTATTAAAATAATTTAAGATTTCTAAATAGCCAATTTAAAAAGTTATTTATTTAAAATATGTTCATACATAAAATTCTTATTCAGTTTATGTTGTTCATAGCATATAATATACAAATGTAATAAGCTCTCGTACTACGCATGTCTTCTAAAATTCAAATTTTATGGAACTAATATATTATAAAATAATATTATTAGTTGAAAATTTAAATTAATTTTGAGTAGTTTAATTACTCATAATTTTATTTTCAATATTTTATGCAAATAGCATTTTTTATAGAAGTCTTTAAAGAATATTTTAGGAAGAATTATTAATAATTTTAATGACTAAAAAGGTAAAATATATAAGTAAATATACTTAAATGTTTAATTCATTAGCCTTATAATTATTGATTAATTTATTTATTCTTTATTATGAAAGGGCGGCTGTAAATTCAGCAAACATATAGTGATGATTTTTAAGAAACAATAGGACAATACTTCTTTAATTATCAAATATATTATACAATACATTAATTTATGAGTATAAATAGGATTTATTTTAACAATATAAAAGATATAAACTTTCAAGTTTAAGACAAATCTTAGTAAGTACTTAATGAAAGTGTATCTATAATACGGCCAATGGGGGAAGCTTAAATTCTTTATTCCCCTTGCGTACACCACTAATTTTATATATTTTGATAGATTAATTAGGATTCCAACCAAAATTTTTGTAATAAAATATTTTTAAGGATGGCATTTTATACTGTGATTTATTAATATTTTAAATAATCTGACAATGACGATTAGTCAATGATGATATGGTAACATAGTCGATTTTTGTACGAATACTAATACGGTTTATTAAACTGTAAAAAAAAGTCAATAATCCAAAATGCGAGTATAAAATTAATAATAATAAATAATTAAATGCATTTTATACTTAATTAGATAATTCTATTTAAATTCTAATTGATTTCGTTAATAGCTACAGAGATATTTTATATTTACAATACGAATTTGTGGACGTGTGGTATTGATGGTGTTATTAATATTTAAAAAAAACTTTAATAATTTAACTAAAAATATAAATTTTTTGAAACAAATATATATGAGCCGTATTTGTCGAAATAAAATGCGTCTTCTAGATATAGGTATAGAAAATGTTGACCTTTAGTTGCTCTTAAGTGTATACTTTACGTGATATTTTTCACACACACACTCGATTAAGTGTTGCTTTTTTTCAACATTTTCACATCACGAAACTTTTTTAACAAGGGTTATACTAGTGGTGGATAAAAAAAAGCTCACCAGTTTTTTACCCTCCGTTTGCGTTGATGAGCATGCGCTTTCCACCTCCGCCACTAACCCCCTAACCCATCATCCCCGGGGAAAAAAACCCCGGTTTTTTTTACAGCACTTATTGATTTTTTTATAACGTTTTACGTTCTACTTCCCCTCTTCTCTATATGTATATATATATATATATATTTATATAAATATGTGTGTGTGTGTACACGCGACCCCTTTTTTTCCTGGTCCGGGACTTTTTTCAACCCTCCCTGCGGCCGTTTCCGCTGTGCGTCTTCCGCCCACCCTTTCTTGATGCTATTCCCGCCACCCGTTTCATCGTTCTGAGCTTCATTAGCGCACAATGTGTCCTAAAATCTTCTTTAATTCGCCCACGATGGTGTTCACCAAATTCCGTCACATGTCTGTGGCTTTTTTATTATTTTAATCAACTACGATATATGATAAACAACGACAATTAATAGCTCAACGGTGTTTTAGGATTTCGAATCCAATTAACTCTTGATCATCGAACTAAATTTTTTTAATTTTTATACATTTTCAACAAAATGAATACCTCTAATTAATAAATACTATTAAATCAATATCAAAAAAATAGGAAGATCAATTCTGGATATTCCTCCTTCGTCATTCCGGTCCTCGGAGTAATTATTGTTTTATTATAATTAAGAATTGGATGTAAAGTTATTGCATTCGAATATACAATTCTGAGTGAAACTTAGATTATTGATACACAATATATTATACTATAAATCCGTTCCAAAATTTTACCACGTATGTAAGTTACCTATGAGATTATTTAAAAAAAAAGTTCAAGTCTCTACGATAAAAACTGAATTAGTTATCATAAAAATATTTAAATCAATTTCGTCAAAATTACAATTTCCATAAATTTTTCTGTTTTTCCATTATTTTTTAGGAGTTTTTCCTCACCCGAGGAAAAACTTTTGGGAAATTCGAAGTATGAGTCAAGTAAAATACCAAGTAGATGCAATATTCTATTGAAAGTATATCCAATTTATGGTAATCGGATCATTATTTATACACGAAAAAATGTTTTCAGACTATTAAAAACACATAAAATATCATAATATTCAATTCTATTTAAAATAAAATTTTACCACATGTGTATATTACCTATGTGAGTACTATCAAAAATCAATTAGTTATTACGAAATATAAAAATGGAAAATAATGGAAATCGTAATTTTTCTGTTTTCCCCCATATTTTGGTAGTTTCTCTGCTTCCAAGGAAATACTTTTGAGAAATTCGAAAAATGTTCTAAATTAAGATGCAATTTGGTACAGAAAGCATACCCTATTTGTGGTAATTGGACCATTATTTCCACCCGAAAAAATGCTTTCAGACACAAAATAAAAAAAAGTCTTTGTAAAACCAATACATTCTTTGCTTCGCTCAAAATTTAAAATTATTTCGCAATTAATTTCTGTGAAGTCGTTTTTACTTATATACGAGTACCTAGGTAGATACGTGTAAACTAATTATTGTAACATGAATATTATGTTTATTTCTGTTTCACAATTTTATCTAATCAATATTATGAGTACCACTGTCCACGTTAGCTTATATACCAGAATTCAGTTTTATTTTTATCTATAAAAAATATTAATAATATAGACACACTAATTCTGTGACAATATAAATACTTTATTACATATATAGGTGCATAGGTAAAATATTCATTGAAATTTTAAATTAATATAAAACGTGTAACATTTTTAAACAATTTCCAAATATTTGAGCACCTTATAATATTTATGTGCATATATTTGTACTATGGGTAAACTAACACAAAAAATTGTATATTACGTATAGATATACAACTATACAAGTCTATGACTTTTGAAACAATAATGGTACTCAACTCTGATTTCAACTCGTTGAATATTAATTCTTTAAACCTTATACTTGATTCATTTAATTTTAGTTATGAACTAAATAAATTTAAAATTATATTGTAAAATATAATTAATTTAATATATTTTACGACTATTTCTAAAGGTATCCGCGCGCGTATCATATACCTATAATAATAAGTAGATAGAGAGTAGCTGAGCAGCTGATCAAATATGCCAATCTTCCAATATCAAACTCTGCATCTGTCCTTTAAAGCTATGGATATTGTAATTCAAAAGATAATTTATTCCACTAATTTTTAAAAAATGCATTTGTAAAATTATTTTATAGAATATTGCTTATCTATAATATTCATTAAATTAGATTGTTACTACGATTTTTCATAAAATAATTAAATATAATTTACGAAATAACACTGAATATAATATTACAATCATGTATAGTATATTATATATTTATATTTTTATTAAGATAATTCATATTGTTTTCAAATACTTTTAATTATATAAATATTTATCATACGAGTAGATAATAACGGCAGTGAACCCAGTGAATGTTTAATTAACCGATAATTTACATAATACCATTGTTACTAATAAACATCGAGGTTTAGGTAGGTATAGATAAAAAACATTGGCCGTTGAGCACATTCAATTTGTAACATACAAATAATATTCGAACCTCGCTAGTACTAACCTACACTAACATTCAATCGATTGAGATTTTGCTTTCAAATTAAAAATAATTTTACATACTAAAATGCATGTTCTAGTCTTACAACAAACCGTAGATATTTATTCTCATTACAAAATTTAACTAGTAAAAAATAATATTTCTAAATTGTTGAAATCAACTGTTTATACATATTTCTGAATTTGTTTGTGGTCTGAAAAATTAATAATAGATAATAGATTAGTTATACCTTCAGTTTGGCGATGATTGTGGTTATCGTGGAATTGAATTACATAATTTAAAGTATGAATTTTTCCTTAAAAATAATATTTAAATATACTTCGCTATTACAATAAATTATCATCTACCCAATATAGTCGAATCATGTTTAGTATTTAGTATAATGTCTGCATTGTCTGCGCGTGTATTAGCGTACACCTCATGCACCCTTTTACACCAGATCTGGTTTTTAGTTTCGTTCCCAAGACCTATTTAACATTCTGACGCGATCCGGAACAACGCGGATTTGTCAAGGTACCGAGATCGAACACCTTGTGCCTGCTATCATTTATCATATTTTTCGTTTTACGACTGACGAAAAACATTAATCTCTACTGTGATTCGTATACGCCTCAGTGGGATTTTTATTCAAATCACGTAGTTACGGTTCATTACGCATTATATATATATATATATGTATATTTTAATACAATTTTCGACGTATTGGAGAAGGGATGTCTAGCCCCTGAGGTTCACGATAGGGACAGTGCGGTAGTAATATCGAAATAATCTTAACGTTCCTACACCGTGTTTACTGTCTCGACCTATTGAACGGGTCGACAACGGTATACAAATTCCAAATATCTGTATATACAGCTTGTGGGTGGATGTTTTCTGTTGTTGATGTTTTCGGATAAAATCATATCGAGATATAACATACAGATAGGTTGGATAATAATGTGAAGTGTGCACTTCGTAGATTCGTATGATTTCTTGTTATATCGAAATTCAAAATACATTTTATTGTATAAACTAACTAATAGTCAATATATACCCTCATCAGAAAAGATACAGTACAATTTGGTCGTATTATAAAATAATATATTATGTAGGTAGGTGATATATAATTTGATTATCATAGATAATATTTACTCCTAAAATAAACTTTTATTTTATTAATTTAATGGTAAAATTGTATTTAACAAATTATATATCAAGTTGTACACGCTCGCGCATGATCGATAGATCACTAGTTATGTTTTTTTATATAGCAGATCGTTTTAATTCTCTGCGTTTATAAATACAATGCTTAACTATTATTACAATCTGTTCTACAGCTGGATTGCAGTACAAAAATATAGTAAAAAACAAAAATTATAATTAAATTGTTATACCAGTAGATCACGCAATCATTTTAGTTTAATGTCTGATGTTAAAATATACACTTATATACGGGCCTAAATAGCTGATAAGTGTTGAGTGTAATAATTTCATGTATAATAGTCACATGTATATGATGTGTACTTGTATAAAAACAGAATACGAATAATCTCGTTTTATTCGAAGCTGCTGAGTATCATATCTTAACGTGCATCTAAAACTAAACGGATACACCTGCAAGGTACGTATACTATTCAAACCGTGTAAACGAATACATGTGTAGATATACTGTGTTCCGCGGACGAGTGTAAAAAAAAGATTAATTTGCTGGATAATGGACAAATATGAATTGTTCTACGCAGTAGCCAAAGTGGTTTCTTAATATTTTAGTGTTTGAAGTGGGAAAAAATTGTAAAAGGTAAATTATAATCTTGTTTGTTAAATTTTTTTTAAAAACCAATAGGTATATTAGTACTTTATCTCTAATTTACAGTTTTATTTCCGAATAATACAGATATAGCAGAATATTATATAATATAATTCTACATCTATGGTGTTCTATGTAAGTTTAATTGAATTAATCAATGATAGTTTTGACGATTAGTTTATAATATAATAGTTCTTAGAAGTTACGTAAAAATAATATATAAAAGGAAATCAAGTTCTTAAGTGTATACACGGTGGCATTGATTATTATGCACAATGTTACTTCAACATTATAATAATAATATACCAACCTAGTACTTAGTACCGATAAACGTCCAAGGTGGTTTCGATCGAGTTCGATTGTTTAGGAAACCGTCTGGATAGTTGACCGTTATGTTGAGTTACACTCTGCACATATAATAGTGGTTCGTGCAGGACTGGATAATAAATCGACAGAAAATTCGGGTACTCGAGACAACCTCCGCTGTTGCTGTAGTGATGACGGTGGAAGGGTAACAGTGCGTCTGAAAAGTTTTGCTTAACAATAAAAACCCCTAAAAAAGAAAAGTAATAAAAAAACGCGTTTTCATTCAAATTAATTGACCGATTATGAAAGGAATAACGGTGTATTTTTTATGTAATCAAGCGTATTGCCGAATATACATTTTTAATAGTAAATTAAAACATTCAGTTATTTATGTAACAATAAGAAAATATGTTTAAATTAATAAAAATATTAGTAACTTTATCACTTTTTTTACTGTTTCTATGTATAATCGGGAAATGTATAGAAAAAATAAAATTAGCGTCATTATTTTATTTACGTTATTATTGTTGTTAGAGACAAGTGAATTTCTTTGTAAATGGATAAACGTGAAATTGGTCCCATATAAAATAAAATAAAAATGTGAAATTTTGACATTAACAAGTATTGTACAGATTAAAAAAAAAAATGTTTTATCATAAAACACATATTTAATGAATTTAATTATACATACACATATAATACTTTATTTAGATTTTAATAATGTATAAACATATATAAATAGCTTCGATTATCGTAATTTAATCAATTGATGCTTTATTAAACCTTTAATTTATATCACTGTTTTTAAACAAAAAATATATATAATAATAAACGCTAATTGGATTTGTTAAAAATCAACAATTAATAATTTGTGAAATCTACTCGTTCACTAACTAACTACATTAACCATGCAGTATCCAGTAGGTACTCAATAAACCACCAAATCACTAGGTAATACTAATATTATGAATAAGTTATTATTTCTTAAATATACTCGTGTGTACTCCAGTAAGTCTGAAATTACACTGATTATTTTATCTATTTCTGATTGGTGGGTTTTGCGTATGTTTATAGCAATGTGGCGGTCACGGCAAAGAAGTGGACTACAGTTGGACTAGACAGGCAGCCATGAAACAAGGCTATGAGGTAAGAAAAAAAAACGCGTTTGCTCATATTAGCTACATATTATACGTTATTAGTTATTATTATTTCTATACGTATCTTTTAAACTATATTATAGGAATACTGTTGTAAGTATATCCAGTTTAAAATTAAAAAACTAAACTTGTTTTTCAGTCCCGCATCTTCTCCTTACAAATTTAATATAATAGTATTACTTTTGACATCGCAGTACTTGCCTAAACTTTAACCTAAAATTATGGTTACAATATTATTACAGGTTAAGAAAAATATGAATATTGTGCAGGGCTGTAGCAAGATCTAATAGTGCCCTGGAAATATAATATATATATTATAAATTATAAATAAAATGCAATGATTTATAGCTATGTATTATTATTAAATACATGTATTTAAACTACATGTCTTAAAATTTCTATATATATTAATATATTATAGCAACTAATAAGTGTATTAGTTTTACAATGATGATGTGTGCTTATTTTTATGCATAGAGACAATTTTTTTGGTAAAAAAATTGTTTAAATACCTACTACAAACAGGATATGCTTTCCCTAGAAAATTTCATGTACTTGGAACTTTACTTAGCTCATTTTCCGAATTTTTTAATAATTTTTCCTTAATAGAAAAACTACCAAAGTATAGTTGAATAACTCACTGCGAAATTCACAAAATTATAAAATGACATAATAGCATTCCACTACTAATATCTCCGAGGTTTGAAGAAACGAAGAAAAAATACCCAAAATCGACTACCAAGTTTTTTATTTATAAATATCATTAAATTTACTTTTTTGGTAATACTACTTGACAAAAGCCCTCTTGTAAGTACAATCTAGCTACAGCCATAATGATATTCTATACAATATATCTGAAAAATCTGACAAATTTGTTTAAGTAACATTTATTACAGTGAATTCTAGATATCTATTTTATTTACACCCTGTGATTATAATATTATATAAATACGTTTATTTATATATATTTAACACAAATTTACACAATAGTATTTTATTTATCTTCTTTCACTTTGACTTAAACTCCTAACTAGATGAATTCAGCCGCTCTAGACTTCTAGTCTTACTTCTTTATAGATCTCGATCTCTTATTTCAATTTCTATTATAATATATTTTTCCTATCATATACTATATCCAAATCATCTCAGAAAATTCTTTCTCATTTTTCCCATAATTTATGAAACCTCTACACTTCCTCTGATGTATTTATTTACTATTTTATTTTCTCTATTTACTCTACTTTATCCCCACATAGCCATTATAGCATTTTCATCACAACATTCATCCTCTGTTCCAGCACAAATTTTTATTCAGTGCAATATTAAAAAATAAATTAATAAATATTGATTTATATTGATTTATATTGTTTTGCATTATTTGAGTATTATTAATTAATTAAGTCATATTACAAAATAAAAATAAATTGTTTTAAATTAATTATCTTAATGGGGCTGAAAGGGGTTATTAAGACTCGTATCGTTGATAAATAACCATTAACCCGCATATATTTGAAAAAATATCTAAAAACAAAATATTATTCACCTAATGTAATTTTATTTAATATTTTAGGCAAAAATGAACAACAATAACGAGCTCAACCAACAACTTTCAAAAGGTAAGTATAGGGTGATTCACTTCTATTATATAATCTCATAGCAAAATAATAAATAATACTATTTTAACGGGACATTTATGATATAATATTGCGTCATATTTTAGGATGTTCATATTCCCACGTATTTTCAAAACGAATATAATGCAGTATTTATAGGAATATTTGCTCGTTAATATGTTATAATAACATCTGTATTGGAATTTTTTTTTCAACATTTTTTCGATACTACCTTCCCAGCTGGTAGAATTTCCTAATTATTTTTAAAATGTGGAAATTTCTGATTTTCAAATAATCAAACTGAATGTGATTAATTTTATTTGTAAATCATGACATAGCTACCTATGTAAATATCATAAGTATATTTTATTAAGTATATATATTATTTATAACACCTATTATGTTTGATTAATTTTTAATTTTCGAAATTATAATATTATGATTGCATTATTATTTATTACATGGATATGATACACGAAATTATGTATAATAGTTAAAATAATTACAAAAATGACGTCAAAAATATGATCTTTCAAATAAATGAAAACAATTTCTACAAATCACTGTAATGATTAAATTAGAAAATTAACCAATCAAAATGTTTATAAAATTATTATCTTTAAACTGGCTATTTTCAAATACATATAAATTTATAAAAAAAATGATTTGTATTTATTTTTTTACTGGACGTTTAAAACTAAAAATATATAATAAAGGTATTTTAATTGTTATTACCTAAAATATTGTTTTAAAAAGACTGCATTTAAACATCTTCATTTTACACTGAGATATTATAATTAATAATTAAATCTGGAACATTCTGTAGAGACACGAACATCTTGACACTTGCGTAAGAATGATTTTTTTTTAAATTCTAAATATATATCTAGGTGTCCCTAGAATTCAATATTATATTAAATTCATACATATCATGTTAGCAAACGTTTAAAATTCGTAAGGACTACCTAAATATAGGAAACTAGATTTAAGTTTAAACGAAGGAAAACATGTTTTACTAGACCATTGAGTACTTCATAATTATTATATTTAAAAAAAAAACCAGTTTAACAATACATAATATATTAATATACTGTTGTTAATATAACGTTAATTTAGATATATATAAGTATGATTTTAAAATTATGTGCTAATTTACATATAATTCAAACATCTTTAAAAAAAGTATAATATTATAACATTTTCTTCGGATAGGTATAAAAATACATTTCAATTACAGTTTTTAAACAACAATTTATAATTATACTATATATCTGTTTAATTCTTTTTTTCTATTTTATTGGCATAACAAAAACTATATTAAACTAAATATTTTGTAGTCGTGACAAATTTAGAACTGGTTATAATAGACTTGTTTTCAAAGAATAATAGAAATCCCGAAACCCTTTGAAACGCCGAATCTTGTAACATAAATTATCGAATACATTAACATTCATTCTATTTAACTCATCTAAAATATACAACGAAATGTTAATTTTAGTTGCAAATATAAGAATTCTTTCTATTACATTTTTTTTAGTTTTACAAACAATTCGTTTACTATGAATAATTCAATAAATGTTATAACATCGAGAAACTGTAATATTTATCATACTGTTATATGTAATAAATAAGCTAATATATTTCTATTGTTTAAAATTTTAAATCACTTTAACTAAATCAAATATGTTCTAATCTTGATTGGACATACTTCAAGCATTCATTTGAAACATTGCCACAAAAAATGACGACTTTTTTCTATCGATTAGAATGTAAATGTAACACTATAAATTAATATAATTTTAAGCTGCTAATCTAAAATAAATAAATCATAAATAATATAATTTGACTGCATACAGATTTCAAAATATAATAAATCGTTTATTTACAAAAGTCGATACCCATCTTATTAAATGCATGTAAATTACTGGTAAATAATATCACGGACGTAAAAATCTGGAAAGTAAATCGACACATAGTATTTTCCCGGAATATTTAAATGCAATAAACATAATGCCCCGGACTATAAAATCCGGAAAGTATTAATACGCCAATTTTGATACTGCGGACCGTAAAAACCGGAAAGTATTAATTTGCTATATTGGCTCTCTGTTTGGCCGAATAATATAACTTATAATTGTTGATTGGCTTATTTAAATTTTCCAATTTTTTAAATAATTTTTGATACCGTTTACTTGTATAATATATTATCAATATCGTTATATTTTACATTTGGATTCGGGTAGGTAAGTACTGCACGTGTTTGGCCCACGTCGTCCACTCCTCGGCGTCGTCCCTTCGTTTCTTCAATCGAAAATTAACTCTTGTTGTGCAAAACAACCTGATAAATAAATCTATAAGAGAAACGGCCTCTCCGTTAATCAATTCGACCACAACGTTTTTATTTTACGATACGTGAAAATACGTTCTAGGTATTAATACTTTCCGAAATATTACGGTTTGAGCAGTGGCAGATCCAGTCCAAGGTAAGGGGGGGGGGTTCAATTATAATTGAACTATATTTTTTTGTGTAGTACATATTATATAGATATACATTCAGCGAAACGTCCATATGTGAAATTCAATTTTTCTGGTCGAACGGGCCGATAAATGACCGCCCAACCTCTGAATCTGCACTGGGTCCGGGCATTTATGGTTTTAACTTTTCCGACTAAATATTTCAAAATATTATGGTTATATAACCATAAATCACATTAAGTGATATTATGATTTTACATAACTGTTAATATTCTGGAAATTTACAGTGTACATTTACTGTCATGAGTCATTTTTTCCGGATTTCTACGGTCCGTAAAATTATTGACAACTTCCGGATTTTTACAGTTCATGAAATTATTTTCCGGACATTTATGGCTCCTCTTCTTGTTAATAAATCATTATATTAATTTATTAACTTATTTTTCCTAACTATTTTAATGTAATAGGAATATGCATTACAAATTTATTAAAAATAATAACTTTAATAAATTATAATAGTAAACATAATTTAATTAAAATTGCTTTACAGCTGGTATGGAAGATGGTTCTAGTATGTACCAGCATCACGGGGGAGGCACGCCAAGATCACATAGTACAGCTAGTACAGCAAGTAGCATTTCACCCACTGGTAACTCAGGGACACCTATGTTGATCGTACCACATCCGATAAATGCGACTAAGATCACTGATGCGCATCATGTGGTCACCCATCAAAATGGCGGTGGTCGAAAATACACTTGCAAAATGTGCCCATCGGTAAGTTTATTTTAATAATACTAATTTAAAATTACAGAAAATGACATTTAATAAAATATTTTTCATATTTAAACGAATTAAACAATATTCATTTGGTTAACTATAGAACTTAATTTTCTAATTATCCAAGAACAATTTTCTACCACTTTATTTTTTTAATATCATTAATAGGTTTAATTTCAAAATGTGCTCTAATTGAATAAAGAAATTTATATCAACCATTATTAGCCGAACCTGTTATATTTAAGTATATCTACTCTAAAGATTATATAATATGCATATATGAAAAATCAATAAGTAAACTTCGTTATCTTAATATATTTATGAACATAAAACATTTTAATTATATTGATATGATTGATTAATATATATATATATAGCTAATTACGCGTATACTAAATATGGAATTAAAAAGCTACTAAATAGTTAAAATTAAAATTAAATTAAAAACAAGTTGTAAATACAAAATATCTAAACCAAAATGTATAAATTGCGATTAATTATAAATTAAATACACAATATTATAATAAGTATACTCATCATTTATGCCAATTATATATTTAAGAGTCATTTAGGCATTTTTTAATATAAATTTTAAATAAATATAACCTGTTTTGATCATCATTAATTACATTTTTTATGCCTTGTTAACCTTACGAGATATTTATATTGAAACGGATAAGTATAAGAAATGATAATAATATCAATATATTATTACAACATCTACAATATACTAGCATCAGTTAATCATAATTAGTTTAATAACTTTTGAACTAAATTTACGACCAATATTTTAGAATATTCAATTCGTTATTATGATTACAAATTGTTGGCCAACAAGATATGTCAGAAGGCACTATACAAACCAATTTTATCGTAAAAAAATAAATTAATAAAATAAAATAAAAAAATGCCAATCAGTTAATATATTTATTATTCTATATTTTTAATTTAAATATTCTATAGATAACTATTAACACAAACTATATTGAATATAGTTTATAATGTTTTAAGTAAAATTAGTATTTTACATTACACAATTTTTACATCTAGGTATATGACGAGAAACGTATCAATAAAGTATAATGTTTAAATATATATAAAACTATATTATAATATTATATAATAAAATATAATATTTGTATTTTTAAATAAATATAATAATTGATTATTGTATTCGAACTGATAACTAAATTATTTTATTAATTTACTACCCTGTAAAGTTTGATAATGTTAGAAATTCCATAATCTTAATATTATTTAGAGTAAATAAACCCATACTGATATTGGTGTACCACGGGTAAACTTTAGCCCTCCGTACGGAATTTACACTTCTTAATATTTGTTTTTAAAATTTCAGGTATATTTGAAATACCTTAATGATATTTTACAATATTAATTAGATTACATCAATTTATGATGTTTGATTATATTTCAATATAATAACTAGTTAAAAAAAAAAATATAAGTATATAATTATTATTATGAACAATTCCACAAAATTGTAGGTTCTAATTTAATTATTAAATGTGTTAAATAAAATATTGAATATAAAAACAAAGTATCTATACTATGTATAAATATGTACGTGAAAATTTATATTCTTTATTTCGTAATATGTACAAAATAAATAAATACATTAATTAAAGAAAAATATAAAAAGAAAATATATTAATGTAACTGAAAATGATAGTATTAGATACGATGAAGTAAATGTGTAAACTTATATTTTATTATTAAATGTTTATGGTTACACAGTGATCTTGAATTAAGTAAAACGAAACCGCAATATAAGGGGAAAAAATAATATACAAAATGAAATTGATAATTTTTTGTTCATTCTCGAATTTTTTAAGGGCCGACCGGGAATGGAAAGAAATACCCCAGTATTTTTACTCCCGGTAGTTTTTATTCCAAGGAAAAATATAGTGAAATTCGAAAAATGAGTTATGTAAAGTACCCAGTAGATGTTATAAGCTACCGCAATCATACTACTTGTGGTAATCGAACTATTATTTTTTACCCGAAAAAGTGTCTTCAGACGTATAAAAAGAGAAATATCTTTATAAAACAATACATTGGTTTTAGCGAGGAATGCTCCTCACTTCACTCTGAATGTAAAAAAACATTAATTAATATTTTATTTATCTTTACATGTACTTATAAGAAATAATGAACTTAATCCACGCTATTAGAAATATTTTCAAGAAACTGCCATTATTGTTTCATATAGGTAATTCAACTTTTTAACAAACAGTATAATAAACTGGTACTTTATTTTTTTATTATTTTTTTTCCATAAAATTGTTTTTTAAAAACACACATTTAGAATTATATTATAAAAAACTTCGGCTCTCTTTATTTATAATAGTAAAATTATGATAGCAATTGATTACTGGTTTGGACGATTGGAATAAAGATATTAAATAACTTTTACGTTTTTATTAACCTTGGACGTGTTATATAATATTTTATTTCATTTCATATTTGAACAATAATTAATTAAGTACTTTTATTTTGCAATTTATTTTACAATAATAATTCATAATGAGATTTCGTTTTTATTAAACGACGATTCTTATTCTTTATTTCTTTACTTTTTGGGAGTATAGTTTTACCTGTGGGAGTAATTTACAAGATACAACTATATTAACTTACCAGTTTTGACTCGTTCCAATCTTACCTTGATTGGTCGTATTTTCCACTCTAAAGACAATTGCCCAGGCAGGTTCAGGTACACACGCAACAACAATGAGGATCCGGCCGTTTATACCGACAAGCATCGTCATCATAACGGATCTTTACGTAATTTGCGATCTGATAGGGATAGCATATATATATATATATATAAACATATAATAGGGGATGCCCTGTAGCTGCAGCGGCATTAGGTGACTGGTATGGTCGGAAGATTGGAGAAGGGTAATATTGTTGCAGGTGGTCGGAGGCAGACGATTGAGTTATGTATGTTTTTGTGGAATGCAGGTGGACTAAGTTGGACAACGATAAATATAATAAACCACCGCAGTGATCCTATAAATATATACCATAATCATAATATTAAACATAATATAACATTAGCACATATTATTATTATTTTGTACTATACAAAATTAATTTATCGCTGCAATAATAATATAATATATTATAATATAATTTTGCAATAATAGATATTGGTATTTATTAACTTTTTAGTTCACTTTGTATTAAATTAATAAAAAATAGGCACCGATAATATTACAAATTTTCAAACCGAACTTTCGTCCTGAAAATTTATTTTAAACTATAAAATATAATAATATATATCTAGTTAGCAGATATTTACAAAAAATTAAGCATGTCAATTAAATATTTATGTTTAAAATTTTTCAACAGCATGATAACATTAATTATAAATTAATAGGCCACGATTTTTTATATAGCCTGGATTTAACACAATCACATAATATATAACTACTTAAGTTTTAATTATAATATATTTTAACAATATTTAATTATAATACAAAATGTGAGTTTTATCAATAATTGTTTAACTTTTTAATTGACTTTTGTGTGTTATATTGTTTATACAAGATCAACGTTTAATGATACATTAAAGTAGATTTTGTTAGACATTTAACATTTATTTTACAATTGATCACATCTGTGGTATTAATAAGAGTAAAAGAGAATAAACTAAAGAAAAAAAAATCGACTGACACATACGGTTATTACACGCGGGACAAACAGGATGAAAGGCGAAATGAAAACGATTTTATTGATTTTAGTGAAGAAAAAACTAAATGATGGCATATCACTATATAGTGACAAAGGCGTTGGTATATTTTTTTATTCTCAACAACGGACCAGATACAAAGGAAAGAACAAAACTTATGATATCTAATGTTGTAGTAACTATGATATATTTTTACACCCAAAATATTATGTGAATAGTTTTAATAATTTATCTCGTATTTAAAAATATTTTTAATTATTAAAAAATACTTCAATCTTAACTATACTTTGAATTCGTTATTTTGCGTTTACCTATAGATATACCATTATATGAATAAATGCAATTTTTTATTTTTATTACTGTATTAAAATATTATTTCTTGGAACATTATTATAATTTATACCGATTTACTAACCTAACCTAACCATCACTCGTTGTAAGCATACAACATTATAAGTTTCATATAAATAATATGATATTGTCTGTTCGAGGTATACCGTGTTTTAATAGTTTTCCGTAATTTAAAAGATTCTATGATTAGCCAGAATTATATTAGTTAAATATTAAATTGATGATATTATATTAATAAAAAGAAAGTATTGAAAGTTATATTATAAATATTTGTATATTTTTTTTATTTAAGTTATGTCTCAATAGAATATTTTAGCGTCGTGTATTTAATTTTTTCGTATTAATATTTATGCAAGTGTTACATAAAATATTAAAATGCAGACCTCCATGAAAGTATGTGTACTTACGTGTGAAATTTAGTGATAACTATATTACAGTGTAATAATTTATTGTAATTATTTTTTTATAATTATAGATATTGGTATATACTTAAGATACACTAAACATCTAAAAATAATATTAAAATATAAGTATATTATTTAATTAACATATTTTATAATATAGCGTTTAATATAAAATTATACATAACATATTTTAAAAATAATTTGTATATAAACATACAAAAATGTTTGCTTTAAAGTTAAATAAACTCATCGGAAATATTTGAGTTAAATATGTTATAACGTTCATAAGTTTAAGCCTGAAATCGTAGTATTTTAGTTACTATAAAAGTGTACTCATATAATGTACGCGTATAATAACACTAAAATTATCTTATAATTAAATGTATTATAATATTCTCAAATTGTTTTCGTTTACTCGAATATTTTGTAAACTTGTATTTATATTCTTTGACATGGTCAATAAAGGTAAATGGTGAGCTTGAATAATTGATCGAAATGTTATTGCTGTCAATCTGTACATATATTTTGAATCGATATATTCATTTTCATTATCTAATTTTAAATTCTGAGCGCTAAGTTTTTGACTAAGAAAAGAGTTTTAAAATTTTTTCCAAAAATGTTAAATATTACATGTAATTTTGGGTTTAACGGTTTGACAATTTTATAGAAGTCTACTCAAATACTACTTAATCAATTTACAAAATAATTTGAAGATCGTAAGTCACTTTTTTTTTATATCTTCTAAAATTTGAATATTTAATAAAATTGAATATTATGATATATTTTTTTTATCTCTGAAGACACTTTTTTGGGTAGAAATAATGGTCCGATTACTACGAATTACATATGCTTTCGGTAGAATTTTGCATCTTATCGGTACTTCATTTGGCTTATTTTACCAATTTCTCAAAATTTTATCGCCAAAATTACGATTTACGTTAATTTGATTTTAAATATTTTGTGATAACTAATTCAGTTAGTTGTAGTAGTAATCTTGAAAATGTTTACCCTACCTGTCTGGTACTAATAAAATTTCAAAGAATAGAAGATGATTCTTAGTTAGTTGGAACGCCTAGTTAATTAGTTAACCAAATTATTGTAATTTTTCGGGTAATACTGATGAACTCCAAAATTCTAACATCATTACGATCAAAAAGTTCGTGGCTACACAGGAGTTAAACCTAACACCGTGCACCAAACATGTGTTTAGATTTAGACTACTCGGTTTTGAAATATAAACAATTTTTTTTTTGACATACATTTTTCTAAATATAAATACATGCATTATTTATACACTAGGCAGTAGACATATAATTAGTATATTGAATATCAATTTAAGAGATCCTAGATTAATGTACTTTTTTAAGTCGATTAATGATATTTATAGTACTGTATCTAGAATCGAGATCGTATTGATTTCGAAATGTAGATTATCATTCAGGCGTCAAAAACGATAAAAAAAAACTATTTAAGGAAAAGAGAATAGTACAAAAGAAAGAGACGTCGTCAGTGGTGACGTGTATAATACGTATGCACATATGTATATATGGGTATATCATAATAAGAACATATATATATTATGTTATATTTATACTAACATTTGTACCGACAAAGGGACACATCGTTTTGTAGAGGCCATTTGTGACAAATTTTGTGTAATAGAAGACGCCGTGTGTACGTGTAATATAACAATGAGCAAAAAAAAAAAAAAAACATTTTTAAATTTATGATCAACCCTTTTTTCTAGTATATATTATTATTATATGATATACACATGTATATTTACGCGTATGTGGTGCACGTATGTGTTATTTTGACTACGATTCGGAAATACGAGAAACCCTCTTGTCGAGGCAGTGGCAGAGCTCTTTCTTTTCGACCAGCAAGAGTGAAAAGGAAATAATAACACACAGTAACGAAGCACACTCATGGCGCGTCGCCGACAAAAACCAATATAACATCACACATCCCCATTCTAGTCCCTGCGCGAGAGTTTATTACCTATGAAATATCTATATAGGTACCTTAAATATATATATATTATGGTATTGTATTTATTATTATTATATTATTATTATTGTTATTATATATATGTATAGACGAACCAGAATCGATACAAACGGAAAAGAAGAGAGTGAAAAAAAAACGAAAGGGAGAAAAAATAAATAAAGAATAACATATATGGTTTAATGCGACCGCTGCGTATATCACGTGTATTTGTATTTATCGCCTATTTTACATGATAATATAAAATATAGGGACAGTGTTATTTTGTCGATCTTTCGATCCCTAAAATGAAAGTGTTGTTGTTGTTCCTCACTCGCTAATAAATAAAATATAATATTATACATAACGATGATTTCAATAAACGATATAATATGTTATATTTTTCTATATCAGATACTTTGTCTAAGTTTTGATATCTTTTCGTTCGTGAATACTGGTTCCGAGGTAAATGTATCAAAAATGGGTCTGATACGTTTGCCCGACACTCAAATGCCAGACACATTAATTTCTCGACACTACGTTTATCCTACAGTATCAAATTTTATTTTACACAATTTTTGTCAATAATACGAGTACAAGTACACAAATCAATTACATAATTTTTAAAATTAAAAAATACATTCAACGTATTCAATGCAAGATTCAATTATTAATGGAATTGACGTAAAATCCGGCAATTGTTTAAATCTATAATTGTCGAAAAATGTATAATAGGCATTTTTGAAGATCATTGTATAATGTACGTAGTTATTAACTTATCATAGCAATAAGATTATATAATTCGATAGTCGATAATACATCGTAATTTATTATAAAATTTATTCTTAAATTTATAATCCATATTAATATATTTAATCCAAAAAATATCGGGCAATCAAAATTCGTTAAGTATTTTGTCGAGGGAAATGTATTGTGGGGCAAATATAGTTTCGGACAAGTGTACTGATACCATCAAAAATACGTGAGAAAATATATTCATCACCAGTTATTTTATGGCAAATTATATCTATAAAATGTTTGAAAGTAATACAATATTAAATAATTCAAACTAATAATTGTAAATCAAATAAATGTGACTCTTGACTCTTATATAGACAAATGTTTTTTTTTTTTAATATGCAATAAGTAAAAAATTTTGGTCTACACAAACTCGGTGAAACAATACTTGTATAATTAAAAAATAAGAAAGAATAATTAATAATAATGTCATAACAACTCCTGTATGAATTATTACGTGTATAAAATCATAATTATTCCAAAAATTTATAATATAACAATCGTCTATATTATTATATTACACCCACTTGTATCATTTAGGTTTATAAACTTTAAAAAATAATAACATACATATTTATAAACAATTTTATAAAAAAATGTCAGTCATGTCCACTTTAAAATTCATATAAAATAACATAAGTCATGATAATTATATTACTTAAAAAAATGAACTACATATTGTAAATTGTGTTCTAAAATTTGTTCGGATTATTAAACGTTTATATAAATTTTCTTAGTTATCAACAGTCACGGACTGTCAACAGGTATTTTGATTATACTTATGTTAAAAACGTAAATTGTTTATGTTGTTAATAGTTGATATATGATGTTTATCAATATTGCACTCCCTGACAATAAACTGTTTTATATCCTTTTTTATTTCTATTTATTTTTTATTTTTTTTAAGATACTTTTACAAAACAAAATTTAATCAGGAAATTTAATATGTTTACTTTTTCTTTAGATGCCTAATACAAATTATGTTTACTCCAATTAATCCTATAATTTTTTTAATAAAAACTTCATTGACATTTAATTAAAGATCATTTTTGCTTGCAAACTTTATTTTATTTTATTATGTTATTATAATAAATATAATATTGTAATATATTATAACAATTATAGTTATAAATATATTATACATTTTTTTTATAATTTGGTCAGGTAAATAATCATATGAATTTTATTTTACTACGTATATTTTGTTAGTTGAACTTTTTTTTTTTCACCAACTGTTCATGGTTTGTTTGAACTGTAGTTGTTGTAGTTATGTGTCTAATATTTATATATGGCTTCTATTTTTCTTTTAAAAGCTTATATTTTTTGCTCTTAGAATTGAACTAAATTATATTCGAAATGAGTAGCAAAAAATGGTTGAAATATTTCGAAAAACGAAAGGGACCGTGAAATTGTCTTTTCATATTTTTTTTCTCTCTCATTCCGTCAAATATACGTACGCGCACAAACAATGCTCAATAAAACCTTAAAGGGGTTTAAAAGGGTTGTAAACACTCCATTGATAAGTCATAAATTATGGTTAAAGGATGTGAGGGGGTGGTTTATTGAGGGCAAAAAAGTGAATATTTCCTGGTTCGACGCACTCTGAACATTTACATATAATAAGTGGCCGACCGCCGCGCACTAGCCCTTTTTCTTTTCACGTGTCCTTTTTTGTTTGTTTGATTTTTTTCTGTTTTTCTTATGGTCAATTGTGTACAAACACAGTGAATTCGAAACGCTATTTTTTCTCCTTCCTTCTTACGCCGAACAACACGTTTATGTACTATCTTCAAAGAACATAATATTTCGATCGTTTTTTCTTCTTATACTTTGCTCCCTCCTTAGAAAAACAAATATAACGTCTTACGTGGGCCACAAAGTCTTCCTGGTTCCCACACACCCGCAGAGCTTATTCTTGGGGGTCACTTTAATGTGATTTTTTTTTATAGTAGACTGCAAAGTGCTATAAATTTAATTTTCAGAACATCCGTGAAAGAAAAGGTTCAATTTCAATGGAGTCACTTGTGTTATAATTTGTGTAATGATTTATTGTTATATGCATACAATTTTAACCGTTAATAAACGCATAATAATATAGCTATATATATATATAATTTTATCATCGTTCAATTAGTTTATAAGTTAATATAATTAACTTAAGTATAAATTATAATGAAATACACAATACACAAATTAAAGGCCTATTTAATTATTTAGATTACACAATTTAAATACGATTTTAAACTAGCTATTAATTCGTGATTTTTATTTTAGACATTTTCTTTTCTTTTAAATTTTGTTATTTGATAACATTTCTATTGCGGTATTACATAGTTTAATTCGACCGTCACGACTATTATCAGTCATTTTTTTGTTTACATTAAAATTATCGTCAATAAATGGTAAGTTCGGAAGTCTTTAACTCCGGAAATGAGCCTTGGGTCTTATTTATTGTTCCATGTCGAAATATATTTTAAAAAATGAACATATTAGTCACACAGTTGCAGTCCAACCAGCTAGCGCGTGTACACGTTAATCGTTCATCGACCCAATCCCAGTGACGGTCGGTCAACTCTGCAAACGAAGGGTTTATATAACTTATATATTAATATATTTATTATTTTGCAAATATTATAAAAGCGTACATACTATACTTAAAATTCACATATGTTTTAAACAGTTAAGTTTTAAAAAATATATATATTGTTTTTCATCATTTAACATTTCCGATTTCACACATAAGTAATAGATATTTATTTTATACAATCTCAATATTATTCAACTTTGGAATCTCGAATAGGCTTTTTTCAATGTTAAATTATATTTTCATAACGCAAGAATCTGAACTTGTTGAATGGATGAATAAAATAAAAAGAGGGTTTTCGATTTGTTTTCTCTAAAGTAAATATAAATAATACTTACTTGAAATTATAATCAGTTTCAATGTAGTTAATTTTTTTAATATAATATTCTTATTAACTATTTCATATTATACCACATATTATATCATTTCATATATTTTTGGAACTATAGAAATCTTGTTAAACTTTCGTAAATGTTTTAACATTTTTGATAATAATTTAATATATCATATTGTGTCAGTTTTATAACAATATAGATAGTATATTATAATATAGTATCTACAATATTTATTATTTATTTTATTTTCCATTTTAAAAAGATATTACTGGTCGATATTGCAGTTAAATGTCACATAGGTAATCATCACACTTTCGTGAAATTCGTTCATATTTCGAGATATTCAAACGACTTGTTTGCCGGGAAGCTGTTCCCACGGTCGTTTAATTAGCGAAACACGATTGAGAGACTGGTCAGTCGGGTGGGGATCAGCAAAGTCGATTCTTATCAATTCTGGTTAACACGACTTCCTTGGACCAGCAATTAAAAAAATAAATAAATAATAAAAGTCACAATCTCACGACCAAAACTCGTTTAATGCGTAAGCGTAATACAGTAATAAATGTGACAGAATCTTTTTTTTTTAAACAATTTTGAAATATTATTGAATAACGATAAGAAAGTGTAATAAATTATTTATAGTTATCTTTAAAATAAAATCCGTTTAATCATAAAGTTCTTTTCGCTTATGAACTAATAACTATCGTAATTTTTTTAATTAAAAAAATATTTAAAATAAGACTGTCAGAAATACCGATAGTTATATACTGACACTGGCTGTTGTTAATAGGAATTTAAATAAATATTATTAATAACATTCTTCGATTAAAGTTTTTAAATTAATTTAAAATATATTACAATCAATCAACAAAAAATAAGTTTATACAACTTTTTTTCAGTGTGAAAACTTATAATCTTCTTTATATTTTTGAATTGCATACAAAATAGAATAATAATCGTACATATAATACTTTTTAACATAAATTTATTCGATCGGTTATATTCAAGTGTCCTTGGTTTTTTCCTACGACTGCGGTTATTCGCTAACAATATAATTGGGCCACTAGAAAAAAAAAATAACCATTTGTAGACTCGTGTTTGGGTAAGGAAACACGTCGGGTGTTTCCGAATAAAAACAAAACAAAAAACATGTAAAAACGATATGGTGCAAAAAGTGACCATGGTACGTATAGAACTATTGGATGGCGATTTTTGTTTTGTTAAATTTTTTTTCCTAGTTTTATTTTATATTAACTACCGGTTTAAGCACCACGCGTTGTTGTATTTTCTTATTACTTCTATCGGTTCTTTCTCACTATCACAGTTATACTTCAATACTTGTAGGTATATATTATTATATTTGCATATCATTATTTTCCGTATCGGTAACTAAATTAGATTAAAAAAAATCCGAGTTTGAAAATGTGATTTTCCCAAAATATTAAATCCAATGAGAATCGTCGATCGCGAATTAACAATAATATTATCAATGATCATTGAACGGATTGCAATGTAATTCAATAGTCATACTCTAACGATTTAGGTTTCTTTAAAGTAATCTTTGGTTTTAGTATTTTCTTCAAATTACGGACATCTCAGTCTAATATAATAGTGCGTCTGTATTAGTATTGGTATTTCCGATACTATAATTTTATCATCGTTTTTACCGCCGTAATATTATCAACATAAAATCTAACTCATATGATTAAATGAAAAGATCAAAATAATTGTTTCACATGAACATCATCATCGTAAATATATATTTATATATATTATATACTATCTAAGTACACCTGCACATTTAATTGTATGTAATAATTATATTAACGCTTGTAAAAATAAAAATGCTGAAACACATTAAAAATATTGGAAAACTCATATTTCAAAAATAGTTACTTATCTAATATGTAATTTATTTTAAATTCACTATTGCCAAATTATCATTCAAATGAAAATACATTTGAAAAATGTTTAAAAATTTAGTGGTTAAATATTATAAATTATATACCCGTATTATAACTTAATTTGTATTATTATTTTAATACCATCGTCGCTATCCAGCGGAACGTCTAATTCACTCTAAGTCTCGTTTTTGAGCGCTGTGATTTTCAACCTCATCACAAAATACACGAAGAACCTAGGGAGATGTGGATATATAAAAACCAGATCTAAAAACAGATCTTTAACAGGTGACCCGTCCATCCCTGTTGTATAGAGAAAATATTTAATTATTTTTCCGGAATAATAGTCGATCTGTGGCGGGGATGTATATATATATATATATATATATAAATAGAAATACGCAATAACAATAATTATAGTATATACAGAATGATCGCATTTTATGTTACGAAAATAGCATGGTGATAACATTAAAAAGTGTATAATTCTCATTATTTATTTTACATGAAATTCTGATCACCCTGTACACATATAGTATATATATATGCTTGTAGTACATACACATGACCCTAAGTTCCCACGGACATAGCGGCGAAGGTTTTTTCTCTCCACCGCTCGCCCGCTCATATTTATTGTGCGCGTTTTCTCCGCGGCACACGGACCGTCTGGCCACTATACTTCTACCTGCCGCTGCGTGGTCCGCAGCCGATCGAAACAGGTGGTTCCTTCAGAGTTCAGACACACGATTGCAGGGAATAAGAGACGACGACGACGGGTCTTTCTTTCTTCCTTTCTTTATTTCGTCGGTTTATACATATTTACGTATATTATATTATTATTCTTATTTTTATCCATCGGGGGAGAGATTGCGCAAAAATATATTATGCCAGACAAGTGTATAGTTATAGTGCATATAATATAATATAATATCATATAGTAGGTACCTGCATTCGGACAAAACAGATGCCTTCGGCCCGCGTGTGTATGTAATAAGACCTGTGAGAACGAGCTCCTCTGATAACTAGACTGATTTTTTTTTCTGCGTGCGATTATTAAAAAGTAAAAACATTGGTGGTCGAGAACCATATTACGAATAACCATATATATTTTATATACCTACATATTATAGTGTTGTAATATTGAAGTTTTCAAGTTGGTTATTGTTTTGATATAAATAACTTACTGTTCAATAATATCATTCTAAACTATAATGAGCATTCTGCAATAATAACAATTTGTTCAGCAATTAATTAAGATATTAAATTTAAGAATTTATTGACATAATATTGGAAAATACTAATTTTTTATTTTATTTAATTTTATATTTTAATAATATTCTTTTTTTCTACTTAACCGAGATTTGTTATCTTGGTCAACAAATATAAATACGATTACGGGGGAAAAAAATATGCGCAAAATGTGCATTGTACCTATCTAGTTTTTAAACCAAATATTTATTTTTTTAAATCAATATAATATTTAAATGTAAAAATATTAAACATTAAGCAGTATTAAAATAATTAGTCATGTTTAAATCAACTGCTAAAATCTTCATAATTAGGTAATAGGTACTAGATTAATTTTACGTTTATTTAAAACAATAAAAACTAATCTATATTGATATTACTTTCAAATACAAAGTCGTGTATAGTACTTTCAACACCATAGTATAATAATTATAATAAAATTAATTATTATTTTTTTAAATTAACATCCAATTTGTTATAATCGGCCTATGTTTAACATTGAATAATATCCATAAACATTCATTTTAAATATTATTTCATTGCTGTATTGATTATTGTTATACATTTTTCATAAATTTAAAAGAAGCTAAAATTCTATATTATAATATAATTTATAATAATTGTACGTGCAGTAGAATAAAATTTAATCTGAAATTATAAAAAAACACGTTTTTATGATACTGTATATTATTGAATCAGATTAAAATGTCGATCATACGAGTTATATTGAAGGTGAAAAATTAAGTTATCGTACAACTTAATATTATAAAATCATACAACCTATTCAAAATAAATGTATAAAATAATATAAAAAAATGTATAATAGTATATTTATTATTATATCTACATTTTAATATTGTGTCAAATGACAATTAATATAATCAATAAAAAAATATTTTATTTGTTTTCTTCTAATGTTCTAAAATATTTTCAAAAATCCTATTATATTGTTTCATTTAAATGTCTAATACATTAAACAAATAATATTTGATACCTAAGTATACTGACATTTTGATCAGTCAAATAAATTATTTATTATTTATGAACTATTATACTATATTTTACAATAATACGTGTATATAAGGTGTTTTATTATAAGAACGCAGAATTTAATCTCGTTATTATTTAATTTAAATAAATTATATAGAACAAAAAAAAATTATATTAATGTAATAACGTGTGGTAGATTTATATCTATTATTTCTATTTTATTGTATGGAATATAACATCTGACATATGTCCAAAAATATATACAAGAAGTTTAAATATTAAAAACACAATTCTATATAATATATATAGGTGTTATGTATAGGATTTTGGTACAATAGGTAGTTGTATAATGTAAAAGATATGTATAGTATTTACTCAGGGCCGGATTTAGGTATGTTGTGGCCCCTGGGTGCAAAATTTTTGGAGGCTCAAAACAGTTTTTTTTTAAATACATTATTGTTAATAAGTTCAAAAAACAATTCATATTATGATCTATTACGTTTAATGCCATAAAAAAAAACACGTCATTAAACAAAATTAAAAATAACATTTCATTTTCAAAGTTATGTGAAATTTGAAGATAACCATTTTATAAAGAAGGTGCATCTGTATATTATGTATGATGATTTTGATTTTTGATATCAAGATATCAATTTTAAAGAATATTTTTCATTTTTCGGAAATGATATTTATATTGTCATTATTAATTAATTTGTAATAACTTAAAACTTAAATACATTAATGGTATATCTATACTCTACACAATTTTTCGCCATTCGATATTAAAATAATATTGAATATTTGAATATGATAATATAAATTTTACATTTTTTGATATAACAAATTAAATAATTATAAAAATTAACGTCAGAAATATGATTTATCTAATATAATATGAAAACATTTATAAAAATCACCATCTTGAAGAAATTTAACCCATCAAAATTTGTAGAAAAATATACTCTTAAACTGGCTAACTTCAAATTTTACATAATTTAAAAAAATAAAATGTTTATTTTCTTTTTTTTTATTAAACGTATATAACTAAAAAATAATAATAGAAGTAACATTGCCCATAACCATTTAACTATTGCCCAAGTAAAAATTTAAGAAAAACTTCATTTAAAAATCTTAATTTTTTACGGAGATATTATAATTTGTAAATAGATCATAATTAGATATAGATAATAGTTATAGATTATAATTAATATCTTATAGTTTAATAATAATATATAAATACATAATATTTAATAATATTACTTTATTATATTGAAATATAAACTAAAATATAATTAAAAGTTTTAATAATAATAAAAACGAATTTTGATTCTTTTAATCGTTGGTACATTATATTTTAAATAAATATACTAACTAATAAATTTGTTTATTTTATAAAAAGTTTTATTTTTAATCAGAAAATATAACTATATACTATTGAATTTTTTTTTTGTATTTACATTAGAAAAGAAATTAAATTGTGGGTTCTAAATTTGCAGGGACCCCTGGGCTGAAGTTTACGCAGCCCTCCCCTAAATCCAGCCCTGTATTTACCAATTTTAGGAATTTTACAAATTGTATTTAAAACATAAAAATTTACGTTTGCCCTTTAGTTTTATACAAAACAAATAAATATATAATATATAATCCATATTATGAATATATTTTAGATTCTTTATTAAAATCATGATTTATTGAAAACACAGTTTAATATATATATATTTATTTTATAACATATTATATTGATTTTTTAACATATTATTATTATAATGATAATAACAGTCTAATAATTTAAGTAAATAAACTATACAGCTTTCAAATTAATTAGTTAGTCATGTTTAATAGTCAATAAAATAATTATATAGGTACCTATTATTTATTAACTATATGTTTATAGTTAAGGTTCATAATAATATTATTATATAAAATAAAATATAAAACTAATTATTAAATCACAAGAGGTTTTATTTGCTTTTGTTTCAAGCATAATAATGAATAACTTAAAGTCAAAATACATATATTTAAATTATTTATTTTCTTAATAATTTTCTTATTTTAGCCTAACAATTTAATATAATATATACATTTACAATTATTTTCTAAATGTTTGAAAATAAGACGTGCAGTGCTACATCTAATCGTATCTAATTTTTTTTTTCAATCATTTGCTATTAAAATTATATGATATTTAATATTTTAAATATTATAATAAAATAATATTTTGAATATTTTAATGACAATATACATCGTCTAGTTGGTACTTTCAGTTACATTAAAATATATATTTAGGTACAGATACGTGATAATGATTAAAAAAAAATGTCAATATTTATTTATTGACTTGTCGTATTTATTATACGTGATTATATATTTAAACAAATTAGTAATGACGGAATTATATCAACCATTATCTATGTGTATCTGAATCTGAATATTTTATTATATATATTTGCTTGATTGCTTCCAAAATTATAGTTTAGTATTTATATATTATTATATATAGCACTATATAGTATAAATGCAGCTGCAGTTTCTTGTAAAAGTAACATAATACGGATGGACGACATTTGTCATTTACCGCTACAGTATATAAATATAATATAATAATTATATATAGGTAGGTAGCTGTACCTTTACATAATATAATATAAAACACAAAATAAAGGGAACAGCGTTTTTTTATACAAAAAATTTCGTATAAAATCATGAAGTCGTACGGAGAAGTCAAAAACGAAAAACTAGTATAAATATATTTTTATTCCTTAGAATTTAAGAGTAGAATGCGATCCAGTCACCCATCCAAATGGGTGAATTTCGGTTCCGAACCAATCCCTTCTTGAACCATATAAATGTTTAAATAAACATTTTTTTATAGAAATTTTAATAATTCTAATAAATTATCATTTACTAAAAAGAAAAAAAAATTAAGAGTTTATATGATAAAAATTTCAATTCATTGAAATTATTTAATTTTATATTTTGTATCTAGTATATATAATATGATATGAAAACTACTTTTCCATGGTTTTCTCACCCCTTTACACGAATCCTGGCTGCGCAATTTATTTGATCATATATATATATATATATATAACATAACTTATATATGGTATTTATACAAATATTATTATTATATATCAAATTATATTCAAAAAATAATATTTTTATTTAATTACCTACTAATAAAAGAACACGTAGATACAATTATAGTGTATATTCCTAATAATTACTATTATGTATAATGCATTGTTGATTACGGTTACAGAATTACAGTTTATAGTATTTTAATCAATGACAGTATATTATACTATATACATAATTAATTATTGCATATAATAATAATTTAATGAAAAAATAACCTAACAGAAATTACAGACTTTAATGCGGCGCGTAGTCTAATAGATCCGAGCAAATTGCTCAGAATTCTCACAATCCTGGTTAATCATAAAGAAACATAATGATGAATTTTTTATTTACTATCTAAAAGATAATATTTAATCATTTAATTTTATGTTAATACTCTATTAAAATTGTTGTGTTAATTTTCATTAGATCTACATAAATTTCATAGCGCGTGTGTGGGAGTGTCGAGAGTAACATTTCAGAATGTAAACAATACTGTATTATAGGTTAATATACTTTTATTACGTTTAATAATAATGTATTTTGATAATATTACTCCCTTATTGTTAATGTAAAAATGCTAGATCTCATTATAAATTTTCATCAATGAATAATGATGTTCAAACACGAGTCGTTATCGATAGTTGTATTATTATTAATAAACATATACAATACAATGTATAGTTGCTTTTTACTGGTCCGGAAGACTCAAGCTCTATAATAACATTGGATAGGAAAAGACCCATACCCCAAGGCGGCACGGCGGTTGTCTGGCAATTCGACACGGCTAGGCGGACGTGTACACAGCGCGATCGCGTTAAACCGTGGCCGGACGATTTTATGTCCAAGGTTCTACCAATACGAGGGGGAAGACGACGGACGATAAATAATACAAAAATATATCGAAAAAAAAAAACATAATCATTTTCCAGATTCCTCGAGTACGTGTTCGGCCGATTGTCCATTCAATATTATTATGTATAATTTATATATACTGTGCAATATTCACCACTTTAATAATATAATATCTAGATTCTAGGTATTTATAATAAATGTGTGCCAGACCGGGTCGCGTAAAAGAATATTTAAAAAAAAATAATAATAATAATAATTGATAACCGGAAGTATAACCCCCCGCCGAGTAGATCGGAAGTGACAATGCTGCGAACCCTCGTATACATATACTAGCCAATATATTACATATTTCGAGTAACTACAAAGGTATAGGTCCGGGACCTGGGTTCGGGTATCTATACTCATATATAATAATTGCTATGATGGTAGCTGGTATCAACAGTCAAATAACTGCGTCACACAAATTCATAATATAACACATTATAATAATCCATTGTATACTTGTAATTTGTATGTTTTTAATCGAAAGAAATCTCCAGTGGTGTGTCCAGGGGTGGTCTTGATTGACCCATGTCCACCCACATATTTGTATATTATTCATAAGGACATATCATATCAAATGAAATAAACTAGATATTAAAAAAAAAAAAAAAGGAATAATCTTATTAATTGATGAGATTTTGTAAATTTATGACGTAATTTCGATTTTCTTATTTGTCGCCTGTTTAAAATTCCGTAACCCATTTTATAGTTATCACTTTATCAGCAGATTAGGTAATCTATTAGCATTGATAAACAAAACATATAATTTAATCTGCTATAGTTTTATCTACCTATTTATCCAGTTATAATTTATTCGGAGGTATAAAACCATTCTGAACTATCAACCTAGCTTCAGCGCCCCATCTTACAAAATAGTTTTGGAAACGCCACTGGAAATCTTTATACATAAGTAAATCTATATAAAAAGAAAAAAACAAGTCGCTAATAATATTACACGATGTTGTAATATACAATATATCGTCAGTGTAATTGAGAATATTTTATTATAAAAACTACTATTATTATACTTGTAGAAGATAATCAAAAATAATGAAATAACATTGATAACATACGAGTATAAGTATAAGTAGTCATTTTTACAACTAATATATTATCACTACTCATATGGATTGAACATTTTACGTAAAAGTTCAGCTCATATTATAATAGATACGTCTACGTATATAATAATTATAATATACTTATATGTTAAAACTATAATAATACTAATAATAATAATATTATTATTATTATTATTATTAGTTATTACTTATTATGTGTAATATTTCTAATAATATTTTAATGTCAGCATTATAAAATATTCGATTATGTTTAAAAATCGTTGTTTAGCCAAAAAATATAAGATATATAATTATTTAAAACATAATAATTATATTATATATACGACAGAAATTCGATGCATCATAAATATTTTACATCAGTTTCGTATAGTTTATTTTTTCTGTAGATCACACAGACGTAAAATTTATAGCATTGCATTTTTCATGATTTCTCTCCTCATAATAATAATAATAATAATAATAATATTAATATGTTAATATACATTATAAGACTGCACAGATGACGGTGAGCGAAGGCTGTGGCGAGTCACTCGTTGGCGGGCGCACGTCACCGTACGTCATAGCGAAATCTTCATCCGCGCCCGTTCCGCACAAAAAACCGCATACACAAAAACGCAAAACCCGCCATTAAAACGCATACGGATTTCTTATGGATAATGACTGCATAATATTATATTATACTATAAAACATTTAGTCTTCGTTACGACATCTGTTCATGATCAACTGACGGATAACTCTAGTCAGTCAATATAATATATATATATATTATATTATGCTAGTGTGGAAACCGTTTTTCTCTTTTTATACGACAAAAGTTATTAAACAGTTATTGATATATTGGTACTCGTAATTTTATTCCGCTATACATTATTGTGTATAGTGTGTAATCAAAGTGGAAAAATTATCAACTATTACATAAGTATAAGGGTGACTAAATAAAAATTAAAAAATTATAAGAGTTCCAATGGTCTAAACTATAAATATACGTGTAAAACCCTTATTTTTAATGAATAATTACATATCTATTTTATATGATATTATTTTCAAGTAAACCTTTAATTTTCCTTGAGATCTTTTATATTGTATTGTTGACTGCTATACAATATTCATAAAATTCAGTTACGTATTTATAATGTACCTACATATATCCGAACATCCATTCTGACAGAATTTTTACTCCCAGAAAATATTCTAACCTTACTTCCAAAAATGTTATCTCCAAAGAATATAATATTACATACCTACTTATATGTAATATTTCAATTCTATACCATATTATAATATAATGTATTTTGTTCGTAACGTTATAATCGAAAACGAAATCATATAATATTATTTACTAATACTTATTAAAAAATATTATGTTTGAAAAATGCGAAATTTTCTTGGGTTAATATTGTGAAAAATTAATACTTGGCATTTATAATGAAATATTATATATTAGTTGTATAAGTTTTCAAAATAGTTTTAAATTCAATACGGAGCTTTTACAATTTTTAAAAGTTTTACAATTTTTTAACTTTTCTTTTCAAATATGAAAATTTAATTCAAGCTTAATAATTATATCGCATATTACCTATATCCTATAATATAAATATAAATAGGTAGGGCATTGTGTATAATATTATCCAATATGGTTACAGTCACACAGTCCTTTACGAAAACCGAAGGGAATAAGGATAAGAAATTTTCACCACTAGTACCCCATCTGATTTTATTTATTATAATTAAATTTTAATTCAAATTTAATTTATTTTACATATGACACGAGTGACAAAGTCACGGAGACTATTAATAAAATGAACATAAATTATTATTAATCGTATTTAAATTGTATACATTGTTACATCTAGTTTTAGTTCATTATTAGGGTGATAATATTATTTTTACTCGAATATTTACAGAATACTATAATAGGTATCTGCTAATCTACCTCTAAAACGCACTCGCGTGTTTTAGTTGTATTTTTAAAATGTTTAATGTTATCCATTAAAAACATAATATATTATTCTAAATTTTCTAGTAAAAAATTGGAATGGTCGATTTTGGACGTTCCTTCGGTCCTCGGAGAAATTAGTGGTTTATTATAATTAAGATTTGAATAAAATAATATTGCATTAGAAAATACGATTCTGAGCGAAACTCAATATAATACAATATATTACACCTACTGATAGGTCGTTCCATAGGTTTACCACGTGTGTAAACTATCTATGAGAATACTAAAAAAATATAAATTACCTACATTCAAAAAAGCATTAGTTATCATGAAAAAACTAAAATCAATTTCATCAAATTTACGATTTCCATACATTTTGACGTTTTACCGTCATTTTTTGGTAGTTTTCCTTCTCTCAAGGAATATATTTATATTATTGTCATGCGGTCTAACCTAATCAGGTGGGGGTTTAGGGTTTATAATTACCCTTCTGAAGTCTTTACTTATTTATTTTTTATTTCATGACTAAATATATAGAAGTTATACTTTAAATATAGTTTAATATAGTTTATCTAGTATATGTAATACAAATTATATTATTACCTATACTTATTGTAAAATGTGAAAATAATTTATAATTGATCTAATTTGAGTGTATTTACATAAATTTAATAATATTAAATTGTAATCCCCCCCCCCCAAAAAAAAAACAATTTTTGATTGCATTACTATAATCGTGTAAAAAACACTACCCAAGAAAGATAAAATCGCCTTAACATACCCGATACCCTTCCCCACAAATGTACCACTGTTGAAAACCATCATCATGGACAGATGAAATATGTATTCGGAATACTCATACGAAATAAATCATAATAATATGCTGTATATATTGCATGCATAATCACGTTATAATAAAACATTTGCATTATGCGTACAGTGTACACACGGATAAAATAACCCCTCGAAGTGTGTTGCAACAGACGAATCACGATCAAACCGGACCGATAAGAATAGGCTCATTATCGACCTTATATATACCGAGATTCATATTTACAATATATTTTTAAATTTTCTTATGACAAACAAAATATACCTAAGTATATATAATATATATACAGGGTTGTCACTACTCAGTATTTCAATTTTATACTGATCAGAATGTTATAATCAGAATGTTAAATAATTATATTAATGGAAAAAACATTAAATATATATGAAATTCCCACCATTTATATGATCACTCTGTATACAAACTATACTACCATCAAATGTGTCAGACGTATAATTCCCTATGCAATATAATATTATAACATAGAATATAGATCTACGTATATATTACCGTAAATTATAGTAGAGGTATAATACCCATTATAGGTACAAGAGAAATTTTTTTTTGGAAACTAATATTTATTTCAATATCGTTGAGATAATAATGTACGAAAAAGTATTTATCGATGTTTGTCTCATTGTATACTTTAATATTTTGCTTAACATATGATATGGCTAGCCTGTATACCTACGTTATAGACTTATAATATTATATATACCTGAACTAAATAGCAAAAAACTATAATTACAAATAAAGTTATTTCGAGAGCCACTTGCTACGCTTAAAAAGGACAGTTTTTTTTTTTTAAATTGTATATCTAAACATACTTAAAAAGATTAAGAAATACATAGAACATAAATAATTCAATTAAATACTATAACTTGGGTACCTATGCAGGGGTGCAAATGCATCCTCGTGCATCTTCGTAATTACGCCTATGAATATACAATTATTATAATAAGTTTATAATTATATTATTACGAGTATAATTATATTCCATAAATCATTACTTCTTTATTTTTTTCTCGATTGTGTTTTTTATTTGTATTTCTATGTGTATAACATAAAATGTAGCATTCAGATTACATTACATAAATTCTACAACTCCTACAATAAATCAAAAAATAAAATCATCATTTACTAAATGAATACTTTTTAAACATCAATAAATAAAAGTAATTCAAAATATAATAAATATTCTGTAAATTTTCTAGTATTTTAAATTTGTATATTATATTATTATTGTTATTACCATTTATTAATAGATAAGTTGATAATTAATACAACTTTAAAATTAATACCAGAAAAAAAATTATATTTATTTTCCATGATAAAAACCTCTTACAGATATTTTTCTGTTGTCCATGTTTTAACTTCATGGTTATCTTTTAAACGCGGTCTATAGTATAATAAGCCAATGGTATACACTATGCACCATATACCTACTATTATATATGTATATTGTATAGTAGGAACAAAGATTTCTCGTCATTAAACGACGCGATAACATAATAAAATATCATAATATATCTAGTAAATATTCCATGTGTTGTGCAAAAACAAGAACATAAAAATAATAATAAATAATAAGTTTTGAGTGAATAATTTTAATTATATCCTAATTGATATAATCAGGCTAAACCGCATCTCTATTATTTGTAAAACATTTGTACAAACTCAAATCGAATGAGTGAAAGATGCAGAAGAATATTTAAATTCTAGAAATCTACATGATCTAATCCTAGCAGATTAATATAAACAACAAATGCAGTAATGTGAGATGTATATGTAGCATATATCTACAGTACAAAATCGGACTTTACATCGAAAATACGTTTTACGTTTTATTGAAATATAAAATTATTTTTTTATTTTATATCGACCAAACGAGTTACACTACCTATATAATACTTAAATTAATATCTATCGATAATTATTATTATCGAGTTTTTGAATATACATATACCCATAATAATATTATTATGTATGTTATAGCATATAGTGAGAAAGCGAAAACTGCTCATAAAATTGAGTAAATAAAAAACACGCATTAATAATATAATTTACAACATTGAACACTACACTATAATAGCTATGTAGTATAGATACTATTTCATGCTGCTTGCCTGTCTAAACGAGTCACTACTACAACTATATGTATATTATAATATATTATAATACTATTACTATACTATATAGTTACTAGTTTACTACTATAATGTATACATTAACATTATTTATTATAACATTATTATATAATAGGACATACGTATAGTTATAATAGTAATACTAATATAATGTTATCAACGGATCACCATTTCGTTTGCCATGAGAGAGGAGAACTATGTACAATTTTGATTTTATTGTAAACCACCAAACTGATGACGACAATAATATTATTTACTCGTAGTAGAAATAGTATGATTATAATAATTAATAAGTAATATTTTTATTAAACGAATATATGTGTTTTTTATACAATGTATTTTGTATGCATGTAATATTATCAAAACATTAAAACTCGTTAATAAATAAAATACCTATTTGTTTATTTTTATCTACTTGTGCTTCATACCGATGTACTAAACCAATTAACTTAATAATTTATAAAAGTAAAAAAAAACGTATCGGGAAATTGTATTATTATTACAGAATTATAAAGGTGATTCAGTTTTTATCTCTCACTCTCTTTGTAGATCAAGAATCCACTATAAATAATAATTGTATATACATAATACTTGTGTTTTATACTCGGATGAAGACACAAATCAAATTTGTACGGAATACGTTCAACCCTCCGGCGACCAAAATACGGTCATAATACTATATCATCGGCGATCGTGATTCGTGACGTCACCGCGATTAATTGATTATAATAAAAATATGCTATTTATCGGTCACATCTCATAATCGGACAAATAAATCAATTTCGCGTTGTTCGTACATCATAACGTAATGATAATAAAACACGTGTGTGTAAATGATGCTTTATTTGCAATAATTGGAAATAATATAATAGTAGTCACTGTTGTTGCCGTTTGATTATAGACGCTTATCGAGTATAATACGTCTCATCGAAGACACTGTTCTATTGGACAAAAGCGTCTCCTGGTGTGCCTGAAATCTAGATAAAACGTTGCATACGTATATTGCGGACTGCTACAGTTATTATAAATATTTTAATAGTGTTAATTTATAATTCGCAGACAAAAGAGTATAATATAATAGGTATTCCCATAGTTTATAAGACATAGTATGTACTATACAAATACGTATTAAAATGTGTTATTACAATAATAATCGGTTAAAAATATTTATATAAATATAAGTATACACGTATATCTAAAAGTTATGATGAGTAAAAAACTAAAAATGTCCACCCAAAAAGCCATAATCAATTTTCGTTTATTAACATATTGTAATCATATTATCCGTGAAAACGATTCAATGTATATCCACATAAACTGGATGTTGTGCAGACATATAAATAAGTTTGACCGGTTTTATTGCATTCAACTCTTTTTAGCTGCCATTTATGGTTCGTTTGTCGGCATGAAGCCGATTTTGATGAAATAAAATATGATGGCGACGAGTTTTAGGCGATCTGCTCTACTCTATTATACTGCATGATAGCACACCTTCTGTATATCTTGTTTATAAGTATTATTATTTGCCATAAGAAACTTGCTATTCTACAGTAAGCATGAACGTTGATTTTTATGCCACCCCGTCTAAATATATTTAATTAGAATGATCTCAGCGAGTAGCGTTGCAACTTACAGATTTAGTGCTTAAATTCGTAATTTTTAAAAGACCATATGTTCATTTTTCAGTGATCGAAATTCCCCTTGTAAAAGTATATATTATTGTAAAAGATGTAGGTGCCTAGTCATTTTGTTCAATACCTAACTATAATATTATTTATATATATATTCAAATTTCAATTCAAATTTTATAATTTTAATAACATTGGGAAAAATTGAATAGTAGTTAGGTATATTTTACAAAGTTAATTTCCAATTTTCGTTTTTACATATTTTTATACGAAAAAAAGTTATTTAAGTGTATGTTTTTTATATTAGTACAAAATCTCGAAATAGATTTGCCGATGTGCTATTTATGTCTTCTGATTTTGTTTTCAAATATAAAATTTAATATAACATGAAGTACTTACTTCGATAATTTTCATGACGTAATTAATTGTAGAGTAGATAATAGTAATAATTAAGTATCTAAGTTTAGCCGTATAGGTTAACTACAAACTTGAAACCTATTCTAAAATATTTTTCTTAAGTATTTCTATCTGTATTATAATTCAAATAATATACAATATTATTTAATTACCTATGTACGTTCAACAAGTGTATAAGAAAAAAACATTATGTAATGGTTTTTAATTTTTGCTAACGTCGTTTATGCTCGACGCGTGTTAATAATATATTATTATAATAATTAAAAAATTAATATTATTACACATTTATACGTATACAATTTATTATAATACTAACTGTAGCTGACTTAACTAACTAATCGTAGTCATCATAATATAATGTGTTACAATTTATAGTAACAATATCACAATGAACAATATATTATTTTGTGGCTTTGCGTATACAGTGATATGAACATAATAATATAAAGATTATAATATTATAATGGTGATAATTGATTCGGTTTACCTTATGGGAAATAATATCATAAAATAAATTATCTTTATTAAAACCACGTGTAAAAACTATCGATCATTAATGTTATAATATAATATTATTTTATTAAATTTGGTTAACATTTTTCTTAAACTCATTGATTAGAATACTAGATCGATAAATGTGCATACAGTTAAATATAGTGTACAATACCTGTAAGATATTTTATTGTAGGTATATATGCCATAGATGTATAATATTTTACAGAGCACAATGGAACGAGTAGAGAAAAAAATGGTAATAAATAACATACAAACGTATATTATATTGAAATATAATGGAAATTGTTGTATGACGTTTAACGCGTTAAAAGCAAATACAAAATATGATATATACTATATTATTATATGTGGCATCAGAAGATCGACGAAAAGAAAGAAACAATAATAAAGACAATATACATATACACATGTGAAACAGAGTGGTCATTTATACTGTTTGTACGTGATTTTTCGGTTTACATATAAATATTGGTAATATAATATATTATATGTGGAAAAAAAATGTAACTCAAAATATATTATGGAACGTTCAGTGAAAAAAACGTGTCATCTCTTTTCTTTTGCTTTATCATAATACATTATATTATATTGAATGATTTTCTTTGTACCCGGGCGAATATTAATATAATAATAATATATCCTCGGTTGAAAAACGTTTACAGTCCTATAACCAATACCAGATTGTCGAAAAGAAAGAAAAAATGAACCCCGAGGTCTTGAACGGTTCTCATACAGTAATAATCCACATAAAGCCTTGAGGCGAGGAATCCGCGATGGCAATAAAATATAAGCTTTTTAAATTTGATAAGCCTGTTAGCACAGAAAATGAGTGCAAAATTGCGTCCGATTTTACACTCGATTTAGTAACTAGCAAGTCGACAGTGTAGAGACGTTCACTCCGTTTTTATTTTATTTTATTCTTTATAGTACACCTCGTCGCTTGATGCCCTTAAGGCGATTTTCGGTCTTAAAAATTGAATACAATGGCTCCTGTAATGTACGCTAAACGACGATTCGGATATACGGATGGCTATTATTAAATGCATTATTTGCGGCTAACGAGCGGGAAATAATAAATAAATCGCGAGCAAACAACATAATATACGTTTTAACCGCGAAGGAAATATCAAATAATAATAATATACACTATAATATGACACTGACCACCAATATAATATAAATTATATTATTATGTTTTGTATTATATGTATGTATGTGTGAGATGCTGTAGTAGAAGGAAATAAAATTTACTCTGTGTCAATTTTATGTACGTATATAATACGGTCGCGTGTATCGTGACCATTGTCGTCGAGACATATACATATACCTCATAAATGCTGTAATGTTTGTTTGGCAAAAAAAAATAGTTCTCGCGCAAAACACCCTTCGGACGTGACAAAATTACTAGTTTAAACCGTATTATACAATATATAGAGTCATCAGAGTTCTATGTTACAGCAAAATATAGAAATTCTCAAAAGACTCCATAAAAGATATTACATTTAGTGACTTCCAATAATAGCTATAGAATAATTTCGATTGTATATTTTTCGTATTTGAATATTTTGCTAATTTTTTAGTGAAAGTATCGAGAAAATATTGTTGTAAATAAAATGATGATCATCCTGTATGTAGGCATATATCAATATTTATAGACTTAGACCTTATTATAAATATATAATGTATAATATAATTTAATATTATAATATATGAGACAACCTACCAAAAATTTATATACCTACTCTATAATATATTATAATATGCTCGCCTTAATGTTTAAATAAATATTTCCTGCGAACAATCACAGTATTAATAACCCATTTGTATTTTGTTTATTGTAATAAATTAGAAAATCGCGTGAACCTATATTATGATTATTGCGCAGTAAAACATTTTCGTGATATTATAGTCCATAAGATAATATAATGCATATATTATTATGATAAGCTTTAAAAACGAGTGTCCGCGTGAACGATTCACGATCGTGTATAAAATATCGAATGGTTTAATATACTTATTTAATATAGGATGTCCCATATCTATTTTATAATTGCAATAACTCCGTGAAAATAATTCCTAAAAATCGTCCACCTTGATTAAATTAGAAATTTGACCCATCAAAATATTCATAAAAATAAAATCTTTAAACTGGCTTTTATCAAATTTCATATAACTTAAAACATAAAAAAAATGTTATATATTTTTTTACTAGACGTTTAAAACTATAAAAATAATGTAAATAATATTATATAGCCTATTGCCAATATACTAATTTAAAAAAAATGTATTTAAATATCTTCATTTTTATGGAGATATTATACAATATTAGTAAATAGTCTTGAAAAAATTGTAGGCATTTACTTATGCATTAAAAATTAAACATAATTATTGTATAATGAAAAAGTATTTATTTACTCAGAAAATGTTTACAGCAGACTATAACCTATATTTTTTTACTTTATCACTACATAAGTATAAAATAAGTATCATAATCTAAGTTATATTTATTTAAAATATGGAATCATTTAAAACACTTAACAGTAATTTAAACTTAACAGATAGATGAAATTTTACAAAAATCCTACGACGAAAAATATTAGAAAATTTTCTATTCTTTAAATTTGGTAATAAGTATTTAATCTGTAAGTTTAACTCAAATACCACAATTTAAAAACAAATTAAAAAAAAATTTCCAGTTAGTTTTAAAGAAATTCTAAATAAAGCAAAACAAAATTAACTCACTCGATGGGTTTTTTTAACCCCCGTGTGTTGTAGAAAGGACCATAAAAAAAGGCACGAGCCTCGGCGAGCACGAGTCAAAAATAATATAAACGTTAAAAAAAATGTTTAATAAATAATCTAGCATACACGATGGTTGGGGTATGCTGAATTGGTAATACACGCGTCGATTTTACCGTATAAATTTTTTGACTATACAACAACAACAGCGAAAAAAGACCGTTTTTTCTCTTCATTTCTGAAAAAAATGCCCCGAAAATTATATTTTTCCCTTCTTTTTTATACACAATAAAATCGAACAATATATCCATTATAATGGATTTTTTTCCAGCAATGTGCACGTATACGTATAATATTATATAGGTATCCTGTAACCGGTTTCGCACACTATACACACATTCGCGCATCCCATGGGAACTTGTTTTTTCCCCAATTTTTATCCGCGTCCGTATTTTTACCCTGAACTGAATAATAATATATGCGACGTCCCCCATACCAAAGACCGGACACGTTTCCGTTGATTTAACGCCGCGATTTTTATAATACATTATGTACTGCTGCAATGTGCGTATTCAAATTTCTACGCAACCGATTTACATTGTACACGATTGTTTTTTTTCTTCATTCCTCGCAACAGGTATTATTGAACGCCCGGCCCTCGAACAATACGGACGACGTGTATTTTTTCCTATAAAAAGACGACACCCCAATGCGAAAAAAACACAAACAGAACATCGCGCGCCGTCGTATATTACTCGTATTTTTTGGGGACAAAAACCGTTTTTTCTTCTTCATTACTTTACCCCAAAAAGCGTAAAAATCCCCCAAGACAATTCTTCATTTCCGGGTTGACTCTTAACGGTTTTTTTTATAGCCGTCATAACACGTATAACGGCTCGCTACAATCGGCAATAGCCCAACACGTTTGGTAATATACCTTCACAGATTATATTAATTATGAGTTTCTCTTAAGACCGTATTATTTTTATTAGAAATATTTCGAATTTATGGTTTTTTTTCGGTGTCATCGTGTATTAAACCATCTTTTCCGATTTATTCTTACATTTTAGTCGTAATTTTGTTTTCTTATATAATATACATCTTACGATTTGTTTACTTCAATAACATTTTTCATATTAGGGTTAAAAATATAATATTAAATACTGCGGCGCGCGCATCAATGAAACCTCGCGCACGATTTTATATCACGCTCGAATCAACAGCTGGTTCCTTCCGTTCAATTAAGACTTAATGTAATTTAAAAGTGAAAATAATGTATGAGACTCATTAGTTTTCTAATAAACGCGCGCACGAATGTAAACAAAAAGAGATGTGTATGAATTATATCAATATTTAAGTGTTGCCTTATGATTTCTGACATAAACTTAATCTACGGTGAATGCGGTATTTTTATTTTCGTAATTTTTTTTAGTTCTATATATGTATATTGTATATTTAATATTTTTTCTTCTACGTTGTACCTATACCTCCTATATTATATGGTTCGAAAGAAATTTATTCGAAAAAAGTAGTTTTTTCACTTAAAAATAATATAATGTGCCACCTCTTCAATCAAATTTCTTCGTATCCGGAAATGCGAGCTATACCAGACTAATTTGCTATGGGGTGTTCGTTAGTTTTTTCTTCTCTTTTTATAAACATTAATTTTCACGCGGTAGCCATTTGTTTTTCAGGTTCCGCGTGCAGGAAGACCCTTCCGAAAGTCTTATTTTTAGCAAAAAAAAAAAAAATATATATATATAAAGAAGGAAAGAAATGGGGGAATGCAAATGAATGTCTTATATATTTTTTTTTTCAACCCCCGCAACTTCTTTTTACCATCTCAACGCAATAATAGTCTCGTCTTCGAGAGGGTGCCTTCGTGTTCCTTTGCCTTGCGACCGACCATCTGGTTTCCACCCTCCGTCAACGAGGGCTAAAAATTTCGTCGGTATGAAAACGCACGCGGCTCGTATTCCTTTTTTTTACGCCAAAATATTATACCGACAAAAAAACACTATGTGTGTGTAAATAGAAATGTGTGAAACACGTTCCGACCACGCCACCACGTTGCATCGCCAACATTAAAAAAAAATAATATAATATACAATACATCGAAATAATGAACTACCTACCCTTCGTAAAAAAATACACATTATTATTATAATCGTATAAAGAAATACCTGACTATTATAATGTATGTATTTTGTCCGACGATACTATTCTCCGATGATGGTCAATACCGTACATTACCCCGAGGTTTACGCGACTTTTATTGTTAATGTATCGAACACACTCAACGTCGTAATAGAAATATATAATTTGTAATTTTTTACCGTGTGTCAGTGTATGCGACTATTATGAAAAAATGTCATAAAAAATAACTTAAATCTACACTCTATGAACTTGTTTTTATCACTCGTATTACAAAATTATGTATATAATATCGAATTTTCCTGCACAATACACGTATCACGAGAAGTCACTTTAATTACAATATTTTCCTACAAATGTTTAGTTACGTATTTTGTTTCATATCATTATAAACATTTATTAATATGTAGATTTTTACTTTTAATATAGAATTCAAATTTATCCGAATGGCATTGTATATGTATCTTAATCACTTATATGCAAATATTAAATTATCATTTTAAACTAGGAAAAATACACATAAATGATCACAAAAAATTTGTACCTACTGTTTCAATAATAACAATAGATATAATAAGTATTTATTTATCGGTAAGGAAATCATTGTATTAAATTGAATGAATGAAAAAAAAAACGTAATAACAATAATACACAATCGACGAGTGTACAAGTACATGTATAATTATATACAAACAATCATCGTATAATAAATATACATAATTCTACATACTTATAGTCATATTATAGATCATCGATCCGGTCGCGCGACCCCTCTGGCCATAATAATAAAGTATAATCGATTGATACCGTGATATATACAGGCTAATCAAAAATTCACGTTATAAGAATTGAAATTCCATACAAAAAACGTATATGTATAATCGTTTATATTAGTTTGATATACACATTTTTATCACTCTGTATATTATTATATTATATTTCCACATGCATATATAGGTAAATAGGTAATTTGTCTTTACGAGCTCGTAATATATATATATAGCGAATATTACTCAATGAGTTTACTATAGGTATAGTTTTTTTTTTACCGAAATGTTTAAGTATATATACGGGTATAAAAAGGGGCAAATAAAAAGACAAAGAATGTAAAAAAAATTAAATAAAAACATTGGTTCATACGCACGACCACAACAACAACAAAATGTGTCATTCATTAAATTATACTCCTCGAACGGTATAGAATAATGTATATTATATACATATACAGAGTGATCAAAATTTTACCATATAAAAATATACGTTTTAAATGTTATATCCACTAGTGTATCAGAAATAAGAAGGATGCAAAAGTTTACATTTGATTTCAAATGTCTACCACCGAATAACCTCCAAATAGTTTTAGATTATATATTTTTTTTATATACTGTACCTATACATTTATCTATATATTAAATAGAGAAAAACAATAAAACTGTAGTAACGGTAATTTTAGATCACTCTGTATATTATATTCAAGTGGATATAGCTACTTTGAGAACATTTTTTTCGATGTTTATTAGTAAAAAAAAAATACAACATAATATATTATATTGTATGTTTTTTTTTTTACTCCAGTGTTATTTTTAATGTGTATTTTTTACGGAGGAGCAAACTATTAAATCGTTTACTCAACTTTTTATTTATTTATTTATATTTTTTATAACAGACACGCGACTTACACCCCACTTTTGCGGACGCGCGCGATTTGACGCCCACTGCATAGTATATACATCATATTATTATTATTTAATCCGTATAAATGGTGTAAAAAAATTGCCCTTTTTTTCTCTCACGTTGCATTACATAATATAAATTATAATATTATATACTTGTTTGTGATATTACATGTTAACGTTATACTTATAATTATACCGACCGGCCGCGTGCGTGTTTACGTGAGGTGATTTACGACCTATACAAATATATTAATATAATACTATTAATACGTAAGTATAAACCTTTAAAAGTATTAAAATTGGAAGTTAAATGATAATATTGTACTTGTATAGCACGCATATATATTGGCGAAAATGACCTTAGTCTTTTGGAGTGACTGAAGTCTTACAAATTAAGAGATATTAAAATTTAGTGGTACCTACTCGAGAGTTTAATAATAATTAATACAATATTATACGCGTTTAGAGTAAAATTAGAGCTTAAACACTTATTATTATCAAATATAAAGAGAAGAAAATTTTTAAGAGTCTGCAGACGTATCCATTTTATGAAATATTTTTTAAAAAAGAAACAATAATAAAGGTCAACTTTTTATTTTAGCTTTAATTTATTTTTTATTAAATATTTTATAAAATTGATATAAATTTATAATTTAACTGAAACTCTATAATTATTGTTTTGCATGTAGTTTTATACCTAATACATATATACATATATATATGTTATATATACGTTATATAATATAATATATATAACGGTATTATTATACCGAATTATTCTATATAAATGTAGTATTTTAGAATACTAAACAAGTAATAATAACATTAAGTACTTACTATATTACTATATTATTATTTAATACAACTTTTATAGCTTATTGAGGAAACAATTTGCGTTCCTAATACCTACAAAATAATATATACATTATCGTAATATTTAAATTTAAATAATACGTTTATTCTATAGTTAATTATTAACAATTTTTTTAGATTCTTAAATTTAATATTTAAAATATCGTATAACATTATAAATTATAATTTATTATTACATAAATATTTAATATAGAATTGTACCAAGAATTAATAATTCAAATGTGCTGACAGATATTATTCAATTGAACTCAAAATGATTGTATAAAAACCCATATTATTCAGAAACTGTCAAGGGAGTTTGTTAGGAGTTTATTGGGAGTTGTTGAGACAAGTGATATACATAAGGAATAGTCTTTCTTCTTAGAACGATCGACGAAAGCTGCAATTATAAGGTAATTCACCGAATACTGAGTACACATACTCATTTCCCAGTACCTATGGAAACGATAAAATATTTGTTTTTTTGTTTTTTTTCTATATTTTAATATAACTCGAGGGATTTCCTGAGCGTATTCCGCTGGGAACAGAGTTCGTCATTAATATTCTCCATTTATTTTAAGCATTTTGTTAATTAAATATATATAAATATCTACCTTGTATTAATTGAGCGTAAGTATTTATAATTTAAAGGAATATTACATACATTTTCCAGTCTTTTATTATTATTATTTTATCATAATACGTTTGAAGTAATTTTGTCTATTGTTTTATTGTCTTCATTAAAAAAAAGTACAATATGATGAATATAAATATATTATGATTATCTACTATAACGATGATAACTACGATGTTAATAATATTAAAATAATGTCAGCGCATAATTTGCAATTTCTGTCTGTTTAACATGCATTATAGCAAAATGATCATACTCGGAATAAAAAGTGTGGCGTTAAGGATAAATTTATTGTTTGAATGCTAATCAAATTTAAAAAAAGACCAATATATTGAGAGTCAAACAAATCCGTTTCATAAAATATTTACTAATACAAAATTACAGCTATTTAAAAAAATAAAAAGTCAAACCACATTTTATTTGCATGCCTTTTGGTCAGCTACTTAATTTGAGTAGGTTGTCGTAGGTAAACTGCTAATATTACGTTTCGTCTTTCGTGAAAAACTGGGTCAATATACATGCCTACCCTTCTATTTAATATCAGATTTAGGGTTCTACCCATCTGATGAGAAACTTTACTCCCTCTGAGATTCCTTTCTCTGCCACCAACTATACCTTATTAATTCTACTCTTTTCCGTGTACATATATATCACAAATGAGGACCCAAGCTTTGATATCTAAGCTATTTGTAAAAATTAACTTATATAGATAATACAAATATGTATGATTATTACGTTTATCTTAAAACTTATTACTTGTATTTTGTTATCGTTTTGGAGTTTTCTATATATCAATTAATAAATTAACTACTAGTTATTGATTTAAAAAAAATATTTTATAAAACGGATATACTAAATGCTCAAAAATATATATATTTTTTTAATTTGATAATAAGAATTTAAAATCTAAATTTACTCTAAATGTCGTGTTTGTTCTGAGTATGATCATTTTAAAATATTGAATGTTAGACATACAGAAACAGTAATTAATTGTACACTGACATCCTAGATATAAATCCGCCTAGTTATTGCCTTACTGGTAATAAAAGTTCTTTCATCATACCTTCGGTCTTCAGAGATTAGTGTTTGACTTAACCAGTTAGAAGTTAATGGAGACTGGTAGGATATTAAATATTATACCTTTTATTATTAATATTTGATAAAGCTTCTAATACAGTTTAAAAATCATCGTATTTGGAAAAACTAAAATCGAGCAACGCCTACGTCGAATATACTGTATTAATTTGATATATTATTACTATATTTATAATGATATGCATTCATATTTTTAGCATAATGATATGATAGCGTCTAACTGGCGTAATGGATAAATTATAATTTATATAATATTTCATAATAAAGACATTTATTGTATACATAATTTATAAAAATGATAAATTTTACTTAAGGGCTCAAAAAATTAAAACTTATACTAATTTATAAAAATTATATATACAATTGGATAACATTTTAACAAGTTTGTATTCAGCATATTAAAAATTAAAAATCTGAAACAATCACTAATTATATACATGTTATAAAGCTCTATATTTAGACTATAATTAATTATTAACATTCAAAAATTACAACGTATATGTAAAATACCTATATAAATATAATACAAAAAATATCAAGTCCCTACCCAGCTACACGTATTATTTATTTAATAATCATAAAATAACGAAAAAAATGTCAAAAATAAGCCAACGTGATTTTTACCATTTTTTTTTATAATCATCGGAGATAATTTTTCTTCAATTTTAGAAACCTTTTAAAAAATTAGAAAAAAAAAATACATATTTCAAGATAAAATTATCTTCTGTTAACATATCCCACAAATAAATAATTATCAGATCACATTTTATATTTTGGTTAACTAAAAAGTTATGTATACTATATGAATAACCATGAACCATCTTCGACTCCTTGACTTGTGATGATTATTGCCCGTAGTCTGCAGACAGGTAGCATAATATCTATGTTGTTAGAAGAGATAAAGAATATTAAAAACTGCTAATTTTATCAATTTTTCTCTAATGAGTATAAAGCAGTATAATCAGTATAATAACATACTGTTGTCTACCTAATTGTAATGGCTTAAATACAGTGCTCGAATTGGTAAAAAAGTAGGGGGACTCTATTAATTTTTTAAGAATGAGCGTCCCCATCCTTTTTTACCTAATTATGACGAAAGAACTACGCTTTTCCTCAGGCCTTTCTTTTTTTATATATAAAAATGTATTTATTTATTTGTAATATACAACATTTTTTATCACATATTTTTAATACTGTATATCATATTCAATTTAAAAATAAAATAAAATATTACTTAGCTAAAGTATTTGTGGTAACTGTAATATTCCAACTACTTTATTACTAATTATAAAAAAATATAAAATAAAATGTAAAAAATGAATATGGTATAACCACAGAATAACTACATTAATAATCGTCTATTGTTTTTATCTATAGATTATTTTATTATATATGTGGTTTTATAATTAAAACTACGGTTTAAAATATACTATAATATATATAATATAATATATTTTCTAAGGTTTAAGTATATTTTAAACTGTGATTATAACGATAGATATTCATAGAATATCAAAATTTTTTTTATTTATTTAATTACAATTATAATGATTAAGACTTAAGATACGATTTTAATTTTCAAGTATCTTGTTCACTTATAAAATAAAAATAATGCAAAATAATAAACCGTCCCGTGCGTAATAAAAAATAGAAGAGTTATGGTAATTTTTTAAAATATAAGTTGAAGTACTCAGTTCCCCTCAGCCCCCCCCCAACTATTCGAGCACTGCTTAAATATATATAACTTATATTAGGTGTACTGACTACGTTAAATTCTAACTTCTGATAATAATTTATTTGGGGGTTTTAGTGCCCCTTACCTCCTTATATTCGTGTTAGTGTTTTGGAGATCTAAGAGTCCGTTCGATTTACTCTTGTGTGTTATGTAACATTATTGTAATTAATAATATTTAATACAGCAATATTATTATGTGGATATAATAAATGGCACGTAAAAAATAAATACGTAAAATCAATTACTACGTTTTGTAACCACAGATAGGAAAAACACGATTTTCGCATACCTATATTATATATCTACTAAATAAAGTTTATTTTTTATATGCATTCGTTTTTTAAACGCTGGCGCGTGAGTTCCAGATTTATTTTGGCACTACTGTTCGCCATACGCCGCTTGTTGTTCGTATGCGTGTCGTCTGTGCATTATGTATAATATTAGGTATGCAAATCATTCACTTCTTTTGCTCCCTTGCGCGGTGTGGCAAAAATATAAAAAAATACGATTTTCAAAAGAGGGGTGATTGTCGGGCAGTTGGGCATGAGAGCAATTATTATGAATTTATAACTATTATCGTAGAATAGTCCGAGTTGATAAACGATTAGGTATACTCGTTAAAAGTATTTAGATCGAGATGGAATATTACGTATAATATAAATGTTAGTGTAATCGTATAGGTAATAATATAAATAACATGGTCTATTGGAACGAAAAACGATTTTGTTTTTCTACAAGTTTATTTACTATTACTTTTTGTGAGTTTGTGTGTCGTAAAACAATCGAACGCAATTTTTATTATTTTTTTTTTTTTTACAAAGGATATAAAAATAATGGCCTTAATATAAGGACCCTCACATTTTTATTAAACGATCAACAAAGTGTTTACTTTAACTTGTCGTAATTCGCTTAATATATTTTTTTTCTGCTTGATAGGCAAAACACTTCCTGCTTGAAGTTCGACGTTCTCGATATGTTATGATTTTAACAATTTAATTTTTTTAAACTACTGTTTATTATTGAATAATAAATGTGTACCTATTATATTAGACGTTTTAATTATGCTGCGGCTGTGTATATAGTTAGTTTCGTTTATCATATTGGTTTTAAAATAATATTATACATCCCTTACGATTTGCATCGCCTTGTACGGGTTTTAGAAATCGTTACATAATCGCATAAAACATGAATTCGTCTATATTATATAATATTATAATTTATACATCATGATCTTACATTATAATATTTAATGTTATACCAACGAATCTACGATGCATGTTGTACGATGCATATAAAAGAATAAAGACCAGCATGACCAATTCGCGGACTATAGAAAAATATTTAAAAAAATGTTCGTTTTGTTACCATTATGATGGAGTTAATACTATTTTATTTTATGGAATCCCGAAGCGGAAATGTCCGTGAACACATCAAGGCCAATGTAGGTACGTCAGATATATTATATTCATAACTTAGTTCTGGTGTTTCAAATTTCAGGGTGATTTTTTTAAGGCAATACGGCTTTCTTATTTTATGTTCGATGCATGAATTTTTTGCCTGAATAGAAAATTAAATGTGTCATATAAACAATATGATAATTATTATCATTATATATTCTATTATTTTAAATTGTAATCATTTTTCGAATATAACGCGTACGGCCGGAATCTGCGGAAAATTAAAGTTCACCTAATCGACCGTGTATTATAATTTGTAATTATATAATAGGTGTATGCATATTATAATGTTATTAAATTAATCACAGCCAAATAATAATGCCTAATACAGTAATATATAAATATGTATTATCCACGTCATATTATTGTAATTTTTGCGAATTGCAACCGACTAAAAAGGATGTAACCGGTTAATTTATATAATTGTATATTCAAATCTTAATCAATAAAATCAATAAATTAAACACGTTTTCTGACTCATCAGCAAAATGGCTATAGGTATATTATATTATAGTAGTTGTAAACGCATTTAAATACGTATTTGTATAATTAATTATTATAATCGCGATTCGCATTAAATTGCAACATTAACATCGTGTATATATAATATTCACATAGTATAATATTATACATAATACATAGGTATATTTTAATTTTACCTTTTGACTGTCCATTTATCTATATATACGACCTAAATGTCAATATTGAATTTTAAAATTTACGTGCTATATATATGTATATATATATATATATTACATTATAATCATTATATAATATTCACTGTCATTATCAGTTGACGATGACGAGACTACAAGAGTTCATCATACTATATTATGTATAATATTATAAAATATAATTTAAATCAAAAGATACTTTTTATTTAAATTTAAATTTAAATTTCCATAAGAATACGATTTGCTATTCCTGCTAAAATTATACTATTATATAATGTCCCAATACGTTGGTCAAGATAATTTTGTAATAAACTATGTATAATATTCAATATAATATAATATATAATATGACACTTATAATTAAAACATTTTTTTTTTTTGCGATTACGTGGATACTAATTAATTCATTTGGCATTGGTTTCATATAATTATTTTATTATATACATTTATAATTACATTACTTGTTTAAGATTAGGAATTATAATTATTTCGATTGGGTTAAGTTAATGTATATACGCATATTACTTAATAACATATTTTTGTGAATATAACGAATATATTCGATGTTGAATATGTATTAAATTGAAAATAATATATCTATATATAAGCGCATAGTTACCTAATTAAAATTATTGGAACTCTAAATTGTAAATTATATCAAATTAAAATATATTTACTTTTAACAGTTTTTAAGTTTGTTATTAATTATTATTAAAATACAGGTTTCGATTATTTTATTTTATGTATGTAGTAGGTACGATGTAACATATTAGTCGTTTTTTTTTTTTTTGCTGATACGTGTATTTGTTTTATTATAATAACTATATAATAAGTGTGCACTGTCCAACATAATTCTTATTTCTAACGATTAATTATAATTAAAAAAAAATCAACTAACGTGTATATATATATATATTTCACACTGTTGTTTATTAATTTCCATTTATATACTTACTTTTTATAAATCTGTACCTATGAGTACAATGTTATTATATTTTTACTGCAGTAATCATATTATGTTATCGATAAATGCATAAAAGTATTAATAGACGTAGGAATTCGAATAATATGATAATGTCATACGTATACCATTATTCAAAATAAAATACAATCTTTTATTTGTTGAAAGTTGTTTAATGGTCGACACGACTTAAGGACGAGTGAAACGCGATAACGAAATACATATAAATTTTGTTGCACACGTAAAAAATCAATTTTACTAGTTAAGTACTACCAAAGTTATAAAAATATAAACTTATAAAATTGTGGAATAACACCATCACGCATAATATATAAGTACAGGGTGCGATATGGAAATTATGTTTAAAAATTAATAAGAATTATACAAGTTTATTATTTAGGTATATGTATATTTACGTAACTACGTGTAATCTCCTTTATTTGTAAAACATAATTTTCTTCAGCACTATGCTAACTAGGTACTCCCGAGAAGATTCTAAAAACCATATATTTATTAAAGAGGCAAAACTGTATAATACAATTTAATTTATATAACTATAACCTTAGTAAAATCCTCATTGATATAATGAAACTAACAGCCAATGATCAAGATGCCGCGGAAAAAAAGTATCTTATCACTCTGTATAGAACTGTATAAGGAGAAGGATTATTCGGAACACATAGAAAGAATAGTATAGTTAAAACATACGGAGAGGAAGAAATAATTGATAATGAGTAATGACACCGCGCAATGTCACATCCTGCTGTAAGACAGTTGTGAGCGCGGGATATCGCTCATATATACAACCTGTTCGATTAATTATTATAATAAAGGAAATGTACCTATATATAAAAAATATTGCACGCGCGTATATACATAAAATTATTATTATTATTACTATTATTAGAATAATAAATAAAGTTATGAATGAATATAAGTTGGCAAATAAACACTCACACACACGTACTTAAACGTGCGTCCATAAACTATATATATATATATATATATATATATATATAACTAATATATAATAATATTATATTTTGTATACACTATTATTATAATTTTTTTTTGTTTTTTCTATCCTTCTTTTACCGATCGTTTCAGCTGCCGCCGCCGTCGTGTAGTTGCCAGTGCACACACACACTCGGGCGCGCGCGCACCCGTACGACCGAATATATATATATATATATTTACGACCGGCCGGCAGTTCTATTTTTTAACAACGCGCGCGGACGAAAAAAAAAAGTCCACCGGCCCACCCCTCCACCACCTCCGTCGTTGTTCTCGTCGTTTCTCCTCCGCACCCCACCATCACCACTCCCACCGACGGATTTTTTTAATGGATCCCAAACTACTACGGCGGCGGTCGTCGAGTCGGCGGCAGGGGCGGGGGGTCCGGCTCGCTCATTGTGACACCCTACCATCATCGCCGCCGCCGTTTTTTTTTTTTTTTTCATACCCAAGCCCGCGTAGACAGGCGGGGAATAATGGGACGGTGAGGGGGGCCACTGCCGTTGCCTATATGACGATTGCGGCGAGCGGGGTGCCGCGGGGTTCTTGGCGGTGCGACGGTGATGTTACTACGACAGCGGTGGTGGCGGTGGTGGTGGTCGCGGTAGAAGAATGGCGCGGCGGGGAAGGGGGTCGGTGAGTTCTCGTCGTCGGCAGTCGCCTAAACCGCACACTCGCCGAAACGAACCGTTCACGTACGGACCGGTGTCTGCGCGCTCCACATTGCACACCGCACCACAGTGATATTGTGTCGTATCTTTTTATAATTATAGTATTATTATTGTGTATTTTTGTGTATATTAATATTTGATTTTTTTTTTTTTTTTAATTTTTTGTTTTTTTCCTTCGACTGATAAATTTGTTTTTTTGTGAGTTCGTCTCGTGTCGTATTTCAACCGGACTCGCCTCATGCGTGGTGCATTATTGTTCGTGTATTATTATTATAATAATAAATAATAGCCGTGCATGTGTCCGTGCGTTGTATTTCGTAATATATCAAATATATCGTCGTTTAATATGATATTTCAGAATAATTATTATTAAAATGAAATCGTTTTGATCGGTTACCCATGCGTTTTGCCGCCGTGCGTTCTTCGCCGGTTAAAAATAATTAATACCGGGCGTTTAATAAATTATTATTGCGGTTTACGGTTAAGGCGAACACAACCCGTGCGCGTGTTGTAACGCCGCCGTCTCGTGTACACTAAATAGGTAGTATATATTATAATATATATAGTGCCGAATTAATAATTACGCGCCGTCGGCATGAAGTACGATTTTGCCATGGAGAACTGTTTAGGGACTGATTATCCGAATTTGCACGAACTCAACAAGAACTGTTACGGGTTCTCGCCGGCCAGCGTGCAGAACGGACCACAGGCAGCTGCGGCCGCGGCCGCTGCCGACGACCAAACACAGATGTACAAGGTAAACAGACATTTTTTCAAGTCGAAAAAGCACATTTGTGTCTAACCCCATCGTAGACTACCTCGACCGGCCGTCGAGATTATATCGTTTTAAATTTGGGAATTATATACGTTTTCAATGTTTTGTCTAACCTAACCTTCGCGATTGTTTATAAAACATTTAAGAATATTATAAACTTACGTAATATGGTAAAAAATTTTCATAATGGTCCGCATCGTTATTCTCGTCATTTAGGTGTATGACATATGGCTCAATATATAGGTCTTTGACACGCAGACTGCTGCGATTATCCAACGCTTTTACCTATATGTAGGTTCTATACATGTTAAATGATTATTATCGGCCACAGCCTCTGTTCGGTGTTCACCACTTTCTATATTATTTTTATCTGTGCTGATGCTGAATAGCCGAAAATGTCTAGACATCTAGTTATAATTATATATAAAATACATTATATTGGAACACGAAATAAACTGACCGTGCGTGTGTATGCCTGAATAATCCGGAGATCACGCGGGTACGGTTATATTAGTAATGCGACCAGAACATGTCTGATAATCAATTATACTTGGTCCTATTTTTTTTTTTTAATTTGGTTGGTATAATCGTACGAATTTTCCCTCTTGATAGTTTGTTCATCGGTCCGAAAACCAATATAATATAAGGTGTACCGATGTCAGTAAAATAAATCGATACAAAATATTTAAGTATATTTCGGATATTTGGGCAACTGGTGTAATACATACATAACTACAATACATAAGCATTGTGTTTAATTTCTTTACAATATTTTTTCATAATATTCGAATGACTTATGTCGAGGGTAGACAAAATCCCCGGAAACGGGTGTCTGTAAATATTCGGTACCTACGTTATAATTTATCTACCTAATAATAAATGTCACATATATAGTATATTATAATAGTATATAATAGGTACTACACTATTATAGTAATACCCACAATACGCTGAGATACCGTTGACCTGCCTTTGACTTTCTAATACAGAGTTATGTACAGGTATTATTATTATTATTATTATTGAATATAAAGAGTCAAAATTGACGAGATAATACGTGCAGTTACAAAATTGATAGGTACACGTGATACATTTAAAAAGGTGTTGTATATCATATGAATTTGTTTCTCTTCTCGTGCCGGTGCGCGTGTTTATTTGAAAATATAATAAATACGAAGAACGTATTAGGTATAATATTATTATTATTATTATTGTTATTATGTAGCGACAGCATGAAAACGATTTGAACGAAAAAAACGGCCGACCGACCTACATTGTATTTTCGTGTATAATGCTCCCGCGCGAAATGTCATTACATAGGCTAAAACTTAATTCAATATATTGTAAGCCACTTATCACATGCAAACCGAAGCTGTTTTCACTGTTAGAATATTATACGATGAATTGTGCGCGCACAGTTCGAATAAGTACTCATATAAATGTTATACAATATTAACAATAATTACTAATTTACTATAACTGTAACTCTTTTAAATTTGGGATTGCCTGTACTATTTAAATAAATAAATAAATATTAAAATATTATACCAGCACGCGTTATTCATCAACCGTTTAATAGGTTACCATCACACAGGCGAGAGTCCATGGGGAGAGGTAAGACTTATCCTCTCTAAAAAATTTAAATTAAATTATAATTTTAATAAATTGAAACTTATATTATATAAATATAAAATTGGAACCAGATTGTATGTAACGTATATTATGATTTTTTTTGTTTGCCCCTACTGAAATTGCTCCTATAGGCGTCCATGCGTACACACATGATCTTCAGTATAACATATTATAATAATATATTACATTTATTAGTTCGCTTAACTGACTGTCGCCACGGGGAAACGGTATTAAAAAAAAGAATTATAAAAAAATCAATATTGACGTTTTACGAAACGTGTTTGATGTGCACCGTGTTGCGGTAAAAAATAAAGCACCCGCAGGATAATGATGTGATGGAGGTAGTGTGGTATATACATAGTGTATGTCTGAACACTGAACGATATAAGTAAAAAATCGCGGCGGTGACGGTGGCAGCGTTGCCAAGTCGTACCGCGGCAACTTGCAGCGGGGTATCCGCCACGAGCAGATAATATTATAATAACGTCATCGTCATTATCGCCGGTCGACCCAGCGCGGTACACATAATAATATTCTATTTATTATTATTTTATATAATAACTTCTAATCAAATATTAGTGTTATATTGTAAAATTTATTTTTATTTACGTGTGGTTTATAACGGACAAGCGCATCTGCACGTGAATCTATCGGCGTCACGCCCCTTAAAAAAGAGCTTTTTTCGTCTAATCGCTCAAATGAGGTCTAATATATACCATATTATATTCTGTACGTACTCGAAATATTATAGTACATAATACTATTATCTCGTTTTATTTTCACGAAAATCCGTTTTATTGTTTATCGTTGCTCTCAAGCGTGTGTGTGTGTGTGTCCGCACGACAATAATTGTGAGTATAATATGAACACGCACACGTTAATGAAGAGTTCATTAGCCTTGAAACGTGTGTTGGTGGTGACATATTAAGTAGAATCGTTTACTCTCATTGAAAAATGAAAATATTACTAAAAACAAATTTCGATTGACGAGGAAATAAACGCTAACATTTGTGCTCGACCTTAAACATATATTTTATGTACAAACATTATCCGTAATAATTGTTTCACGCCGATGCACAATGCGCCCGAACGTTCCGCGTAGACGTCCTTATCGGTGGCGCGCGGAGAGATAAAATTCGTACGAATAAACTCGATGGTCTTATCCCTCTGTCGCCTACGTTTTGGGCGGCGTCTGCAAAATAATACACTCAATATATTATTATTATATTATAATATAATAATTGATATTTCGTTAAGTCCGAAAGTCATTGCCGTTGCCACGTTTCATTGCCATGATAAAATATATTATACGTTTGTGTTCTGTATAATGACTTTATTATTAATAAGTTTTTATGATTATTTTGAAACGCATGAACCTAACACAAAATCCATTCCGTCCACCGTTCGTTCGCTGTTTCGCAGGTCGTGACGAAGACTACCTATATTGACGTACCGTAATAATAAATAAAACAAAAACTATAATATAGCGTTGTATATTGTCATCGGTCACGAGTCGCGTGTATAATTACATACTGAGATATTATAGGAAAGGAACATGAAAGATAAAATATTTCAACTCGTAGTCGGTTTTTTTTTGTCGTCGTCTCGTTAGCTGATTTCAAATTTAATGGGTTTCAGGAAACGGATCAAGTATTGTCGCGGCCGGGCCGCGTGGCCTTGTATCAGCGACTACTTGCGGCTATTTTAAACAATATATTTGTATACGTTCGTACAATCTATTCGGACAAATTTCGGAAAAATTTACGTTCGTAAAAGTGTTTTACTCACAACCTCGTCATTTCCTCGCATTAAGTTCCGGTAGTCGATACCCATATTTATAAAATAATATACGAGTACAATGCAACAATACACGCAGAAACAGAACATAATATAGTGTTATGTAATTTTAAATCGTTTGGCGCCACTGCCGCGATGCACTGCACGCGGGCATCACGGTGTACGAAGACAATTTTTACATGTAAAAATATAATAAAAATGATGGTTGAAACTAGTGGTGGCGATGGCGATCCGTTAACCGGGGAGCGGGAAAAATAATAATCATACGTGTTCGTAATATACGACTATTAAAAAAAAACAGACTCCTCTCACGCACAAATATATTATATACCTATATTCTAACCATATGGGCTAACAATGACAGTGCACACGGACTCGCGGTCGCGCATAAATGTTTTGAAACATGTTAAAAAACTGTTGCACGCAGAGGCCTGTTATGTGTGTATACGCACGCGTTTGTATAATATCATTTATATACTGTATATATGCAAATTAGGCTAGTCGCCCACCTAAAACATTATTGTAGATAGGATAGACGCACACGCAACACGCACTCACGCATCAAAATGAATGAGAATTATTATGATTATTTTAATTCTATATAGGTAGGTACATCTGCCGGGTGACACCTCTCAACTAGCGCCGTTGTCCGACCGATATCAAACTTTTTACGTATTTATATATTATAAATTAATAAAAATTATTATTATTATTTTACGGAAATTTTTAATTAATTTTCATTGTAGTATAGAATCGAATGTATCGTAGGTATTACAGCGGTGTAGCAATTTTTAATATAGGTAAATTATAATGCTTATCAACTTATCGACGTGTGCAGCAATGGTTGTAATTTTATTATTGACAATAAAACCAATAATGCATCTACATGTTTGCTTTGTCTAAATAATACTCTTCGTACAAATTAATAGACTATAATAAAAAAAAAAACTCGTTTGTATTATAATATATTATCTTCGGTACAACACTGGCATACAATGTATTATTACTAGATTATCACGTAATATACAATTTAATAATTTAAATATTATTAAATTATCATGATTTGTTCATTCGTCCGCACGATATTGCATTATTTTCTTCTCATTTTCGGAATGAATTGAGTCAACCGGTTTGGGTTCATCTTATAATAATTTAATAAAATATTAAGTATATAGACGTGCGTGCTCTTTGCAAACGCGACGATGATCGATGAAACGGATAGCTCGATTATTCGATGGCGTGATGTGCATATAATAATATGACGTGCCTGCAGCTTGTATTAGAAAAATGAAAATGTAGCGGCGTGCTCGTTTGACAAAATTTTAAAAAAAATTACCACAATTTAAAAAATACTTCTCCGACTTCGACTCATGCGTAGTAATATAGACATATTATAATATTATATCCGTCACGCTGACACCCTTCATACACGTGAGAACGACTGCGCTGCATGCTCGCACGGGGAAAATGGTCGGATGTTCTCGTATTATAATATATAACTCAAACTTACACACGGGATTTATTATCGCGGGGAGGATCGTGTTTCCCCGCATATATACCGTCAAAAATTCACTTCTTGTTGCATATAAATGTATAATATTATTATGTCCGCCCTCGAATGGGAGGAAATGCGGTGGCAAATCTTCAAAAATTAGTTCCGTCGAACGGACGCAGACCATATGACGTGATGACTGCACGATACTTGTTATACTTATTATATATTTTTGTAATTATTATATACATAACGCAGTTCAATGGGTCATATCGTAAATCCTGTGAATTACTATAGTTATATTGTTGTATTTTTGTATGTTATATACAATTATATATTTTCGCCGTGTTGGTTAAATTACACGCACGACGCCAAGACGAATCAGTCGTGGCTTCTCATCATCACAGAGATCATTTTTCTGCGATGATAATAATAATAATAATAATAATAATGATATAATCAAATTAGTTATTTATTATTTATATACACATACACTACACATATTATAATATACATAAATCACAAAAACATAATGTTATATCATTTGCGATGTGAATGGTTTTTTTTTTTACTCGAAGTATAAATATTTTACATACATTATATATTATAGGTACCTACGTCAAAAAGTTTTCGCCCCTTTTGTACTTGCCAACTATAAATATATGATATTATAATATATTAAACCTATATATATATGACCATATATGACCATATTACATACACGTGTGCGCGACACACCTGACAAGTGTCGTTGTTGTCGTCCGCGTGTGTTTTTAATATTGTTTACCGGCAGTAAATATTTGTTTTTTCCGTTATAGGGTACCCTTTGTGTCGATTGCGGTCGTCTCTTTGCACTTGTATTATCATATAATATGGCAACTCTATATCGAATTCATTCGTTCATAATAACTTTAATAATAATAATTACTATTGTGTACTCTTCAAATTCGGTCTTAGATATACAAATTTGTTATCGATGCGAAAATAATATAATAAGAGTATGTTATAGAACAATCGTTTCTTTACACGAGCTTTATTGAAAATAAACGAATAAAAAACGATTTAAATAAATATTTACGTTTTGGATATTCCTTTCCCCGTCCCCCTTCCTTTGAATCATAACTCAGCGACGGCATTCGACAAAAATATATAATCGTTTTAAACGTCAAATAACGAATTATATAAACGTAGTCGGATAAATCGTATAATAAAGTTTACAGTAAAGTTTATTTTTTTTTTTTTTAATCGATAATAAAGCGATTTTCATGACGAAGGCGAGATATCCATATAATATATTATATATATATATAATAATAATATTGACACTATACCGATTTTTGTCATATACACATTACACAAACGCGCTATTATAATTTGTGTAATAGTTACGTAAAAAATACATTATACATATAATACTAAATTTATATTGTTACAAATATATAACATTAAGAGCAGCGACCTCGAACCGAAGTTCTCGCGATCTCCCCCCGTTTTACACACGACAATGAGTGACCATCACCTTGGTTCTCTCTATATATAATATAATTTATAATGTCGTCCTCTCTGCAGTCTCGCACACACCGGGGGCGATTTTTTTAACGGACAAAAAAGGGTGACGGCGATCGCGGGCAGCGACAACAACGGCGATATACATTTTACATATATTTATAGTACTCTCCGGGCTATTTTTTTACTTCCACCCTTTTTCTTTTTTTGTCGATGGCTCGCGCGCGCGCTCTTTTGCATTCGTCCGTGGCCGACAGAGAGGGCGGCGGTGGGTTAATGAAAAAAATACTCCTACTGTATGTGTGTGTATGTGTGCTAACAGTGTATACACTATACACCCTTTGGATTACCTTTTTTATATACGCATACGAGGAGGCGCTTTTATGTGCGTGTGTATGTTGCACGCAACCGCTGCCGATTGTGCAATAATCCGAAAGAGGGTCTTCGCCGATTGCCGCGATGTGAGTAATGAACGCACAGGGAATGGCATACATCACACCACACCACACCACAGCATAGCTAACTGCATAGCAAACCAATATATATACCTATGCCCCATTATAGTATAATATAATATCGACAAATTGGTTGACTTAATTGCGTGTACACCGAAGGGCTTTTTTTACCCTATTTTGCGATATATTATAATTTTATAATTTTCGAAAATAAATAATATTATTACGTTCGCAGTCGCCGCTGATAACAAAATATTATCTTACGTCGATTACATAAAAAAATAAAAAAATCAAAGCTATATAAATATATAGACGAATATCTACTTAAGATATCTCCTTCGTCATATTATTATATTATATTAATATTATGCTCAATCGTCACAAAAGACAAATAATCATCATTACATTTTAGACACGTGTAAATTCGATCACAAACGTGCGGCATTACGCACGTATGTAAAGCAATATTTTTCTGGGTAAGAATGGGTAACTCTTATTTTGATTATTTATTCTTTCGTTTTTTTTTTTATGTCATATAAAATGAAATAACTAGTGATTCGGCTCGACCGGCGTGACGGCGTGTGTGGTATCTATAGCAGTAAAGGGAAAACAACAGTTATTGGGGATATTTATGATTTATGAATTACCGTGTATTATAACTTATAATATAGGCCCAGACGGGAAAAAAACCATACACAATTTGTTTTGCTAATATACGCTATTTATTATTATAGAGAATCGATAAGACAATATTGATAACCACCGAATGAGAATAGTGATTGTAATCAAATGAATAAGATTTCATTGTATAATGTCCGTGAGAAAACCAGTTTGAAAGCGGGTGGAGTTTGCGCAAATATGCACATTTGACGAAAAGCAAATTTTTTTCGATTTATATGATAATATACACACATATACAATCCACTACTACTCTCTTTTATAGTTTAACAATTAGCTTATATATTTTATAATGTATAATAATAATAATAATAATAATATGTTCATGACACGTATTGTTGTTACAGGGTCGCGGTAGGAAGCGTGGCGTGAACAAAGGTAGAGACGGTCTCGGATGGTCGAGTGTGGACCACGGTAACCCAGAGGTAAGTTTCGATTGTTTATTAGAAATATAGAAATATATTAACCAAAAATCGTATATTGTGATGTTATCATTTCGTGTCTTCCGATTATATTAAAAAAGTCTAAAAATATGTTCGTGGTTTATACTTTTTATAATATACATACTATGTATATGTACTATGTATTTCATAGTATTATAAAAATATGTATAATATATATTATATAGATAGTGTATATACGTTACTGCTACCGTTGCTTCTACTTCTACACAAGTATCATCGGGAACAAAATACAATATTGTAGTATATTAACGAATTTTATTGTTTGGGTGCATCGGAACGTTTCGGCATAAAACTCGGTGTGCGCAGATAGTATTATTATTATGTATAAGCGTTTATACGATAATAGACATCATTCGTAATTTAGTAATTTACTTCCTAACGTATATTAAATGCAGCGATAATACACGATTAGACAGGTTTTTTATTTTGTTACAGATTACGAACGTCTACATTCGAAAACCGTTTAGGTACTATTATAATCATTAGTCGACAGCGTTATCGGATGGACAAAGTCTGTTTAAAAATATATCATCTCATAATTCGCTCTTATTTTGTTGAACCTAAACATTGGTGATTTATAAGAAATATTCATCATTATGTTTATATACATATTTTCGATAAGTGCGGCCGTCGGGTTGAGGAATAATAATAATAATAATAATAATATAAAAACTATGAAATTAGTCTATTAAAAGTCTACAAATTATATAGCTGTGTCTGGTGTGATAACACGTAAGTGTAATTATTGTTGAAAATAGAAAAAAACAACTCTCTTTCGTGCCATTAGTATACGGTTCATAAATTATAGCAATGTACCTTTATAACTATAATATTATTGTAACGTATTTATTTATACGTCAGTTACTGTGTTTTATCGGTAAATTTAATTAATTACAATTGGAATATTGTGCGAGAAAATCATTTTCTTCTTGTACAATATATATATTATAAATAATTATAATACGGGATACGGTTGTGTTATTTTTTTTTCACTACACACATAAATATTTACACTCGCGTTTACGTTTGGTCGTTTGGAACAAAAATCAATTTCCACTATAATGTCTGAAACACCATATTTTCGACTACCGTATATACTATAACACTGGTATCTGTATAGCAACGTTATTACAGTTGTTATGGTGTATCCGACGTATACCGACCAAATTCGTATACGACTATAATTTAAATTTACTATTGCTATTATTACACGGTCGTTGCGGACACGCGTGTTCCGATTATTTTCGTTTCGCGTTTGTGGTGTGGTGCGTGGAAAATAAAAGCGCGTTTGGTTTCGAAATAAAATCAAACTTACAAAATACATGTGCTACCGACGGACGTCGTCGTTCGAACTGATTCTCCGGTCGAGTTCTGTTTTGCGCAAGACGCCGCCACCGCTTGTCTTTTACCACAGTACATGTGTGCGTACGAATCAGAAATTTATATCAAATATTAGTTGATGAAAAAGAGATAAATATGGGGGGGGGGGGAAATAAAATATACAATGAAAATTAAAGCGATGGGTTGAGGATTAAAAATTACACGTAAAATTAACTAGCCAATTATGTGATAATTTTTTATCATTGTAGATAAGAAATAATCATATTTGGTGAACGACATAAATCGTATTTAACTGAGATTTTTTGAAAAAAAAATACACTTATCTAGGATTAAAATATTATTATTATTTTTTTTTATAATTATTCATTTTTAGTAATACACATATGAGTATTAAATACTTTGTTGTGGGTATATTACTAATGAAACTAATGTAAATAATTGAAATATATCGAACATTCATTGAACTTTTCGGAAAATGTATTACTTCTTATTTTTGGAGGCATAATAGGGGATAATATAAAAAGGGTCTTCTTTAAATCATAGATTTTTAATTTTAACGGTGGACCATGAATAATAGATTGTAATTTTGTATTATATAATCGATAATGTTGGTATAAAAAAAAATTATTTCGACCGGACAAACCAGTATAGTATATTATATACGCGCGCGCGATTGTCGTCATACATTATTTACGCACCGTTGATTTATATTTTAGCTTTTTTTAACCCTTCACAACGAAAACGGGTCGAATTTAATTGAATTAAAAAATAAAATACCAGAAGCCTTTCCATCCTATGTACCACATATGAATATATTCGTAGGTTTATTTTATGAAACGAACCCCATTTTTAAATTTTTTATCCTCTTTTTTTTTTTTTCATCTACCTGCTACACCCCGCACGCGCAACACACACGTGAACGCTAAATATTGGAGGAATTATCTGTCTGTTGTATTTTATTATTTAATTATAAAATAATAATCGTCGGGCAGGTAAACACCCGCGCAATTCGATTTTTCCCTACTGTAATTTGCATATTATTATTAGGTATCCATAATTCAATATGTCGTCACTTGTCGCGCACCGCCGCCGCTGGCACGACCAGTAAAAATTGATTCGATAATCCGGTTTCTCGTGCGGACATCACAAAATTGCATTGTTCTATTTAAACGCCGTGACATTAATTCCATTGACCGCGTGAAGGGGGTTTTCAAATCATATACATTGATATTTCGTATAGAGTTTCGACACGAGGATTTTTGTGGAATCGCCATTGTATTCGATCGAAGTTACTTTCATAATAATATCGCGTGTAGTCGGGAATAATATTGCCTACGTAATTTTCGGAATGTTTACCATAACGTTCTTTATCCGCCGAATTCATTATAATTTATAACGTACTAAGGTTAGGTTTTTTAGTTTAGGCAATGCTTGTGATTTACCGCCTCGAAATTTATTTGAAATATATCATGTATAGGTTAGGTTAGGTACCTATATTTTTATTATTATTATGGTAATACGGAAAAGAACATTGTTTATTTGAATATATTCAATTGATAATGTAAATTATAATATTTATTAGTTAAAAAATAGAAATAGTTACAAAGTTATAGTCTAAGTTGTTATTTGTCTTTATTCTTCGGTTTTCAGACAAATACCATAATATCGAGGATTATTTATTAAAATGATATAACTTGACACTATCTCGATAAGATTACCTATAACATATATTTATATAGGTATTGAAAAACCCATTTTTGAAATTTTCTGCGGTTTCCGTTAAATCATTATCATTTATCACGTTTAATCTTACTAACAAATAATAAGTAATGATACTTAAACATCCCAAAAAGACAAAAAAGAAATTATATTCTATACGTTTGTATAACGTTACCTCTTACCTGACATAATAATATTTTATACAATCGGTAGATCACTGTATACCAATATTATATTAGTATTATAATAATATGTTATATAATATATTATTCTAAGGCGAATAGAGCTTACGGTTATGACGTATACGAATCACAAATGATAACGAAATGAAGTGAAATACATCTTTGTCGGGTTAATGCATCGTATCAGTAGCGGTCAGCAGAGAAGTACTATAGGTCGCCCGGACACTACATTTGCGATTTTTTAAAACATTTCTTGGACTGAATTGCACCGGGTTGTACATATACATGTGCCGACGGTGACACGTTATATTATTATGACTGTCCGAATGTTGGAATTCGTTTCGTCGGCTCCTACCGCCGTCGTTGTCGATGCGTCCTGTGCATTTGGGTTTTTAACGCGTATACAGAGCGATCGTATCGTCATTTTACAATTGTTATATATTGTTTTTTTCGTTTATGATCCCCACGCGATGGAATCCTCGTGAAACAACAGCCGTATAATGCTATTACAATTATCAATATAATTTGATGATTATTAGAATATAATATTAATTATATTTATATTCGTCAAATAGCTACGAACAGGACACATCACTCTCGAAGTCGCGAGTCGCAATGTAATATTATGTAATTTCTTTTTCGTTATCGTGATTTTAATAGAAATTCGATGTTTAATGTATCATAATGCATTATTGAAGTCTATTCGTATTTATTCTGAAACCGGAAACACTCGGCACATGAAAATAAAATAAAATACCCGTACTTCACTAAAAACACCGCTCGTTTGTCAGAGTATACGTATAACGTATTGATAAATAAGCTATACAATGCAATTGAACAAGTCGAATATCGTCTGCCACGCATGTTGCAGATTTTGTGTGCAAACACGAATATTACGAATATTGGGCGTGTTGCCGTTTTCAACAATTATTGTTAATTTTTATTATTATTATAATATAATAATATCATTGTTATTGCTACTATTAGGCAATTATGTGTATTATCATTATCAGTCCAACGGCGGAGTAGGTACAGTAAAAGAAAGAAAAACGCATTTCTGAACAGAACGGAGCAAAGACGTACTTACTTACATTATAATAATTATGATTTATATTTACAACGAACGCGCTCGCACGGCCTTGGACATGACATCAGTCAGTACCACCGCCGCGAACTGAAAACGCGCTACAATGAGACCGACGACTTTTTAAACTCTCTGTATATGACGGTTCTCGAGTAATATTAGTCATTGTACAAATTATTATAATATAGGTATGATATACACGTAAAATCCCTTCATTTCATAAACCTGTCGGCCGCGTATATAATATTATAATTTATACTTCGACAATCCGTCTCCGCAACGTCGTGGACTGTTGTCTGTTTTGGATAGGAAACGCATTAGAACGTCGTTCTCATTAGTCTTCTTATGCACATAATTTTATTATATTTTACGCGTCAAAATAATTGCGTCCTAGGAATGTGTAATGTATGTATTAACACAGGAAATATTATAATATGTCATTTATACGACGGTTGTAGCGTTTAGCTTCAAAGGGATTGAAAGCCTACTTAAAAACAATTTTAATCAGTATTAAAGTATCTATTGCTATTCCTTCTTTTTGTTCGTATAATGTAATCCATAATGACATAAAAGTATACACATCTGTTTATGCTGCAGAAATAAATTTATCAACGAAAAGACAATGTTCATACTATATTATAATACTTTGTTATATAATAATATTAAATAAGAGAAACAACCGGACCTAATATTATATTTTAATATAATATGAAAAAAAAATAATAATAACGTTTAGGCTAATTTATAATGTTGAAACAGAGACATCTTAGACTGTTTCTTAGAGGAGGCGAACCTATTTCAACTTAATAGTTATGTATATATATATATACATATATATTATATAAATTAACTTTAAATTTTAATTATATAATACAATTTTAATCATTATTATATTATATATTAAACTTATCATTTTTATATTTCAAAAATGTTCTATGGGGGTTACTGAACCCTTCGCCCCTTTGTGGCACCTCTGTATTGAAGCTTTAATTTATATGAAATTGCACATAAATTTAAGTAACATAATAAATTACATTATATAATATGTAGGTACTAAAGTTTCTAAAATATAAACCTATAATAATGATATTGTAATATCGTTTGAGTACAATCACTGAAGTACCTATAGGACCGTCGATCGTTTGAATTGGTTCAATAGAAAGTTGCGACAAAAGTCATAATATGTCATCGATTTTCACCGTTTTTGTTTTACTACAGTTCTCTACATTATAATATATTTTCGAAATAAATATAGAAAAATTAAACACTACACGCACATTACGAAACAACGATGATACTTCGCGATCTCGTTTTTTATTTTTAAATTCGCATTTGTTTAAACCGGTATAAACTACGCCATCACTGTGGTGAACGGCCTACACATACGTGTATATTTTGTGTATAATATTAGTATATTTTATTTTATATAGTTATTATATACAGAATAATTAAAAAATCATCTTAAATCATTTTTAGAGATTGCATATTAATTATATATAATTTTCCGCCGTTTTAGGAACATGAATTACTGAACACTCTGTATAATATATATATTATATTATTATGTACTCACGATTTGTGCACCGGTTTTCCGAACATGATTGGAAACTCGTGCGTTAGCATGAAGGTAGATAATATAATGTTATAACCATAATGACCTATGTATACAATATTTATTATTTGGCGATAAATTGATTATTTATTATGCGTTTTCGTTTAATTCGTAGATACGATTAGTGATACAGATAATATTACACTTATATTAATACTATAATATTATTAGAAAAAGAAAGAAACGATTATAGCGATATTATAATGTGATGTATTTTTTAAAATTTTGTTTCTTCATTATATATCGCTTGTACTGTATATTACCTTTAAATATTATTTTATTATGTATACACAATACACAGTACTTAAAACTTACTGTTTATATACATTTCCCTAATCTTCCTCCCCACGAGACCTACCAAGAAGGTCATCGTTGTATGTCTATAAAATATATTTATATGCAACAACTATTAAACGCGATCGGTGTCCGTCTTATGTGTTCACCTGTGTGCTAATTACTATAGGTACTTGGATATATCGTGAATTAATAACCGGTGTGCGCGTTATAATATATAGAAACGCAGTGGCACGTGGACTTAATTAAAATATTTTGCGCGAGAGTATGGGTAACCCGACTGGCTAGTAATTTGTATTTCCTTGCTAGCGTTTGCCGCGAATTATACAATACTATTACTGTGTGTATTTACAGAAATTGTGATACTGGTCATGGATCCCCACGAATTTTTATGTTTTCGTACACATTTTATGCACTACGTGTTATCATTTTATTATGCACGGACCTAAGTACACATTTTATCATTTTGGAGTAAAAAAATCCAATAAATACTCTACAAAGTCTAAATTATAATATTATATTGGTCATCAGCTGCGCATATTATACAGCCATTGAAAACAAAGTCCGACGTACACGGTGGTTTTTTAATTCGTAAAAAAAAAATTGTACCTATATTATTATACACTCGCCACCGATGTTTATCGCGTCCACTGTGGCAGCAGCTGGTGGAAACCCGGTTTTTTTCTGTTAGTCGCACACCGCAGTCTCTTTCGTTTTTAACCCTAACGTTAGTCGGCCGCACGTTTTTTAGACTACACACGTATATGATATTTATATACACTCGTACACACTAATCGGCCGAGCAAGACCCTCTTCTATACTTTTTATAATATATATTATACAATATATAAAATGTAATATACGTGCGTGTGTGTGTCTCGCGTGTGCGTTGCGCCGAAACCGGTCCACACTCAACCCGACTACGTATTATATAGTGCGGGTATACGCCTCTCTCGGACCCCCTCGAAAATAAAAAAACAGACAGACAAGCGAATAAATCCGACGGACAGCGGCGGCGGAGAGATAATCATCGGCGGCACGGTCGGCATGTGTGTGTTTTACGCCGCTCGCCGCCATATTAGACACGGTCGATGATGCGTTTCTTTGTTGAGATTTCGAATTTTTTTTTCTAGATTTTTATTTATCACAAACGCGTAAAGCTTACACAGCCTACGGTGTATGTTTATAGTAATTAATAACGTTTTGCGAGAACGAAATATATCGCCCGATTATATCACACATATACTCACTTAAACGCACACTCGTTCTCGGAATGACCTTGAATTTTCCGGCCAAGGTCTCGGACGCATCCCGCACGGACGTTCTTGCAAAGGTGATAAAAACGAGCGCGCATCGCCGTCCAAACGATAACGTTTATAAATCTATAGCAAATTAGTTTCTTTTATATTTAATTTTCTTCGCCATCGTCGCGCTGTGGTTCGTTGGCCTTGGTCCCGCGTGTATATTTAATAATGTATGTGTTACTCGCTAGTGTGTCACGATTTGACCCGGAATCGTCAGCGTCGTTGATTTTGTTATATAACTCGCATGCGCTGATAGATATTCCGCCTAAAACATTTTATAACATATGCGCCATGCATCCGGTAATACTGGTAGCTATTATATAGCAGATACTTATCGATATAACCACGACAGTCGTGAATCGGAATGAAAATATTCATAATAATCGTCTGAAAACTTACATTGAAACAATATTGAAATATTATTGTTGATTCGCCGCCAACACCTCGCCGGTCGCCGCGATGTATTTTTTCTCGCATTAATATATTATACTCGGGACTTGGGTATATTATAATGTTCCTCGTCGGAACACAAACGACAAAAAATGTAAATTATTATTTCGGCCGTTAAAACGTAACCCGGAAAACCTGTATATATATGCGTATACGAATTTCCGTAATGTTATCGTATATATTATTATAGAGGTACACATATAGTATAATGCATATTGTCGTCAGGTGTTTATTGACACGAAATATCGGACGTCGTTGGGTACACACTCGATTATTTATTACCGTGTCGTGTGTGCGTACGTAAACATTCGTATCGTATAAATATTATATATTACAACCCCCCGTTAGGAACATAATATATAAGACCGTCTCAGCGGGATGATCATCGGATCCCGAAACCTCGAGGAATATAATAATAATAATAATAACGGGTTGATCGCGATGGAATTTATCGTTTATGTATATATTATTATTACACTCACAATACGTGTGACATTTGGTAGACGCGACAGCGTACGTGCGTCCTTTTTACGCCCTTTTGGACCGAATCCAAAAGACCTCTAACCGAAAATCCTTTCATGTCCATCACATAGGTATATTTTAGTGTTCAGTCTATATTCGGACGCCTTGACCTTAGCTGTGAAATCATTATATTCGATATAATAATTTATTTTCGATGCGAACACAACGGCTGAGGTTTTGTTTTGTTTTGTTTTTTTTTTTTTATATAAACTCGACCGACGTAACTCGTTACGTATTGTGTCTGGTCCGGCCGCTGGGTGGGAGAGTAAAAACCTGTATCCAAAAACGCCCACGGCCGCCGGCGACGATGTGCGCACTCGCAGTAACCCGGTAACCGGTATAAATACATGCGCACAATGATGCACACACAACTGGCGTTTAAAATTTATAATAATAATTATTATTATAAAGTCTGCAAAGTCGAACGACGAAACTATTTTTCTACACCACAACTATGTATAATGCGTATATACATTATGATATGTAATTTATTAGATTATTACGCACCAATACGTATATTTATTATACGGATTAAACCGCATTCATATAACTACAAATGCTATATGACTATTATTTCGTTATAACTATAATACTACGTATGAATTATATATACATTTATAGACTTATTAAAAAATTTAATCCTTTTTGATATTGTTTTTGCAGATATTTTCATCCAAGTCAGAATTACAATTACATTCACAATTGCACGTTAAAGATGTGAAACCGTACAAATGCCACCAGTGCAGCAAAACGTTCGCAAACAGCTCGTATCTGAGCCAGCACACTCGCATACATCTGGGCATCAAGCCGTACCGATGTGATATCTGTCAGCGGAGGTTCACGCAGCTCAGCCACCTACAGCAGCACATACGCACCCACACGGGTGACAAGCCATACAAGTGTCGTCACCCGGGATGCACCAAGGCGTTCTCGCAGCTGAGCAACCTGCAATCGCATTCCCGATGTCACCAGACGGACAAACCGTTCAAATGCAATTCGTGTTACAAGTGTTTCCAGGACGAGCAGTCGCTGCTCGAGCACATACCCAAGCACAAGGAGTCCAAACACCTCAAAACGCACATATGTCAATACTGTGGCAAGTCGTACACGCAGGAGACATACCTATCCAAACACATGCAGAAGCACGCTGAGCGGATGGACAAGAGGCCGCCGATAATCGGCATACCGCGCGTGGCCCTAGAGAACGGCGCGTACTGGGGCAAAATGTCTCCGGACACAGCAAATAACCTAGTGGAGGCCATCAACCAGCAGCAACAGCAACAACAGCAAGATTGTATGGGGGGTGGTTCGAACGGTGGCGTCGCGACCGCTGGAGATTCCATGCAATCGCGCGGTGACTTAAACGCTGGCGGCGGCGGACCGTCCAGCGCCGGTTCGGCCGCATCCGCCGCAGTAGTCTCAGCTACTGGTGACGATCAACCGTCCAGGCACGGCGGTGGTCATTTGCCACCCGCGCCGCCGGAGTATCTTCAGCAGTCTGACCCGTCGTCGGTACCCAAGACCAGCACTTCAGCGTTCACACCCATCCAGTCGTTTGGACTTCCGACGCACCCACCGCCGTCGCACCACCATCACCCACAACAGCACCACCAGCAACACAATCCGCCACCTATGTACCTGCCCTACAATCATTTGCCGTTCCCGGGAGCTAAGCAGCTGGGTGCCCATGGACACCAGTTATCTCCGATGACCGGTCCTATGGAAATGAAGCCGCCCGGTGTCGGATCCATGCCGAACAGTTTTCCCAACCAACTGATCTCGCTGCACCACATACGTAATTATTCGCACCAACCCAGCCCGTCGTCCATCATGTCCGAACACCTGTTGCACGGCATGAAGGACAAAGTACAATAGTCCGTGAATACTATACTATTATTATAGTAGTAGTTGTATATTTATATAGTATAGTAGGACAATGATGATGAATATGGCATTGTCATACATAGCTGATAAGTAATAAAACTCCGATAACCGTGGTAAAAGTCCATGGGGTAAAATTCATATTAGCTCTTCTCATTACCGTCGTTGATATCGCGGCGGACGCACGATATGGCGGTTGACTGTGGTATACTATAATATACTATATTATACATTTATATAATATATTCCTGTTGCATCGGCGGATATAGCGGTTATATTATGATGACGACGGTACCACGATGTGAACCAAACTGTGATGACGATGCGCATAATTGGATTGGTGTCGATAGCAATCTTCTTGAAGATTTTTGCTGTTTAATATCATTATTATTGTAATTATAATTATTTTTATTAATTATTATTATTATTATTATTATTATTATTAGGTATTATGATTATTATGATTATTATTATTATTATTATTATTATTATTATTATTATTATTATTATT
>CM023357.1:44988429-45085604 GCA_013282895.1 Eriosoma lanigerum
TTATTATTATTATTATTATTATTATTATTATTATTATTATTATTATTTTTATTATTATTATTAATATTATTATCATTATTATCATTATTATTATGATTATTAGGTATTATTATTATAAATATTATTATCATTTATTATAAATGGGTTTTATACGCAATTTTTTTGTCCATTGTCAACATGTATGTGTCTCATCGTCTCTAGATAGAATCCTTTAATTATGTTTTTTTTTTTTTTAATTGTAGTTATTTTATTATAATGTATTTTAAATTAATTTTTGGGGTTCAATTATTCGCTAAGTGTATACGCGAGCGATTATATTGCCCGACGTCATGCTGTGCAACTCCTGTAATGTAAAAAGGAAAACACGATTAAAGATAAAATGCTTAATTTTGTTATATATTCAGTCTGTGTATCCAAGACTAATGTGTACATGATTAATAATTTTTTATTCTATAACAAATAAACAATTAGCGAAATCTGGGTACTGTCAACTACATAACAATGCTATTATTAAAAACATTTAAAATATAAATTCTAGAGTTGTTCCGCATCTCTTTGTTTTAGTTTTCATTATTATTATTATTATAAATAAGAAACATCTAATATTTTTCTTTTAATTCTTGGAGACCGTTGGGGACACATAGAGGTCAGTCGCATGGATCTCAGTAAATTGTAGATGACGTATATATTGTTTTATGAAAAAACTTACTGAAGCAAAAATCACATTGGAGTCGTGTTTTACATTTCTTTTGTGATTGTTACCACTTGTAATAGTATAGTCAACGAGTCACGAAGGTAATTAATAAATTCCTAACCTAAAACTTAATTTTATAGGATACGTACATTTTACTTTAAATAAGTTTGTACTCTTATTTTTTAAACTAATAAATTTAAAAACGTTAATTTTTTAAATTATTATTATATAATTTTTAATTCGTTTAATGCTCAATTTGTATTAAATATCGTTGTTCCGCTTTTAAACAAATTATGTAACTTTTTTTTTATCGTTGTGATGGTTCGGTACTTAAGGCTAACAAATATTGTTTTGTTTTGTTGAACTATTTTAATTTACGAATTGTACAAATACGCGAACATAAAACATGTAAAAAAGATTAATGCATGTAATTCATTGTAAATGTTTAGTAAAAAAGGTTATAATATAATGTATTATAACACGACTATTAAGTTTGTTGTACAACACATTTTCCGACGGTCTTATATATATTATGTATATAAGAAATATATATATATATATATACATAGGTATATATATATACATATACATAAGTTGTAAAATATATATTTTTTTTTGAGGTTGATAAATATATTCCAATAAATAAAATGTATTAAAAATATATATATTACAATGTTATTTATTTATTATACCTTAATTTTATGTTTATATTTATATTATTGACATCTATAACAAAGTCGTTTAAAACATCTAAAAGTGGGATTGTCATTCCGTGTTAATGGTTAAAAATATAAAATTGTATGCATATTGTCAACTTTTCAGATTTTAAGACCTCTATACATATTACATATATACATATTATATTATAGATATATTTTCATTTGGCTACATACAACTGTTAATATGAAGAGGAACTGACTAATCATTTCTTTTTTAAAAATAATATTGAAAACTTTGTTATTTTTTAAATATCAATTTTAAAATCTACGGGTAAAGGTTGTAGGTAAATAATTATAGTCAATAATAAGTAATTACGAATAAGGGATACTCTTATAGTCATTTAAGTATGAATGGTATTTTTATAATAATATGAATTATTTTCTTAAAAAGTAAGTTAATTTGAATTTATATAATTATAATGTGTTTAATATTTATACATATGACCAAAATGTATGTACACTTTTTAATAATATCAATTGCAATTTTATATTTTTATTTTAAGGTAAATATATAATGGTAGATAGTTTGGAGCATTGCATTGCATACAAATAAAATATTATATTATAGAAATTTTCCAAAAATATTATAAATATTAATATCAAAATAAATATACTAAATATTTTAGAAAATTATATAAATTGTATAGTACTAACCACTGGCTTCGTGTCGTTATCATACTTAAGAGACGATTACGTGCGTCTCCTGCATAGCATATACAGAGTGATCAAAATTACGTATTACAAAATTGGTGGTAATTAGATACGTTTTAGATATTGATATAACACAAAAGTCTGATGAATCTGTATGCTTATATATTGATATCTTTCTACCTATTTCTACTCATGATGATCCCAAAAATGATTTTATATTTTTTTACGATCTAAAATATCGGTTTTACTTTTATAAAAGTATACTCGTGGTTGACTCTAAATAACTATTTGGTGATATTAAATTTGTCCTGACTCATAAAGTCACAAGTTGAGAATCAGTTTTAAAATAAAAGTATTAAGTGTACATCAATTGCACTTATAATAATTATAATTAAGTATCATTAAATTTAAAATTTTTTCTCTGTAGGTACTCGTGATTTATTTTAGTTTTATAAGATTTGTGTTAATAATGAATACAATTAATGTTGATTGATGACAAGTCGTATAACTCATTCGGATTGTCGAACGAATTTAACGAAAACCTTTAAACAGTTTTATCGAAATATTAATAAAAGTAAAGAAATTGTTAATGATAAAGACGATTCATTGAAGAGAAACCTTAAAGTTGATGATGATGTAAAAAACTAAAAATATTCATCAATATTAATTTATCGATGATAAGTCAGACATCAATATGACTACTATTATAATATGATATAATTTTTTTTGATTGAAAACTTGATAAAAGAATACTCAGGTTTTCAATTATAAAATACATTTTTTTTTACTATTGTATATTATACATATTTTTTTAAAAATATATGAAATATTTATCTGCTGAATTCATTTATAATTATAAGATTTTCCATCGGATCTTATATTATTATTATAATAATATACATATTATTATAACGACAGATTCTTCGAGGACGACCACTCCCTATGGAGTTTCCCGCAGGGACGACGTTAATTACGCCGTTGGCGACCGATGGTATTTTTTATTTTTATACATATCGTTTATATGTCAATTACCGCGAATGAAACATTGTATAAAAAAAAAAATCGATTGTGTAAACTAAAAATAGGCGCACAGAGCTTTATGTATTTAAACAGTAGCGGACGTCCCGCAGGGCTTTTGCCTTGTGATCACCTCGTAGGTATCTCAGCCACAGCAATCGTGAGGTCTCATCAATGTTCGACCCGCTTGATTTCCATTTTATCTCGTGACCTTAAAACTAACACTAACAAAATGTTTTATGGTATTTTTTTTTTTTTTATATATATAATTGAAATTCGCAGTTATTACTACGGCCGATACCGCGACGAAAATTCGAGGACGAAAGCCAGTCGTAATCATCCCTCGGCGTCTGTCATTTTTTAAAATTCTTTACATAATATTGTTATAGTTATTAGCGCACCTAAAAAAAAATATAATGTATAATATATATATATAGCTCACGTTACGCGTGTTCGGTTTTCGTTGTTAATCGACCGATCGTACGTACATATTATACGCATATACGCTGTAGCGGCGTATCACAACAGTATTGTATTATGTTACAAGGTTAAAAAATAAAAATCTTATAAAAAAGTAGTAATGAGAAAAAAACGATATCGGACCCACTGGCGATTGTGCGACAATAACCCAACTATACCGGCTGGGTAGATAATAATTAATAAATTAATAAATTATTGAGCGATAGTCACGTCTCATTATTTTTATACGATCACCGTAGTCTCCAATCGCACGCGCATATAACATAATACTGAACGCCATCGCCATTAATATCATTATTAGAGGAAGGATGTTAGAAAACCTAAAAAAATTTACAGAAATTACTTTAAAAAACACATTTATGTCCCAAAATATCCAAAAGATTAACAATTGAAATGTTTTTTATTTTAAAATACTATTTATTAGATAATTATAAACAAAAATATGGAAAGTTGTATAATTAATAATATTATATATATATTATATTTATGTTTTACTAAAAAAAAAAATAATAATAATAATAAAACACAATTTAAAACAATTATTTTTATTAATGCAATTAAATCGTTTGGATTTCTGGTATAAATATTCTGTTAAAAGGCAAAACAATTTTTAAAAATGTTCAAAGTATTTTTAATAAACAGATAATAATATTATTTATCAATTATTATTCAGAATGGTCAGAGTGAGTACACAGTACACACATATGTAATATATAATTCGACTAACTTGGCGTAAAACATACTTTAAAATTTTGTGAAGTCGATCAATAATGTACAATAATGACTTAAAACAAAATTTAAAATGCAATTAATCGTTTAATAGCAAAAAGACAAAATATATAATATAAAAGTTTTATGTAATAATTTGAATCTATGCGAATTATGAAACAAAGTTTAAACTCATTTAAAATTACACAGGCCTTACAGAAAATAATCCAATCTCTAATAATTTTAACTATTACATACGAATATATCTCTATTACTAAATTAAAAAAAATAAAGAGTATGGTTCTCGCAGGGGAAAAATGTGTTTTCATATAATGATTCTGCTGGATTTCTATAAAATTATAAGAATATTTTTTTTTATCTGTTTTCTATAATAATTTTTGAATTTCAAAAGTTTTTTGCAGACATTAGGTACCGATAATACTTTTAACATGATGTTAATAATTAGGTATATTAAATTGTTATTATTACGGCCGTTGATAATGTTTTTATAGCTATGTATACATAGCAAAAGTAAACTAAAGAACTTTAGATTTCTTTTACCGATTAGTATACGTTATATTTTGTATTGTTTGTCTATAAACAGTTGTATACAAATTCAAAAGTTTTATTAGTTTTAAATAGTTTAATTAATTTGTATTTTATTTTGATTGTCCTTATCATATAACAATATATAGGGAGAACACCAAAAATCAAGTTTCGCGTTTTGTGCGATTGTGTATTACCATAGCTGTTCCTTATACACTTTATTATATCATGTTGTGTGCAGGTATTATATTATATTATTATAGACGCAAAAATTATCAGATAACTAAATATTCGTGCTATATTATCGAAATTGCGGTGCCAATGGCCGTCATCATACGCGTTAGAAAATTATTATAATCTCAGGGACGCGATTCCATTAACAGATAAAAGCAATTTTTTACAAAAATATTCAACACAGATTTATTTATTAATATGTTTCAATGCTCCCTAAAATAGGTTTCTATATACAAAGTGATCAGAATAATATTCATTTTTGTAACACGAATTTCTGATCACTTTGTGTGTATATAATACCTATATAAATACGTTATTCTGCGGATAAAAGCGATTTCAGTATTAAAATATTCATGATTTGATTCAGTAGCTCTGTTTTTATTGTAAATATAATCAGTTTAATATTAAATATAATTTAATTAAACACCTAATGAAATGTTTCATCGAGAGATTTATTTCTTGACTGTGTTACACAGATAGGTAGTACCATATTTTAAAGATATTTAAACTTTTTTTTTTTTTTTTGTATAGGGAAGAGGTACAATTTTGCTTTTTCCTTGAACATAAAGTACAATCGCCACTTATTTGAATCGCATAACAAGACGTTACAATATACGTATAATACATAATTATTTTTTTTAAATGAATATGTTATTAACGTTTAAAAATTAAAACCATTCGTGTGGTCAATAATTCAAATAGACAATAGGCAAATCGTAAATTTTAACTTAATATACAGGGTGATTAAAATTTCATGTTATAAAACAAATCGGAATTACATACAGTTGGGTTATCAAGTATAACCTCTATTATTCTTGTAACATAATTATACTTAAAACCCTGTATAGCTGTGTATATTATAAAGGAAATTCGAGGTAAACATTTTGTAGTCGAATTTGTGACGTAATTATTGCGCGTGTATATTATAATAATGCCAGGCGTGGTAAGATTATAATATCCACGTACTTACAATAACAACCGCCGCCGTCTTGTCGACCCAATATTATAATTTACCTATATCATAGCTCATAGGTCTCAACAGTTTAATATTTAATCATTTCACAGCCACGAGCAAAAATATTATATTGCATAACATTAGAAAAACAAATTTCTATAAATAACACCTAGAGTCTTAGATAAGATAATATTTTAACGTTTCAGGCCCGATGCCACAAAAATACATACTGTTTCCATTCTACCTTATCTTTTGCAACTTCTTCTGCATTATTTACCTATATTCTGTCTGTTCATCTTTGTCTAGGTCGTCTTCTAGGTCTCTTACTATTTGGTTTCCATCTTGTTATCTGTTCAATTTATTAGGACTTGAAACTTTTTTTGAATACCAATATAAGTGTTCTTCATTAGAGAAAAATATTTGATCGATTTTCTAACTAGGTATAGAGTTTTGAATTGTTTTCCAAAAATGTTTAATATTTCCTGTAATTTTTGGTTTTTTGATTTGATAATTTTATCGAAGTCTAGACATATACTACTTAATATTTTTATAATCGTGACTGACAATTTTTTTTTTATAAACTTTTATAGTAAAAGTTCTTAAAAATCGTCAAAATTACGGATTCTATTGTTTTAAATTGTTTTATTTTGTGATAACTAATTAGGTTTTGATTTTAGGGACTTGAAATTTGTTTTGAGTATTAACATAGGTAGTATACAAGTGAGGTAAAATTTTGAAATGAATTATTAGTATAGTATATTGTAATATATTGAGTTTCGCTCAGAATCGTATTTTCTAATGCAATATCATTGCATTCAAATCTTAAATATAATAAACCACTAATTTCTCCGAGAACTGAAGGGTCAAAAGAGGAACATCCACAATCGAACTTCCCACTTTTTTAAAAAGTTGGTCAATTATTATAATATTATATTTATGCTTTTATAACATTTGAAACCGTAAAATCTAAAATTACAAACTATATTTTACATAATTGAGAAATATTCTATATTTAGAGTATTTAGACGTATACTACATGTAACAGTCATAAAATATTTTCTTATATGTAGAATACCTATGTCAATTCTTAAAAAATATGTTTAAAATTTCATTAGTTATCATAAAGTATTTTAAATCAAATTCGTTAAATTACAGTTTCCGTGAATATTGCTATTTTTCCGTAATTTTTGGTAGTAAATAAAAAATTTTAGAAATTCAAAAAAGGAGCTAAATAAAGTACCAACTAGAACAAAAGTAAACCCTATTCATGATAATTGGACCATTAACTTTAAAAAAAACACACATCATTGTAAACTATTACATCCTTCGCTTCGTTTAGAATCTAAAATGTATAAATAATTTAAATTACATTTTTTAATAAGCTATAAATTTAATACTAACAAAATAACTTCAATTTCATACAAAATATTTCAAAAATCTGAAATCGCAAATTTTTAAGTATGTTTTTAAAGTTTGAACTTCATAAACATTTAATCATATTTATAAAATTAAAATTTAAGTGCATATACATCACTTAGACTATATTATAATTCCGTTGTGTCTGTACTTTTGTAGTAACTATTATTATATTCATTAAATTTGTTTTATAGCTAATTTTTTTTTTATTTCAACGTTAAACAGAAATATTTAAAATAGTTACGTTTAAGGTAAATATTATTAAAATTTATTGTTCAAAATATATGATTAGCCACCGTAAACCACTCATAGGTAGCGTAGAATTTACTAAATTGATTATTATTAAATCAATGATCTATTATATGCTAATATATATTTTGCGTGGTTTTTGGGCATTGTGATGTTCCCTAATTAGAGTAATTCGGCACCAACTGCCCAATAATTAACTAAAATTACATATGTTTGATAACTAAGAATCGTTGACCTATTGATAAGGGATTGGAGACAGACAGGTAGCATTAGCGTGTTGTTAGAAGAGGAAAATAAAATATAAAATTACTGATTTTTTAAATTCTGAGCGAAGCAATGAATGTATTGGTTTTACTATAAATAGGCTACCCTTTCCGTATCAAATATCATATAATTAATACTTTATTTAGCTTATTTTTTGAATTTTTCAAAAGTTTTTCTTTGAGCGAGGAAAAACTACCAAAAAATGGCGAAATTTGGCAATATTACGGTTTTCGTTATTGAAAATTGTTTATTTCGTGATGACTAATTAAGTTTTGATCGTAAGAACTTGAAATTTTTTTTGAGTATTCACATGAGTAATATACATGCGTAGTAAAATTTGGGATGGATTAGTTGATTTTCTGGCTAAATATACTATATAGAACTTTAATTTATAAATTTATAAATTTTTTTTTTCAAAAATGAATAAAATTAACGGAATTTTGAGTTTAACGGTTTTGAAAATTTTATTGAAGCCTACTCTTATACTCTTAATCTATTTACAAAATATTATGAAAATTATAAGTAACAATTTTTTTATAAGCTTTCATTTAAAGTTAAAATCTTTAGTGTTAGTAATTGAATATTATATTTTATGGATTTTTAGTTTGAAAACATTTAGTGGGGATAAATAATGGTCAGATTATCACAAATGTGGTATGCTTTCGATAGAAAATTGCATCTACTTGGTACTTTACTTACCTCATTTTTCGAATTTTTCAAAAGTTTTTCCTTAGGTGAGGAGAAACTACCAAAAAATTACGAAAAACAGAAACGAAAAAATATTCACGGACATCATCGTAATTTTGATGGAATTGATTTAAAAGTTTTTATGATAACTAATGAAGTATTTATTTTTTATTAATTATTTTTGAGTATTCTTATATGTAGTCTTCATACTTAATTAAATTTTGGAACGGATAGATATATTTTCTTACTAAATTAGATCTATGAAATTTATCCAATAATATTTAATATTATACCTGCAATATTGGGTTTAACGATTTGAAAATTTTATACAAGCACAATCATATATTATACTTAATCTATTTACAAAATATTTTGAAAATCGTGATTCACAATTTTTTTTATAAGTTTTTAAATTTATCATCTATAATAGTATTGAATATTTTAATATATTTTTGGGTTTATAATAGTATGAGAACATTTTTTGTCGTATAAATAATGGTCGAACTACCACAAATAGGATATATCCTAACATATATTTTTTCGGTAGGTAGCAAATTGTATCTTGTTCGTAATTTATTTAGTATTTTTTTTTTTAATTTCTCAAAAGTTTTTCCTTGGGAAAAGAAAACTGTCAAACAAATGGCGGAAAATTGCAAAATTACTGTTTTCGTTATTTTAATTTTTTTTATTTCGTGATAACTCCTTGAAATTTGATCGTAAGAACTTGAACAATTTTTTGTATACTATCATAGGTAATTAAAACACGTGATTATATTTTAGAATGGATTATCATTCTAAAATATTGTAATACATTAAGTTTCTCTAAAAATCGTATTTTCTAATGCAATATCATTGCATTTAAATCTTAATTATAATAAACCACTATATTCCGAGAATCGAAGAGACGAAGGAGAAACATTTAGAATTCTCCGGTTTTTCTGAAAACGATTTTAATGTTTATTTTTTATTATGGAATTTAGCCTAATAAAATTGTAATTAATGCAGATCTGCAAAAATATTTCCGTCGATCCATGTAGAGTATAATATTATAGTATACGATATAAAATAGCTGATTAATGAGAAACAATAGAAATGTTTTTAAAATAATTTTGAAGATGGTCCGCAATATTTGTATCTGATTATAATTATATTATCAATAATTTCATAGCCATGTGCATAAATTCAAGTTTTTTCATACTCTATGTGTACCTAACGCTCTAACAGGAGAATTTGCATATAAGGTACTATTTTTTAACAATTTTATAATTATAATATATTCAGTACAATATTTAGGATTATTTTTTTAAAGTAGGTTTTGATAAAAAAAATACGTATGCAGAATTGAGAGGACTTACAATCGCTGTTTTTCGTATCGATTCGATTGTTTTGCTGACCTCATCTGTTGAAACCCAAACGACGCAAATTTTGATTAGAAATTTATCATGATGTATTGCGTGTGATTTAAACGTCTTAGAATAAATTATATAAATATAAATAATGCATTTGAGCATATACAAACATTTTAATTTAGACTACTTTTTAATTTTTTCTAACGATAGTTGTTTGATTTCTTCGTTTTTACGCAGTTTTATGTTTTATATTGAACACTGATGAATTATTACAATATAATATAGATAAAAGTTAATTTGCGTACTCGTTAATTCAGTATAATTATACAATTAAATGATATAAAAAATAAAATACAGATTATAAATATTGTTATAAATTAAATAAGTAATAACAGCTATATTGTTTTAAATTATGTGAAATATCTTTTTCACATCTTATTTTCTTCTACAGTTCTATTTTAAGTTCGATACACATTTGTAAAATGTCTTCTGCAGAGTTCTTATAATTTTTTTTTGGCCTGATAAGACGTGTTGTATCATTTTACAAAGCTACAAACTTTCTTCATTTTTCAATATCAATATAAATTAATGTTCATAATATATACTTTATATAAAACTGTGTATTTCGTCGTCATAGAAGAAAAAGTACAGGCACAAGCAGAAATTAAAATTATTATTTTGTCTACAATCTCTTAGCCCTGATTCATGGTGCTTTAAAATTTAAAAAAAAATTTAGTAAATCATCGTCAATTTCATTGTTTATTAAATATTATGATGACAATACAAATAATTGATTACAGAATTGGTTAGCAGTTAGCTGTTAACAGTAGATACCTACATCATGTCTGCTAGTAGACTAAAATGAATAATAATTTTCAGTATAGAAAATAAATATTATTATTAATTTGTTAATTGATTAATACAAACCCATAGTGTAATTACACAATTTGCTGACGTATCTACATTTCTTTACCATCGGACACTAAAATTATCGTACTAAATAATCGACCCATTTATGTTTTTACACACCAATTTTGTTCGGTCACCAGGTAAAAAGTATTATACACAATGTTGTCTGGGCATACGCGTAGAAACATAACCAATATGATCATACAATAAATTTATATGTATAGAGCATTTGGATTTTTTGTGTTTAATAAAGTATGATAATATTATCATAAATATTTTTTTATTTATCTTAAAATTCGTACAATGTACAATAAAATGTAATTAATATAATAATATTATTACCTAGTTAACATTATTTTGTGTTGTTATGCAATGGTATTTAAAAAATATTATTCCTCTCAAGAAACCCATGTTTTAGATTTTACCGAGCATAATAACACATAATAATATAATATACGCAATATTCGTATTGTCTGTAAAATTCTAATGAAATATTGAAATGTGTTAGATTTGACTGAAAAAAAATGAGAGTAGTATGGTGTGCAGGGCTAAACGTTAAATATGTCTGTATATAAGTATCGAAAAATATTGATATTCAAATTTTTTATAAGCTACAATTACTCGAAAGTTCTAATTTTTTGGTTAACTTAAACATCAAGTTTTAGTTATCATAGATAATTAATTCTTACCTTGACCAATAGCTTGTGCTTTTGTGCCAGACATATATATATATATATATATTAGACAGCATTTACATCGATAGAATAGAAAAATGGATGTACAATTTTACTGCTGTTTTTATTTTTTGTTATTATTTTTCTAATGGTATTAAAGAGACTGGTTAATATTTTATCTATGTTCGTACAGTAAAATTGTTTAGTTGTTTCAGAATGATGATTCAGATTCCGGAATACCTGCGACACTTATTTTAAGTGATTTTTTGAAATATTCAAATTTTACTTCACTCAAACAAACTAATGCATTCATATTGGATATACATATTCAACCCCTTTAAAAATGTACACTGTAAAATCAATATTTAAAGATAATTGATTATTAAAAACAACATAATAGATACTTTTCTGTATATTAATGAACATATTAATATTATTCATGTTAAAAATGAAATAAATCTAAGGGTTTCCTAAAAGCATAAAAATATGAGATGGATAAAACAACATATTTATTTGATATCTTTGTTAATAAAAACGGCGGTTTATACCTTAACCTATGAAGATTAATTTAAAATTCAACTCTATAGGTCAATTATTTTCGGTCAATACATATTGCATGTTGTTTAGTATAGGTTAAACACGTTTATAGAGTTTACGGAATATAGAACGCTTTAGAGTTGTAATTTTTCATTCAAAATTTACATTACGTTTAATCATAATTTAGTTTATTTGTGTTAAGATTTTTAAGCAAATATGTTAAATTTTTTTTTTTCTTTTTTTAATTATTACGTCAAACATTGTAATTTTCACCATTTTACGGCACAACGTCTTACTGGAATCAGCTCTCAACCTCTGAACTACAAAACAAACGAAGGTTCTAAATTCATGCGGGATATGGTCAAATTATTTGCATACCTAATGGTTTATATTATTCTAAAATAGAATTTTACATGACTATAAATAATATTCACTTGGATCACGTAAATAATGTTTTTTTTTTATTTTTTTATTCTCGACAACTGGGTGTCGGCTCTACGTCACGCTAAGGTTATTTCATTGCCTAGAACAAATTAAATGGTATATAGGTATCAGGTATAAATGTGCAACGGAGTAGTGTAACTAAGATTATTGAACTTACATATTCAATATATCTATTCGAATATTACGCAGGTACCAAATATTCGGTTAGTACGAGTGATGTGCACGAATGGTTACAATGTAGGTACCGTAACCACGGTATAATTTTCAACTATTTTTTTTTTTTATATATAATATAGTCATGTTCGTGTTCACATGAGAGACAAAAATTGAAATTTCCTACCGTGCATAATTATTGTAAAGGCAAAAACCGAGAAAAAATCTTCAAAGTTTGAACAATTGTAGCATATTATATTATATAATATAATATGCATTGTGCTTTTGATTGGATGCTCGTAAAATATCTATATATAGACCTGTTAATTATGCGTAAGCTTCGACATTAAAATTTATTCATAGGATATAGGAATAATTATTTTTATATTAAGTAATAATAATTAATTTTGTAATTGTCATATTATTATTTTTTTTTTTTATCTATAAAATTAGCGATTTGGTGGTTTCATTGTTGGCATTGGATTATATCAAAATTAAAATCATCTCTTAAAGCTCTATTTTTACGTTTATTTATCATTGTAGGTATAATGCATCATGCTCGTTATCATACTATTATTATATTACCAGTATATTATATTTTATAATATTTGAAAGCTATTAAAAATAATATTATAATTTGGATTTTTTTGGACATATATTATTATATTATTACTCAATTATTATTTATATTTTATAAATATAATAATGCTATTTGGAGTAAAACTTAAAGTATTATACTATTTATGTCACGATTTAAATTTTTACTTTTATTTTTGGTCGGCTTTTGAATATAATATTAGGTATCTATTATAGAACTATATAAATAATACCTATATAATCGTTGTTCCTAATATTTTACCAATATCTACTGTAATAATAAGATAATAATAACTGCAGGTTTTTATGTTTACAGAAAATACATGACGACCAGTGCGAACGATAGAAACTTTGAATGAGTCTATTCTCAATGTACTGAATAACATCAATACAATCTACCCCCGTCTTTCGCATTGTCATGCATATGAAATTTATACACACAATTGAGTCTCTCGAACGGCAGACTCCCGAATTAGCGACCGTTATCGTTTATCGATATTTTTCTCCCATATTATTATTGTTGATCATTAAAATGTAATTAAAGAATACAAAATATTATATTAACAAAATTAATATCGAAAACAGAAAAACTACAATAATTATTTACAAAGTGGATAAAAATTAAATTATAATACAATTTTATAATTTCTTAAAACTATTTGATTGCGTAACTACTTTTTTTATGGAGAGTCGCCTTCTCAAAGACTCTCCGACGAGCCGCCACTGCTATTGGCAGAATTTATAATGCACTATCAATTTTGTATTCTAACATGCAAAATATTTACAAAAAACTCAAATTCTAGTCTAATACTAATCAGTCTAAGTTGGAATTTAAATTTGCTTACAGTTGTACATTAAGATACTTGTTTCAAATTATCACCAAAATTAAGCTTATAATATATTATTATTTTAGGTAAGACTGTTTGGTAAGTTATATAATGAAAGTTTGATGATATTTCAGATACTATTTTTAGTTGATCAAACTAAAGATAAATCTTTAAGGGGATTGGAAACGGCAATTTTCTTTCTCCGTCTAACACACATAAAAGATAGGAATTTAGACGTTTTCTATTTCCAACGTTACGATAGATCTCGTGATGCGATAAGAGATCTGAAAACTGAATTGAATTCATCATCAAGTCTACTTTAGATCGACTTTCCCACATTTTCGAAATTTTTCTCTTAGGTCTTCCAAATGAAATTAAACAAATTGTAAATTATGAATTTGTAATTATTCAATTTTTAAACAACTTAGGACAAAAAAATTAAAAAAGTGAGAAAGTCGTTCTATAGTATCTTGTATGGAGATTTCATGCAAGAAAACATGAAAATAAAGCCTCTTTTTTAATTTCTTTGACATATTAGTTAGCTGGTAGGTTAGCTATTTCAGTTGGAAAATAGTGAACTTAGTAATAACAATTGTAATAACTATACAAGTATAAAGTATTTGTAGCTATACAAATATTTTAAAAAGAACTAAGCTTAATCTTAGATGGTATTTGTTTTCCATAAGAGACATTCTGCTGATCTACTGAATTAATGAATTAATCACGCAGAACACATAATTAAACTCTAGTTAATACCCAACATTTGTTAGTCATATCTGTATGACCGCATTAATACATTTAGTAGTTAGCCAGATACTTTTTATACTTACTTTATAATTATACCCTATACTACAAACTTAAAATTGAAATTCATTACTTGTCCGATTTATCTCGAATTGGTATCACTAGCTGTTATTTAAATAATTTAATTTGTTGTTAATTTTTATAAGTATAATTTTCAAAATAATGATGAGACACGTTCAAATTCAATGGTAAATTTCGGATAAAATAATAGTTCCAAGTTCATGTTCTTATGGTTTACGTCACTCTTAATTATGCTTTAAAAAATAAAAATACTTAATATAATATTATATTTTATCTTTGTATGTTATCAGTTGAAATTTGTTATCATTCGTTCGTTCAAATTACATATTTTGAAAATATAAAACAATAATGTGTTATGTAAACATATTGACTGCCCAGTACTCCAGTATCCCATTACCAGATTTGAACGATGACTTTAAGTCACAATAAGCTATACTATATATATGTATTACAATCTATTTATGGTTTCAGTTTATGATATGTTATCAATATTTTTTTTCTGGAAGGAGTCATATACATATTATATTGTGGATATGTGGTTGATAATATGCGTGTAATCTGTCTTCTGCGATTATAAGTGTAATCAATTATTCGTGTATCAACCATAATATGTGCAGATAAAAAAGGTAATCATAATTCGCAGCTCATTTATTCGATGAGTAAACATGTATATCCATAGTATTAAGATGTTTAATGAATAATATATAATATATTAAATTTTAGTATTTTACCCTTTATAGTTAGTGCAAGGAACAAAAAGTAAAACTATATAATAATCTACACGAGTACTTATAGTATTATTGATTAAAGACAATAAAATAAACTTTTAAATATAGGTATTTACATTTTTCAATTGCCATATAATACTTGACATAATAATCTTAATTGACAAACTCTACGAGACTCTCATTTATAAGTTAATTTTAACTGGAAATTGGTTAGTTGGAAATTAGTTTTTAATTAGTTTAACTACTTATTGTAGTTAATATGTAAATAAGTATGTAATAAGAACAACTAATAAATAAATATTATAATTGAAAATTTTTTTATTACCCTCGAAAAGTCATCGAAATTTTATTGTTTTAAAATTATATTTTTAGTATTTTTTTTTCAACAAAAACATAATTACGAATATTTACAAATCAACTTTCTTGAAAATTATTCTAACACTCTCTGCTTATTTCAAATTGTTTTCACAAATGATAGTATAATATTTATTACCACAATCATTACAAAATACCGAGACAACTTATATACCCTGCAAGTGGTTATTCTGCGTACATCTATGTCCCCCTAACCTAACCTGCATCGACACCCACATGGGAGAGTGGCGTACACGTTATAACTGTGAACTAGAAGAACTGTTCAAAAGATCAGGTATTGCAAAAGAAATTAAAAAGAGGATGCTAACGTGGGTAGGTCATGCGTGGCGAAAAATAGGCTCAATCGTTAGAACAACTATCGAGGAGAATCCTATCGGTAAGAAGCCACCGAGAAGACCACAACTACGTTGAGAAGATTGCGTGAAAGCGGACGTGGAAAAGATTCGACCGAATATACCGTGGAGGGCAGCAGCAAAGGAATGAGATGGATGGAGAGGAATTTGTTTGACGGTATGGTCTCAATGACCGGAAAACCCTCCAAAAAAATTAGATATTAACTGTGATTGAATATTTGACTTATAATTATTATTTGTAGGTTAACTGTACACTAGATTTAGATACTTGGGTATTGCTGAAAATAATTTTAATATTTTGAAACTATAAACATAATAATTTTTTCGGTAATGTAAATTACCAAAAATGTAAATACATTGGTAATGTTGACAATCTTGCACCTTTGCAGTGTATTTAAGTAATTATTTTTTTTTTTTTTTAATTTACGTATATATCCATGTTATATATTATATGCATATGTTACAATTTTATCTCTATATATAATTTATATTATTAATTATAAATTATAATGATTTGTAAATTTAGTAGATTAGTATAAGTAGGTATAGCTGTGTTACAACGATGTAACGACATTTTTTAGTGGTCTGGAGTTTGATGTAAATTATTATAACACGACAAAGTCATCAATTCATCATTATTTTTGAACATCAATTGGAATTTATATTAATCATAAAATAAAATATATATTATCGTTTATATTCGAATGAAATAATTTGTCGATCAGCATATTATACTATAATAATATATTATATAACTGTGTAGCGTTTAGATATGTGCTGTACCACTGTAATATATTACATTGTGTATAAATTCTGTTTAATCATATTAAACTTTTTGTTCGTAAACGTGGCTTGAAAAAACAAATTTTTTACATTAATTCGGTAGGTAATAATAATATAATACGATAATAAACCGATTCAGTTTCGATATTTATTTATTGGCTTCAGAAACAAAAATTACGAAATGAATGCGAGAATATATTTTCTCTATTGAATTTTTACGTTGTTTTTATACCTACCGTATGTACATATAGATACAGTACACATTTATATTTTAATCACTTCTGCGCGCGCACATTTAATAAATAAATAATTTTAAAAATATTTCTATTAAAAATTTTATTTTTTCGATAAAATAAGATGTGGTCTATAAGTTATACTATTAAATTTTACCTGTATGCTGTATAAAAAAATGATTTAATTATTGTTTTTTTTTTTTTTTTTAAATCTACATTTTTTGCCTAGAACAAGACCCTATGATGATTAAGTTCTTGATATAAAGAATTTTTGAAGTAGTAATTGTGGAGGGGAAGTGCCCCCAAGGGTCTGTGTATCATACATTTTTTCAGTCCCCTAGTCAAAATTTGAAATTGCGGTTACGGTGGAGTATGGAGTATATTAAAGAAACAAAATTTAAATCAACATAACTGTTTCATTTTTTACATCATTAATATTTTTTTTTAAATAAATATTATAATAATATAATAAATATTTAATAACTTTTGATATAATATCATTACAATAACGTTTAATGAAAATATGCGATAACAGGTAGCGCCGAATGCAAAAAACCACGAGAAACATACATGCTAGACGAGAAAGTTAAATACAAATATAAATATTTTGTGTTAAATAGACTTGAAGTGCACCTGAACGTGAGGATATGAGCCTACCAGACGATTATTCCATATTTAAGAATGGATCGAACAATTTCAAAGTATAAAGAACGGAGACAATGAAGTGATTTGAACTGCTTGGTATTACGCTTGATAAACCTTAAGTCCTTAAGAGTTCTGATGATGATGATGATATCCATATGATGACTAAATCAGCGAGTGCTAGAGTAATATATTATATTAAAGTTTTTGATAAAGGAAACTCGCTGTAATTGAACACTATTAAGAATGTAAGTATATATAGTGTAAAATGTAAATAGGGTTTCTGTACCTAGAAAAGAAAATCAAACTCCACTTCAAACATTGAAAGAAAGAAATAACATCGGCATATTATTAATCGGCCTTATAAAAATTGATTAATTATTTATAATTAAATCGATTAGTTTAAAATCAACTTTTCTTTTTTATGGCAAAATATAACATAATATTAAGATGTAAAGCAAAAAAAGGACTAAAAAATGTAAGCAAGTGAGACAATTGTAAATGATAATTTTTAATTTTACGAACTAATGTTGTTACATATAATGCATTAACTCAAAACCCAAGTCATATTGAGGATTCAAGTACAATTCTCTCCCTAGCCAAACAATTAATAAAATAATAGATTTGTTTATTGCTAATTATACTTATAGAAACAAAAAGAACACAAAAATATAAATTTTCATGTAATTATTATACTTTATTGGTACCTATAAATCACCATAACGTTTTATTAAAATTTTATTAAAAAATACAGCGATTTTTCAATAACAACTAGATAAAGGTATCCCAGATATATTGTTAGAATTAAATAATGTACATGTAGATAGTGTATTTGATTTAAAAAAACTATAATTTTTGATTTTAGTATTACACATTTGTTTTTAATCGAAAACAGGTCACAATATATATTAATAACAACAAAAACCGCATAATATAACTACAAATATAACTATAATTTATAATATACCTACTTGTATATACATTATATACATTTAATATTTATGTATTTTTATTAGTCAAAATTTTATTACTATTATTATTTTTTGATTATTTGCACGCATTATACACGCTGAAATTGTTTATTATAATTATTTAAATACCAACATATTAATATAATGATATTGTTGTTACGAATTTGTACATAAAAAAATACTCTATATTAAAATACGATTGATTGAAAGTGGCTAATGTGAAAAACGATTTTTTTCACCATAATTATTATTTATTGTGTCATGATAGTAAATATAGAAATATAACATTTGGACGGTCGATGAATGTTTAAATATAATTAATTACTAACCTCGTTTAAACTAAAAACAAATATTCAACATATTGCAAAATTAAAATAATCATTTTAATATTTTTTTTACAAGTAGGAACCTATAATATATGTATTATAGTATAATAAAAAAATATTATAATGTATAGGTTTATTAACAACAAAATCATATTTTGTAATGTTTATATAGGAAAATTACAGAGACATTGAAAATTACGTTATAAAAAGCTGGACAGTAAATTCACGAGTTCTTCTTTCGTCCCTTGGGTAATTTTCGGAGAATTTCGTGATGGAATGTTATTGTGTTACCTATATATATATATATATATTATATTATATTATATATAATATATATTATAATAGCGATTTGTATGGTATTGCATTACAAAAAACCATTCTGAGTAAAGCCAAAGGTAGATACATGATAAATTAATAATATTTATTTTTATGAAATTTCTTTTTTTATCAGATGATATGTAACAGAAAAAATTTGTTATCATAAAATAATGAAATTCAAAGTACAAAAAAGTACTAACTAGAGGACATATCATTGTAAAATCAATACATTCTTCGTAGAATCTAAAATGGTTGAAGTTGCATTTTAATCGGATATTAGTATGTTCGCATATTATACTTATTTTCTTAATAAACACATTTTTTGTCACCCTATTTATTGACATATTATTACAAATTATTAAACATAACTATAATTCATTTTACCCACAGATATATTTGATAAGTACCAACTGAAGATAAATGGTCAGAAGACAATAACAATGTTGATAAGTAAGTTAAATAATAATTATGAGGTACATATCAATTTAAGAAACAATCCAATACCGCAAGTTAATAAGTTTTGCTATCTGGGAGGCTTAATTACGAATAGAAACCAATCAACAACGGACATGATGTTCTTCCAAATGGTTTTCTTAATAATATATTTGAAGGAAAAACAATGGGATGAAGACCGAAAGGAAAACCTAGAACAAATTATTTCCATAATATAAAAGAGAAGATGGGCTGCGCATCCTACCAACAACTAAAGGAAGCAGCAAAATACATTCATATTTCAAAGACACACATGGCTAACTAGACACGGCGTTACCTTTAGAACATGATAGATGTAGTACTTAGTGACATAATATGTTGAAGTTGATTTATAAAGTTACACCCCTCACACCATAATTTGATCGTATTTTTTTTTATAAATTAGTGTTTGAAGTTTTAAATGAGTTTCTAATAAGTAATAAACTCTTTAATAATTATCTAAAGAGATTGAGTCGTAGATGTAGACAGATTATATTTTTATATTCTGATCGAAACGAATAATGTATTGGTTTTACAATGATGTTTTATTTTTTTTTATATCTGAAGACTTATTTTTCAGGTATAAATAATGGTCCGATTACTATTACTATGGTATACTTTCGGTAACAAATTGCATCTAGTTGGTACTTTATTTAACACATTTTTTGAATTTCACAAAAGTTTTTCTTTGGGAGAAGAATAATTACCAAAAAAATTACGGAAAATTGGCAAAATTACAATTCCCGTTAATTTGTATTTTAATATTTCATAATAACTAATTTAGTTTTGATCGTAAGGTCTTGCAAATTTTTTGGTGTAATCTCATAGATAATTTACATACGTGGTAAAATTTAGAATGGATTTTTAGTACAATATATTGTATATTTGACTGAGTTTCGCTCAGAATCGTATTTTTTATAATATGATACATTATAAACATCAATTAGTACGAAATAATAATATATTTGAATGCAATATTATTTCATTCAAATCTTAATTATAATAAATCACTAATTTATCCGAGGACCCATGGGACGAATTACGAATGAGAAATGTCCAGAACTGACCTTCCCGCTTTTATTTAAAATTTTATTTTTAAAATAATTTATGGATTGTAGTAATATAATGTTAATTTTTTTAAAAAATTAAACAATTGTTTTTACATGTAGGTAATTTGACCGATTTTATGATACCTATATGTTATAATAGTTAAACATATAATACTTAAATAATTATAAGCTGATTTTTATAAGTATAATATTATTTCTTTTATTCCTTTACAATCAAACCATGAATTGATACCGAAGGTATATTGCATATTATAAAATCCGAAGGCCAAATTATAAGCTAAATCTATATTGATTGTACTGATATGGACTATGGATAAAATCGTAAAATAACTTACGAAAGTATTTATGATTCACTCGCATTTTAAATACCCAAGTATTTATTTACGACCATATTATATTATAGAATTAAACCCACACGTAGATTCTAGTAGCGAGTTGCAAAATTATTCAACAGATCGAAAATTAATTAATGAATAAACGAAAAAACATTGACTGTTCAGAACTGTGGCGCACAGATAATACATAGGAAATCGTAAGTTCACAACACAATTGTACAGTATGATCGTATAAATTTTTTTCTCTTTTAATGTCACATAAATAATGTTTGTAATAGAGTAATTTGATCACTCTGTATATGTAAATTGTATTATAATATTATAACGTGGTTCTTGTTGGCTGCAGTCTATTATAGTATTATACATATTAATATATTATTATAATGTCTGCCCTAAAATTTCGAATAGCGTTCTTTTTCTCTGCACACGAGTTAAAAACTGGTTTCTCATCGGTTGACATACTGACATTTATTTTATAATATGTAGGTATACGAAATCATAATATTGGTACCTAATATACATGCGTAAAATATGGCGTACATACACTCGTATATTGTAATTCGGTACCGAATACAATTTGCCCACGAAAATCGTTTTGTAAATTTTATACTTTATAATGTTATAAAACTCGCCAAGACGAGTTTATCGTGTAAGGATATATAGAAGGATTTATGTAATATTATGTTTTATGTTTTAACACCATGGACTAGTTTTACATATCTTACAGGCACCTGAATTATTTATTCGGATTATGGATTTCGATGATTTTCGGTTTGATGATATTCAGGTGTTAACACCAAAATATAAAATATTACAATAGACATTTGGGTACTCATAACTATTATAATTCTAGTCAATATTGATACGGGTGCATAATAAAAACATAAAATATTAAAACGATTGTCTAACTATTGGATATTTGGACCCTTCATAAACTCAAAATTATGCTATATAAACTGATACCAAATTTGCATTCAGCCTATAAAATTCATACAAAATAACGTACCAGAATAATTTTTAATATGAAATTTAATGAAAAATGTATTCGTGTTTTGTGTTCACTAAAAAATTATATTTGGGTTTAACGGTTTATCATATAAATTTCATTTGGGCTTATAAAAGTTTCAAGTGTGTGATTTTAAGGGTTTTTAGTGGTGTTACGAGTTCAGGTTAATTCAGATGCAATGCCTTGAATACCTTCTTACTGGTAAATGATTATTTGAAAAATATAAAATAAACGCGGATCTATCGATCATTTTTAGTGTTTATTGATAGAAAATGCATATTGCAGAACACATTCAAATATGTAATGTAAAATATAATTATACAATTACCTATCCTATCTGATAATAAAATAACAAACATTTCTATACCATTAGGATCTGGTTTAAATATAGACAATATATAGATAATATGTCGATATTTTACAACTATTATCATTTATATTTCGTAATACGAAACGATTATTTTTTAACGTGAATAATCATATAATAATTAATTTACGAAATTTACGAAAATATTCTTTCGATATATAACGAAATAATATTTTATATAGGTGGTGTTCCCATGACCTTTTCAATTTTAAACTAACCGTCTTCTTTCTAGCAGTGGCGTGCTTAACTTCAAATTTAAATAAAATCAAGTTAAAATCAGTATGGCATCTACCAGGCTCTTAAACACTAAGTAGAGTAAAGGGAGCAATTGCCCTCTCTGAGTTATAATTTTTATATCTTATAATTTTATTTTAATGTTAATATATAGAATGCGATTTTGAATAAACTTCCTTCATCCATACGCCATACGGTTCTCAGAGGATATAGTGGTGGAACTTTATTGTGTTATATTATTTGAATGAAACCTTATGTTATCATATATAGTTATCTTTGGCATATCACTGCTTTCTATTTAGGTAAAGCTAAGGTATTAGATATAAATGATTTACAATTATTATTATAAAATGTCTAATAGGTACACAGATTGTCGAAAACATAATATAATATTATAGTCATTTATATTACGATTTAAGTTGGCGGATTATTTCTGATCGAGTGCAATAATCTGTACTTTTTCTCCAGCAAACTAAAAAAAAAAACCGTAATCAAAAATGATGTCCATAAACGACACGTGTGCCATTAGATATGTGTCACACAGAAATGCCTATGAAAACACTATCTCAGTGTCTCCAAAATAGTTGCGAATACAGAAACGTGGTATATAGAGTACACACGCGATAATGTTATTATAACTTCTTATAAATAATTTTTCTTTGAGCAGGTACTATATTATTTAAAATATATCAATAATTTATTAAAATGATAAATTATTTACAACGATAAACATCAAATATGTATTTAAATCAATAATATACGTCATAGTATATAAACATAATATATAGCATGTAGTTATAAAAAAACGGACGTTTCATTTGTCTATACTGAAATCAGATATCAATGTGCAGTAATATTAAATATCGTAAATAATAATAATAATAATAATAATAAAACTGTAAAATATATATACAAAAATAATAACAGCCAGTGTTACACGTGCAGGTTATTTACATTGCAAATGATTTTATGAGATACCGAGAATTAAAACACTTTTTTATACTGTAACCATGTTTAATTACATGTTTGTTTTATCTTTTTATTAGATCATACATTCTAACGTGTAATAATATAAGATAGTTAGGAATGTCTATAAAATTAGGATAATAATATTGTATACCTAAAGCAGGATTGGGTAAATTTGGCCACTGAGATATTAATATTTTGCCGGCCCATCTTTTATAATTTTATCTTTTTTTAAACATTTATATATGCCTAAATTGTTTATAATATTGGGGTGTACAATTTTAATATCTTATTTTTCGATTATTTTCAATACTATTCCAATGCATTTTCCTATAGAGTTTTTTTCTGTAACTCTCCGGACCTATATATACATATTAAACCTATTTTCAATAGTATGTATGCATTTTATTTTTTTTCAGAACTAAATGGGCATCGTCGACACAGTGTCAGTGGCGCGATGATGTCAGCCGTATCGTTTGTGTGAAAACCGCAATCAAAATGATTCAGAAGAAGATGAAGTTCACTGTACGGTGGACACGACAGTTACAAGTGTAATGGTAAGCACCAATTGTTTCATTTTTCGTTGTCATCTACGTAATTATATATTTATTTAAAAAATTAACAAAAAAACATTTTTAATTTAACAATAAAAATTTTCCCAATTGTTTTATTTTTACTTAATTACTTAATGTGTTTAAAATATAAGTTGGTATACATAATAATAATATGTAATATTGTCGATTACTCGTGCCAATAAAACTATATAATAATAAAACTAAAGCAATAATAATTAGGTACAATATTGCGTATCATAATGGGCGCAGTTTGAAAAAATTATTTAAGGAGGCCAAATTTGAAAATACTGTAATAAAACCTATGTCAATATTAATTAGTAAATCACAATTTTAGGATACTAAGAGTAAATACTCTTATGTATGTTTTGATAGTAATTATATAATATAAACAGTTTATAAGTTCAGATTTCAAAGAGAAAAATACGTAGGTATTAGGTATAATATTCTTATACTGTAATCTATAAATATGTTGATGTAGTGTTGCGGTGTGCCAAAGAGATTGATGTTTAACCATATTTTAATGACTTTGAACTTTAAAAAATAAATAAATACTTGGTTATGAAAATTGTTTAATTACTATACGATTTATAATAATAGTTTTTTCTATTATCTTATTTACGATTGAGTAATTTCTGCAGTGTCTCTTGAAAAATATACCATATATATTATTATCAATAAAAAACAAATTATATTTATGTAGGTAAATATTAAAATAAATTTTACATAACAAATTATTAAAATCCAATTAATTTGCAACGATTTTTATAATTCAATATACGTAGGTACACACTGAAAAATGTTAACAACACTTGTGTTTTATGAACATATCGTTAAAATTATGTAATTTATATACCTACATATTATAAAATATTACTTAAATGTTTGACGATTCAAACAAATTTTAATCACCTTACCTATATTTTTCTTTTTTAATGAATTATAATTAATTTAGTTTACATAACGAAATGCACTTTTAGAATGTGTTTCAATACAGTTTTTCTTCTAAAATAATTTAAACATCGCGTTCAACAAATTATTATATATTTGTAAATTTGTAATATTATTAAAATATATAATAGTTAAATGTTTTTTTTTTTAAATACATATTATTAATTTATACGATGTAACGATGATAACTTATACTCGTGTATAGTTTATTGATAATGTTTTCTTAAGTTTTAAATATAATTTTAGAAGAGATAATTGATACTATATGTTTATGATTAATTATGTTTCATAAATAATTTTGTAATAGTTTTTTCTACCTTGTAAAGACAATTTCAAAATATTGAAAAATGAATAATCATTTACTTTGAAAGAATTTTTGTTCACACATATTTACATTTTTTACGTACCTATACGTATTTTTATATGTTTACAATATACATTAAATGAATCTAAATAAAATCTAAGTAAATCTAGTTCAAATACTAAAACATTATATAATTAAATAATGTTATGTAAATTACTATTTAACTTAAAAAAGAAAATGTTAAAATTAACAAATATATGTTTATTATAAAATAAATATCATAATAAAATTCCTATAAGGCTAAATAACATTAGAAAATTAAAAATGTAATAATTAAAATGTGTAAACATAAAACCTTTTTCTGTACAAAAATGATGGAATCTTACATTTAATCCAACAGACAGTTTATATATAACTGTAGGTAGGTACTTATAATATATAAATATAATTGTAATTTTAAGAATACACTACTGTTTTTCTTTTTAAATAGGTATATGTAAAAAGTTTCTATTATGTTCTTTATATGGCTTTGATTAATTATCAATTTTAATTAATTATTTACAATGTATTACATATAACATTTAATATTATAAAGATATAGCCTAAATATTCGCGATTCATTTGACATGTGATAATTTGTTGACATGTATTCAATAATAAGTTTAGGGATTCGAACAATGATATTACTTTTTTTATATATAACTCATACATATTTGAAAATATTATTTATTTGATTTTATTGTAAAACAAAACAATAACAAATAAACACAAAACAAACAAAAATACAATTGTTTTATTTATTAATTTTTTTTTTTTATATAGCCTTTGTCATTGTTGACGTATACACTGTCAGTATTTAATATTTTTAACTTTGCTAATGTATTAGAGTGCATTAGAAATATATTATAGTAATAGTATAATATGATATAATAATTAATGTCATAGAATCCTTGATTTCAGAATCACTGTTATTATTTTTTAGTAATACGTGTAGAGTAATTGCAATTTTGTAATTGAAAACTATCTATTACGGTGAATAGAAATATAATTAAATTAAATAAACATAATATTATATTATGACTGTTTTATTATATATTGCAGTAATATTAAAACGATCATATAAGTTCAATAGTGGTATTATAATTTCAGTTCGCAAAATTATATTACTATTTTTTTGTAATATGTATGGTACCTACAGTTCTCATAAATTATCTATTATAACATTTTTCTTTACATGATATTAAAAATATACTATAATTTTTTGTTTTGCACTACAATCGATTTACGGATGTAATATATTTTCCATTTTGAATATTGACTAAAGGATCTCCAAGATATGTAAAATATGATTAGTAAAATTTTACAAAAAAACTCAATAGTTATATATATGATTTTTTACCTTAAACATTTTCAAAAATTCACAATATTCAAAATACTGTTCGTTCAAAACTGGCGGGCTTTCCAGCAGGTATATATCGCGAAATCGAGCGGCGATTACGATGCTTATCATTTATTCGAGAATGATCGTCCGCTCGCCGTCACACGAAAGATAAATGCCGCCTTTGCAATCGAGTTTTAACGACGACGTGTTGCCGATCAGACGTTCATCTTTCAAGGTGATCTGGGAATAGGCTTTAGGTTTTTATTTGTATAATCGTGCGATTAGCACACGATTTCCAATTCGAGTGTCGATTAATATATTGATTTTAACGCAGTAAAAAAACGCGGTGTGCGATTAGATCATACGTTTTAATGGTTATAAATATTCACGTGGTGTGTAAAGTTATATAATATACAAGTCAGACGTCGATTAGTTGTTGGTGTCCAAGCGGGATGGTTCGCTACAGGTTCGCGGCGGACGGTATCGTACACTTGTGATTAAATTATTATGTCAATTTATACTTTTGTATATTTGTATCACTTCCTTGTATGTAGGCGCATATCCGTTTTTATCATACACTGCAGTGGCGTATTTAGAAATTTTTGCTGGGGGGGGGGGGTCCAGATAATTTTTCTAGCACAATCTAGCATATTTTGATTTCATAACTACATTACTAATACTCATATTGTTGTAAATTATATTAACATACCTGAGTGTTTAATTTTTTATTTACATTTTGCGAATCGTCGTCATCACGTGATCTTTTCACATTTATGCTACTACTATGAGAAGTACTCGCCGTAAAAAAATTAGTGATTTTAGACATATTGCACAGGAACAAATTATAACTCAAAACCGAAAAAAGGGAACAAATTCATTAGCAGTTAATAATACAAATTACATAAAGAGTGTCTGTCGATCAGTATCAAATTCTCGCTAAATGCTAATATTAAGTTATTATTAGAATTATCAGTATTTACATATCAATAGGGTCATGGGGGGGGGGTCCGGACCCCATGGACCCCCCCATAAATACGCCACTGATACACTGTATATTATTAATATAATTATTGTTATCAATATTATTATTATTTTGCGATATTTTCAATATATTACGGGGCCAGCCTTGTGGTATCCCTCATCTTAAAACAATAAAATTGTTGTCCGTACTCTTAGACATATTTTTATAATTGCATGTGGGTCACATTCTCTCGCAAAGAGTACCAAATTCTTCGGTAGAGTGCAAGTAGTTGTCTAACTGCTAACCTAACCTAACCAAACCAAACTAAACCAAACCTAACCTCAGCGAACATCGTTGTATTCATAATAATATAAATTATGGGACACTATCACATATGGTTTAGCCTTTAAAAAAAATACTTATCTAGGCATTAATGTAATAATTACATTGGTCGTATTTTTTCCTGAAAATAATCAGAAATAATTATAATAGAAATATTATCGACACGCACAACACACTTGATGGTATAAATTATGTGAATTAAATTTTAAAAAATGTAGGACTGTAATTTTGCCAATTTTCCGCCATTTTTTAGTAGTTTTTCTTCTCACAAGGAAAAGTTTTTGAGAAATTCAAAAAATGAGCTAAATAAAGTATTTACCCATTTAAAGCATACCCTATTCAATTCATGGTAATCAGACCATTGTATCTACCCGAAAAAGAGTCTTCATACATACAAATAAAAATATCATAATATTCAATTCTACTAAAAATATTCAAATTTTACAAGCTTATAAAAAAAAGTTTTGTCTTATGATTTTCAAAATATTTTGGAAATTGATAAAGTATTATATGAGTAGGCTTCTATAAAATTTTCAAACCGTTCAACCTAAATTTGCAGGTAATCTTAATCATTTTTGGAAAAAAATTAAAATCTCTATACTTAGTCAGAAAATCAATCAATCGTTTCTAAATTTTATTCTATGATATAGAACATCAATGTGAATACTTAAAAAATTTTTAATTCCTTACAATCAAAACACAATTAGTTGTAATGAAATAAAAAAAAATTAAATAAAAATAACCGTAATTTCGACGTTTTTTAGTAGTTTAGCTTTAAAAGCTTATAAATTATAAACAATTCACCGAATAATTAGTTTTCTGTCTCTGAACTAGGTACGTAGTCAGGAATTTTCAAAGGAGGGTGTTATGAAAAATAACAACCATAATTGATAAAAATAAAATATACGAGTATCATATTTATCGTTTATTATCGATTATATGATTATATGATTATATGATGGTTTTATGATTATATGTTTTGATTATATGATTTACATAAAAATATTTATAATGTATAATACAAAATAAATAAATAAAAAAAGTAGTAAATTTAATTATTACATTAATATTATAAGACTACTTATATACCTACTTATTTTACGTGTTGCATCTTCTGTGGAAATTAAGATACACAATGTTTATTCATTCCTGCCAAACGATTTTATCTAGTTGTATTTCGTAAATAAAATTTCAACCTTGAAGAGTTGAAAAGGAACTTACACTAGAAGCAGTTGTAACCAGCAAAGTAGCCAATATAATTAAAAGCCTGTAAATATTTGGAAATATATTTTGATTGCAGATATTTAATACGTCTAATGTATTTTTGGCATCTTTATTTTTATTTGTTGATGACATATTCTGAATTCATCCATTGCAGTTATTTTATCTACTTTCGTACTTAATGAATATGACTGTAAAAGATCGATTGACGACATAATGGTAGACTTATTTAAAATTTAATTGTAAATACATGTGTACAAATTAAAAAATATCATTGTTTTAATGAACAATGTAGACTTTTCGCTTTAGATTATGTGACTTTATCAATCTACTTTGACTGCAATAAATTGCACAAAAAAATGCTGTACTGGTAGTTATTGGTACAATCAAAATTTGACATCATAAATTTTATAAAATACGAACATAAAATAAAATTAGATAAAAATTGTTATGTTTATATATTAATATATTGTAAAATAATTTATCTTTCACAATGTTATCATAAATAATATAATATACTATATAATTATTATTATGTAGTAAGTAAACTCAGTCAAGGGGGATATTGCTACCCCTACAACACCACCACTCGCTACACCACTGCTCTATACTATTATTAAATAGTAAATAAATTTAATTATTTACAATTATTAAATTTAATAGATATTATATAGTTTGTAAAGAAAAAAAATTTGATCATCTAAGATCAATTTTAAAAACAATATTAATAAAATAATGTATTGAAAAATATTTTGGGCATTTGATATGGTCGATCACTAAAAATTAGTGTTTTGAGTTTTGTGAAATTGTTAAAAAAACTTCAAAAATTTTATTACTTGACCGTTCCAAGATTTTGTAGGTGATATTGAAATTAGGTACTTATCAATCTATAAATGTTCAAATACTTTAAAATTTCTTATATTAAATTATATAATATAACAGTAACATTAATTTGATTTATAATTTTATATTATTTCATTTATTTATAATTTATATTTATATTTATATTATTACTATTTATTATTAAATAATTTTTAAAAAATATTTTGATATCTAATATTTTAACTTTGTAAATTATACATAATACAAAAAATTCTCAAAATTGTAATGTTTCTTAATATAAAAAAATTGTTAATGCATATAATTATATTATAATTTAAATACTTATTATACCTAATATATTTTATATTTGTAATTTAGAATCCGTGTCCAAATCCTGGATCCGAGCCGATTATAATATAATAATTACTAATTATAAACGAATAAAACTAATTTAATAATTATTATTAGGTACTTTGTACCTATATAAATAAATACAAATAAATTTAGTATATAGATATAATATTGTTAGATTATTTTTATTAGTAACAAACTATTAAAAGAAGAGTGAAATAAATTAAAATTAATTCTGTCCGATTACAGTTTTATTTAAAATAGATTTAGTTTAAAAATAATTTATACTTGAATATTATAAAATAATAAAAACAAAAACCTATATATAAGAATACAAAATATTTAAAAAAAAAAAAATTGATTTTGTATTAATAAGTACATTATACTAATCTTTTATATTTTTTTAGGTATTAATTATTATATTTTGTGAAAATTTGTAAATTGTTTACTATATTTAAGAAAAAACCCAATTTCTCAAACATATTATGTGAAAAGGTTAGATTTACGTCGGTCATGTATAAATCCTGCAAAGAAGAATAAACTCTCAGCAGGAACAAATGAGCAAATAGACTAGTATTAAAGTTTATAAAACAATATCTTTTGTTGTATACCTAATTACTATCTAAGCAAATTACTAAATTATTTTGGGCATGATGGAAATAGGTAAATAAGTCAAGATCATTCAGTGTTTTTTATGTTTCAGGCTGCGAAGAAAATATAAAAAAATGTCCTCAGCATTTATACTTGAATGTAAATTTGTTTCGTAATAATTACTAGATATTATACTCATAAATACAATTTTCTCTGACATTCACATACAATTAAAATTATTATTTATTTACTTGTAATTTAAAATTTGGATAAATATATGTGTCATAAATTTACAAGTTATAACTAATAATTTTATGAGCTTCAAGATCTAGAAATATCAAGTTAATTTGATATTTATTATTGATGTTTGATAGCTAATTTATTAAATATCTCTAAAAAGTAAAAATTGATGCAATTTTATCCATTAAAAAGTACAAACTATTAATTTTACTGTCCATATCACTTCATGTAATGTATGGAGGTAGTTGGTAATTTGGTATTTACATGTATTTTTTAACAATATAAAAATATAACTACACAAGATATTATTTACATATAAGTTAAACGGCAAATATAATTATATTAAACTTCAAAAAGAAAATTTTAGTTTATATATTATAAAATAACACTATTATTGATTGAATTATTTAAATATATATATTTAATGGTCGTATTATGGTCATTAAGTAGGTAGTGTTGTAGTATAGTTAGTTAAAAGCATAATATTATTTTTGAATTAGCTTTTCGTTCGATCATAAGTCCCCCAGACATTTTTCTAAGAGGGGCAATCGTTTAAAATACACTATTTTGAAGAGTGTAAATTATTTAAAAAATAATAAGATAAAGAAATATAAACCGTTCTCTAAACATATATTATTAAAATATAATTTCATTTTAAAATCACAATATAATATAAAGTTCTTTTCCAAAATCCAAAAGGGGTAAATACCCCATCTTTTCCCTCCATGTGAACTTTATATGTTTAATCAAAAAGAGTCGAAGATTAACGTTTGATTTATGTTATTGAGTAAATACAAATTATTTTCAAAGTAAAAATACAACAAAGGATTATAATCAATCATGATATATATTATTTTATTATTTAAAATTTAGAAATACTGTCAAATAATAAATACCTACCTATTCAAAACTTATTAGTTATGATAATATTTAATTATATTAATAAATAATAATATAATTTCATGTTATGAATAAAACATTAAGAAACATTACAATATACATACATTGTACCTACCGTGTTAATAGTATGTTTATATATACTATATGTTTATACATATTTTATTTATTAAATTATTTGATAAATAAAAAATTTAATGAAAGTGCATTCATTATATTTAACTTATTTTATTTTATTTTAATTATATTTAACGATAAGTATTATGAAACTTTAATAATTGATAAAAAAAATGAATAACGATTTCGACAAAAGTTGTGAAATTGTCTGTGATAAGAATAAGTTATTATTGACGTTGTCACTATATAATAATTATACCTATTTCTCAGTGTGATATTACTAATAATATAATATTTTATTATAATTATTATTATTATTATTATTATTATTACCTACACAGTTTTGTTATATTTTAATAGGTACACATTTTTACTTTTTGTTGTGGTTATATATTTTAGGCGACAGTAATTTTAATCACTACACCCGCATCCGCTGACGGTCTGTTATAATTATGTATAATAATAGAACTATTCTACGAGACCCGACTAACCGGACTGGATGTTTGTAATTTTATAAGATATAACTACATAAGGCTAGATAATGCAATAAATTGTATTATTGTATATTTAATCGGTTTCAAATTTTCAATAATAGTAATAATGTAGGTATTTACATTAAATTATTTTGGTAGTTATACTGACCAATACAGTTCATGTAACAATAACGATTTTACTGCAACGATTTGGTAGACTACAGAACAGTGGGTTGCGATGATGGGAGGGAAGTATTTTTTATACACCCTTTACTTAATTATTCAAACCCGTGTATATACAATAATATTATAATGATATACATAACCACAACGCCCGATTAGTAAACAACACGTCAAAAACTCGGGTGAATCGGAAATAAAATAATAATATGTGAACTTTGTCCGCGTTTTCTAATCATATATAACAATCTCTTTACTAGCTAAAAAAAATGTAAAAAAAAAAACAGAACGAATATACCCAACGTTATCGTTACCGTTTTATTCCTAAATTATAGGGAGCAGATTTTCGCTCATCATCGATATTATTTCTTAGCTCATTGAAACAAATCAAAATTGTAAATATAACATATCATATAATATTATAACTTATAACAACTTCCTTGTAAACTATGAATAATTAAACGGACAGAGCGATAGGAAACCGTAGAAACAATAAACATAATATGAACAATCTTGAACTTACATTACATAATATAATATAGCTGATTTCAGAAAAGACAAATTAATAAGATTATTAATCTTGCCATTTTTATCGTGATTAGTAATAGTAATAATAAACTAATAACAGTAGAAACCAATTTCTCTCGAAACTGCTGAAAATTAAAAATTATATTTATAGTATTATTATTACGGTATAATCGGGTATATGGATTTATATTATTTTATTATAAATCCAATTTCCATTTTTACAAATTAAATTACATAAAGAATTTCGATAAAGTAGAAAATATCATATCTAATGGCACACTTCATTAAGTAATAATTTCATACGAAGTTATATTATGACATATTTATTGAAACGAGAAAATTATAAATGCGAAAACTGTATATAGAATAATATAGATAAAATATACTCTCTTATTTTAGTTTTTTGTTTAGTTCAAACATCTATACTAAAATAGATTCTAAAATATCCGTAAAATATTTATATATGCTTTAACGTAAATTCAGTTTATTTCAAATTCATTTCAGTTTACCAAATATGTAATAATATGAATATTTTAAAACGTAAACGTACTTATTTTAATGAATTGGTATTACAAGTTTTATTCAGGGCGATGACCATGAGTTGGAGTTTACATAATAATATGTATATTATATTGAATTTTGAATAATTAATTTGATTCGTTTTACGAGCTCTTGAATAATAATTAAATTTCACAAAATATATTAACAATTATATAAAATAATTTGCTACAAAAGTCAGTGTCATAATATTAACATCTTCCATATGGAATAATTCCATCGGATATCTACTGAAGACTGAATAAGTTGATTCTGCATATAATAATAAAACATAGGGTTGTTGATTCTATAAGAATACATTTAAAAAATAATTTGAATATTTGTTGACATAAATTTATTATAAAATAATATAAGAAATGATTGTAAACATTTTATTTTTTTTTTAAAAAACAAGTACTTATCTATTTAAGAGGAAAAAGTACTGTGTATTTAATAATAAATAAGACAATTATAAATATTATAATGATCAAATATAGTTAATTGTTAAGCACATTTAAATTAAGTTAATTCGAGTATAAAAGTAAACTTAATATAATAATATATATATATATATATTTATACACCATTTTGCTATATTATAGTTTATAATCGTTATTAATAAAGGTAATTAAAATTGTTGAAAATAATTTTATATTATCTTATGTAGGTGAACTATAAATATTTTATACATTTACAAATTTAGTAAATGAAAACACATACTATTGCTTAAGAATATATGTATTTTTTATGTATACATTTTGATGTTGTAGTATTGGTAATAGTTTTTATATTCAATTTCTAAAATTGTATGTACAGTAATATCGACGGAATAATATTCATAAAGTTTAGGTACTTCAGTTATATTTATCTTAGTTTTCCAATTTCTTTTAATTCTATTGAAGAAAAATTACTATTATTCTACTATTAAATTAAACACACTTTTTTTAAAAAAATTTAAAATTGTTTTTATTTTTAATACTTATGTTAAATGCTTATGTTAATTTCGTAATTTTTTTTAATATGATATTTTAGTTTGAAATTTTATAATTTTGAAATTACATTTTATGTTTTAACAAACTACTTAAATATACGAATACATACCTATTACTTAGTTATAGTATGAACTTATCATAACACAATAAATTATAATATTTTTAATTGAGGTGACCTAGAAATAAAAAAATATTACGTATGATTTTTAAATTATATAAATATATAATATCAATTAAAAAAAATTATTAAGAAAAATAATTCTATAAATACCTATCAATATCAATAATCAATAATTATCGTACCTATATACAAATGTAAGTGTGATAAATTAATATAATTGCACATAAATTGCTAAAATTGAATAATGTGCTTAAAATTATATACTTACTTATTTTTGTATATACCTACAATTCTAGTTTGTTATTTATAAGGAGTACCTACATTATAACTCCAAACGTTCTATTTATAAGTTTGAGATTTATCAATTTGATACATTATTGTTTAATATGTCTTTTTGGTCTAAAGGCACGTATTTGAAAAAAATAATTGTGAGCAAAATTCGGTTATACAATATTTCAATTTTAAAACCATTTTAAGTGATTTTTTGTAAAATATTCTATGTTTTCACCATTAAATAGAGAATTAGTTTTTTGTTTTATAAAATAAATCATGTTTCTATTAAAGTTATTTATTAGCTCATTTTTCTTTCAACAGTAACATTTTGGAATTTGGAAGCATAGTTGCTCAGTTGACGTATGTACAACCTATGCTACAATAATAATTGTATCGCTATTAAGACACGTACATAGGTGTCAAGATATTTTTTTTACAAAGGTAAATTATTAAAATGCTTTCTACGTTGGTCCAATCTGTACTAAATACATGTTCGGATCCTTAGATCTTAATATACAATTGATCACATATTTCTCCTATATATAGAGTAGTACTAACAAACCAACAACATTACTATAGGACCTAATACATGTACGCATGCGTCAATTAATTTTTCAATCAGTTTGTTACAGACTGTAACAGTGTGATGATATTTCCCCATAAAAGAAATCAACTGGCGCAGTATTGACTTTTTTAATTTCTGTATACTCGTATTGTTTATCACATTTCGTTTAAATAAATTCACATAATCGTATTTCATTTGTGACAAAAACGTGATAAGAGCTATCGCGCATGCGCATACAAGTCAGGTAATAGTGTTATGTTAACTTCAAGAATTGAGAAATGAAGAATCTAAGAAATGTATGTACGGCTCCATCCAATCTTATATACCAACGTGCTAACCGACTAGGTAAATAAATATGTTTTATTATTATTTTAATTATTATTTATACCTAATAACTAATCTTATATATAAAAACAAAAAAATAGAACGTACAAAATATATATACCTACATATTTATAGAAGATATTTTAATTATAAATATAATCAGCTTATCTAGTTTTGTTTAGTAGCTATAACCTTATTCGTATTTATTTCATCATGATTCATAATAATATAAATAAAATATTTTGAAATTTAAAATCGCATAGTATTTAGACGCGTGATCATCTACAAATGTCTTCTATAGCGCTATATATACGCTATATATATACGATATTACGGTCATCAAGATCAAAGTTGTCAATTTTAACAATATTAAAATCAGTCAATATAACGGATAATTAAATAGAACAAATTTGGAAATTACTTAGGTAATGAATTCAACAACATTTATAAATCTGAAAATAATATATAAAAAAACACATTGATATATTATTTTATATACACTAAAATATATAACACTAAGTCTCGTTAATATTCGTTGTCTAACATTTCACGCAACATGTAATTTAGATTTAAAAATAATAACATCATACATTCGTAAATCACAATAATAATATTTTATGTCGTGTTTCAGCGAACAAGAGAGCCTTGATTATTATTTCTTATATATGTCTTTCCCACATGCATTATGAATTATGATCAATTTAGCGTACCTACGGTGATTAGAACCTTCCACTATTTTACAAGTCAACACTACATTGTTTTCAGTCTGGTAAACAAAGTTTAGAAGATTAGACAATTTTAAATCATTATACATTATACACTATGAGCCAAAACATATATTATCACTAGTCGTTCAGAGCCCGTACAAGAACTTTTAAAGTTCTGGAGTTTGCACATTCAAATAAAAACCAGTACCTACATTATTTACTTAGCTCAAAATCTAAATAGTATAATTGGAAAAAAGGATAATTAAAAATTGAATTAATTGATAGAAATTCAGTTTGAATATTTTATTTGTTAAAATCCAGGAATATAATATTATGTAATTTTAATATTTTGTTCAATATTATTATCACGTTTTAAAAATATTTTAAACTGAGATTATCACTTAATACATAAACTTTAAATAAACTTTTGTTTAATATTTTATCAAAAATACGCATTACTACCGAAGTTTTTGATGGGTCGTTACATTATACTAATACGTTTAAACAAATAAATATGGTTGATAAAATATGAAAATATAGACAATAAACAAAATATAGTAAGTACCTAATACCTATGTTTTTATTTGTATATTATTTCATAACAATGTTATATTGAATAAATTATTTTATAATTTATTATCTAAAAAATGAAAATAAAAAGGTATTATAAACTATAAATGTTGTGTTATACCAATTTATGGACATAATATATAGATAATATATAATACATAGGTATAACTATATAAGTATATTTATATCGTTAATTCTGATAATGTCTAAAAGTGATAATTTTTAGTTTGTAATAAACAACATATAAAAACCAGGCGGTAAATCTGGGCGTTTCTCCTTCGTTCCTTCGGTCTTCGGAAAAATTAATGGTGGAATATTGTGTTATTGTGTTATATTATTATGATTAAGATTTGAATATAATAAAATTTGAAAAAGCATTTTTGGGCGAAACACATTCAGATATACAAATACAATATATATATAATATTTATTATTATAACTTTTTTTAAAAAATTTTATCAAATAATGTGTAATAGAAAATTAGTTATCATAAAATAATGAAATTAAGTTCCTTAAAAATATAGTCTCTCCGAATTTTATAGTTTACTGCTGTAAACTGTTTTTAGCTGTTTTTGCTGTTTTTAGTGGATTTTTCTGTTTAATTCGAAAAGTATTGAGAATTGAAAATATGACTTTAATAAAGTATCAATTAAATTAAATTCGATAATGAAATAACACCCTATTTGTGGTAATTGGATCATTATTTCTACCCCAAAAAGTGTTTATATAAATAAAAAAAAGAGCATACATAATTATAAAACAAATACATTCATTCTTCGCTTCGCTCAGAATCTAAAAGTATAATATCAATTAAGTATACTTAAAAATAATATAATAATAATAATCTTCGTAACATACTCTATATATACTCATATATTTATATGTATGGATTTGTGTATCGTGTTTATACTATAATGTACTATTTTAACTTTGGTTGGTTAGGTACTTAGGTTACAACTTACAAACAAACCACATTATTATTATGTTTTATGGTAAATAATTCTTTACGAATTAAACATAAAAACATATTTTTTTATTATTTTATCCAAAAGTAGGTAGGTACATAAATATTTTCTACCCTTGTAAAATAATTTAAAATAACTATAAATATTACTGATTAATATATTTTTGTTAATAGATATTATGCAAAAATTGAATAAAACACATATTGATATAGAAAACAAACTAACAATCTACAATCGGCATAAATTTACGATTTCTTATAAGTATAAAATAAATATTATACGTAGTACCGTAGTAAAATTATCATTAATGTCACATTTATTGCTAGATCTTGATCATACGTAGCCCCGGTTCAAACATTATTATGATTTATGTATAGATTTATGTACATATTATATATTGGAAGCCCTTTTGTTATGGAAAAAAAAAATAAGGAATGACTACCGCTGATTTATTCGGCACTGGTTGCAATTATATAGACATTTATAATAATAGAATGTTTACTACGACTTAAAAAATCTAATAACCTATAAACATATTTCAAGAAATATACTGCGAACTTTTTTTTTATATACGTCTTGTAGAAATATCTCTTACATAAGTAGTTAGATTGTTTGTTTTGTATACAAAATGATTGCAACCTAGGAGATATAAAAACAAATGTATTTATTAAGTACCGGTTATTGGTATTAATATAATTTCTGGTTATAGTATATAATATTATATAGTATTGTATACAGTGGCATTACGAAGAGGTGGGGGGTGGGGGTTCATACCATTCCCAAATTGAAATAAAAAAGTGAATATTTGTTTTATACTCATATTTTAACTTATTATTATAATATTATTTTAAGTTAGATACTACATTTTTAAGTTAAAAGTTAAAACTACTACCAAAATGAAAATTGAGCGCACCACTGGTTATATATATCACGGAGTTTTATTAATATTTAAGAAAATAGTAAGTAAGCTTTTTTTTAGAATTAATGAGATAATTATTTATTATAATAATAGTCGAAAAAATTATGATTACGTTGGTATGAGCTTGAAGTAATATAAACTTCCTCCCCCATAAAATAGTAAACGGAGATAGTGTGTTTTAGTGAATTAGACGATAACATGTAGCATCTAATAAGCATCATGCTTTTAAATTATAAATATTTGAAAGTTTGGATGATTTGTAACTAATATACAAATAATTTAGGTATTTATATATATTTATTTGATTGTTTTTATTTTTAATATAATACATGTGTAATCTGGGAGACTGTGTGTTTGTATTGTTAACTCTGTTCACAGAGAATATTTAACAACGTAGTAGGTATATAACAGGTATTTACATACAGACACGTACACAAAAAACAAACTATTTTGGAGAGAGTTAAAAAACAAGTTAAAAAAATGGTTTAATTTAAAAATTCAATATTTTTTTTTTAAAATAATATAGGGTATCCGTACATATTTTATGTATTTATTTGTTTTCATATTTTAAATTGTATATTGACAATTATTCAATAAAGAAGCAAGATACATATTTAAAATAACCTTTTTGTTAGTTGTTTAGTTATGACGGTTAAGGTGGTAATAATTTTGTTCTTCCCTTGTGCATCAAGTATTACCACCACTGGTTATATACATATATATATATATGTAATTATAATTTTTAATGTATATGACCTGCCTACCATTTATATATTTAACAATTTCTTTTACTTAATATATTTAAATAGGAAAGACAATTTCAGATAGTACGATGGTTTTAAAATTACGTCCGGAAATTAGGTACGCGGATACCGTTCGCACTCTAATATTTCTGCTACAAATTGATGACAAATGATGATGAAATAGTAGAACAATATATCGAAGAAAGCAAAACCAGAATTTATGATGTAAAGGCCAACTTATGACTTTATAGACAACTTACATAGTTACATGTATCTATAACCTAATATTATTAAAATAACAATTGCTGTATCTAATGATTAAAACGAGCTTATTATTTTATTATTTGACTATAACAATTGAATCTAATATCATATTAAGTATTTTAATTTTATACATTTTAATTTGTAATTATACGTCGATATAATATTCATCATATATTTTTGATTATCAATTAACGAAATCTAAAGTTACCGGCATTTATGATGGTTCAAATATTTAGGTAGATCCTTCGCACAAATTAAATTAAATTAAATTATAGGAAAACTTTTATAGGCACAATAGTATAGGAATATAATATAATATTGTTCATCAGAAAATGAATAAACTATAAATTTACGTGTATGCACGTACAAATATTTTTTGTAAACTAGTTTATATCGTTAAATAGTAAGTTATTCACACGAAACATATCATAAATTAAAAAAAAAAATTATGGATTTTGTGGATTAAACTAAATGATTAATATAACTATGTTTATAGATAATTTAATAAAGTAACGTGGTAATTTTTATATAATAAGTTACAACAGTTATATAACAAAAAGTTGTAATACAATATTTTGTAGGTATTTCTTAATATTATACTCGTGTTATTATCCCTTTGCATGCGGTTTAAGTACCAAAACAAATTGTTGTTTTTAATAGTGGCAAATAAAATGAAACATATATAATATGAAGTGAATCAACATACTCTCGTAGTGTATTTTAATTTATATTTACATTTATTTATTCGTAAAAGGTTAACTAATTAAATTATTATTTGGAGCTTAGGCACAGAAATTGAAGTGGTTGAAAACAATAATATATTATAATTATAATAATAATAATTATAATTTGACGCCCATTTTGATTGCATTACTACACTAATTAAATATCTAGAGTGTTTTGATTATTTTAGCTTGTATCAATTTGTTTCGAATAAGACTGATTTATTATGATTATTATTTATAAAATTGAATTTCACAATTACTACTGTTGGTATGGTACATTGTAAACACTATACCAACTTATTAAAGTACTAGACGATAAAAATGAGCTACGCAATCGTTTAAGAATTTTTAAGAATTTATAAGATTAAATATAACGTGGATAATATATTATAGTATAGTATGCGTTAATACATAAATGTATGGAGATAGTAATGTATTGATATTAGAATTATTAACAAACCTAACTATATATATATATATATATATATAATAATTTGTAACGAACGTGCATTTCTCATTTACCATATAATATTTTGTTAGAACTGTATTAATAAATAAAACTAGCTAAAGCTTTTGTTTCAAGTGTCTATAACATATTATATATATTTTTTTTAGTATAAACAATAAATACCTATGTAATAGGTATATTGAATAATAGTAAATATGAAACATATTATATGCATATTGTATATGTATAATATACAATAAAATGCTTTTTTTAAATATAACATTAATTCTTATAATCTCTTAATAAAGGTATACCAAATAAATATATGTATGCATTTGTTTAAATATAATTATCACTGAAAACACACAAAAATATAATAATATATTTTTTCCTATAATAAATTCACGCAAGAATACGATAATGATAATATTTGTAACAGTAATAATTACTAATAAGCTAATTAGGTACTCATCTTATGTTTTAGTGATAATATTATTCAAATTATATTTATAACTCTAATTTTTCATTTGAACTATTATTATACAATTTAAGAAAACATTTGTTACTTGTTATGTAATTAATTGTAGTAAATAAATTATATAACAATTGTAGAGGTTATGAGAATTTTTGTATAGTTTAAAGTTATAATAGTCCTTACTAACTAGTTGAGTGTTAGCTAAATTTTAAATATATAATAGGTATAATAAAACAGTAAATAATAAATACCTTTACATGAAAAACTTTATACGAAAAAAAAATAATAATATTTTTGGTGGAAGGTGTCAAATCATTGTCTAAATTTCGCTAATACAAATATAAACAGACTCAGATACGACCCAGGGTCATTTATTATTATTGTTAATATTATATAATTTGATAAGAAAAGATTAGCCATGCTCGAATTAGTTAGATTAGGTTTTTGTAAAGTAACTAAAACAATTAATTACTATATTCTGTTTATTATTTAAAATAATAATTTTACTAAACAATACATAATGTAAATACAACAATTGTTATTATTTCAATAAATAAATATTGATTTAACCATCGCTTATACGTTATTAATGTGAATTAACTATTATTAGATATTTGCATACATGATTTTTAAATACCCATATTATAATATAAAATTTAAAATATTTTTAACTTTTAAGCAAATAAAAATAATTACGAAATATTTACGAAAAATATGTACGAAATAGTGAATAATGATAACAATAACATGCAGAAATAGGAAAAAGGTTACCCTTACCGGTCACCGATTCTGGAAATCTGGACGTTCCTTCTTCATCCTTTCGATATTCGGAAAAATTAGATATAATTATGTTCGGAAAGTTATTATGTTATAATTAAGATTTAAATTTTTTGATAAGTCATTGCATTTGAACAGTGATTTTGCAAACGTAGTTCGGACGTATATTAGCACTGATTATTATTATTTAATACAATTACCTAATCAGTGACGCCGAGTACGGGATTCATGTATGGTCATGACCAGACCATTTTGGTCAATTTGGTGACTGGGGGAGATATTTTAATTTAATTGATTTGGTAAAAAATTATTTATAAATTTGACAAAATTGTTAAAATTATCATGTAATATAATATGGATGGTGGTTAAAACTTTGCATTTTATTACATTTATTAGACTACCTATATAAAACCAAATTCGGCGCCACTGTACCTAATATACTAATATACTTAATATAAACATAATAATATAACTTAAACATATATAAATTCAATTTTTTTAAAAATTATGCTTAGATGTAGTATAATTGATTTTATGTAATAACCACAATTTAGTTATTTGTACACAGCAGTGCTGCAACTAGCGGAGGAACAAGGGGTGTGTAGTCTAGAGTTACTATATTTTATTTAGCAAAGAGCCAGACAAACAATTCATTAATTTTTAATTTTTTTATTGATATTATTTTATTTATACAATAATTTGTAACATATATTATTAAAAGTCTGAATTGTTTGATACTTGGCTGAATCTTAGCACTTTTTGAAGCAATGTTTTGTTGGTAAGTAGTAAGTACGAGTACTGACTCATAAAATTTACTACAAGACATATTGTCAAAAATTGTTTTAATTAATGCGAAGAATATATTCAACAAAAATAATAGTCACATTACACATTCGGGTAAATAATTTTAAAATAAATTTCATTAGTCAACTTGTTATTTTATCAATGCAATAATATGCGTTTTCAACCAAACGTGAAAATGAAAAAAATTAACATTAATTATTGATATTTCATTCCAGAACAATTGGTCGTCCCGAAACACATTTTGTGTTTATATAGATTCATATAGATAACACTCAATTATAAGAAAATTTATTTCAGATATTCATTATTTTCTATCTATTAAATACATTTTATTTATAGATACATAGGTATAGAAGTTGCATACATTTAATATGATTTTAATAAAATACTAAAATAATATTATAATCTATTTGATTACCATTGCAGCCTAATATTATGTATATAGTATATGTTATATTCGACTATTCGTATTCATGTCAATTTGTCATAAACTCGCGAATATGGAATGTAGGTATTATACTAATATTTTTTTATCATGACATTTATGTATTTAATAATTATAGTAATATTTTAACTCACACAGATCACACCAAGATAATAATATTAATAGTTCAAATTTACCACTTCTATACCCGACTAGTAATATTTTTATTTTTTATTTTTTGCATTATAAAAACAAAGGTGTTAGTTGTCGTATTTAATAATATAATTCTAACGTAGTAACTATACACGTTTTGGGTATAATTTTAGATATATTGAGAATTTAATTTAATTTTTTTTTTTTTAGTTCGCAAAAATTGTTTATATTTATTATTGCACGCGATTTTGTACTAAAACAGAGAAGTTTTAAGTCATTATCTATATACAATATACAATTAGTGTCTATATACAAGACACGATTGCATCATCCCGTAAGTACACTTACTAGTATGTATACTTACCTATTTTATGATGATTTAAGCAACAATAGAGACATTTTTAAAAATCACATATAATTAAGCGAACAATTAATATTGAGATACTATGTAGGTATACCTGTATTGATTATATTGCTGGATTATAGTTTGCATGTAATCGAATTTGCCACGTTTTTATAGAAATCATATGCTTGCAAAATATATTTTTCGGCTACGTTATAATTTTTTCACTCTGTACATTTCAATAAGTCTATTAGGTGCGATTAATTGTTATAGGTAAGTATTATAATAATATTGAGTTTCATATAACATAATGAAATATTATATAATACATATATCATAATTATTATGCACTTTGGTAGTTATGTATATTCAAACGAGATGTACTTTAGTCGATGTAAATACAAAATACATGCACTACTATCATGTGGGATCAGTGGATTTTTTTCGTCGGTGAACTGTGTGCAGTTTATTTCACCAGATGTGAGTTGAAGAAAATTTAACAGAGAATTATGTCATTATTCCAATAATCTAACAAAATTATAATAAAATATTTCACGATAATTTTAAACACGGTCAGACAGCAATGAGTTTATTTTTTGGTTAATAAAAATGGTTTTAAAAAATTGGTTTAATGTTTTTAAAAAAAGAATAATCAATTATTATTATTATTATGATTTATATACCTACCTTTAATATTAATCTAGATTATTTTTTGTTTTGTAATTTACTGTGGATAGTTTTTTTTTTTTAATACAATGGTATAACTTTTAAAAAAAATTAACTTTCAGTTTAATATAGGTATTTATTTCCTTCGTAAAAATATAATATTATACTAAGTAATTAAATTGAATAAAGAAGAAACTATAATATAGAGGACATTTCTCTACAAATTTTTCTTCATATTTTAATTAAATTTAATATTACATAACCCTCTCTAATTAAAATGCCATGCTTATACTTACGTTACTAATTTATCATGCAATTTACCCACGCGTAAATGACGATAGACCATTTAAAAATTAAAAGACTTTTTAAAGGAGCGCACGTGTTTATCGTCAATATATTAATTTATAGGTTAGTGGGCGCAATTTTTTTTTATTATTTCTACTACTTTCCTTATTATTATAATATTAGTTTTAGTGGGGAAACGTTTTTTAACGATGAAATCTCGACATCTCCAGTGCCCTTGAAACGACAACAACGGTCGCGTCCTCTGCGCGCCCGCTGTGTGTATATATAACGCGACGACGGACGAGAAACCTTCGATCTCGTCGGTATTATTATTATTATTATTATTTTGACTTGTGTTTCATTGTCTTTCGGCACACATAATATTAAATTATTGTCATTATTATCATCATTATCGTTATTGTTATAATTATATGCATATTTTTCCAACTCTTGTCCGATCTTATCTATTGAATCGATTTACTCAAACACTGCGTGCTATAAATTATTATAGTATTATACTGTACCTTCTTTGACTATATAGTATCAAGCGCGATGATGATAATAATTTAATACGATAATAATTGCATGAGATTTGAAAATATTATATTATACCAATCCAAATTGAATTTTATGTACAAACATTCAACATAACCAAATTTTGTTATATAGGTATAATTATAGGATGAATGCTGCAGTGACTGCATTGTTTGTAAAACACGTGATCAATATCAGATTTATAACATAAATCAAGTAACCCAAAGTCTTAGGTGGAATATGAATTTGTGTTAGAAAATTTATATAATTTAGGCATTTAAGTGTAAAATAATTGTATTGAAAGATAAATAGTCAATACGCAATGATACATTGACAATAGTGCCATAAAATTAAAATTTAGATATATAAAAAAAGCTATTTAATTATTTGTATTTTACTCTATATCACTTAATTTTTATTAAATATTGAAAGCTTATCATTTTTATGTGTTTAAATTATGAATATAGTAATATACTAAGTAAATTATGTATTAGCGATCTTAAATAAAAATAGAATATTGTTTATTTGTAGAATTGGATAGAAACCTTTATCTTATATAAATTCATTTTACCTAAATGGTATATGTTTGTAGGTTAGAGGTTAAAATATTTCTATCTTAATAAAAATACAATAGATAAGTTCTTAAAATGTTATCATAAAACTTTGAACTAGTTTATAACTTTTAATTTATTATTAAAAAATATGTACGTATAATGTTTATTAATTATTCGATTTAACATCAGTGCAGTTTAAAAATAAAGTTTATTGAAATAATATCGATTTTTTATGTATAAATTTTATAAATTAAACCTATATTTTAGTATAAAAATAATTCAGACTATAACGTGAACAAAAATGTTTATTGAGTGAGTAACTCAGATAATTTACAAATAGGTAGGTAGTATTATAATTACCAGGGTTGGCATGTATTATACGTATAATTACGTAATATACGTATAATACATCTATATTTTATACATTATGCATCATCGATGCATAAAATATATTAAAATGATAAAATACATTTACAATTTAAAAATATAATTTCTGTTGTAATACAAGAAGTAAGACTGATTTATCTTTTATTTTAATCATTCAACTTTTAACTTCTAAATTAAATACTTATTTTAATAAAAATTAAATTGTATAAATTGTATTTTATTTAAATTTCAACTATTTATAATGTTAGTATATTAATTATTTAATAATATAAATATATTAAAGAAACAAAAAATAATAATATATACGTTTAAACATGTATATACATATGTATTATACATTTATATATGATTTTGCTTAACCCTGATAATTGGGTACCTGATATTATTCTTCGTCATATTGTCTACGCTATAATACAATTACTAATCATTTTTATTATAGTTATAATACCATTTTTAATTAATATTTAACATAAAAGTTTTTTTTTAGTATTGGTTTTATATCAAATTTTATTATATTGGTCCATTAATATTAATGAATTGAAAATCGATATCGTTTTTGAATTAATATGGAATATAAACTTCAATAACTAAACTAAAATAATACCTATATATTATTTAATATTTTTATTAAAATTAAAGTTTATTATGTATAATATAATATTAAATATGTTTAAATTAAACTTATTTTAAAGTTTACACGCTTTTTAATAGTAAGTTTTATACTCTTTTTGCTTGTATTTTTTAAAATTGTACTCTATTGGCTAACGGATACATAATAATTTATATTATTATGATACAATAAATTGTATTCTTTTTGTAACTGGAATGAATTATTTCAAATTTTTAAAATCATTTAATAGTGTACCAACTTGTATTTACAGAAAATATCGTTTATAAAATACTCCAAATCGTATTCTGAAATATTCAGTGTAAATATTTATTGTTTCGTATTATTATACAGAACGCATTTTGTTTATCTACTATATTATTAAATAATAATTATTCCACGTAGACAAAAATAAATATTAAAAATACTTCATAATTAAAAATGTCAAGTATTTCATTGTAAATGATAATAATATTAAAAAAAAAAATTGATACTTATTAGAACTCGTATAATGTATAATTAATTTATAAAAACTACCGTAAAATATAATTGATTAAAACCGTCGAAATAAAGTCAGTAATATATTACAATAAATAACATCAACATAATTTCAACTTAAAAATAATAAAATACCTACTACTAAATACTTATATGTTCCAATTGATATTAATCAAAACTCAAAGTAAACGAATATGCTATTATTGCTTAATAATAATTAATATATTAGATTCTGTTTTCTAAATGAAGCGAAAAGTTTATTGTTTTAAATTAATTTTTACCTGCATAGCGTAATAATTCTTTACCTTAGTCGTAATGGATTAATTTGATATCTAATTCTAAATCGTATTAATTATAATTACTGAAGGATCACTCAAATATTTAAATATGGTTTTAAATTAATAGAACTATATAGAAGTATAAAATGCATAATATTTTTGTGGAAATTTCATATCTTTAATCCAATCAGTAGGCGGTGTGTGTATATTCAAACAAAATTTGATAAATTCCATCTATAATAAAATATCTACCTGGCACCTGCGTATTGTAGAACTTGAATTTTGCTGGAATGATTTTTTGAAATTAAATTTGACTTCAGATTTATCAATTACGTATTTAAATATAAGATTTTATTTGAGTTACAGTCATTACAATTTTTGTATAAGTATAATAGGTTTATTTATAATTAAGTACCTACCTTTTTGAGTAGGTTTAATGGTTTAATAAGTTTTTATTTTAACGTAAATTAATTTTATTATACAATTCAAAAAATAACAAACGTAGGAACTGGAATTCTATACACAATTTAATTAAATAATATTTTAATTTTTTTATTTAAATTTAGAACTGAAAATGTTTTATTTTTTCCACCTCAGAATAGTTTTTGGAATGCGTTGATTTATCATTGCATTTTAATCTCAATAATAATAAAACATAATATGTGCTTCTACCATAATTATCTATAGTTGAGGTAAACACTATTCTCTCTAAGGACTGAAGGGACAAAGATGGAAATTTCACCATCTTTTTTTATTTTATTTTATACTATCATGTTTTTTTTTCCTTTTTAACTATATTATGAGATATTGTTAATAATTATTTGATTTTTATTCTTTGTCAGTTCATATGACGTATACGCAGTAAAATAGAAAACAATTTGAAACTTTTCCAAAATTCTGAATTTATTATTTGTGTATTCCAACAAATGCAATTTAAATCTCAGGCCATCCGTAAATTCAGACACACTGCATTGTGCATATTATGTATAAATGAACGAATATAAACCAATGAAATATTATTATATTTTATAAAAATAATAGCAATATTATACATAAATTATATAAGTAAATTCTTCGAAAATCGATAAAAATCAAGCGTAGACCGGACATTATGTCCCATAGAAGTATGTTTCGCGCTATTGAATCGCTACATTAGTACATTATTACACAGGAAACTAATCAAAAACTACTACTATGCTACTACCTATAGGGCAAGGCAAATTAATGATTTTTTTTTCAACCCAGGTAATTAAAACTACAACTGAATATCAATAATTACATTTTAATCTAATAGCTTTATGCATGTTCATAGAAACTTATACATTGTTTTGCTATTTTCAAATGTAGGTAAATATATATTTATAAATGTTGATAATCTAGAAAATGTTATATATTTTTATTCTTATAAAATTACCACTCTAATAATATCTCTCGATTTAATTATAATATCAAGCAAAATTCAGAAAAAAAATTGATAGTTGTAAATTTGTAATGAAAGACATCTGGTTGGCTTGTCGATTAGACAATATCCATATTATAACACCGTATTAAGTGACTTTTCCTAGAACAAACGAATTGTCTACGTAAATTTGTTATTTGTAAACATAAACATGTATTTGATTATTATATGTTTTTGTTCAAATGCGTCTATTGGAAAACATACTTACGGAAGTAAATATTAATTGCGTTTTATATGAATAATATAATGAAGAAATATTTTAATGGAACGAATACCCCATCTCTGGATACGGCTACAAACAAATATCTATGCCAATACCACCTGACAACAAAATATAGTGTAATCTCCGAAATGGGCACAGTGTAATCTAACAGACGAATATACTTTAATCTATACGGAAACAGTAAAAACAGTTTCAAATTATGAGTATATCAAAAAGCGTAGAAAAAAAATATAAACCAAAACTATAAATTTACGATAAGGTTTTATTAAAAAACTATGCCGTAAAAATTAATAAAATTTTCAAGTTAACAATTCTTAAAATCATAGCCGTTATTTAATAAAATAAAAAATAAATAATACTAAATAATTTAGTTTATAACTGAATAATTTACTATTTCGATTTAAGGAACTAATAAAGTAAATTAGGTATAGGTACGTATTATGCAGTAGTTGATTTGAAGAAGGGCGATAGGGCGATTGCTTTCCATGCTTCGATATTTTTTAAATATATTACTGAATTTATTGAAATGGATAATTATTATTTATATATATTATGAACTAATCAAACACTGTATATTGATACACAATACTAATTATTAGTATTTATTAACTTCCTATATGGATAAAATTAATTTATATAATTTTAGGCTTTCAAAAGTTCATCCCTCTTCTTTTGAATGATATCTTGATACGCCAATGTTATAACTTCAAACTATTTCTTTATATGTAATATATATATTTATTAAATGTATTATTATTGGATACTGATTAATTATTTCGTAAAATTTTCATGATTTCTGTTACATAATGTTTAAATGTAAAAAATTATTCACTTCAAATTATAGTGTAATGTAAGTAGTTCTTAATATTGAAAAAAAACTAACTTTGCAGCCTGACCAATATATATATATATATATATATATATATAGATTTTATAGATTTTATAATATAATAATATTTATAAAAATAATTGTATTTCACAAAATCCAGTGGTGTAATTTTTGTTTGAATAACACTGTATATTATGTGTTATTCAGAATAAAATATTTCTTTTTGTCCGTGTCGGAGATAACACTATCTTGTGAGTTGTGTGGTCAGGTAAAAAGGTTGTTCGTATATAGACGTTATAACATATTTTATCATAATATACACGGCTATTTGTAATTACTTTATAAATTGTCTTTATAATTTAAGATTAGGATTAAAATTGATATTGTTTTATGTATCACATTATCTCAACGTTGTGATAACATTATTATAATATTAATCGCTTTAATAACTGGTTTCATTTGCTATGATTTATATATGTGACGATGATATCCACGGTATTATTATTATTATTATAATATAGGTAAGTAATACCATTGATTATAGAATAGATGAATGTCTATTCTATAATCAATGGTAATACCTATATATTTTATTACAAAAATATCCAAGTGTTACAATTTATTGTTTTAATTGAATTATTACTCGACTTATTGTATATAGGTGGGTGTATTTTACTCGTATTGTACAAAAACTAATTATGTTATATTACGCGATTATTTTTCTTAACACAATAACAAAAACAATATTTAAATAGTCTATTTTTTTGTTCTAAAGTGCATAAAAATCGTATAAAATCCTATATCTTATAATAATTTTAAATTTAAATTATGTTTGATGGTTAAATATCAACCAAAATCAATATTTACGTTACCTAGTAATTAATATATGCTTCTTCTTCTACTGGCATTACTCTTGAAGAGTTTTCGCCGCCATCACGATCTACTTCCATTCTTCCCTATTATAAACTATTGTTCTCCACTCTTGTACCCCTATTTTTTTGAGATCTTCTTCCACTGTATTCCACCATCTCTTTCTAGGCCGTCCGCTAGGGCTCTTCTTTGCAAGTCTCCATTCCAGCACCGCCCTAACCGTCTCTTCCTCGTTTCTGCGCATTACGTGACCAAACCAAACCATTGTATTTGCTGGCCACTTTTGAAGTTGATGCCAGTCCCAACTCATGCTGTAGTTTCCGATTAAATTTTCTTCTCCACGCACCTGTTCTGTTATCATAGACAGGATCGCAAATCAATCTCAATTAGTAATCAAGAAATAAAAAAAAATTTAAATAACGGAAACTGTAAGTTTGCCAATATTCCGTTTTCAAGGAAAAATTTTTGGGAAATTCAAAAAATGAGCTAAATAAAGTACCAACTAGATGAAATTTGGTACGGAAAGGGTACTCTATTTGTGGTAATCGGACCATAATGCTACCCGAAAAAATGGTTTCTGACATAAAAAAATAATAAAAAACCTATAAAAAAAGTTGTCAGTCACGATTTTCAAAATATTTTGCAAAAAGATTAAGTAGTCTATTATAAGGCTTCTGTAAAAATTTTAAATCGATAAACATAAAATTGTTCTATATTAATTTTTTTTGGAAAAAAATTCAAATTTCTATATTTGAGCAAAAAATCAACCAAACCATTCCAAAATTTTACTAAATAAAAATATTATCTATGTGAGTACACAAAAAAAATTTCAAGTCCCTTCGATCAAAACTCAATTAGTTATCACGAAATAAAAAATAAAGAATTACGGAAATCCTAATTTTGCCGATATTTTGCCATGTTTTGGTAGTTTTTCTTCTCCTAGGGAAAACCTTTGGAGAAATTCGAAAAATAAGGTTTATATAGTACCAAAACGATACGATTTTCTACCGAAAACATACCCTACTTGTAGTAATCAGACAATTATTTCTACCCAAAAAATGTTTTAATAAATTAAAAATAATAATAATAATAATAAATAAAAAAAATATCTTTGTAGAAACAATACATTCCTCGCTCCGTTCAGAATCTAATAAAACATCATTAATTGTCTCAGCATTAAAAATTAATATTTAAACTATGGCCTGGTTGTGTATAAACAATTAATAAGTAATCTATTTGATAATACAGATATCGGTTTAATAAAAATATTGTCTATTAGTCGCCTTTTTATTTTATCGGTCCGATAAGTAAGTTATAATCGATTCGATAAATTAAATTTTATAATTAAAAACAATTTTTTATTATCATATTTCATATATATGCCCACTTGATAATATTTATATAAATATGGTATATACCAGTTTATTGATCCGATACCTTACCTTACCCACAGATATAGATAATAAACTATTATCTATAACTGTGACCTTACCTTATCGATTTTTATCAATTGTTTATGCAATCCAATGATACGATAATAGATTTTGGTAAGGGACGATTTATAAACAATAAACAAACATTTTAATTGTTAGGTACACGACTAAACAATATATTATTAATACGCATTCCCGCAAAAATAACCTTCATTAAATTGTGTAGGTATCTATAAAATAAGGTATAATATTATAAATGATATATAATATAATATAATCATTATATACCGATGGACGATGATAATCGTTTCGCCCACTTTCGATACCAAGGAAATTTTATTTCTAACATAATATTCCATTGTACGGGATCGTCTACAATGTGTCAATATTTTCTAGTAGAGATGATAAGTAAAACCATCAGCGATTTTTAGGTTGTCTGGACTTAATAATTACCCACATTTAAGTTTTCGGGTTTTAAATATATATAGTTATATAGACTCCTTTCGACACAATTTTAAATAAAAAGAAATTAAAACACTGTCACTATAATCATTCGCATCGCTTAAAATATAGTGATACAACACAAAAAATAGAAATGTAGAAAAGTGTCGTTTTTAAAATTTTACTATTTGTATTATACACTTACTAAAATAGTAAATATATAAAATGCTTTATTGTTTACTTAATCGTACAAGTCCAAATCCTAGTACTCAAGTACATAAAAATATTTACAAATAATAATAATAAGTCTCAATAATATAATAATATTTTAATTATATAATGAGAAAAATATTGGACGTATTTCCAAAAAATTGATTTAAACTATTTTAATCATGCTCTTTTACTGTCAGAAGACATAAACGTTACCATATTCGAGTATCGGACGAATCAGATCGCAATTGAGGGTTTTAAGTGAAAAAAAAGGTTGCATTTTGGGAGATCCTATTAAAAAATCTGAGTAACTTAAGAATCTTATTACAGTACATTTCTTAACTTTACGCAACATACGATAATTTAATTGAAATATTATTCTCGTGGTTTGTGAAGGAAATTGGGAAACGAAGTAATGTAAAGGACATAGATGTTAAAAGGTTGGATGTCAGTTTAAAGTATAGACAGTCAGAAAATAATTTTATGAGCACGAGAACAGTTTCATACTATCGAAATTATCTTGCGTTCTGTAATAATAAATATAAAACACTCATAATATTAAAAGTTCATTTTTATACTTCTATAAAATAATATGCTACGTAGTAAATTAAATAAGTATTTTATTAATTATTATTTAACTATAATTTATATTGATTTTACGTTCATATTATGTAATATACCTACTTGGATTTTATAAGATGTAATTCCTGTATTTATATTAATTTTATTTATATTATAATGACCTTTTTAAATCTTTTTTACCCATCTACTGTCTTTTATTACCAGTTAAATTCGAATTTTAAATACTATAATTGTTGTGCCATACGTTGTAAATGGGATATAGAAATATAGTGGATAGTATTTTTAAGTTACATTAAACTTACTAAAATATTTTGCAAAACACCAAGTCATGCATAAGTCTACCGTATTGTTTGATGTTTCCACCCATATTTAATCTAGTATTTAAAATTTTTAACCATTCATTTTATTATTTGAGGTTTCAGGACAAAATTGATACATATTATTATAGATTTGGTGAAATTATCAAAACACAATCTAAAAAATGTCTAGATATTATTTTAAAAAGACATCAAGTACAATTTTTGAAAAATGCGAACAAAAATGTCGAATAAAATAATATTGCAAAACTCTTAACATCCATTTTGTGACATACAAAATCGAACATTGAAAAATTGGGTAGCTTTGTCATATCAATCGAAAAATATTACGGATATAATAATATAATACGTACTACTTACCAGGCCCCCTCCACTTTCGAATTTCGAAAACAATTTTAGATCATAAATTTGTACATAATTTGTACGGTATCCCTTTTCTTGCTATAACAATATTATCTTGGGAGGGGGGCTAGTGAGACGTTTCACCACGTCCCACATTGGAATTTACAAATTTTTTTTAACACTATATTTTCTGCTCTATTTGTATGAAGTTGTACGATAACTTTCAGAATTTGTACGGTATTACTTTTCCTGCTAAAAATTGTTTTGAAATTCAAATGTGGGGGGCTGGTGAAAAGTATACTTTAATATAATTAATATAAAATATATATAATTGTATATACAAATGACAAAACTTTATATACCTATAACGTGTTATGTGTGTAATTTTAACTTTATAACATCTTAATTTCTCGTTATTAAGTTTCGAATAATTATATTAGAGATACAGTATCATACATATATCTAATGTAGAACACAAATGGATATATTGACATCTATTGATGACACTTAAATCATAAAAAATTATATTTTATATACGATTGTCAATGAAAAAAAATCTGTAGATATAATAGATAAAAATAAAAATTTTGTACATATATTTTCAATTTAAACATTTTTAAACTTTTTAATTTTAACTTAATGCACATACTTATTCAATACTATTTAAGATATAAAATATATAAATGAATCGATTCGATGAGTTTAGAGAAATTTTAATTGGCGTTCTTTGTTCGCTCGAATATAAAGAATACAAGAGAGTCCTTTGAAGTAAATACAACACGATAATACATTTTCAATTGTTAAAAAAAGTATCTTCATTAAAAAAAAAAATAATTACTAGTATGTATTATTATAAATATATTTATATTTACTTACGCTTTACTTAAGTATTTAAATAATAATTACGTGATGATAACTGTAAAATTAAATACCAAATACCTAAGTAATAACTACCTATATAGAGTTTGGAAGTTGTTGCATTTACATGTTTTTTCTTTATAACTATTTTATTGCTATGTAAGCTACAAATCCACTTTACGTAAGTATGAAATTATTTATGAATTTTTTTAGTACAATTTTGGTACTTTGTCAATTTTATTTATATTTATGATTTATATAATAAAATAACATTTAAAATATGGTGTATCTTAATTCTATATTGGAAACCTAAAGAAATACAATACATTTATTTATTGAAATATTGAATTGAGAAGGTAAGATAATATTTGAAAATATTTGAACTAGAGGAGTTGGTGTTTTTTTCGTAAATTTTGTAGACATCTATAGAACATATTATATTAAATTATTATGTAATATATATTAGTATTCAGCATTTTATAAGCTAGACTCGCGGTATAATTAGGAAATATACGATTATTATTATGTAAAAATTATTTTACATTGTATTATTTTATGTAAAATTAATTGTTTTTAATATATTATACTAATTAATTATTTCTACCTTTTTTTTTTTAACTAATCGTTCAGTAGAATTTAAATGTTAAATTTGTATTTACTGTATTGTTGAACAAAATAACATAAATTGTTTTTATCCAGATGAACCAATAACATGTCAATAATTACAGAATATGTTTTGCAAATTTTATATTAACGTTGTGTAAAAATGAATGATACATATTAGCTTTTACTAGATTATATTACTAAAAATTATGGCAAATAGAAAAAGCGTATTTCTGAGAAAACCAATATAACGTAATTTCTGAAACTGCGTACAAATCCATTACTAATCACGTCGTACGCGTAAATTTCGTTTTTTTTAAGTATTTTGGTTGAGAGGGATTATAAAAACATTTCGCCAGCCCCTCTCTCTCTCGGGTTCTTTTTATATAACTCTAAAACTGACTTGCAAATTGTAATTTTAGCGTGCTAATTATTGGCATATTCAAATTTTCAAAACTCAGAATTAGGAGGCTGATGTAACAGACGTCTCTTTGAAATTGATCTGTGTCAATATACATTTGTTACTTGCTATATTATAAACTTATGAAGTTATTGACACGATTGACTCGCAATCAGCCTCTTAAAATATAAAAAATTCTGGCTTATTGTCAGTGCTTTATTTGCTGGTACTATATAATACATGTTACCGGTGCCCAAAGCTGTAGCCAGTATTGAACTTAAATTTAGGTATATTTTGAGGAGGCTATTTCGCCTGAAATTTAATTCGCCTACATGAAATATATATAATACAATGATGTACTTATTTAAACAACAACTGACTGAATTATTAAAAAATGCCTCCTTGAAAAATATGTTGGCATTAAATACTGGCCTACTGGCCGTAGAGAGACTCAAGTTTCGTAAGAGTTTGGACATATAAATGTATACACTTTTCATAATTAATTATTATAAAATAAATTTACAGGACAACATTTTAATAAAAAAAAATAAATTTCGAAGAGATTGAACTCCTCAATACCCCTCCTACCACCAGGTACAGACTATCCGTGCCAGACCATATTATGTGATGGTCGTGCGTATAATTTATTATTATGTTGACAAATTGATATGTTGTTAAGGTCTAAGATGATAATAATATTTAGCAAACACTGACAATGCATGTTATTTTTTCTGTTACTGACAACTTTGAACAAATTAGTACTCACTCTAATTAGTACTTTATTGACGTACGGTTTAAACTGTAAATTTTTCGTACGCACTTTGTATATCCGCGGTCCGCACCGTGGCAGCAATTAAGACGACTACATGACTGATCTTTTTGTAGTATTATTGTAATCCACATCATTTGACATAAAACGAAAATAAGTACCTACATACTTAATACTTATATCATAAGGTTGTACATATTATTATATAAATTAACCCGTTTAAAATTTAGTTACAAATAACTCATTATTTACTTGGTTAATATGAAAAAAATAAGTTGTTGTCAAAAATGTCAAAACTCGAGTTAAAATTAAACTATTATTTAATTGTTTGAATTATTATCAGCATTTATTATAGGTGTTATAATTATAATATATTGTTACATTATTGTTTACCTACAACGAAAAACAACTTAATCATCAAGTTTTTATAGAATATTTTATCGTATAATATAATATTTTATACCTACACAGTTATGGTACATATATATATATATATATATATATATTATATAATGTATACCACATGAGATACAATAATAATATTATTAACTATGCAATATGCATATATGTGTAAAACATTGTCGTAAAGTTACACACACAATGTGTGAGGACCCCATATAGCGTCTCCATCGCGCTCCTTGAGTCCGTGTAACTGCTGAGCGCGCGAGGTCACCGGACTCCACGGTGTTCCCTGTGCACGTGCGTGTGTACCTATAATATTATCTAGCTATATGTATTTACGTGACCCTCACGGGATGATTTTTAGACTTACGAAATCAAAAAGCCCAAGAGATTTGTTTTATAATAAATACCGCTCTAATAGCTACAGGTGATTGACATCAACATTAGTTAATGGCTTAATGCTACACTCGACTTTTCGCTTAACTTATTTATATTGTTTTATACTGTTTATATGGGGATGCAGATAATATGATCCATTACACAGAACAACAAATTTTGAGACATCCATTTAACACTGAAATAATAATATAATAATTATTCACGTAATTGTTTTTTTTTCTATATAACAACGCATGCTATATAATATATATTATTATACTTAAAGCCAGATAAAATGTAATAATAATATTTCTCAGAACTGTCCTGTACAAGGTCGTACCAGGGTGGGTTAAACGTTAAAACCTCCCCTCTCCAAATTTTTTTTATATTATTCTTGAAATTACAAAATATTTATCTACTTAAATATTTTATAATAGGTGGACTTATAATTCGTACTTTTTTTTAATTTATATTAATTTAAAAATGTGCTTTTATATTTTATTTATAAAACATTAACATTTTTAAATGTCTACTATTTTTATTTTTTGAAACCCACCACAATTTTTTCTCTACGATACGACCTTGGTCCTGTATACAGAGTGATTGGAATTTCGTGTTACAAAAATAACATCGAGAATATACGTAATTTTTTACGATATTTTTGTAAATATGAAACTCCGATCACCCTACAGGTATATACGAGTATATATATATATACTTGACGCTAAATTGAATAATTGCATTGTCTATATGACACGAAGACAAAAGGTCTTCGGCGAATGATAAAAATCAATTAATATTATGTTTTATTTTTATGGCATATACCAAGTTTCGGTGAACGGTTAGGTTAGGTAGGTTAGATAGGTATATATACCTATATCCATAGGTAAATTATTAGATACTTACCTAAACCTACACGGCTCAACAATTAGTGTTCGGCGTGTTTATGATTTACACTTGCGGCTGTAGTTACTATACTGATGACTACTATACTGAGATGACCTGTAATAACGAGCATAATAAAAAATATTGATTAACGTTTAAGATTTATACCATAAGTATGTTATAATATAAATTTACTATTTGCTTATCATTAAACTTAAGTAAATATTATTTTTATAATATAATAATTTATAAATTAAGTAATATTATGAACGCAAGTCGAATAATAACTAGGTTACATTGATGGTTTTTTTTTTATTTAACCATAAAAAAGTTATTAAATAATAATAAATATCCACAACAAAATCTAATAAAGAGCTATTTTATATAAGTATAATATATTATTACAATAGGTAAATGTACGTAACATATACGGTACTTTTTTAGGTAAACTATAGACTATATTATACTTTTAAGTAAGTATATCTACAATATACCTACATAAAATATAATAACAGAACATTTAAATAAATTATTTATATTTCTATATAATTTTTAATGTTTTTTGACAAGTTAGGTTATTAGATCGTATATTAGTAATAATTTAATTTAAACCTAGTATACTATGTGTATGTGTTTACCATGCAATGTATTATTAATTAAATACAAATTCTAGTTTAATACTATTAAATTATAGAAGTTAACTTTTCGTTAAAATTAACGACTAAAATGTGCTTTATCTATAAATATTTTGTGCTTATTTCAAACCGAAAACAATAAACATTTATAACAAATTTGAAATTTTGAGGTGGTGTATTTACCAAAAAAAGTTGACAATAAGAAATATTCTATAAATCTCAAATATAGTAACTACAAACAGCCAAACAGGTATATAATTATGATGTATACCAATATTGTTGATACCAATTTTTATTAAATAACAAATATTCATACTAATATATATTTCAAAAAAAACTTATAAATAATAGATTACTGATTAATAATTATCATTTATCATATTATTACAGGTTTGAGATTAGTGTTGAAGAAACCAGTAAGTTTTCAAAATCATAAAATAATTTTAACGAATGTACCACGAAACGAAAAGTTACGATAAAACAATATTATTATGTACTATAATGAAACAAATTAAAATAAATTCAGGTCTACCCAGTTTATGATGTTATTCATATGTTAATTTTTTTTAAATCAAAAAAAATATTTAAATAATTTAAAGATTACATAATATAATTGCTTTATCCTATACCTAAGAAATAATAAAGTTAGCTAATGTTTAAAATTTAAATCGTTAATTCTAAATTGTTTTATTCAAAATAATAACGCTACAAAAGACAAACGAATTATTATATTTTAATTTTTCAACTTATAAGTTAAAATATACAATTATAGTAAATGGGTGTTTAGGGTCAAAAATTAAAACTTCTAGTATTTGTAATCATTGATATTTTGTTATTAAAAATCGGTCGATTGTTATTACGGTATAATAATTCACATTATTAAACAAATTATAATTAATTATTGTGTACTAATTTATACATTTTTTATTTTTACCTACTAGCTACTACGATACATAATGTAATAATATATATTATATTATAAAGATCACTATAGTTTTAAAATAATGTTCCTGTCTATATTATATAAGTATAATAATTGGTCATCGTTCTATAATTATTTCAACCATACATTATTAAAATATTCTATTATACAAAACGTTTACAATAAGCATACATAATAATATTATGTTCCTTATTCCCGAAGTTAACGACTAAAATACCTATAGGCTATAACAACACGTATATTATATTTTAATATTTTATTCCCTACTTCATATAAACATTATACCAATATTATAATATTATAAATTTATCGAAAACGTAACAATTTTATCCATAATTATTATTTAATATTTAATTAGACGTATAGTGGGTACTGGGTATAAATTGTATAACGATTAAACTAAAAAAAATTACACACTATGCATACGTTAGCGAATTGCTTATATTATTCTATTTTAATGATACTGGTTTTATTATAAGTATCTTATCATGACAATATACAGAGTGATCAGAATTTATTGTTGAAATAAATAATTTGATTTTGTTTTCGTATCATTATGAATTTATATTAACATTGAATTTTTCAACTATCTACTAATTGTTTTGATATTTTTGATGTATAAATCAAACTACAACTCTAATGAATAGGTAATTTCTTAGTTATCCTCACACAGTAATACCTAATTTATACTTAAAATTCTGAAAGTAATTAACAGTACCTACTCATCAGTATAGTCTCATTCAACTATAAATAAGCAAAACTCTCGCTGTGTTTATAATCTATTAGTCTATTAACTATCAAAAACTTTATAAATTGTATGTAGGTACCTACCCATAATTATTATGTATTACATTATAAAACCAAATATAACTATTTTCTATGTATCATTTATTAGTGTTGAGTCAATGGTATCAATTTTACCATCACAACGATGTTTCAGTAATTCTTATAGTAAATAAATTATGAAAACTAATAAACTACCTAGCAATGGAATTTTGATTTTTAAACATTACAAATTAACTGAACAATTTTAGGAAACAATTATATAACTCTTATAGTAATAATAAGAATAGAAAAATAATAATTAAGAATTTAAGAATAAAATATGAATTGTACATGTTTATAGTATATATATACTATATATATTATTATATTATTATATATTATATATTAAGTAAGTACATATAAATACCAACCATATTACCAAGACGTAAAATGTCTTTATAATATATGAGTAAGTACAAATTATTATTAAATAATAAAACAATGACGGATGATGGATTTATGGATTTATTACTTTTAATAATAAATACTAGATTAAACGCAGTAATTCGTATCTATAAAATAAACCTATGCAATATACATTTACAGGTTATTTTATTTGTTATATGATTATACATTGTCTTACACAAGGTTTATATTATGTTTAAATGTTAAATATAATTTTAAATACCTATGTGTAAGTGTAATTATTACTAATAAGTAGTTTGGAGTCTGGAGTACAGTATGAACACTGTAATAATATACTTTATAAGTATAAGCATAAGTATAATAATAATATATAAATATATATAACCTATAATCATTGATTATAAATACTAATTGTATATAACACTATATGTTATAATTAAAACTAATACAATATTATAGTAACCACTAACCGTGACCAGAATCATCGCGTCTTAAACGTACGATCGTTATAATAAACGTTATTACATAGGTAGGTTATAAATGGCATACCTATAAATATGGTACCTATGTATATATTATAATTTATAATCTGCCCCGACATGAGAAATGTGTTTTCGATTTTATTTTGTTATAGACTATAGATACTATTAAAGGCATAGGCGCAACTATACATTAAAACAAGGGAAGTTCAGTGGCGCAACTAGTGCTAAAATTTAAGGATGGCTTCAATCCTTAATTTAAATATTTTTAAAAAAAAAGTTGAAAATTATTTTGTTTTTTTAAGGGACGATGAATAATTTTGGGGGCTAAGTCCCTTCAGCCTCCCCTAGTTGTGCTTATGAAGAAGCTCAAGGTTTTTTTTGAAAATTATGAGTGCCCCTCCTTTCCATCATACAATTTATTTTTCTATATGTACCTAAGTATACACAAAAAGTTAACAAACGAAAATTTTATAGTTCTATGGTTTTTCAATATTTTACATAGGTATATTATTCATAATAATTGTGTTTATCAATAGATACTAAATTGAATTAATAATACATTCAACACATTCCATAATAAACAATATTATAATACCATAAGGACTTTCTAACATTAAATTAATAACTTATAAGATTATTATTGTGATATTTGGTGGCAGATTTTAAGGTGGTGACATCGCCTTATGGTCCCTCCTCCTTTAAGTCAATAATTTTTAAGTTTATTACTGATTTTATCGAAATGAATAACTATTATTACTTATATACTAATGAGATTCTAGAAGACTTTGTATTACTTCACTACTGATATCAGTAGGTACCTATAAATTATAAATAAAATAAAATAATTCAAATAGATACTTTTAAGCAAATTGAAACTTTCGAAAATTCGCGCCTCCTCCCATGCAATTGAATAAATCTCCATCTAGATCTACCACTGGTATTACTGCTATAGTACTATAGCCTTTATGATAAAAAATATTATTATAAAAATATTATAATATTCAGTTTTAAAATGTTTTCAACTTATTCAGAATTTTGACTCGAAGGTACTAAAAATAACCCAAAGCACTCCATTTGTAGTGCCAATGAAGACTGGTGATATAATTGCGAAAATAATATAACAAAATTTGGAATTTTTTTCAAGAATATTATTATTACGATTTAATGAAATAGGTAGGTAGTTCAAAAATTTAACTTTTAGATTCTGAGCGGAGCGAGGAATGTATTATTTTTACAAAAATTATTTTTTTTTTTATATATGAAAACATTTTTTCGGGTAAAAATAATGGTCCGATTATCACGTATGGCATATGCTTCGATTGCAAATATTGTCTACTTGGTACTTTATTAAGCTCATTTTTCGAATTTCCCAAAAGTTTTTCCTTTAGAAGCGGAAAATTGGCAATTTTTTATACGCTTTTTATTATATTTTTTTTCCGTGATTTCTTATTGAGTTTTAATAGTAGGTGAACTTGAAAATTTTTTTGAGTACTAATATAGATTATTTACAAGCATGGTAAAATTTTGAAACGGGATAGTTAATTATTTGGAAAAAAATAAAGCTTTGAACATTTTTCCAAAAAAAATTAATATTACCTACAATTTTGGGATTATCTGTTTGAAAATTTTATAGAAGTCTAATACTATATTACTTTATCTTTTTACATAATATTTTGAAAATCATAAGAGGCAAATTTTTTTTATTGGATTTTTTTTTCTGATCTGTGAAACCTTTTTTCGGGTAGAAATAATGGTACGATTACCACAAATAGGATACTCTTTCTATACCGAATTTCATCTAATTGGTACTTTATTTAGCTCATTTTTCGATTTTCCCAAAAGTTTTTCCTTGAAAAAGGAATTATAACTTCTTGAATATTGATCATAGGGATTTGAAATTTATTTTGCATATATACATATGTAATTTACATTCGTGGTAAATTTTGAAATTGATTATCAGTATAATATATTGCAATATATTGAGATACGCTCAGAATCGTATTTTCTAATGCAATATCATTGCATTCAAATCTTAATAATTATAATAAACCACCAATTTCTCCGAGGACCGAAGGGACGAAGGAAGAACGTCCACAATCGGCCTTTCCCACTTTTTTTATTTTTTATTTCGTGATAACTAATTGAGTTTTTTAACCCAATAGAGTTTTGTAAGTGGATTTGTTTAACATTTTAAATATAATAATATCAATTATTCATATGATACGGAACGTCGACAAATTAAAATATCAACAAATTCAGGCATAATATATTTTGTTATGGCTTAATAAGCAAAAATCAATTATATTAAAATATACTGAAATAAAAAAATATATATAGGATATTAAAAAATGAATGATCATTAAAATTATATTATAATTTATAATTATAATAATAATAATTTATAATATTATACGTAATTTCTTGAAAAAACACATTTTCGGATACGTACTAAATTAAAATTTAAAATCAAATTTTTAGCTACACACAATGTCATTCGTAATGGCGCGATTAAGATTACAATAATAGGTTTGATTAAATAAAAGTATACCTAATACCGTTGATTAAAGATACTACCTGTAATCAATACTAACACAATTTATTATATAGTTATCTCTACTGGTATATATATGTAATAGTAATAATATTATTATTTTATTATAGACATAATATAAAAATCATAGGTAGGTAGCAGGTATATTATAATTATTATTGTATTTTTATCTGCTACCGCCGATATTTTGATTTTTTGACATTTAAACCGTCGATATTTTCGTACCTGTCAATATTTCAACTGTCGGTGTTTCAACCGCCTCCAAATTATTATGTTATATTCACGATAGGTACCTAAGTACATGTTTGCGTTGGGAACGATGCAGAGTAGTTATTTCGTTTCATTTAACATTTAACATGTACTCTGTGCCTGATAGTTAGCTACTGTATTGATAAAATATGAATCTTATACTAATTAGGTATAGTTTTAATAACTATAATATAATAGCTAGCAAGTTATATCTCATACGACTTTCGAATATATTATTCTACTGTATGCAACACAACTTTTTAATAGGATTCCAACGAAAATCCGTTTTCCTATGGGTTCTCCTTAAAAAGAAGATTATTATTAACGCACCTATATATAATTTCAGATGTAGTAATTTTTGTCATGTACTAATTAAATTTTTTAATTACTACCTACCTATAGAAATAAAACAAGTTATGTAGGTATATAATATATTAGCTTACCTTCTATCATGATTTTTTAAATTATTATGTGAGACATCTATAGACTATAGGTCTATTAAAATAATACCAATAACGTGTTTAACTACCAAAACGGACCAGTTTTAAAAAGATTTTAGCTTAATTATAAAAAGAGATAAAATAATAGATTTTGATTTTGATAGATACTTACTATAAAACGAAGTTTAGCTATATTTTGTAGGTACCAAAGTACCTATGTCGTAAATTTAAAAATGAATATCTATAATATTAATTCTAAGTGCCCAATACCCAATGGTGGTGGTTTTACGACAACATCACTGGTTACATGTTTTAATGGTTTACATTATGTAAATATTATTAACATAATAACGTTACAATATATAAATATAAAATTAGTATAATTTTCTACAATTATGACATATTATTCCCTTTTCTCATAATCACAATGTTATATTTTCGACAAATGACAATCAAGTTGAAAAATAGACGAAAATTATGAGCACATAATTTTTAATACAGTTCCTACGACCTATTCATAGGAGGAAATTTATTAAAATGTTAGCGGAGGATAACATGGGTGTCCCCAGACATTTATGTATAGGGGGGGGGGGGGAAATTTAATTTAAAAAATAAGTGAAAATTTTTTTTATACATTTTATATATAGTACATTATTATGTTTCGTCATTATTACTATTAAAATATTATAACTAAAGATTATTATTAGAAGTTAATTTCTCATTAGGAATTTTACCAATTGCTGTGAAAATAACATTATTCCAGGGGGACAAGTGCCTTGTATTGCCACTCCTTGGGACGCCCATGAAGGATAACATTTTTAAGATAAATATTACCTAATATATCACTATTGTTAGATATATACAGGGTTTAAAGTGGGAAAAAATTCCAGGGGGGGCTAATGTCTCCATATAGTTTTAAGCGTTCCATATATAATTTTATGTCTCCAGAGCGTTTTGTAACGTGTAATTTGTTAAAGGGAACGCTTTTAAACCACCATTAGAGGTAGGGGGACTGATTCCCTTTGCGTCCTCCCCCCACTTTAACCCCTGGATATATAAATTTTGTATATAATACGTAATTTGTATATAATATGTAAAACTCAAACATTTTTTTAGAAGGGCTAATAGGAATATTGGAGGACTTAGCCTCCATATTTTCTTCTATGGATTTACCTAAGATTAAATTACGAAGTTATACTCATAGAAGGGAAAAATGGATGTAAAACTGTTAATTATAAACACGTTATAATCGTGCAGCAATTTACCGTCCTGTTAATTTTAAATTAATTAACTAATATGTAATGACATTAAAATATTAAAAGCCTTCAAATAAACATATTGATCAAATCGTTAGATGACATTCAAATATATACCTACACAGTTGAAACTTATATAAAATAAATAAAACATAGAGTAGAATTCCCACGATTAGAATATGACAAAATATGCTAATGACTATAATAACTGTATTCAATGAGCAACCATGTAATTAATATGTTCCCACGTTTTGTGTATATTTTATTAAGAGTATATAGTATTGTGATTTTGTCTGATCAATGTTATCATCCCTAATTTTCTCAAACTCAAAGTGAAGTCAATAGCTATTCCATCTCTTTCAATAAGTCTTCATTCAATTTGTATCAACTAAAATAGGTATAATATTGTAATAATATTGTAGGATAAACTGTTTTTTAATTAAAATGTATTAGTGCTAAAATACCTATGAAATGTATAATATATTATATAATAATCAGTGGCGTAGTAAATTTTAAAATCATAATCAGAATCATTCACAAGAATTCACATTTTCATTCACAATTGGAAGTTTATAATAAAATTAATCAAAATTAGAAGTATGTTGTATATAGAGTATGCATGTCTATCACCTACCACCTATGACATTTGTTTGGTAGTGGGAGAGAGGGTGGAAGAGGAAAGAGATTCAATAAATTATCGCAAAAATTAGTATATACCTAAATTATCGAAAATATTATAATTATGAAAGTGATAAAATGATTATTATTTTACATAAATTTATTACTATATTATTATGATAATAATACCCTAACCAAAACTTTTGATCTTCTTAGCATTGATAATCCATTACTCTCTTGGATAAATTTTGCATGTTCTTATACATATTCTACATACGTAATATAATTTTGGAACGTATTATCAGTATACTATATTACAGTATATATATTGTATTATATTGAGTTTCGCTCAGAATCATATTTTGGAATTCAATATCATTGCATTCAAATTATAATAAACCACTAATTTTTCTAAAGATCAAAGGGATGAAGGAAGAATGTCTGGAATCGACCTTCCCGCATTTTTAATTTTATGGTCAATGAAATAACGAGAAACATTAAAAATTAAATATACAGCTTTACGATATGTTGGAACTAATTTAATTAATAAGTTTTAATTGCCAAAGGATACAATGTTTGGGACACATAATGAGTAGAGGAGAGAATGTAACAGCTAAAGTAACATTGGAATAGAAACCGCTAGTAAAAAGACCTAGAGGAAGGCCTATTTAAAGATGGATTGATGTGATGAAAAGACCTAAAAACCCTTGGAGTAGAAGACTGGAAAGCGGCAGTCCAAAATAGAGATAGTTGGTGAAGTGTAGAAATGACAACAAAAACTTTTAGAGAGTAGTCATACAAGTAGAAGAATAATAAGTAACTATTATTTTGTACATATCTATTAGAAATGTTTTGTTTTTTGCGCTTGTTTCATATAATATAATAATATAATTTATAATCATTCTTAAATAGCTAAATGTTAAAAAAATAATTACATATTATTATTCAGGGGGGCAATAGCCCTTATAGACCTTTATTATATACACCTCTGGTAGTATAATATGTTAGGAAATACCAATATACAATATTCATTAAACCTTTTATTAAACACAGTAGCCTCTCAAACAATCCCTATACTATGCTACTAATAACAAGTAACAACCATATGTCAAATAATCAAATGTTGTTTTGCAATTTAAGTAATATATTATATTATTTAAAAATATAACATACAAAAAAAAAAAAATAAATAACAAATATTTTGTTTATAAAATACAAAAAATATAAAAAGCCACACCTTTTCCCCCAACCCTACCACATAAAAAAAAATAATATAATTTTATGGTTTTAGCACAATAATAAATATATTACCCTAATATATTCACCCTGTATAGTAGTGTACTAATTTTTTATTATATACAATAATAACGCCATTATACAACAACATCTAAAACAAATCAAAATATTTTTATAAATATATATGACAATGTTATATATAAATTTAATCATTTTTAAACATTTAAAGAGTATATATTAATAACAATGTGATATAATATTAAACAAAGTATACAAGTTGGTTATTTAATAACACTGGTGTAAAATTATATTATTGACAGTAGAAATAACAAAGAGTGTAAATGATATTATTTTTGAAAATCAGTTTTTATATTTCAAGTGTAAGCTATAGATAATATGTTTTCACAATATCTATTTTATCATTACATGAAATGTATTAAACAATTATTTTAATACACAAAGTAAACTATGTTTTAATATAAACATTAAAATACAGATACATAACAAAAATTAGGCAAGGCATAAATAAAATATAAATTTTATAAAATTTACATTAAAATATAGAATTTATTTCATTTCAATAATCTTCTTTATCTTCTTCTCTACCTTACCTCACAACTATATGGGGTTGGCCAACCTAGTCCTCCACCTTCATTAATTGTATTATTTACATCTTCTCCTTTGAAATCAGCTAGCTTCATATTACTCTCTAACCTAACTGCGGGTGCTGAGAGAACACAAGTCAGTGGCGACCAAAATGTATCCTTTTTCGTATATCTCACACCACCATGTCATAGCCTGTTAGTCGGTCTTTGCGTCGTATGTAGATGATGTGCTATTGTACTAATAAACAGTAGACTGTATACATTCTGCACAACAGTTTGCTTAGTAAAAAACATTATATTTCAAAACTATGGAGTGCGATCATTTGGATGCGCCATTAACTTGCACTCTCATTGCACCCACAGTACATTTCTTCAGTCTTCCTCATATCATTATTCTATTAATAGTATTAAAATCTATTTATTTACTTTGTATTTTGTTGTTATGTATTGTTTTTAAAATTCAATAAAATATTTAATTAATAAAATATAAAAAGGGAAAAGTAGTTTTTTGTTCTACAAAATTGTAACTTGTGACTTATGCTCTTTCTTTTTTCTACAGTATTATGCCATAACATGTAAATTATATTTTTTCTTTCTTTTATATTACTGGATTTTATTATTGAAGGAAAAATAAATTCAAGAAGATATTTTTAGCAGAAATGAATATAACATACATACTACTATGTAGTGTAAGATAATGGTTATTTTGTTCATTTAACTTTTATAATTTTGATTCAGTCAGCCAAGCAAAGTTTTGTGGTTTACGATCAGCAGATGGGTTGATCATAATGTTTATAAACGAAGGTCCACTAGTATCCTATAAAAAAAAATTATTGATTATGTATAAAATCAAGTTTAAATACCAAATGTATTTGTCATTATAATATATATATATATATATATATATATAAGAATAATAATTTCTTTTTTTATATAGAAATAAGTACAATTATTTATATCATAATTTAAAAAAAACATACATTAAGGTTCTATAATAGAATATATAAATAGTTTAAATACATTTGAATTAGAATTTTAAACATATCAAATTAATATTTATAATAACAGCAAAAATGTGTTCACGTATAAAAAGTTTTATTATTATCATAATATATTAAATCCTATAGGTAATAAGTAATATATGAATATTTATTAGGTATCCAATAAATATGATCAAATTGATTCAAATTTACATGAAAAATTAAAAGTATTTAATATACAAATATAAAATGAATTATAATATATTAACATTTCTAAACTTATTTTAAAGATCTGAACAAGTTATTACTGAACAATAGAAATATATTTTACAGGAAATTAAAAATAATTAATTAATTAATTTAATAGAAACATAGTAATTCTACAATTTATAGTAAAAATAATTTATGAAATAAGAAACATATAATATTTCAGATTTTCAAAATTATTAAGAAAATGGATTAAATAAATCATATACTTACCATAAATGATTTTTTTATTGCACTAGAGACATGTTCAATTGTAGTGCAAAAATGTCCTTTACGACCAAATAAACTCAATATATTTTCATAATGAATGTTTACAGAAAGGCAATTAGGAGGAATTCTGAAAAAAAAAAAAATAAAACAATAAGAAAATATAACAAGTATTTTATTTATACATACATTTCAGTTAAATTTTCAGAATCATTAACTATAGCCCAAGTGGTTTCATCCACACCACCATAAATGCCATTATTATTCACAACAACAATGACAATTGGTAATTTATACCTAAATATTTTATAAAATACATTATTCAATATATCAAATTTGGTATAATTTAACATTTTTAATGAAGAAATATAATTATACTTATAACAGAATAACATAAATATTTTTAAATTTTATAATATGTATTATTTAGATATTAATATAATATTGATAATAAATTATTTTACACTATATTGTTTTATTCTTGCCATATTATAGATTAATAATTATAGTGATATTTTACTTATTAATTTAACAGAGCTAATAAAAATGAACAAAAAACTAAATAATACATAATTTGAAGAAAAAAAACTAAAATTTAGCAACATAGGAAATAAAGATAGATGATAAATCAAATTCAAAACCAACATTTGTATTGGTTCAGTTATAGTATTTGAGTTATTATTAATGTTTTATTTATAAATATTGTATTATAAATTTTATCTAAATATATTATTATTATCATAACATAAATGTAAGAATATAATGTTTTATATATTTTATTTTACTTTAATTAAAATATTAATATATACAAAATAATTTTAAATTATAACTAAGACTTACCTAACCATTGTTTCTACTTCCATTCCAGAAAAACCAAAGGCTGAATCTCCTTCTACACATAAGACTCGCTTTTTAGGTTCATGCTTTTGACACCATAAGGCTGCAGCAATAGCAAATCCTAAACCAACTCCCATAGTGCCAAATGTACCTATTAAGGTAATAATTTAAAAATTGTATAATATATAAATTATTAATAATATTTATGTTACCAGCATCTAGTCTATGTCTAGGTAAGTTGTTTAGTAATATTGCTCTACCGATGTCCATTGTATTGGCCCCTTCACTTACAATTATACAATCTGTAAATATAATAATTTATTATATTATTAAATTTTAAAATCATCATATCTATTATTAAAGTAATGAATTAATTTCATGATGGCAATACATAATATATAAATTACCAACTTAATAATTTTATAAAAAAATATAAATTAATTTATAATTATATTCATATAAATATATATACTCTATTCAAAATGAGATCGGTACCCAGCAGTGACCGATTTTCGTTCGTGACGGTCAGACAGGATTCCCACCATCGATCACATTATCGATGGTGGGGTCACCTGTGCGTTGATGATATGTCCGTGCAATATACACAATATACCACTCGGCAAACATGACAGGGTGGTAGCAAATAATACGCATCATCGTAACACAATGCATTTTTAATTAATTGTACACATCGGCAGTAAATACTAGAATAATGCAGCTTTTTCGTCAGTGGCGGCACGTCAGGCCAAACCACAGAACAAAGCCACACCTATGCGCACAACTTGGCCACCGGGTACCGATCTCATTTTGAATAGAGTATATATATATATATATATATATCAGCTTAGTATTTCAGGATACTTATTAAATAATTATAATATAACTAACCTTTTGGAATATTATTTTGTATTTGGTGAAACACTGTATAATAATTTAATGGCACCGATGTATCTTTGATCATTGACTGAAAATGTACAAATTTAATTATTAAATTTACATAGAAAATGGTTATTATTATTAAGGTTATTATTTCTTACAAAATAAATTTAAATCAAATATGACTTACCTCTACATAGTTTTTATTTGTTAAACACTTTTCTTTAAGTTTATTCAACCACTCAGCCCTAACACATTGCCATTTTTTTTCTGACAAACTATCAGTCAAAGTATTAACAGCTGCATAGATATCCGCTTGAATGGCTACACTAGCCTGTTGGCTATTGTGTAACTCTTCTGCATTAATGTCAATTTGTATGAACTTAACATTAACATTATATCTTGGAGGTTTACCAAAATGTAATATCCAATTTAATCGTGCACCAAGTAAGAGGATGACATCAGCATTTTGTAAGGCATACGTACGTGCAGATGCTACACACAAAGAATGTTCATCAGGCACTACTCCTTTACCCATGGGTGTAGCTAAAAATGGTAAACTAAATTGACCAATGAAATTTCTAACTGCATATTCTGCACGGCCATAAGCAGCACCTAAATATCAAATTAATTATTATAGTAATATTGCATTAGTTTGTTTTTACAAAATATGATACTAGTCAGTATTAAAACTACTCCAATAGGCTATGCTGGTAAAGTTGACAAAATTAAATTTTTTATCAATATTTAAACAAACTAATAAAAGTTAATTAAAACAAAATAATATAAAATACAATATTATTATTTTAATAATTAGTTAAAATTATATAAATTATGCAAGAGTTATTCAGATAGTCTAACCAACACAACAAGTATCTATTATTTATTTTATTTTATTACCTTTGCCTACAATAACAAGTGGATTCTTGGCATGTATTAAAAGTTCAATAGCTGATTCAATATTTCGAATATCAGGGAAAATTATTGGAGGTTGTAAAATTTTTGGTTTATCTATAACTTTATCTACAAGAATTCGACTTGACAATAGATTAGCAGGAAAATCTAAATATGAAGCACCTAAAATAAAATTCCATATATTATTGTTTTTCTTAATAAAAATTAAAAACTATAAGTTTGTCTACCTGGTCTACCATAAGTAGCATAACGTATAGCGTTTTCAACATGTACAGGTATAAGAGCTGCATTAGGTGGTCTTGCACTGTACTTGCAATAAGGTCTGCTGAGTTCGACTTGATTACATTCTTGAAAGCCACCAATTCCTTCATGATCCTCAGCACAAGAACCACCAATGACTAATAATGGCCTTAATTGTTTAAAAAAAATATAACACAATTTGTATAATTTACCATGTTGTCTAGTAACCTACCAACAATTTATTTGAGCATTAGCCATTCCAGCAGTGACGTGGAGTAAACCAGGTCCTGATACTACTAAACACACACCGGGCGTACGAGTTAGATAACCAATAGCTTGGGCGGCATACACTGCTGCTTGTTCATTACGCATTCCAACGTATTTGAGACCCACTTGCTGAAAGGCCATACTTAACTCAATAACTGGGATTCCAATAATGCCAAAGACATACTCAATGCCCTGTACGAAAACACCAAAATTATGATAAATAATTTTATAATGAAACTGATATTTACATTGTACAATAATAATAGCCTTTACAAATGTACTCACTTGATGTTTTAACGCTTGAGCTAGAATGTTATTACCGTCAATATCATTTTCTTCATTGGACATTTTGTGACCAACTGACTAATACAAATAGTATTTATGAAAAAATTACAATTATAATAATTTAAATATTATTACAAAACAGATAATGTAAATAGATAATAAAATAACACAATATACAGAAATTGCAATTTGCAATGTTTCATATAATCTGTGTAATAACGATAACACTGTAACAATAATATTGTTATCAAATTATGTTATAATGTTTAGTGATAACATCGTTGCTGATTAATGAAGATGATAAACAGCAATTAATTATAATTATAAAATATAAAATAAGTTTAAAAAATAGTTAGACAAGAAGCGCCTAAATCAGGACTTATTGTTTTATCGATTATGTTCATACAAGCGTCTCATTGCAGCCAAATTGTTGACTATTATCACTCTATCACATATAATATTTTGAATTCGCGTTTATGGTATTTATGAAAATATATCGAATATAGTGATTTCAGATTTGTATTATTTTCGAATAATTATTAGTTATTACTCTCACTGTGTAATTGCACATCCTGTGGTCTGTCTGCTTTAAATTCTGATTTATTTACAATAACAATAATTATTAACAATAATTAATTAATTAGTACTTAAATAATTTATACTAAATTTTAATTTATTATACTATATAGACAATGTTTATCGTAATCTCAATTGTAGTAAATCAAGGAAAAATTACCACAATCAAAAGCTATTTTGCAATCTGCACACACCGCAATAAATCCTGCTCACGCCTATGCTCTCACATAATATAATTTGTATACTATAATATTAGATAAATATAGTATAGTAATGATTAATACAATTAAATTTGTTATTAAATAATAAACACTAATTAATTATGTTACATTAGGTAGATAAAAAGTAAAGTATATTAAGTTTAGATACACTGAGATTGACTTACATTATGTTATATATTATCAGTAGCGGTTTTTTAACCTTTTTTTTTGGGGGGGGGTGTCATCGAACTTTACAAATTCATTATTTAAACATATTTTAAAAATGTGACTTAACAATTTTTTCATTAATATATAATGTAAACCTATAAATTAAATTCAAGTCTATTCTATAATCAATGCTTCTACCCGAAAAAGTGTTTCAGTACTTTTAAGAACACAACAATCAAATGTCAATATGAAATGTTAAAGTTTGAAGAAATGTAAAAAGAATTGACCTACGATATTCAAAATATTTTGTAAATAGGTTACGTAATATATGAGTATTGAGTATACTTCTATACAATTCTCAAATCATTTACCCAAAATTGAAGGTAGTATTAAATACTTTTAAAAAAGAAATTACAATTAGGATAAATTTCAAAACGGTTATATATAAGCTTTATATTTATTCATAAAATCAACCTATTCGTTCCAAAATTTTATTACGCATGTAGACTACCTATAAAAACACTCAAAACAGTTTTCAAGTCCCTAAGTTCAAAATTACAATAGTTATCATTAAAATCTAAAATAAATTTTCTCAAAATTATGATTTCAATGAATTTGATGTTTTTCCGTTCTTATTTTTTTGTTGTTTTTCTTCTTTCAAGAAAACTTTTTTGACAAATTCGAAATATGAGCTAAGTAAAGTACCAAGTAAATGCAATCTTCAACCGAAAGAATACCCTACTTGTGGTAATCGAACCATTATTTTTACCCGAAAAAATGTCTTCAAAATATAATAAGTACTGATTTTTAGTCATCAATTTGTGAACATAAAATCCTATATTTTTTTTAAAAATTTTTATAATTTTCCGACCTACATGTAAGGTCGTGATCACGATTAAAGAAAACGCAGCACAACAAATTGTGTACATGCGTAAAGTCTGAAAAAAGAAATAATATTATGCCATACCTATAATAAGTAAAATTAATAAAATGAATAATGTAATGTGAAATTTCAAATTTTATCCAAAATTTAAATAAATATTAGAAATTTATAAACCATTTTCTGATAAGTATATGAACGATGAGCTTAATTTGCAATTTTTCAGTTGAAACTGACAAATTCAATAATTTAAATCATACATATTATGATACCTCTATCTAACTTAATATTTTGTATAATATTGTAATAATAATATTATCATGACATAAATTAACAATTATTTTGTCTGCAGTAATAAATTAATTAAGACCAAATGACATAATGATCGACCAGACCTGTTTTATTGGTAGGTAAATAATATCCTGTAAATGAGGAGATAAGGAGATAATGTTCATATTGACATATTGTGTATTATGGTAATTATTTACTTACAGAATCTTATTATTGACTAATAATATTACAATATTTCAGAATACAATACTGTAGAACAGCGTTTCTCAATTAAGGGGTCGCAAACACCTCGGGATCGTGTAGATCAAAAATAATAAAACACTGATTTACAAAATATACCTTTTTATTTAAAATTTTTTATTAAACAAAAAAAAATACTTAAAGTAATAATAATAAAATTAGCCAGATAAAGGATATACTTACATGAAAAATGAATAAATATTATAAAATAAATAGTTAATGTGATCGTTGAATTTGATTTATATTTAAAAGTTGCTCATCAATAAAACGAGCACTCCACTGCTAATGAAAATTTCCAACGACCGAGACATTTCAAACTTGACATGTTTAAATTACTAGACATAGTATTTATAAATTGATATTTAAAATGTATATTTCGTTTGGTTAATGATAGAATATTTTAATTGTTCATATTTTTACTTAATATCGATGAAGGGAGGGGGGGGGGGTCACGAAGTGATTGACCATATTTTATACCTATATGGGGATCACGACACTAAAAAGGTTGAGAAACGATGCTGTGAGACCATATTTTGTCTCATCTTGTTTTGAATTATGTGCTATTTTTAGTATTTTAATTTAAAAATCAAAAGTTCTAAAAAATAAAAAAGCAAAAGTCTACTTGTTATAAACATTAAAATTATTTAGTATAATATATATTATTTTTGAAATTAAAAAAATAAAAAAAATATAAAATTAACATTTCAAATATTCCCGAAGCTTTATAATATCGTAAACATTATTAAAAATTTCACACAGTATACGCCCATTATAACGGAAAGGAATTTATTAACATTCCATTTATATATAAGAAAACGCAGTTTGCGTCGACGAAATGTATTATATTTAGGTCAGATGATAAAAGGTTAAATATATTGTTAAAGATAATAATAATATTTATTATTCAATAATATAGGTTTGTAATAATATAAGTTTTTTTTATAATATTATTACTTGCGGTTTGCAGACAATTTGAAGTTGATATTACTATATACTGAGATATCAGTCAGATCATTAAACCAAGTAATATTAGCAGTATTCATTTTTTAAATCAAGAAAAATAATAACACTATTACACATTTACATTGTAAATACATAATATCTATATGAATATTATAATATACAGTAATATATAGTGATCTGAATTTCATATGCAATTATATACATTTATATTGTTATTTCCATTATTTTTGTGTCATAATATTTAATATTTTGATCACTAACTAATAGTTATGTACTTATTATATGTCATTAGTAAATTATATTATTAATTATAGATAAAAAAAATATTGATACTTATTTAAAATCTATCTTGTATAATAAGCAGTGTTAGGAACAGATAACAAAAAAATCATCTGGATAAAGATAAAGATAACAACACTAAAGATAAACTAAGATAAACAAATCAAATTTATCTACCAAAAAGATAAAAATATTTTATCCAGATAAATTATAGATAATTATAGAAATTAAAATTAAAATAACTAATGTAAAAAAAATAGTGGTTCATTATAATTATTAAGATTTGAATGCAATGATATTGCATTAGAAAATACGATTCTGAGCGTATCTAAATATATTGCAATATATTATACTAATAATCCATTTCAAAATTTACCACGAATATAAATTACATATGTAAATATGCAAAATAAATTTCAAATCCCTACGATCAATATTTAAGGAGTTATCATTCTTTTTCAAGGAAAAACTTATGGGAAATTCAAAAATTGAGCTAAATAAAGTACCAACTAGATTAAAGTCTTTATAGAAAGGGTACGCTATTTGTGGTAATTGGACCATTATTTCTACCTGAAAAAAGTGTTTCATACACCAGAAAAAAAAAATAATAAAAAGCCTATAAAAATTGCCGATTTTCCGCTTTTCCAGCAAAAACTTTTGGGAAATTCGAAAAATTAGTTAAATAAAGTACCAAGAAGACACGATTTGCTACCAAAAACATACCGCACTGTAGTAAAAGGTCCATTATTTCTACCCAAAAAAATGTTTTCATACATCAGAAAAAAAAAAATAAAAGGCCTATAAAAAAAATTTGCCTGTTACGATTTTCAAAATATTTTGAAAATCCCATCTATCTATGGCAAAGGTACTGCTCTGCATCCTTTCTACACTAGCGCTCCATAGTGGTCGCATCCCAGAAGTAGTAGCCAAATATTAACGTTACGTGGGCTATCTGTCTATTCTATAATCAATGCTATAACTAACAGAGTATTATTATAGGAATAATTTAAGTATAACTTTTTTACGTCATTTACATAATGTATAAACAAAAATACATTATGTTTACTCAATAAATATTTGAAATAACAGATTTTCAAATAAAAAACAGAAAAGATTTTTTTTTATATTTAGGTCGATTTTTTAAAAAGAAAATAATTGTAAAAATAAATAATGTATTATACCATTATAAAATTAATTAATTGTAAAGAAAGGAAATTAATTTTATATCATATTTGATTTACTAGATATTCACAGTGTAATTATACTTGTGGTTCCTTTAACAACACATACCTATATTATATTTTGTAGTGTGTTCAAACGTGAAACTAGTAAACTACCTGGTCATGATATACACAATTCATAATATTTAACCTCATGTGACAACAACAATGATATGTGAGTAAAAATGTGTATGTAGGGTGTTCGGTATTTCGTGTTACAAAAACTTGTTATTTGAAATAACATTGAAAACGTAATATGCAAAATGCAAAATGAATATATAATATAAAACATTTTTGTTTTGAACATTATTATTCTTATTACCCTGTATATAAAATGTATAGAATATTATTATGGTGTCATGATTGTAATAATATATTTGTGTCTGTTATAGTGACCGCGCCACAGGCATAAAATCAGTGAACCTGGTAAATGTGGACAATGTGGTAATATTTACCACATTGTCATTACCAGACAATCTGGTAATATTTACAAACATCAAAATTTAATTAAATCTTCATTTCTTCTTTCAAAACATAAAGTCCTTTGTTGAATTATTAAAGTTAATGTGTGAATCATAATAATACGAATTATAATTATCTTTAATAAACTTTACAAAAGTTACTAAATTCTAGTATATTTTATCATATTTTAAAATGTTTTAAATATAATATAATATCTAACTCAATATGAACTTACAATTTTTAAGTGAAAAATACTTAATTTTAATTATAATATTTTGCAAACAAATAACGTTTGGTAAATTAATATATTTGAAAGTAATACAACACTTTTGTTGAGTTGAAAACTACAGGAAGGTAGCAATAGATAGAGAGAGATGGAAGAAAATGTGTGTTGCAGCAATGGGCCGTAACAATATTTAAAGCTGAAAAAAAAATGATATGAGTATTTAATTTAAATTGTCGCATTTCTGATCTGGTTGGACATATGGGGTCTTGGAGTTTTATGAATCCATGACTTATATATTTATTTTAAAACATTTTATTTTGTATAACTTTATTACAGTATATTTAATGTCATATTGAGTATATACACCATGAGCAGTTTACTTTCACCCATTCAGATCGTGAATAAAATATCTGCCCCAACACCAATGATTGGCTGTAGAACAAATATGAAAGGTGAAACAATGATTGATGGCTCTTTCTTAAATTATTTTCTAAGGTATCATCTTGGGATGAAATGTACATACAATTATATTAAATAAATTTTCATTATTTCCATAAAAGAAATATATTATTATGATTAATGTAGATCTACAATATAAAAGCATAGTACCTAAGGTGGTGAACCCGGGAGTCTATAAAACATTTATATTTATGGCGTTTATGAAGCTAATCGTCCGTACAGTTGCCTAACATATATTATAAATTAGTAGTTTGGTATAACTTAACATTTACTTGGCGATATAATAGACACCGTGCTTGTGTACCAATAATCAGTGCGCAAAAACAATGACGCGGTTACTACAGAGCATATATATACTTTGATAAAGTGGTGCTTGAATTTTGAGAGAATATCGGTATTAAGGATTACATGAAATAATCTTTTGTTGGTGAGGTTAAAATATATAATTTATTATATATATTATAAATTATTTTTGGCTTTTAATTTTAATTTTAATAATGAGACCAATTAAATGTGAAAACATAATATTATATACAATATTTAAATAACTAAAGCTACTATAATATTCATGTAATCAAATAAATAAAACACGTTACATTTATTTTTTGTATTTTATAGTTTTAGATAATAAAAATGTACAATGATCTCTAGTTAATGTTTCTTAGATAGCAGACCTTCACCTACATCTGTATTATATAACTACAGCTTTTTAGATTACATTTAAATTCGCCAGTGGCGATCAAATGATTTTGTCATGAGACGGGGGGGTGTGGATAATCCTGATTTATCAACATAAATTTTGACAATTATAAATATCAGTTATAATCATAATATATTAATAACATTATAATAAAATTATTAAATCTATTTTAGATTCTGAGGGAAGCAAGGAATGTATTGTTTTTACAATGTTGTTTTTTTTTTATGTATACAAATATTTTTTCGGGTAGAAATAATGGTCCGATTACCAAAAATAGGGTATGCTTACTGTAGAAAATCATATCATCTTGGTACTTTATAAAGCTTATTTTTCGAATTTCTCAAAAGTTTTCCTTTAGGAAAAGAAAAACTACCAAAAAATGGCAAAATTACGATTTCCGTAATTTTTTATTTCGTGATAACTAATTAAGTTTTGATCGTAAGGACTTGAAATTTTTTTGAGTACTAACATTGGTAATATACAAGTGTGGTAAAATTTTGGAACAGATTAATTGATTATTGTGCCTAATATAGATCTATGAACTTCTTTACAAAAAAATTAATATTACCTACAGTTTTGGGTTTATCAGTTTGAAAAGTTTATAGAAGCCTAATAATATACTACTTAATCTTTATGTTCATGAAGTTAGACCACCGACATAGGCCTATCAATTTCAAACTTTTACAAACATTTTGCGAATGATTTGCTAGAATTTGCGAGTTCATAATTATAATTTGCTAGTCAATATTTCCTCCCCTATTGAGTGGTGGACCAACTTCATGTAGCCCATCCAACTTAAGCTAGAAAGTCGAAAGACGTATCAAAATATTCGTCTTAATTTGCTAGAATTTGTGAGACTATTTTCGAAATTTGCTAGTAACTTATAACCTCGAAATAAGCTTTCAAATTACTATTTTGCAATATAATTGTTATTAAAAAATATTTATACTAACTATGAAAATAATTATTTGATACTTATAGAACGTGTTTTTTCTCTTATATTAAAAAATATAAATTATATATTTATATGTACTTTATAAATAAAACAATGTTTTTTTTCGTTAATATATTATATTGTTTATACGTTTATAATTATTTAGATTTTATATTATATAATATATAGTGTATACCAAAATGGCAATTTCAGTAAAATAGCTTAACGAATCACGACATCGTAAAATATTGGCATCGAAAGCCACCGAAGCACTCTCGATGGTTGAATTTAAAACAATACTTACTTTTAAAATATGATAATACAATTTTTAAAAAAGTGGGATGATCGAAATTAGATGTTCCTTCTTCGTCCTTTCGGTCTCCGGAGAAATTAGTGGCTCATTATAATTAAGATCTGAATACAATAATATTGCATTCAAAAATACGATTCTGAGCGAAACTCAATCAGTTTCAATATATTCTACAGATAATCTGTTTCAAAATTTTACCAAGTATGTAGATGACCGATCAGAGTTCTTAAATAAATATTTAAGTTCCTACTTTCAAAGTAGTATTAGTTATCATGAAATATCTAAAACCAATTTTGTCAAAATCAATTTCCGTGAATTTCACCGTTTTTTCGTCATTTTTTGGTAATTTTATCTCTCCCAAATGGACACTTTTAACAAAAAATGAGCGTCTTAAAGTACCAAGTATATTATGCAATTTTTTCCGAAAAGTTACCCTATTTGTGGTAATCGGACTAATATTTCTAATAAATATAGGAAATATATATTATAATATGTTTAAATAAGGAATTTAATATTATATAAACAATATAACGTAAAATTAATTTTTCTAAGCATTATACATTTATATATAATAATGAATAATTTAATTGTTTGCGTAAAAATAACTTCTCACAACAAAACAACAATGACTTATCAAAGTATCTAGTTGCAAGAGAATACCCGTACTAAAAAGAGCCACGTGCCATGCCGAGCATGTCGGGCTAAACCCATAGATAAACCTCATAGTTGTTTATCGAACCTACCAATATAGCAAAAGCAGGAAATTCGTCTTTTCGGTCCTCGGAGAAGTTAATGGTTTATTATGAATAAGGTTTGAACGAAATATTCAAAATATCAAAATACCAAGTAAATGCAATTTTCTACCGATAGGCATACTCTACTTGTGATAATCGGTCCATTATTTCTACCGGAATTAATGTTTTCTGGTATAAAAAAAATCATTATAAAACCAAAACATCCACACTTCAGAATCTAATATACTATAATAACTCGGTTTACAAACTATTGGCATTGATTAATTATACAATTATACAATTATAATTAATCAATGCTATTAGTTATTAATACAATTTTCTACCAATGAACAATATAATATGAAGATCGTTGACTAATAAAATTGTAGAATTGAATTTTTTTTTTCAATTTAGAATCAATCTTTATAGGTACATAAGTAAAAAACTATTATGATGTTAATATATTTAAGTTATCGATTACAATAATTAATATTTCGATATTACTTTAAATCTTTAAATATTTTAAATTAATTTTCATGATTTAAATTGACATTTAAAATAAGTTTGGAAATCGATTTCAAGCCCTGCTTATTATATTCATTTAACAACATCATACAAATTGTATCAATTATAATATATTATGTAATTAAATTATTATGTATTTATTATTATTTGTATTAAATTAATTATTTATATCAACTTACCTTTTTAGGTTCAATTGCAGTTGAGTGATACAAAAATAAATGCAAAAACAATTTGTGAATAAATAACCGAAAATGTTTAAAAGAATTGAAAATTAATTAATATATAATGCTTTCTGTAGACAGCTAAATGCAAATAGAAAAAATCATCAAGAACATAATAATATATAAAATAAATCTTAGAATAAAAATGGAAAAAATCATCGACCTATCGCTTTAATTTACATGTACATACATGGGTATCGCGTTTATAATATTAGTTACAATACGACGGACTTTTGAACAAATTTTACAGACTCGACTCACTTAAATAAGTGTTATAGTCTCCGTGAGATTTCTGATGCAACAGTCCTAAGTAGGTCATTGTGTTATGGTAGTCCTAAAAGGACTATTTTAAGGATGAGTTCGGTATATTAGGCCCGCGAAATCTGTGTTCTGTGCGCCGGCCTGACCGCTAACTTTAGCCAAGTCCGTTGGTGCTTTATAATTTGTATCTTAACTATTATTTAATCGAGGTCAATAAAAAAAGCAAACTTAATACTAAAAAGGCGTGTTTTTAATTAGACAAGAATTACCTGCAACATCTCCTAACTTACACACTGTTTCAAAGTAGTATTTCTTATTTATATGTGATCAAAATTAATATAATATTACATATTTTGTTCACAAACTTAAAAAAAAAATGTTATTTTAATATTATTATTCTGTTATGTCGGCGCATTAAATAGGCAATTTAGGTACATGACTTAAATTTTTACACCACACTAGTATAATAATAATTTTAATGTTAATAACAATCAGGTGCTGTAGTTACGTAATAAATAATATATAGTATAATATATATAGCTAAATATGCATAGATTATTGACAAAAATAGTTTTTAAATTGAATGCAATTTAATTATTTAGTAAAATTTAGTTTAGTTTTAAGATAAATATTTATGTTGAAATCGATCGTCCTTTATGTACCATTCTCCTAATAGCAATATGTAATTTCTAAAAATTATAAGTAATAATTTTTATATAGTAAATAATTACATATAAAATATGTACTATACGAACTTAAATTCAGATTCAATTTATAATATATAAATGTATACAAAATTACAAAATACAATTTTGACATCTATTTGAATAAGGATATTATGAAATTATTTTTTTATCTAAAAATGCTTTTAATGAAAAATTGACAATGTAAAAACAAAATATTTCAAAGTCATATAAATCCTAACCCTAATTATATTAGTTTATAGTAAAATGAATTAATTTTATCTGAATATTATAAATATAAATGATGTTTTGTTTTATTAATCCCGTCTATGAAACACTTTAGCTAAAAATCGAATATATGTGATATATGTGATTTATTTTAAATTTAACGTTTTCTAATAAATAGTTAATACGCCAATATGTTTGCTTGCGTATCAACAATAAAAATTCTATGCAAATGTCAACGTGTCAGTGGTAAAACTCACTGACTACCTTGCCACAATATGTCTAAATATAATACGAATACGCGATGAGTTAGTTGTCGTTTATATTTTCGCATCTATATTATTATAACACTCGGTTTGATAATATATAAAGTTATAGTGAACCTTTGGCTATATATTTATAATATATACGCTCCGACCGGCCAACTGTAAAGCGAAACTTTTGTCGTTCCTAATTATCTCGTCGTCAAGGCTAAGCTACTTTTATTTTGGAAGCATTTTCGGAACGATAATGGAGTCAAACGCGGTTTACGGGTTATAAGTGTTAAAGTTTATTTTTCCAGACCAAAACACTTTCACATTCACGGAAGTATAGTTGATTTTATTAACAAATATAACAATACATAATACATAATTGACATACCTGTATAGGTATAATTTAGTAAACCACGTATATCAAACCTGCTACTTGCTGGTTTATAATTTGGAGGATAGAAATATACCAAAATAAATTATGTATAATAAAAAAAATATTACCACTTACGTCGTTATCTAGATAAAATTGATTTAAAATTTGTTAACAATATTATTATTATATATATATATATATATATATGAGAAAAACATTTTTTTATCTGGATAAAAAATGAAATATATTTCAGTCACAATCATATTAATTATTATTTTGAAGCCCGAATTACCAGAAATAAAATATATGTTATTATATTATTGTATTGTAACAAGTCTATACTTTATCTTGGATATGTTTCTAGATTACATATATATCTAAAATATGTTTACTAGAAATAATATAGAAATGTTAGGTAAATTTACTATTGAATGTTATGCAACATTGATTTTCAATCAATAATATACGAATGACAACTGTAACAATATGAGATATTATCAGTAGCACGCGCACAGAAAATTCTTGAGAGCACATGCAGTTGACTAAAATTATACCCACTCATGTTCCAACTTATATAGGTCAGAAAAAGACGTAGCACATTTTTCGACAGTTGTTTTAATACATATTTTAAATTCTGAGCGAAGCGATGAATATAATGGTTTTTTTTATGTCTGAACATATTTTTTGGGTTGGAAATAATGGTCCGATTATCATAAGTAGGGTATGCTTTCGATTGCAAATTTCATTTACTTGGTCTTTAAGTAAATTAAGCTTATTATTATTTCTCAAAAGTTTTTCCTTGGAAAAAGAAAAATTACTAAAAAATGATGGAAAATCGGCAAAGTTACGATTTCTATTATTTTGATTTTAAAATAATTTTTTAATTGAATATAGAGCATTGAAATTTTTCCGTACATATTAATATTACCTGCAATTTTGAGTTTAACAGTTTTAAAATTATATTGAAGTATAATTATATACTAATTAATCTATTTAAAAAATATTTGAAAATCATCACAATTTTAATTTATAAGCTTATAAAGTAATTAACTTAAGTAATTTACTTTAATAAGTAATATTAAGTAAAATTTATTGAATTTAATATTACGATATTTTTTGTGTTTTTAAAATTCTGAAGACACTTTTTTGGGTAGAAATAATGGTCAAATTAGCACAAGTTGAGTATACTTTCGGTCGAAAATCGCATATACTTGATACTTTATTTAGCTTATTTTCCAAATTTCTTAAAAGTTTTTCCTTAGGATCAGAAAAATTACCAAATAATGATAATTGGCAAAATTCACGGATATCGTAATTTTGACTGAATTAATTTTAGATTTTTTATGATAACTAATGCAATTTTGAACATAGAACCTTATAAATTATTTGAGCATTCTTATTAGTAGTTAACAGTTAACAGTTTACAGGGGGTAAAATTTAGGATTGATTTTTTGACTAAATAAATAGCTTTGAAATTTATTCAAAAATATTTAATATTACCTGCAATTTTGGGTAACTGTATTTAAAACTAATAGTTACTTAATCTGTTATTTAGAATAGGTTTAAATTAAAGCTTTGTACAATAACAATTTTAATAATTTATTATAATTTTTAATTTACAAAGTTCGTAGTTCACAGGCGAATTCACACCCACCTCCTCAGAGCAGACATGCAGCTGCAGTACTTGGTAACTTGGGCGCCACTGTATATTATATTGTATACTATATTATCATTTACTATAAAAATCAAAAATACATCAATGTTTAAAAAATTGATTGAAAAATTAAAATCTACCTACCATTGTTAAATATTTTCAATAAACACAATACAATGATTTGAAAACGTTTAACAAATACTGATTTTGCAAAACTGTTTTTTTTATATATAATATATGGCACCAATGGTGTTCACTGTATATTTCATAATTCGCATATTTAATTATTATTAAAAAATACTTTTTTTGTTATTAAGAGTTAAGAATTTCTAACAATTGAAAAATATTATAATAATATACAATAAAGATAACTTTATACAAAATTTAAAGTGTATTTATAATAAAATGCTCGGAATATTAATACCTACCCTCTTATTGTTATTTTTACACGGATAATACGCAAAAAATACTTTATATGATCCGTGACCGACTTAAAAGTATTACGTATATATAATATACATCCATTTCGTTACTACTTACGAATTTAATATGAGATTTTTAAAAATATATTATGATACATATTAATTTACGTATTCTCAGAGTAAATAACCCATATAATTATTTAATTAATATTGTTATAATTATAACAAAACGTTTTGAATATATACATCTGCGACTATCATCATTTTATTTAATTATTTAATAAAAAACAATTCATTTTTATTCAATTTAACACTAAAATATTAGAATAAAAAATTGGGAAGGTCGATTCCGGATGTTCCTCCTATATCCCTTTGATTCTCGAAGTAATTAATGGTTTATTATAATTTATAATTAAGATTTGAATGCAATGCCATTGAATTCAAAAATATGATCTGAGCGAAACTCAGTCAGACATATTAAAGTATATAGTGATACGTGATATTATACTGATAATCCGTTCCAAAATGGTACAACTTATATAGCCTATGAGAATACTTTAAAAAATGTACAAATCCTTATATTTAAAACTATATTAGTTATCTTAAAATATTTAATATCAAATTCACGGTAACCAAAATGTTGCCGCTTCCCGTCATTTTTTGGTAGTTTATTTTTCTCAAGGAAAAATTTTTGAGAAATTCGAAAATTGAACAAAATAAAGTACCGAGTAGATGCAAATTTCAATCGAAAGCATTGCCTTCTTATAGTATCGGACCATTATTTCCACAAGAAAAAGTGTTTTCAGACATCAACAAATAAACAAATAAAACAAATCTTTATAAAACCAATATATTCCTTACTTTGTTTAGAATATTAAATAATTATTATCTCATATTACATTACAAATAATATTTATTATTATAATTTTGATTTAAAATGATTCCGTCAATTTTTAATTTGCCCAAGCGTAAAACATTTTAAATTATATTATAATAGGTATTTAAATATGTAATTCGGTCATTCATTAATCGTTTAATAAATGTTCATATTTGAATTTGATTTATTGTTTACTACTGTATATACTTGATCAAAACGTTTTTTTTTTCCTAAGAAAGTAATACTATCTGACAAGTATGCCCTATACTTATTGACGTGAGTATTTACAGTTATGTTACAGAAAATGATTCATAACCATGAAATAACACATCAATACGGAAATGTCACAAAAAAAATAATTTAAGTGTATTTATATTATACCGTTATTACTCAATATAATATTGCAAATGCCATAAGCATACAACAGTCAAACTAGGCATTTCATCAACTGTCTAGTTTATAAGTTAAATATTTCATTTCTTTATTACTTAAATAATGTAGGCATAAAATTATTAAATCATTACAAATTGTTTATTGATTTAAGAAAAACGATTAATACTTCTTTAACCATTTGTTAATAGATATATTCTATAATTTATAATCGTTACTTACTGCTAGTTGCTTTTAAATAAATTGTTTTACTATTTGTATAGGAAACACTTGCATGCATACTTAGTCTCATTCATTATTTGTTATTCAAGTCTGTTGTTCTTATTAATATTCGTTGTCATAATCCATATAGTTACGAAACTAAATTTTTGATTTAATACAAATAATTACAATATGAAATTCTAGGATTTTCTGGAAACGTAGATTTTTAACTTAATTCTCTTCATGTCATTTTCTTTGAGAAAATCTCTAACTATTAATCATCAACGTTATATTATGGTAGCATAAATTATTATAAAGTATTAAATTATGTTACGATTTATAGTGATTGAATTTACATTTACTGTCTTAAGTTGAACAATACTATCTAATCATTGTGATTAACATATCAGTATGTCCTTTGGAAATTTCATTACACAACGTTTGTCGTTGACAACTAAAAATACAATATGGTACCAAATTTGTTTAGTACAGCCATGTGCCTATAAATACCGAGATAAATTTTGTTGATTTTATCAAAATTATATTTACATTATAATTAATTATTATGGTAGACTCTAACTGATGGTTGAAATATAATTTGCTTAAATAAAATATCATAATAGTGTACTCGTTTACATTAATTAGTTCTAGGATGGAGTATTGATTTGGAAAATCAGCTAAAAATATTATGTCTTCATTATATATATTGTATTATATATTATATCAACAATTATCCAAATTAAATATTTCATTAAATCCGCTGGTTTATAGCTTTACTAAGTCATAAACGAACAACAATAATGATAGAAATCATAATAATACTCTATTATTATAATTTATTGTATATTTGATATATTTTATCATGTGTACACTGTAATATTACAATATTATTTCTGTGCGATTAAAATTTATTTGGGAAACTCTTTCATTCAAATGCATTATATCATTCATTAATATATAATAAATGTCTTTTTACATACTTTAAATTTTTAAAAAAATAAGACCTATTAAAACAAAATAAAAATACAACGTTAGATTAAATGCGTAACAATATCATTTTAATTAAATTACCATCATCCTATTTTTTTGATATAAGTAGATACTTATTTTAATAATAATAAAATATTTACTTCAACAGTGTTGAAATTATTTATTTAACTTATTGTGCATTAGATCTTTATAAACTTATAAAAATGATCTTTTGGCAAACATTATATAAATAACTTCATGACATAGACAAATGTGTATTTACTATTACTAGAAAGATAAAAATCAAAAAGAAAGACAATAATCAAAAGATTTAGTGAAATAGTGTTACACCTAGAGATATATCAAAATTAATAACTTTTGAAATTGCGTAGAGTATTTATTTATTAAATTAAAACAGCAATTTATATTGTTCAAAGAATAAAAGTATTACATAAAAATCAATAATGATATTATACAATTTACAATGGGGTTCTTAAAATAATAATTAAATATGTGTTTATAATTTTTGATTCCAAGTCCTAAACCATAAGTATACAAGCTTAATTAAATATTAATTCCATTAAATTAATAATACATAACAAATTACAAGTTTATAATTTCATAAAAAAAAATAATGTTATTTTTTCTTTTCCACGTTACCGACGAAGAGGTTAGGTATTTAAATTCAATTTCTAAAAAAACATTATCCATTATAATTTAAAATATATTAATGTTGTATAATTGTATTATTATTTAGCATTTACTTAGGGCGATTATGTATTTAGAAATCAACTCCTCTAAATAAAAGGGCAGTAACTCAAATTTTATAATTTTTCAGTGGATCAGTCAAGCTTAAATTCTTATCATATTGTTCCTTTTTTGTGAATGATTAAATTTTTACCTTGATTGTTTGATTGAATATAATATTATCACCATGATTCTTTTTTATTTAACTTTCAAAATAATTTTAATTAATAATAATAAATGAATAAGAATAAACTCTAGTTACTCTTTTTTTTAATAAAATAAAATAATATTTTAAGAAGAAGTAACTCGAGTAAAAATATGTTAAAATTTTTAAAATTTTTGATAAATAATAATAATAATAAAAAAGAAACAAAGTGGGAAGGCCGATTGTAGACATTGTCCAAATTAGTGGTTTATTATAATTATTAAGATTTGAATGTAATGATATTGCATTAGAAAATAAGATTCTGAGCGAATCTTAATATATTGCAATATATTATACTGATAATGCATTCTAAAATTTACCACGAATGTAAATTACAAATGTAAATATGTAAAATAAATTTCAAATCCCTACGAATAATTAGTAATGAGCAAAATTGTCTTGGTCTTGTTGCAAAAAACAAATTTTCCCAGAAAAACATATTTAGTGTAGGTTAAAAGAAATAATTGTTATAATTTAATACAAATGTAATATTACATATTTTGACGCACGCCTTGACGTTTGAGGAAACAATGAATTATAGAATTATAGAAACTAAATAAGAAATAATTAGATATAGTATTCACTATAAAGTAGTTTTGTAACAAAAAGCACTATAATTATAGAAAAGTAATAGAATTATTTTAAGCTGCCAAATATGACACAAATGTTGATGCGTGAGCATAAAAACATATTATAATAATAACATCAGTCACCGATACGGGCGATACAGTATATTTATAAACCATAATATTTATTTAGGGCTGTAAATAAATCTCCATTGGATATTATACTATTGATTATATATACCATTGATTAATTATACATAATTGAATATAATGTATAATTAATCAATGTATATACTATACTATTTAGTATATATAATCGATGATAATACTAACAACAGAATTTAATTATAGTTGGTACTTGGAGTATTATTATATTGTACGTATTTATTTCGTGTCTCTTTGTGTGCTATTCGTATAATACCGTTACATAACACGTTGGGTGCGTTCGTTTTGGATGCTTTGGGCGCTTTAAGCGTTTAATAGCGCTTAAATGCCGTTCGTTTTGGCGCATCAAAATGCTCATACAACAACCGTGACGTCGTTATCAATAGCTGTTACGTTATTAATTGGCGCTCACAAACGCTTTTTCTATTGAGGTAAGGCAGTGTGAGCGTTGTGATAACTGAAAAGTGATAACTCCGTAAAAAATTTAAAATTTTTTTTTTTTTTTTTTCCGTTTAAAATTTATGTTCGTTACATTAAATTGTTTATTCGTTGATTATAACTGTAATTAATATTACCTATAGGCTTGCCAGGACATTTTTCGCAGTTAGTGTACCTTTTGTTTTACTCACCACACATTTGAGTATGCCTGAGAAAAACCTTAGCATAGGCGGAACTGAGACAAATTTTCTGGGAGACTACAGGCTCAATACTTAAATGTTAAATCTAACAAAAATTACATGCATATATATATATATCTTATATACATAATATATTAATACTTTGTTGTTAATACTAATTAATTCAAAAAATTCAACTATTCCTGTCATATTATATATTACTTATGTTAATATTTTAATATAATAATCTTATATTATAATTCCATCAAGAGCATAATTATTGAACATTACCTTATATTGATGAAATAAAAATTATATTTGCTGTAAAGTGTATTGTATATATTTTATATATATTTCTTATTATAAGTTTTTACTTTTGTGTTATCTTCTGTACAAAATACTGGGGGGCTAAGTCCTCTAAGCCATCTATGAATCCTAAAAGGCTTGGATGACTGAAACCTCCCAAATATCTTGTTAGTCTCCCCTAAAAATAATTTATGCACTACATAAATAAAAACGCTGGAACAAAGCATCCTTATATTGATATTAAAAACGTCAGAAAAAAATTTCTCTGATCTGGCAGATAGTGCCTGGGCACTATAGGCACTACCCATAGGCATGCCTATATTACCTGTATGGCTGTATTTTGTAATAAAATATAAATTTATAATAATAATGTTTATTACTATACATTTATACCAATTACCTGTTTTTGACTATGCATTATTATTTATTTCTATTGTTTATTATATAGTTATTTAATTAAAAATTATTAAAAAAGTTAATGCAAAATAGTGCAAACAGTCAGACAAATTGAAAATTCTGTTTTCTGATAACCTTATCAATCAAACGTACAGTAAGCTGTATGTTGGTGTTGGCATAAAAGCGTGAGCGTTAATTACAAAACGAACGTGAAATATGTTCATTGTGAGCATGAGCACCGTAAGCGTTTGAGAGTCCAAGACGAACGCACCCATTGTATATTTTGTATACTGAATACGCATGTCGATTGCCATATTTCTGCCGGTAACGTTTAAACAATTATTATATTTATTAAAATGAGTGTAAACGATAACACAAATAAGAAACACATAAATATATTATACTAGTATATTTTAGAGATAATAAACAATTAACAAATTCTACAAACTTCTAGTGGTAAGGATAGAGATATATATATATTTTTCAATTTTAAATAATGTAAAAGTCTTGACCAAGACTTGAAGTGCAAGACCAAGAGGCAGTCTTGGTCTTGGTCTTGGTGTGCTCATCACTACGAACAATATTCAAGGTGTTATCATTTTATGATAAAAATTGTCAGTCACGATTTTTAAAATGTTTTGTAGAAAGATTAAATAGTATAAAATAGGCTTCTATAAAAAATTCATATCGTTAAATCAAAAATTGCAGGTAATATTAAATATTTTTGAAAAAAATTCAAAGCTCTATATTTAGCCAAAAAACAAACCAATCCTTTTCGAAATTTTACTAAACGTAAATATTACCTATATTAATACTCAAAACAATTTTCAAGTTCTATTTTTTAAAAATAGAAGTAACTAGAGATACGTCTTTTTTCAGTGGGAAATATATAATTACTTATGTGAAATTATGGTGAGTTATTAAAATTTGATTTCTACTCTGTCTGAAAAAAGTAAAGTTAGTAGTTATACTGCCATTTTCGTAGGAGATAAATAATAATTACCATTATCATAATTCAATAAAAATTGAAAAATGCGAGTTATTGCTCTTTTCTTTGGATTTATTTTAATAAATAATATTCAAAATCTAAATATCATGTACACTTTAATAATTATAAGATGTTGTTTAAAATTCAAAGTATATATTTACAGAATCCAACTTCGATGCTTTGTATATTTATCATAAATTATGTTTATTCATATAATACTTATTCGGCAATAATAAACAAAGCAGACCTTTAAGCGGTGGTCCAGTAAATATATGTTTAACATGATTGTAACAGCTCGGTGATGAAATGCGTTATTATGTAAATTATTATTCGAGACTAGGCTATTTTATACATTTATAGTTCAAACATTTAATAATACTCATTTACACGTGTATTGGTTTTCCTAAATATAAGGTAAAAACAATAATATTGTTAATTTAAAACTGTTTATATGCTCCTAAATAATCAATAAACAAAATTTTAATGTGTTTGCCTTTATAAATAAAATATTTGAAATATTTAAACGAGTTATTTTTTATAATAAAATAATAATATTACGCAGATTAATTAATACTATAAATTAGTATTTATATCTAATTGAAATACCGTTTTTATTCAATCTCAGTAACTTAAATTAGTTTAAAAAGATTATATATACATCATATTTCTCTTAATGAAATAACAAACCGAGATGAAATTGATTTTAATTAAATTGTTTAAATTTATTTTTAAAAATGTCTCTTATTTTGTTAAATATGATATTTAATACATATTATTAAGCCATTACAATTTAGACAAAATAATTATAAATCATTTCAGTCATTTTTAAAAATTGATTTGTTATTTTCTGGTTTTATGAAATGTCTTTAATGTGCATTATTTGTTGTAAAACCATATTCCTATTAAAAATATGTAGTAAATATATTAGGAAAATTATGTACATATATAGTTCAAAATCATTTAAAATTTTATTAAAAAGAATGAAAATAGCTTTAAAAATAAAAATAAATGTAAATCTAAAATAAATATCAAGTTTTATTTTTACTAGAATTTAAGTATTGGACAATGTCAAATTAAGTTTCAAATTATATGTTACAAATAATAATATGAATAAATAAAAGTTATATTCAGATTGAAATTATCTTTGCAATAAAATAAAATAATATGTAATTTATTTTAACTTTGATTTATGAAAAGAGAAGTTCTTCACCAGTTTATTGAGGAACTTCATACTATATTCATAGGATATTAAATTTTAAAATTGTTTATTTGTTTTCCAAAATAAATTATATAATACTAGAACTTTATAGTTATAACAAAACAATCATTGTACGTAACCCACTTCTGTGATTATATTTTTACTGAGAACCATAAATAAATATACAGAATGTCCCAGATCTATTTAATAATCGGTATAGTCTATTTTATAATCAATGATAGTATTATATTTAATGGAGAGATGTATTAACAGCCTTAAATACATAATTATTATGGTTTATAAATATACTGTATCATCAGTATCGGTGACTGATGTTATTATTATATTATGTTTTTGTGTTCACAAATCAACATTTATGTCATATTCGGCAGCTTAAAATAATTCTATTACGTTTCTATTGTTACAGTTTGTTACAAAACTACTTTATAGTGAATATTATATCTAATTATTTCTTATCTAGTTTTTAATAATTCAATAATTCATTATTTCCTCGAACATTACGGCATACGTCAAAATATGTATCATTTGTATTAAATTATAACAATTATTTCTTTTAATCGACACTAAATGTATTATTTTAGGAAATTATTTTAAAAAAAATGATAATACTGCAAGACTCTTGCAGTGTGGGTCTTGTTTTGGTCTTGCAAAGCTATTTTAGTCTTAGTATTGCAGCAAGATCAAGACCAAGATAGTTTTGCTCATCACTATTTTAAATTATTATAACAAAATAGTTAAATAATTGTATTTGAAATACATAACTTTAGATGGGATGTCCAATGGAGCATCAACACTTTCAGCAAACTCTGTAATACTTTTACAAATTATTTGAAATTTACTGTCACAACGATCATTTTCAAAAGTTTTTATTATACCATTTATTAAATTAACTGAAGTTTAACACCTAGTGTTGCTTTTTTTGACTGTAGTTGAGTACTTAGAATATTTATTTTTGTAAGTATATCTTGAATTAAAAATAAAAGGTACAACAATAAGTCAATGCTTGTAGTAATAGGAAACCCAAGAATCTACTTCAATGCCGTGAATAGTATAGTCATTGATTAATTACACAATTATATAAATAATGTACAATTAATCAATGGTATAGTCATCCGTTCCATGTGATTAGTGTATAAATGTATAATATATTTGGATATATATACTTATTATAAGTATAATGTATTAACGTACATTAACATATTATGT
>CM023357.1:45095604-45215490 GCA_013282895.1 Eriosoma lanigerum
AGTTAATTATTTTTATTTTTTAAGTATTAAATATAAATTTATGGCAACCGTATTTTCATTAATCTCTCTGACACATAATTTTGTAAGCAATTTGTCGTTTCTATGTCTCAAAGTTTTATAATATAATATATTGTTATTTCGCGTTCTCTATAATTTTTACTAAAATTTAGTTATTGCAATAATTATTATTTTTGGGTTTTCGTAAGTTTTATCTTAAAATTTGTTTATAATTTGTAATTTAAAAAAAAAAAAAATTACAATTTATTATTATATATTTTAGGAGCAATTAGAAAATTTAAGACGCAGTTCTTTACATTTTTCGTCATACAACTATCAGATTCCTCAACAACAATATCGTATATTTCCTACATACAGCGATAGAAGTGATCCTTTAATTTCTCATCTCATGATGAGATCTAGATCAAATACTCCCGATGATTCTGATATATCTTATAGCCCAGAAGCTGTAGTCTATTTAATAGTGAGTTTTTATTGTTTTTTTAATTTTTTTTAAATCCTAATTATAATTACTCTTTTATTATAGTCAGGCAAATATAAATCTATATGGTTCATATCTTTTAATTGAACAAGACTTGGCAAATATAGAACGCATATCGAGTGGATAGTTATCTGCAGGCGAAAACATACATAATCAAACTCATAATTTATTAAGTACAATTTTGTCCAACCAAAATCAATATAATGACGTATTTATGATTTAGGTAGATACAAAAAATTCAATTTAATTTAATTTACAATATAAAAAATGTCATATTTGAAATGTTCTACATTATTTTAATATTTAGGTCCTTCAAATTTTGAAAAAAATTGCGAGGGGAGTAGTAAGTACTATGATTATAACGTGTATGTGATTTTGTTGGATACAATAAAATTACTTTATACCTATATACAATATAATATACTAATATTTTGTATGGATAAATTAAGGAAGAGCAGTGATATATTATTTATTAATATGTAGTACTCAATTTTAAATATGTATAATTTGCAAGGGGAGCAGTATGTAAATAAGTTTTTATGATTTTTGTGGAGACAAAAAAATTACTTTATATTTATAATACTAAATCTTACATATTTTAAAAAGATGAATAAACAACAATTATAACTTACAATTTAAAATTAAGAAGTTTGTAGATCTGAAAAAAATGTGTGAATGAAGCAGTACATAAAAACGTGAGTTCTTATGATTTGGGTGGAGACAAAAAATTGTTAATGCTTTAGTAAATATTAAAATTTAATTTAAAAATTATTATGATGAATGATTAAGATGAATATTGTTTGTGATTATAAGCAGTACGTTAAAAAGAGTATATTTGAGCTAAGACAATATGAATATTACCCATTGACCTATAAACAATTTTACTGTGAGTCTATGATTTAGACCGGTTATCACTGGAGAGTGGTTCTTCATGGTAATTATTATAATTATATTAACATAGTGGTTTATATGTGAACTTACATTTACTGTCTAGTGTCTTCTCGTAAATCACTACCAATGGTAAAAACGTTAATAATATAAAATAAAAAGTTATAAATTGTTTTCATTATTGTTATGTTGTAGAAATTCTATGAGAACACACCGGAGCAGCCAAATTTATTAAGTCTCTATCCCCGATTCAGTGCACATCAACGCCAATAATTTTACGTAACAGCCCTGTCGAGTCCGCCGACTTTTTCACAACTCGAAACACCGAAGCTAAATAAACGACTACGCTCACCACTGCAGCCGGTAATTTAATTTTTATTATTTTATTATTTTGTTTTTATATTGTTATTGTATTATATTTTAATATATAATCATTAACTTTTAGGCTGTTGACGAAAACGATGGTCCCGAATCTTACTATTTAAAGTATATGGAATCACCATCAACGCGAGATTGCTGCAGCACTGTTTACACTCCACAATGGAACGCGAAGCGGCAATTATTTCATTGATTCTATTGTAAACAATTATTTATATACTTACAATTAATTTTTTTCTTTATAACATAATGTTAATAATATAATATGTATTGAATAAAATTATATAATTTTAAAAACTAAGTTGTAAAATGTCGATAGTAATATTGTATTGTTTTATAATGTATCCTATTGGATAGTGTGTGTATGATTGTTAGTAGGGGGAGTGGGTGAGCAGATGTTGGTTAATAGGAGAGTGGGTGAGTGGGGGATGGGGGGTAGGTGGAGGGTGGTGTATGGTAGGGTGAGGGGATGAAGAGGTGTCGATTGGTAGGGGAGTGGTGGTGGATGGTGGATGGTAGGGGTGTGGGTGATGAGGCGGCGGTTGGTAGGGGGAGTGGGTGAAGGGGTGTTAGTAGGTAGGGGAGTGAGTGAGGGGAATGCTGATGGTAGGTTGAGTGGTTGATGGGTGGTGTATGGTAGGGTAGAGTGGGTGATGGGTGGTAAATGGTAGGGTGAGTGGGTTGGGTGGCGGATGGTAGGGAGTAGGTGATGGGTGGTGGATGGTAGGGTGAGGAGTTGTTGGTAGGTAGGGGAATGGTTGAGGGGGGGTGTTGGTTGGTAGGGGAGTGGGTGAGGGGTCGTTGGATGGTAGGGTGAGTGATGAGAGATAATATTGAGTAATTTAGTTACACAATAGCAATATTAGCAATGTACTTTTGCACAGTGGGATGTTTTTTTTCTTATGTATGAAAACATTTTTTTGGATAGAAATAATGGTTCGATTTTCACGTATAAGCATATGCTTCACTTGCAAATGTTGTCTACTTGGTACTTTATTAAGTTCATTTTTAGAATTTCCCAAAAGTTTTTCCTTAATAAGCGGAAAATTGGCAATTTTTTATACGCTTTTTATTATATTTTTTTTTTCGTGATTTTTTATTAAGTTTTAATAGTAAGGATTTGAAATTTATTTTGTATATTTACATATGTAATTTACATTCGTGGTAAATTTTGAAATGGATTATCAGTATAATATATTATAATATATTTAGATACGCTCAGAATCGTATTTTCTAATGCAATATCAATATTGCATTCAAATCTTAATAATTATAATAAACCACTAATTTCTCCGAGGACCGAAAGGACGAAGGAGGAACGTCCATAATCGGCCTTCCAACTTTTTTCATTTTTACTCATTTATATTTTGATTATATTTATGCATTTTATCTATTATGCGTGAAAATATAAATCTTTCGTTTTAAACCTAAAATTAATATAATCTACATAAAGTTTGCTACCTGCATGAAATTTGATATTGGAGAATGATTATAAGAAAACTAAAATTATGGATTAATTTAGTTTAGAATAATTTAATTTATATAAATTTTATAATATTGACAGTCATTTAAAGGTAATGTCATTGGTGATTTTTAACGATTCGTGCTAAATGAACCGCGTAAGATCCATTAAAACATATTTTATGAAAATATTCAATTTTTACCTCATTATTCACGCTTAGTCATTTTGATAGCGTGCCATCGACGGTAACCATAGTTACCACGAAAATGCATTTTTTACAACCCGGCATACGGCCAAAAGAAATAGGTCTAATAAGTATACAATTTCTGAACAGATACTGTTGTTGATAGCAATGATCTTTGTTTTTACAAATTATACAGACATACACATTACACTCAATATTAAAATGCAATACGATAACTGGTAAATGGAATTCGGGAATCGGATGTATTAAAGCGAGTGTAATATATTATACCGACGATAAAAATATAACAAATTATATTAATTTCAAACCACCTACTTCCTCCACATACCTTATCAACCTGGTCGCTATGACTATACGCGTAATGTCGTATATTATTGTCGTGTATCATGATAAAGGGTTGTAATTCCAACCATTTATTTTTATTATTTGATTATTTTTCACGCTCTCTCTCATTTTCTGTTTATACTGTTTTTCTGACGACGTTTTAGTAAAATAAAATCAAATACAATTTCAAACACATTTTCCTTTCAAGTATATTTGAGTTATTATTTATTTGGAGTTTTGAGTAATAATATAATATTGTTTTAAGTGTAGTTGGCATCAATATTATTTATATATAATATAATGATTACTATGACTATTACTATGTTGAATTATCATATGGAAAAATAGTAATTATGTGTCTATTTGTTTTTTGTATAATTGTATAAATATTATTTATTATAGGTATTGACTATATGTATACACTATAACAATTATAGTTCATCTTGAAAAAAATGACTAGAAAACAAATATTTTATAAAGCTTTTCTCTGAAAAATCCAAGTCAAAATGTATCAGTTGCATTTATTTTACTTATTTGATATTACTTACAATTTATAGTATTTAGAAAACTAATATAAATATTATGCTATATAATAATATAATATATTTATTGTAAATTGTAAATTATTCTAGCAGCGCCTATGAACTTCTATTATTTTTATGCCTAAGATAATATATAATATGAGCTGGATGTTTACTTCCTGCCGAATTGTCATTACATTACGTAAATACATTTCTATTAGGTATTTATTACGCTGTAATTTATATTTATAATTTTCTACCGAAAGCATGACCTATTCTTGATAATTGGACCATTATTTATATATTATATTCGAAAAAGTGTCATCAGACTTTTTAAAATATGATATTCAATTCTACTAAAGATTATAACTTTAAATTTAATAAAAAAAAATTGTGCTTTACGATTTTAAAAATATTTTGTTAATAGATTAAGTAGTATAAGAGTAGACTTCTATAAAATTTTCAGGAAATATTAAACAATTTTGGATAAATTTCAAAGCCTTATATTTAGTCAGAAAATCATCCAATATGTTTCAAAATATTTTTTCTCTTATGTAGAACAGCTATGTAAATACTTAAAAAAATTTAAGTCCCTACGATCAAAACTCAATTAGCAATCATGAAAATGGTTATATAAAACTAAAATAATGGAAACTGTAATTTTGACGATTTTCCGAATATTTTTGGTATTTTTTTTTCTCCCAAGGAAAAACTTTTTAGAAATTCGAAAAATGAGCTAAATAAAGTACTAACTAAATGCAGTTAGCTACCGAATGCATATCCTATTAGTGATAATCGGATTTTTATTTCTACTAGAAAAAAAAGAAGAAAAAATATCTTTATAAAACCAGTATACATTCCTCGTTTCGTTTAGAATCTATCTATATCTCCGAATAATAAATTTATAATAACGTAGATATTATGTAGGTATTAGTGATGTGAAAAAACCGGATTCGCCGAAGTTTGAAAATCCGGATTTCTGAAGTTCGAAATCCGAAATTCGAATTTTACTGTAAATCCGAATTTCGAATTTTAAAATCCGGATTTTGCATTGAATCCGGATTTCGGATTTGAAAACATTCAATTAGTCAATTAAAGTATTCTTTTAAGAATTATTTGTAGTAAATACAGAATAATTACATATTCTTAAAATAAAATGATATTTTAAATATGTTATTTATAGATTTTAGTACCCAAACACTAATTTTATTGTAACTAGAACTTTATTTAAGACAACTAACAAAAAAACAAAAAAAATACATCAAAACTGTAACAATGTATAAGTTCAAGGCTTTTAACTAAATTTATAAGTTATAGTATAAGTATTGTTTGGCGACTAACTTCACAATTATATATTACGTGATATGATATTCGCCAATATATATTATATTATTAAAACTACGGCATTTTACACATTTATTTAATAAACTAATAATTATACACGCCAGTGGCGTAGCGTGGGTTTCAGCCTAGCGTATGCGTTGAAATTTTAAGCTAATGAAATCGTGGGGGGCTATGCCCCCCACACCCCCTATACTGTTTTTAAAATTTTACTTTAAATATACAAAGTTTTACATATTTATATTACGTAATTTTTTTGATTTTGTAAAAGGCAATTTTGGCATGGGTCTTCCTATCTCGATAATACTTTTTAATATAACCGGCAGAATAATGCGATAGACGACAGCGTACGCAATTCTGATCGTGCATACATGAGTGACGAATACACGACCGCGAGCGTAACATGTTTTGTTATTATCGATAAGAAATATAAATATCTGTCGCTGAATGTCTGTACCCGTATGCAATCGTCAACGTGCATACTGCGTACATAATAAGCATGGTAGATACTAGCCACTAGATATTAAAAGAACAAAGGACTATAAGCGCGGTGCGGCCGTTGTGTTGCGGATTAATCAATTTCAAAGATTAATGAACTTGGAAGAAAATCCACATAATATATATTATGAAATAGTAAATTAGTACAATTGAAAAATTTTTTATAAACATATAGTATTATTAATATATAAAAAAAATTATTTTTATAATTTGCGAAGTGTATGCTGTGCATACGCACACGCTACGCCATTGATACACGCGGCACACACCACGTATTATAAAATTACAATAATTAATTCACTAAAAACAATATACATCAACCAACGCTAACACAACGTATTCGTTTTATAACGATTCAAAGTTTCTTGTATATCAATAAAAAACAAAATATATAATATATGTAGACACTATATTGTCAACAAAAAATATATCGAAACAAAAACAAACGGACCCATGGATATCGCGCGCGACTCGGGTATTTCACGGCGTACTACCGTGACCGCGCTCGTCGTGTCGTTTACCTACGTTAGATTATTATTACATATCGCGAATCACTAAAAGTGCAATATTGATTAACAATTAATATTTTAATTTATAATAATGTTTAATATTATTATGTACATTGAACAAGCATTAAATTAAATTAATATCATAATTTACAATTATCATGATAATTATTCATAAAGGAACAAAAAATAGTTTATATAAATATTAATAAGCACACAATACAAAATAAAAAGTTTTATGATAATAATATAGAAATTTGCAATGATAAACCCAAATCTCGGATTTTTAAATCTGAAAATCCGGATTTCGAATTTTGAAATCCGATAATCCGGATTTCGGATTTGAAAATTTGAAATCCGGATTTTCTAGTCAGAAATTCGAAATTCGAAATCCGGATTTGGCGAACTTTCGAAGAATCCGGATTTCATTCCCATCACTAGTAGGTATACACTATACAGTATACTTATAAAAGTAGTCCAAAGATAAAAGAATGTAATAAAATAATAATAATACTATATTAAGTATGCGATATTATTATACGGGAACAATAATATCTAAATATAATCCATACGTTATATGAAGATACTAATAAATAACGTCGTAGTCAATATTATGAATTTATTATCAAATCATAATTATAATAAACCAATTATTTTTCCGAGGACCATAGGGGCGAAGGAGGAGCTCTTAGAATTGACTTACCCTTCTTTTTGTTATTATTATAGAATACAGGTTTAAAAAAGCTTCTAAAAAAAATATACATTATTAAATATAATGTTTTAGGACAAAAATCTAGGATCAGTGACTGTCCAACTTTTTCAAATTTTAATTTAATTTGTTTATATCATAGGTATAAATCTATAGGGTTTAAGCACAAGGCCATTTTCAATAGTATATGTAATTCGAAATCCTTTCAATACTTAATGAATTGACTTTCTTTACATTTTTCAGAAAAATAATCTGAATAGTTTAATTAATATGTAATATAGCGGTAGTTTCCATTTGAAAAAAAAATAATATAATAATAATAAAATTATTCGAAAGAAAAAATAAGTATATAATGAAAATAGTGGCGATTATAAGGTGTTATTATGAAATAATATTAAAATATGTGCTCATCGTCGTCATCGCAGTCACAGCTGCAAAAATTTGGGTTAAATTGTTAGGCATTGATTACTTAGGACGCAGACAGACCGACGACGAGCGAAGGGTCAGCGATGGACAAATGGTTCGTGCAACGAGACATCGTTACTGCGGGCGGATTTGGAACTTTTCACTTAATTCTGTTATTATACATCTTGTACCAAATATAAAATATAAATATGATGTGCGTACGTATCGGGTTTTATACCTTATGTACTAACATCGGTACCCGAGAAAATGGGTTGCATGACTGAACTGCAAAAGCGAACACTTATATTTACTTACTGCGAGCGTGTGTTTTGATAAATGTTGGATTGAGGTCATTTTGCTGTTTTGCCCCACAAATTTACGCGGGTTATTAAGCCGGAAAAAAATTAGGGATGACAACTTTGACATTTGATATGGATACATACGAATGTATATGTATATAATATGATACAATCTTCTATAGAGCACAATACAATAAAGAGAAAATAAAATTATATACGTAGGATTCGCCTACGTTTTTTATTTAAGTTTTCTAATGGTTTTTTTTTTTTTTATATGGTACCGGTACAATACATGTTTTTTATTACATTTTGTATGTGAAAACGATTATAATATGATACTATAGATACAATATGACGACACTATAGTATAACATCATTAACTATTAATTATGTTATCATGTTGTTAACCTGATCGAACCATTTGAAATATTTCAAATTCACAACGGATTATAAATTGTAAATCCAATCATATCACACATTTACAGTTTTATCCGTTGATGAATAGCAATGGACAGAATAGAGACCAGAAGGGTAATAAAATTTACGTGTAAAAAGCTTAAGGGCGTTTGAAATGAATTCCGAATACTTGGTTTTATGTCTTTCACTATAAAAAATAAATGTTCCGGCGTGTGTAATTGATTCTGACATGACCGCAAGAGGCCATATATTTTTTATTTATATATTTGGTATTTTTTTTTTTTTTATACTTTTCTACGTGACTACCATAAATCATACACCTTCGTTTTTAAAAGTGCTTGCGTAGTATACATATACAGAGTGGTCAAAATTTCATAACACAAAACAGGTGGGAATTATATTATTTTTCATAACATTATTATTTTGAAATACGCAATTCTGATTATCCTATGTACAAGGTCAAACGTGATCACCCTAATTTTTAAGTACTTATAAATATATTTCAGTATACATAAGTAAATACATAACAATAAGTAAAAAGTAGTACATATATTTTTCAATATTAAACTGGTACTTTAATTTTATTATATCACTTATTAGAATTAATATTATTATATTATTTATTTTAAGGATAATACGTGAGTTTTAATAGACACAAAAAAAGAAACGGAAATGAAAGAGTAACGTGATACCAAGTAGCTACAGAACAATAATGGTGAAAAATTGAAAAATGTTTCTTACATGTAAATATCAGTTTTCCAATACTAACCACACTTCAACTATATTAGGTATAATATTTTATTTTGTAATCATAGTTTTATTGTTAATAATTTTACATTTGATTATTACTGTACTGGCCAATTATATTATCATGTACATAATATATGTGCGAACCTATATATTTGTATACAACATGATGTGTTTTCCACCGTTAGAAATTACAATTTTTATAATAAATATATTATTTGATATGATAGTATATCAACATTCCGTTAGCTATAATTAAATGTTTAACAAAGCTAAAATGTTGGACAGATTATTATCTTCAATAACATGCTTATAAGTCAATTCTTGTAGTAGGATACTAAATTCAGGTAAATTATTAGAGTGTATATTAATATAATTAAATAACTCTAAAACTGTGTAAAGTTACTAAAAAACGGAAATCCTTCAGTACCAATTTAAAATTATTAAAAATTATTTTTATAATTATTACCAAATTTATACAGGAATGTTATAAAAATCAACCAAAAAATAAGAAACATGTTACATAGTAATATTTAATTCCATAGCCATATTTTATTGTACGAACCTAATACGATTTCCAAATCCTATTTCACGATCAAATCATTATTTTTGAACACTAACTGCATTATTATTTTGTATACAAATTAAAATTTATAATATGTTATTGTTTTTGAAAATAGAAAATGTTCTTTGATTAAACCAATAAAAAATTCCTCAGGAAATTGTTTTCGAAACTGATTTACTATTCAATTAAAGTAAAATTTAAAATATTTATAGTAAAGCAAATGTTATGAAAGTTTTATTAAGAGATACAATCAATAAATGGATTTAGAACTTGGGTAATTAATAAAATAATTTACAATTTATCATGAATCGTGAATCGTGATTAAGAATATAATTTCCTTTTTTCTGTGGAATACGTAAAACCTATTTAAATTCCATATAAATTAATTTCAATCTAAAGGAACTAAACTGTATATTTTAAACCATATTTGTATATATGCTTATATTATATCCCTAAGTATCTAGATATTATAAACCCTTTATCGTTATTATAAATAAAATATTCATCTTGTTTTATTATAAGATGTATTTGCACACGTTTAATTTCATTCAATTCAGGGCTCGAAAACGTTTTTAAAACATTATAATTATAATGTTAAAATTGTCAAAAAACGATTGACATATAAATCATTACAAAACAGCAAACGCTTGTATTATAAATTATCACTAAACAAAAGAGTACAAGAAATGAAACATATGACATATCATTAAATAGAATTTAACTAAAAGCAAATAAAATTGTAAAATAATTAACGTTAATAAAACGTTATAATATTATAATAAAATTATTTTTGAATTTTTGATTCTAAAATTTGTTTATTTAAATTTAGCAGGTAAAAAATACTGAAAAGATTACCTACTTGTTTGCTATCCGAAAAAAATTAATGAAATTGTTATTTATAAAGTAATAAATGTTAAATATATTCTAACTTAATTATACATTTGTATTTTAGAAATATACAATTTAAAAATAAGTAAACTAATTTATAATTTAGTGTAATTCTACTAAAAATTAAGTTTAGATACTAAATTTAATTCAATTATTGTATTTTAATCATAAATTATTACCTATTAAATAATTGTATTAAATTAAAAAAAAAAAAAAATACGAATAACGAAAAACGAAAAACACAATAAACGTTTATATGATCATTAACATTAAATACAAACAATTAACAACGATAAAACTGTCTTTACGTTAAACAAAATGTTTTTTTTATTCGACCCCTGATTCAATTTGACGTAAATAGTTGACGATTTCAATTTAAATTAAAGGTTTAGTAGGGTGAAGTTTATCTTCTCAACCATACAGCGCGTGCACTAACCTACCATATACATATAGGAATGTACCTTATCAAAGTCTGTTTGTATCGTATTATAAATTAACTCATTGATTACTTTACCATTTATAATTATTTCTGGCATTGAGGTTTTATTTTATATATCAACATACATATTTTGAAATATTTTTGATGTTAAAATGTATAATATACAATCATATATATATATATATATATATATATACTAAATATGTATTATGTATAATATATGTTTGATATGAATTCTTTATAATAAATTATTTTGTGTTATTGTGTAGAATATTTAAATCTTTCATTAATTCAATCCTAAACGTACATAAGCTTACACAAATTATTGTTGTCTCATAATATCGCTAAAAAAATGATAAACAATGAGACTTTAATATATTACAGATTTTTATAAATGATTGATAAAGCATATTTATTATATATGTTTATGACATATTTTTAATTTCTATGGATTGTTAGTTAGGTGGGGTTAGTTATTTAATGTTACTCTTTAAAATATTTATAATAGGTATATATTCTAAGTAATAATTATAATATGTACAATTTAGAGAAATGTTAATGTATTTAATATGACATTCTTCCTTTTGAAATGTTTAAGTTTAAATTCAGCCTAAATTAATTAGAATATAAAAATAAATTGATGTGAAATACGTGACTGGGAACTATGTAATATATATTTACCTATTACATATAGCTAATACCTACTGTGTATGTGCCTACATGATTTTATGTAAATAGAATATAGCTTTACATTATTTCTGTACATTTTAAATAAATATAAAACTTATTAAGTATTTTACTACTAAATAAGGTAAAGACAAAAACATATATACAATTTCTTAGTTCATGAACTACATCAATTCTTAATAATAAGAAAAGCTGGGAAGTTGATTATGAACCTTCCTCTTTCGTCCTTTCTAAATGTGTAAAAAAGATAATTTCATTTATTAATAATTAAACATTATAATTACAAATTATAGATATCATTGTTCATCATTTCATATTGTGTGGAACTCGAACACGATTCACACATACACTGTTATCTTATAGCTCATATATTATATTATATTATATTATGTTATGTTACATTATATTATATTATATATTTTATACCAATAGTTTAAGTGCGGACAAAGTTGTCCGAATTTTGATTTTCGTATTATTGTTGAATGCAATTGTAAATAATATTATTGTGATTCTCGCGCTGAATAAGCAGTTGGTTTAATTTTATTTTGTTAATTATTTAAGTATACAAACATACGTATTATTATCATATAAATTATCGTAGTTCTCATAACTATGGTTACTTAAAAAATAAGCTTATTGCAAATGCTTGTTTAATGTGGTTCAGAAATTTGCACGAATGTGTCATATAATCTTTGTGGGACATACCGAACTTTTGTGGTCTGACTTAGTTTATGAGGATTGAAGTTGATTAATAGTTGCCAGTTACCACAATAACAATATAATGTCACTATTATGTTTGCTATATAATAAAGCGCACACAATATACAATATACACACAAATACAAAAAAAAAGATTTAGCGAACGCATTTGTAGGTTTTTATGTATTATTATTGGCGGCGGACACTTCCGTCCAATAATGTAGAGAAATAAACAAAAATAGTATAGGTACACCATGGCGAACGTAACAGTAATAGATATTATAAGGGTTATTATATTATTGTAAGGGAATTTTTATAACAATAATGTGCATTTATTGTCAATAGATATACGAAGGTATGAGAAATTAAAATGTATTCCTTTGTAAGTATTTCGTAAGTATAATGGTATACCTACGGGTAAATAGGTCAAATGGTCGTTTTTATTTTTTTACCCCTTGGCAAATAATAGCTGGTTAGCAATTTTGTTTTTCACATTCACAAAGGTTTGACAATGGGATAGTAGTGCACATAAAACACAACAACTTTTCTCATTTTAGATATACATTATTATGTCGCATTTACTTAATGCAATGAATTTAAGTAATGAAATCATATTATTTTTAATGGTATATACCTATACAGAGTCTGCCATTGGAAACACATGGTTTTCAAAGAACTATAATTCAGAAAGTATTTGTTTAAATAAACTTTATTAATGCCAAAATAAATCTAACTGTATTATGTCCAATTATATAAAAAAAAATGTTATATACATTATTTCTTTTTATATATACCTGTGAAAAATAATGTAGGAAGATATTAACTGTTTTGAAAAGTTCAATTATGACTCACAATGATATTTGCAGTGTCTTCTTAAAAAAAGTAGAGATAGATTACTCCAACCTCCCTAATTGCGCATCACATAGTTAGTTTCACACTTAACTTATAACATTTAAAAGAAATAATTGAATAAATTGAATGAAACCAATCTGTTATAGCAGTAGATATTGACTCGAAACTTCAAAGAACGACTGTAATCATACATTTTAAAAAATGGTCAAAATATCTTTCCAACATAATTTTCCGTAGGTATATAGAAAAAAAAAGTACTATAATAAATTGCTTTCCATATTATTTAATTTTACATAAACTAAGCTTTATTTTGATACAAATTCATTTTATTTTAACTTAATATTTTCTGTCTTATACTTATTTAAAAATCATGTGGCTTCATGGCACTCTTTAATTACACATAAATATATAATAATAACTTTATTAATATATTTTATTATTATTCATTATTTAATTACATTTTGTGTTTCACATTTAGAAATACGACTATAGATATTTTTTAATTTTATTCTGGTAAGAACCTAATTTTTGATCTAATATTTCATCTTGAACAAGTTCATATTGTTATTTTATTTTATTTTTTCAGTTCAAATAGTTGATCAATTTGAGTTTATTTTAGTTCACGAATAATTTTTGACTTATTATATAAATTATAAGCAAGATCGTCCTGGATAAATGATCAAAAGACAAAAAAACGTGGAATAATGTCAAGATATAATTGAATATTTAAATTGAAATTAAATTTAAAAACATAACTAATTAAAATGTTTAATTACTTTTATACAAAATTATTACTTTTTTTGGTAAATTGTTAAATTGTAGGTAGGTACTTATAGATTAATATACAAATGACGAAAAGGTTAGAATTTACTTTTAACGAAAGTGTGTGGTGTATGGTGTATTATACATTTTATATTATCGAGTATAATTCATAATCAGAAATCGTAACTAATATATTGACGTAGGGAATAATTGACAATATTTAAATTTTAAATATATTTTATACATGATAACAAAATGATTGTATTATTATTGTATTGTCATAAACATAACTTATTTTATAGCTTTACCATAGTTTGTAATAATATTATATGATTAATGCACCAGTGCACCGCTCCAATGCAGTAGTGGCTACTAACTTTTAAAAGTAATTACGTCTCCCAAACAGAGTCAACTTTAGGGAAATATTCTGATCAAATAGCTGACACTAAATAAAATATTTAAATGCTAAAATTAATTTACATTATATTTCAATTTACATCTTCAGTTCTGAAATTAAAAATGGGTGTTGCTATTTAAAAATTGAAAATTTTAAAATTTAATTTTAATAATAAATAAAAGTTTAAAAAGGGATAATACTTTTCGGAATAATGAATCTCCGTGTATGTATATATAATAATATGTATACATAATATTACAACAAAATTCATATTTTCGTATGTATTACATATTATAAAATATTTGTTTTTAAAAACATTTGTATACTTATAATATATATCACTGTATTTACAGTAATATATTATAATTATGTTTTTAATATTTATTTATTTTTTTGTTAAACATTTAATTTTAATTAGTAATAAAAAATTATATTAAGTATAAGATATAATTTATTAATCATTTATAACATAATAGTTATTTTAAACTTGCAAAAATAATATATAATTTATACCTACATTGTGTTTTTAATAACAATACAAATAATAATATGGTTTTTGTTATCTAACCATCTACATAAACGTATCTAACATAAACTTTTGAAGTTAATGCAATATTATCATTCTACTTGAATAAATGTATTTATAAATAATTAGAAAAAAACACATGATTAGATTCAATATTGAATAATTATTGTAATACCAATACAATAAAATAAATACAAGAAACATTTTACAAGAATTATATGGACATTTAAAAGGGATTGATTTATTACGGCTAAGGGTATTTTATTAATACGGCTTATTGGTGTACCATAACATACAAAATTGAGATAATTAACATTTTTATTTTATTTCATTGATACAACTAAGGAAGGATGTTTTGGGTCATTTATTAACACTATCTAAATAAAAAATTATATAACATTGAGTGAATCGTATCAAAAATTGGACTAGAATTTTTAAGGATTTTAAGATTCTATGTCAAAATACTAACACGGCGTATCTAATAGGCAATATTGATACGTGGCTGTGTACATGTATAACATTTTCAATATTTTATTTCAATAATATTATCTATTATTGTTATAATAGTTGGGTGGACTTATGTAAAGAGGTATATTTCCGGTGGGTATAAATGTTTAAAATAAACATATATATTTCTATTAAATGTTTTATATTTTTAATTTAATTTAATTTTTTAATTTTTTTTTTTATAAAACAAGGAGGAAGAGAATCTTCATGATATCCAAAAATAATCTGAAGCCCCCACCCCCTTGTAAATTATAATTACGTCTCTACATATGTTATGTGAAAAATACATCACTATTAAATGACTATTAATTATGTTTTTAAAAAAAAGAGTTCTGTCGATTTTAAATTTATAGCTTTACAACAAAAAATTGTAATCAATGCAAACTTCATAAGGTTTTTTGTTTACAATTGTCATAAATATTGTAAACAAATTTTATTTTTTATTATAAAATCATCGGAAATTATATTTTTGGACCATGTGTATCTTTGATATCGTTTAAGATTACTTTTGATTAGCATTTCAAGTAGAAATCTTTACATTTTTTGACAATATGATGAATCTAGTGTGACTACATTTTAGTTGTTTGTCTTTGTCAGAATTCGTGACACGGTGTGTATGAGTAAAGTGTCAGAACAGATAAGAAATGGCATACTCGATGGACATATTATGAAACGTAAGGAATGAAACGTATCACGCTGTATTAATAAACATTGTTACCTACTATTTATTATAAATATGGCAAATGTATGCTATTATGATAATGTGACACATATGTATGAGATCATAATTTATTCTGAAATTACCTTATGATATTTTACTGATTTTAATTTGCATTTAATTATAATATTACTTGTTTATTTCCACGGGTATATCTATATGGATATTTCATTGATGGAATATTTATGGTTAGTTATACTATAGTTAGTATATACAATTATTTATGTAGTGCAAATAATGTTGTGTCTTCACACACATACATTCGTAGGTAGATGCATATTAAAATCAATTAAATTTAATTAGCCTCAATAAAAAGTACTTTAATTACACAATTTCGATGATAATATTATTTAATAATAAATTTATATATACATATATGTATACAATTTATATATATGTATAATGAATTATTAAAATTTTGAATTGCTAAATTGGATGACCAATTAGAAATAAAAGTTTTATTTATTTTTCATGTTATTTAATAAGTATATACATAATTTCACTTTTTTTTCGATTCATATGCGTTTGATAAAAATTAAAAAATTTTATCATATCACATTATTTATAAAAAATATGGTCTGAATCAGGGCTCAAATAAAAAAAAAATATTTTGTTTTACGTTATGACAGTTTAATCGTTATAAATTTTATTTTATTTAATGTTTTACAAATTTTAGATTCTGAGCGGAGTGAGGAATATATTGTTTTTACTAAGATTTTTTTTTTTCTAGATTCTGAGCGAAACGATAAATGTATTTTTTTTATAGAGATGTTATTTTTTTGTATGAAAACATTTTTTTAGATAGAAATAATGGTCTGACTACCACAAATAGGGTATGTTTTTCGTAGAAAATTGTACCTAATACTTTATTTAGCTCATTTTTCGAGTTTCTCAAAAGTTTTTTCTTGGGAGAATAAAAACTACCAAAAAATGTTTAAAAATTGTCAAAATTACTGTTTCCGTTATTTTAAATGGTTTTTATCGCGATGTCTAATTAAGTTTTAATCGTAGGGACTCGACAATTTTTTTGAGTACTAACATAGATAATATTTACGTGTGATGAATTTAAAATTTTGTGATGAAAATTGTAAATAAAGATTAATTAATTGTTTGGCTAAATATAGAGCTTTGAATTTTTTCCAAAAATTCATAATATTACCTGAAATTATTGGTTTAAGTATAAAATATATGTATAAGCCTACTCATATCTATTATCCATTATCTTAATTTATTTACAAAATATTTTGAAAATCGTGACTGACAATTTTTTATCATGAAATCATAACTCCTTGAATTTTGATAAGTCCCTACTTAAAATTTATTGACAATATTTCCATAAGTAATTTACACTCGTGTTAAAATTTTGGAATGGATTATTTGTATAATACATTGAAATTCGCTCAGAATCGTATTTCTTATTCAATATCGTTTCATTCAAATCTTAATAATTATAATAAACCATTAATTTCGATCCAAGGACCGAAGAGATGAAGAAGAAACATTTTAAATTGACCTTACAGCTTTATTTTTTGTGTTTAATATTATTGGTAATAAAAATTGTATTGTTTTGTTTTTTTGTTTATGTTATTGATAATATAAACGTTTAATGTGTTTTACGTTTTACGTTATTCGTTATTTTTAATTTAATATAATTAAATTAAATTAAAAATATATATTTAGGTTAAATATATTTTTAATATGATACTTAAATTTTTTAATATTAACAGCAAAATATAGCTAGGATAGGAGAGGGATAACAACATCACATGGCGGGTTTTGATTCCAGATAATATTAAAAATTTCCTAAATTTTGACAATTATATCCAATATTTGAAATTATTTAAAATATGTATATAATATATGAATAAATGAAAATAATTAGGCTCCACGTAGAGTTAGTTACTCAATAGAATTTGTGTTCTCTAATTGGTTCTTTAAAATGAGAATTAGTTATTAAAAACTTATTTTCAAGTTATATTGGCTCTTGATAACCGTTATAATATTATAACCGACATAATATTAATCATTAAAGTATAGTGGTTACAAGCTTAAATTTAAAACTACATGACATTATAAATAGAATTCAATAAATAGGGATTTTTATAAGAATCTAAACAGTGCCTAATTAGTTTGTATTCAAAGACATGAAAATAAAACAAATTTAATATTCAAAATATATTTTATTGTAATATTATGAACAATAACGTTTTATTATCGTTAATTGTCTTACAATTTTATTTACTTTTAGTTAAGTTATGTTTAATCTTTAATGATAAGTCAAATGTTTCGTTTATTATATTGTTTTTTAATAATAATTTAAAATTAGTTTTTACTGTTTCCTTTAGTGTTTATTGTTTTACATATCAATTTTTTTTTTGAAAAGTTTAACGTTCTAAAAACGTTTTGTAGTCCAGTTTGAAGACTATATTATTAGCAATATGAGAACAAACATTTATATAGCAATTACGTTATTAAACCATTGATAAAATCTAAGTCATTTGATGTTAAAAAAATACAAGGATTAAGGATATCAACATTATTATATGAAATATGCATATTAATATATTATGTAATTTACACATTTAGTATCCCATTACACTTACCTATATAATATAGTCATAAAATATGAAACCTATTGTTAATATCTACCAACTATTATTAAATTTACATATTTGCAAGTTCTGAAAGGCTTTCATAATAATAATTTTTGTATTCCTGCATTTAAAAATATTTAAATAATTATATAAATTTACAATCATTTACTCTTGTTTCAAAACTTTTATCACTATTTTAATTTTATTTATTTCTATATTTTGATTTTTCCAGGTTATTTTATAATAAATAGTTCTATCTATTTTTCACTTAGTTTTTATATTTTAAAAAATAACAGTAACTATCAAAATGCTATTTAGTAATTACTATTTGTAAATTAATAATAAAGTTTACTTTATCTAATACCATTAGCTTATATTATTATACATATATTACTTAATACTTAATTAATTATTTGCATTCAATAAACACATTGATATTTAATGAAATCAAATAAATAATAGTTTTATTAACAGTGAAATTTATTTCAAATTTAATTTTTAATCATTTTGTAAAGCATTATAATATTGATATTTATACCACTATAAATAATAATAGTTTTACAAAATACTAATTAATTTTATAACAATTATATTTTTTGGGTTCTTTTGTATTTCTAGATTCATTATTACTTAATTTATAGTTTCATTGTTTAAAATTTAATACAATTAATCAAACGCGTTGTTATATTTCTGAGATGAAAATAATTAACATATATAAATCTGATTTATTCATGGTTGAATAATTCAGTATGATGTATGATATTGTTTAATTTAATATTATAATCCAATATTAATCCATGTCATTGTATTTTCTATAATTATTAAAATTATAAGTATTAAATCAATTCATACATTTAGTATTTTAAGTTATGCCATAATTACTCTAAATATATAATAATAAAAATATCTATGTTTCTGGTATATTTTATAAATATATGATAAATAAAAACAGTTAATACCGTAATGATATGTGCACACATGATTTAAAAAACATACATCTTTCAAATTAATACTCACAAAACTCACACACATTTTAACATTAGTAAAAATATTAGTACATGTACAATACTCTGGCACCGTCGGAATACCGTTACATCTCCAAACAATACAAAATAATTCCTTTTATTAAGACTATCACAAACACAAATACTGACAACTAAAAAACAACTATAATAAGATGCATAATATAGTCGGAATTTCACAGGAAACCGTTAGATCAACACGTTCAACTTTAGTCAATTCCTTTTTGTCAGTGGATCATAGGGTCCTAAATAGTCGGCATAAACCGTCAGTTTTTTATTCATGCTAAATGGCCTTGCTGACTATATTGTCGCCGACTCTCATTTTATAGTTTTACCACGTAGACATTTTCGATCGAGAAAACATTTCACATTTTTCGTAGAAACCTTTTGATCTAGACCACCAAAACCCCTCCACGAGGGCATAAATAGGACTCGCCAAGGGACACTCACGGCCAGACCCTCGAGATCGGCTACTTCGTTCACTTCAGCTACTTCGTTCAGATCGTTCATTTCAGTCAATCGTGTGTGCCGTGTGCAGTGACGACCTTATACACAAAACAGCGAACGAGTAACACTCAAAATCTAGACGATATTCCGACGATAGCCAGAGCATTCCAAGTAAAGATATATTCAAAGTGTTTTTTCTTATTCTCAATCTTTATTGTAGTATTAATGACAGAGGCGTTCCAAATGGTAAGAAACGCTTTTTATGCTTTGCTAAGGATCATTTTCTAATTTGGAAAGTCAACATTGACTCGTTCAATAAATAAAAATAAAAATAAATAAAGATAGAATTTTATACTGTTATACCTTAATATAATTCTAATAAATTTAATCAATAAAAATATATTAAATCATAAATGGAATACGAAGTCCGTACTTTAATACAATTCCAATAAATTTAGTCTGTAAAATATGTATTAAAGTTGTAAGCGAAATATGAAGTCCATGCTTTAATATAATTTAAATAAATAAAACTATTAAACATATTTCAAATCACAAGCGGAATACGAAGTCCCTACACAGGTATAGATCTTGGATACTCTCGAACTTATTACTCCGAAACCTTTCTTATATAAAGAGGAAGGTAAAAGCACAACTATCCACTATTTATTTTCCCATCTCTACTATATCTTTTTTTTTTTCTTTTTTCTTTCGTAATTTTCGTGTTATTAAAATACAGTATTTATACACAGCACATTCTTTTTTTTTTCATTCTTTATTTTATTTTACTAACTAATTGATTAAATGTCTGGTTATATGTAATATACAAATAATCATATAGTATGCATTATTTTAAAATTTATATTTATGTGTTATTTGAAATGTTCAATATATACCTAAGGATGAAATTATAAGATGAAATAAGAAAATAAAATAAATTTACATGGTGATACTTTTAAAAAATAATAATAATAATTATACATTTTTCTGTATATTAAGCCATGTTATCTTTGGCCATTGGCTGATATTTCTATTAATGAAGATTTTTTAAAGGTTTAGTTATATGATTTAAATTGTACGATATTATACAATTGTGTTTCTTTAATAAATTGTATGATTATTATGGTACTATGTCTATGATCACTTCCATAGTTTCATTTGTTGTATTTAAATATAATTTCATTATTATTTAATTGATTATTTTACTAATCATACTGATATATAAGTAATACGTTAGTTATTATTATAATAATATGGTATATTATATTTTTAATTAAGTCAGATATTGTTTTAAGACTGGCAGGTTATTAAAGTTAATTGTATTTTGTATATTGTATTCAGTGATATTTGTCCATACATTTATAGGTAAATAAAATAAATAAACAGTACACAAACAAATTTCTGGTACTAGTTAACTACTATTATTATATTAATAAGCGTAATAAAACTGGTAGCAATAATAATTGGACTCTAAATTTTTAATTATTTATAACTTTATTTAATAAAGTTTTAAGAGGAACAAATTCAAATTCCTTTTTTTATTTTAGTGTTAACAGAAATAAAATATCTGAACCGTAAATAAATTAAAACTTTACTACATAGATTTTTTAGACAACTTAGTATATTAATTTCAAGGAATAGATTATTTTTTATAGAACTTTATTGGTTTTCTTTATACTTAATTTTTTAATTATAAAACTATTTATGGGTATAACATCGTGTATTTTAAAATAGAAACATAATTAAATTAAATGATTTATAACAATTTAAGAATTACACTTTTTTAAATAATAACTGTTAATTTAATCACTTTTATCCTAACTAATAAGCTCTCACATTATAAGTTTCCAATATAACCAGACATTTTCCATTTACTCCTATGCAAGTTTAGTAAGTCAACGATTGGTATAAAAGTATACAAATTCAATATTGAAGGGTTATTTTATAGTAAAAAAATCAATAACAAATATTTAATTTATAATTTTTTACAATACTTTCTATCTCCTATATGACTATATTACCCACCTGCATCAATTTCTGTCAGTGTTCATAACAGACAATCTTAATAAACACATATAGGTCACTAAAATTTATAGCTATTATCATATAAATATAACTATGTAGAATTCGTAATTACAAACAATCTAATATAATAAATATATAAATAATTTATTTTTATATACGTAATATATTCATCTTTTTTTTAACAAAGTATATGTCATGCATGAGGTGTTTACCCTACGGTCTATGGGATTACAAATGAATTTAATAATCTTCAAAATGTCATTGAAATACATAGTATAACCATTGTCTATTATTGTAGGCTATAACAACGTCTACTGAAATAAAAAAAAAATCATTAGTATCACTTATAAGTATTTAAAATTTAATAAATTCAATTATAATTCAAATATAATTATTTGTTAAAAATGTATAAAAATCATAAATAGAATAATGATATATTGATTTTAAATGTTTTTATGAAAACAGAGGGTGTTATTTTGAAACGTAATGTTTGTATAATTGTGTTGTTTTCTGGATTTCTTTGAGTTTACACGAAAAATTAGATTATGTTTCAATATTGATAATGTATAATATATTGCCAATTTCAATATATTTAGGAATGTATGATTTCTGAAATAATAATTGTACTTACGTAAATTTCGTATAATGTGTTCAATATTCAATTATGTAGTTATACCGTTGTTATTACAAAATATGTGTGTACGTATTGCTTGTTATATTATATAGTTTATACCCAGAACTGTCATTAACATGCCATTGGGGTTTACTCTGTATTATTGTTAATTAATTCGAACTTCACTAATGTTTCCGAAGTATGGCTAATCCTTTAGAAGAGTTTAACATCGTAAACATCTACTACAATACATTAACATTTAATATGTGTGTTTATATGTTATGTTCTATCGGATCAAACAAACGACCCAAACATAACAATTCGATAATAAAATTGTTTTGGCGGGCTTGTTTACTTGTACATTTGTTCAATAGTTCATATCATATTTACAGAATATTACGAATTCAATTGACTCTATAAATATCCATTTCGCAATTGTGTTCATGGTTTTCCGTTGTATCAGTATTTGATAAAAACAGATTAAATATTATATACCTGTTTAATGTTAGTTTAATGTTTTTAATTATTTTATGGTAAAAAACGTATTAACTATAGATATAATATACTTTATATATATTTATAATATAATTGTTAAACCTAAAAATGATTTTTATTTGAAAAAAAAATGTCAACAAAAAATATTAATTAACTGTATTATTTTTTTATTATAATATCCTATATAGATAAGGACTTTTTTTTCTATCGTGATAAATTAAAGTTAGGAACTTTATCTTTTATCCACATGAACAGATTGTTTATCTTTCCCAACATTGAAATTAATTCGATCTAAAGTGAAATAATGTGTATACTTTACATTGCAATGGCATTTATATTAGGGTTGTGTCACCATTATCACAGCCGGATAGGACAGAATGATATAATATAATAATATAGTCAACGTTTAATGATTACATTCCTACGCACGTGAAAACCACTACCGAGGTTACTATAAAGTCTGTAAACGTACACCTGAAACAAACGTGTGTTAATAATAATTATATTATATCATGTATTTTAGCCAGATCAAATTTATTCGGTTTAGATTGGCCCTTGTGTATATCGATGTTTTTGAAAATGATTGAAGGATGCAGTCAATTATTATTTATTTAAAATGAGAAACCTTAGAAATGAGATGAGTATATTCTCTGCGATTGAACACACACATGTATAAAACCAGCTCATCTGTGAGATTTAATATACATATATATATCTATACATATGTGCTTTTATAACTGTGCTTTATATGTTTACGTCACCAATAGAAATTAGCTCTAGTCAACATTTCATAAATAAATGTGTTAATATTGCAATACGATTTTTATTTACATAAAACAAATAATGGTATCACTTGGAGTTACTAATTTTACCAGACATAAATTTTAATTAGACTTTTATATTTTTATTTTACAATATAATTATACTATATTGCCTCTAGTAAGATTATTCTAAAAAAGACGATAGATAAAATTATTTAAAATAAAGGTTTGGTACTTGCAATTTCATATAAATCACTTTCAAAATATCGACGAAAATTTTGTTTTAGTACAGTTATGGAGTCAGTGGATCAATTTTATATACGTGTAAAGTTGTAATGATTTCCTCAATCTGATCATTTTACCTGTATAAAAACAACTGTAGGCAATAAAATTGAATAATAGTTCTCGGCTGTATACTTAGGGGTCATAATATTTTATTATTATTAAAGATTTTACTTACCTAAATGCAAAACGAAAAAAACGAATTCTTTTTAGTCATTTTAGTCTACAGTAAACATTAACAAAGATAATCTTATACTGTGTAAAATTATTTTTAAGAAATCCTTACTTGAAATTCTGACCAAAGTCATCAATTTATATTGGTTTTACAATGATGTGTGCTAATCTGTTATATATTCTAAATTACCTCGAGTGAGATAGATTTTCACAGAAAGTTTAAGAGAAAAATTAGAAAAAAACGCGGAAAATATATTTAATTAAATTTAAATATTTAATAACTAATAACGTATGGAACATAGAAACTTGAAATTTTCATGAGTATATATATAAACAAAAATATTTTGTATAAATGATGTAATTGAGAAATAGTTTAGCTTATTTATAGTCTATGCTTTGAACATTTTCAAAATGTAATACTTTTTTATAATAACATTTACAATTAAAAATTATATGGTTTGAATAATCTATAAAAGTTTATTAAGTAAGTAAGTTAAGCGTGAGGTGAAATATTTTTTAAATGTTTTTTAAGTCGTTAGTTGCAATTAATTATTATTATTATTATTGTTTTTTTTTTTTTTTTTTTTTTTTATGTTTAAATTTATTATTATGAGTGTAATTGACGAAATAAGTAAAGTATTAATAAACCAATAAAATACACAAATTCATGTTATAATTAATTTTTAGACTTTTTCCTTTACATTGACAGAAAAAATGTTTGTATATTAATGTATAGGTACTAAACAGTGTAATGCGCTAACGTCTAAAAAATAATATTCCGAATTTGACGGTAACATCCGAGTACATTTTGACAATATTGTTATGATTATATTTTACCGCGGTATATAATATTTTCTATACCGTAGTAACATCCGTGGGTTAGGCGATGGCCATTTTATTTTTTTCTTGAGATAATACGCGTTATTATTATAATATGATATTCGGAGAACAGTGATAGCGGATTCGGTGAGCGAGAATGAGTAAGATGATGTGATATATTATAGAATGTCGGCATAGGCGGACACGACGAGCAGAGAATCGACACCGCCAGTGAATACGGCGGTGAGGGGTAGGGTCTTTTGGCCGGGGGTGCGTGACGTCGCGCTTGCGTCTGTTCGCCGCAGAATCATACCGCGGTGGCGTCGACGTGCGGCGCTGGCGCGGTGGCTGTTTTCTCGGGGCTGTTTTCCGTACACGGAGACGCGAAATCAGTCGTCCGGCGTTCTGCGCCGTGGGATAAAGCGTGCGTCTGGTCCGCTCGCCGAACGACCGTCTGTTGTCTGTGCGAGTCCCGAACGTTCATCCGATACGCGTACCGCCTATGCCACCTCCGCCACCACCGCCACCACCGCCACCACCGACGCGCCGACGTTCATTCATACCGTGGTCATAGATACGCGCGGTTTCTGCGACTAACACGGTCGGAAACTATCCGTCGAGTCATTTCGATAGCACGCACGCGCCACAGCCAACCAGAGTACCCAGGTATAATAATATTGTCATTATAATTATTTAGAGAAAATGAATATCTTCATTTCCATAAAATGAAAAAAAAAAAAATAATAAACAAACAAACGAATTCTGTAAAAAAAAAAAAAAGAAAGTGTAAAATGTTTCACACAAACACGTTTACGCGCGCGACCCAGGTGTTGGTTAAAAACAAATTGTATAATACAAAGGAACAACGACCGTTGCCGGACTGAAAAGACAACTGCTGCTGTAATTGATACACGAGATTAGGTTCGTTGTTTTTAATATTATCAACGTTTTTTTATTTTTTAAATTTTCTATTCATCTATATTGCGAAAAGATAAAAAATAAAAAGTCTCGTCTTATTATCATGCTTAACGAAAAGTTAACTAAGATGTGCATAGGGTATAACGAACAAACAGTGCTATGATATACAATTTGATTTTTCCATTGGATTTCGTACCGTGGTTAGGTTCGGTAAGGATAACGTGACCATATTACAGATTATGTATAGTGAATGAATTGATGGTGGAGTTGTGTGGAACCCTTTTTCCCAAACTTTTTTAGTGTACCTCTAAAAAAAAAGTTTTGTTTTTATTGTGTTCTTTGACAAGCATTGTTTTCAATTCAAACGCTGATTATTCAAAATTATTTTGCGAACGTAATTTTCTGATCATTCCGTAGCACTGTTCGTTAATCGTGTTTGAATAAATCGCTAGTGAATAATAAATGACAGATAGAGTGAAAAAATGACGAAAGGCGTACTGTAAAGAATTTGATTGAATTAAGTGGACAGATTTCAATTTTCTCACTTTCTAAAATCATTCTTTTTATTGAAAAAGTATTTATCGAATTCACTTCAGATGTTTATTAACTGTAAACAGAATACCAGATGAAAACGATGCGAAACTATAATTTAACTGTTCAACTGACATACTGTATAAGGGCGCATTAACCCTTATAGTTTCTTTGCATTGACATTTTAAATTATTTTCAATACTATTGATCGCGATATTCATCGATAACTATTGAATAAAAATAAGAACTCCTCGTCACCACTCGAAGTTGTTTTAATAAAATTTATTATAATCGACACATTCAATTAACGTAATACGAATATATCAGTTGATTCTATTAAGACAACGTTTTTGTATTTCAATTCCATTTATTAATTGCAACCTGTCTGTGTTAATTGTTTAATGGAAAAAAAAAAAAAAAAAATTTTACAAATGTTCTATAAATTAGTAAGACACCTATGTGAAGAAACGTTTATATCTTATTTATTATTTTAAATCACTAAATTTACATAAAAATGCATAATTACTTTTACTTGCATATACACAAAAAGTAATCGTAACAGTTTTTATAAAATACATTATTTTAGATATATACTTTATTCATCGTTATCAGTTTTATCACTTATAACTTTCTTGAATGCTTTTAAAATATATATTAAAATGATAATTATACAAAATTAATATTTCAATTGACTATTGATTTATGAATACATTTTAAAATTAGAAAAAACCATGCATAATTAATTAGGTAGGTATTACTTTGACATATTAAAATATGTTAACTATATAACAATAAAAAAAAATATCCGTTAAATTTCTACAAAATTATTGATACACGTTTAAAATAGGAGATAAAATCGAATTATAATTAACAAATTTAATAAACAATATTCTTAACTTAAGCCGTTTAAAAAATACAATGCATACTTTTTTTTTAAAAGTAGAACTTCTTAAAAATATATATTTCACATTTAAATAAGATAAATATTGGTACTTTCTAAACAAAAAACTATTATTATAACATATTAGTTTTTAAATTGTATATGTATATACTAATACACTATACTATTATAATAGTCAGTGGTCGAAATTGTGAGGATTAAGAGGAGATACCATCCCTTCACTTTTTTAGAGAACGCTATCAATCACTCGTCTTATTATGTCCATAATAATGCATTCCCATGTTAACTTTATATGAAAATCAGTATTTCATTGAAAGGTTTAATTTATATTTCATAAACTAAGAAGCAATATATTAAGACAATATTGAGGAAGAAGGAAAGTTCCATTAGATTTTTATTAGTTTGTAATGTATAAGTCTGGGCATCCCCTCACTTATTTTGATCCACTTCAACTACTAATAATAGTAGATAAACATATATTTATTTTATTGACATATAATAGTCAGAAAAGGGTAAATCGTGATTTCTATGATAAGGCTTTATTAGATCTCGTATGTTTTAATTTAAATAAATTCTAGAAATTATGTTTTGATTAGATGAAATAATTTAATTTAATTTATATTGGAATATATATTGAAAATTCAATTCATTGCAAAATAATTCAAACCATTATAATCAGGGAAATATTTATAGTTTTGTATAATTTTGTTACCCATAGACAAAACATTAAGAATGTTTCTTTTATACATTCATAATAGTCAATTCAATTATTATTTTGTAATATGATTGACAAATACAAATATAAGTTACATTTTTTATATTCAAACTATCTTTCTACAACCCAAAAATACCATTTTGTTTCTAAATACAAACATTTAATTAATCAATTAATAAAGTTGAATTGAATTAAAATTGATTGTTATTTTATGTATTTATAACACCAAATGACAATCCAAATGTATATGTATTATTATAGTTTATATTATATTTGGATTCAAACTATAAATATTATTGTAAAGATAAATTTATTTTAATTTAAAAAAAATAAGAATGGAAAAATAAAAAAATATTGCTTATACCTATAATGTTTTTATTATTTTGTACAATATTTTGATGATCTTCAAATATGTTTGGCCTGGATAATAGTAATATATTGTATACATAATAAAATAATAATTATCGGACTATTTATAATGTACATATAATACTTATAATTAATTATAATATCTGACAACATACATGCTAAAATTTTGAAACATAAAAATATAATTCTACATTTTTTTTTTTTTTATACTAAATTACTTTAATTCAAATTCATAAAATGTAATATTTATATCATTTCTTTAATAAATAGTTTTATTTCTATAACTATTTCTATATATATATATATATATATAAATATGTATTCCTTTTTACATAAACAAATGATTTATGTTTTAAATATATATGAAAATATTACTTTCGTAAATTTATAACATTTTAAAATACTATAATAATTTATTAATTCAGGTGACAGATATAATATATTATGTATATAACTATAATGTGGTTTTCAGTTTTCACATAGTAAAAACAAACAAATAAAACTCACAGTCTTCCAACCAATTGATAAAAATATCTATAACATATTTTATGACATATTTTGATTAACATATAATACATATTATGATATATTAATATTATAATTATATTGTTTCATATCCTTTAATAATTTATTCAATTAAAGTGGTAAAATACATATTATTATGTTCTTTATTTAAATATTTTTTTTTATAGTATATTTTGCAAAATGATTTTGTGTGGCATTACTGAAAGAAAAAATTCATTTGACGACTAACGAACAATACGGCTCAGAAGACGCATTGCGAGTCACTGAATTCGTGATTGTTTTAGATTTGACTTGGTAACCTATGTATTGAAGGTAGTTATCAAGTTAATACTTTATTTTATATTTTATTACTAGTTCTATTCTATTAGATTCATGATTTTGAAATTTTTTCATTTTATTTACTCTTAAGCAATCATATTATGTTTATTGAAGTAGAAAAACATTTTTATTGTTATTTAGTAATATTATAATGATATATTAGTTACGATAGCGTTTCCCTTTTTTACAAATATCATTATTAAATTAACACCAGAATTAAGATAAAATTTTTAATAATAGCAATTGGAAAATGTATGCAATTTAAATATATTGTCTACTTTATATATTATGGTGTATTATCATTTTGATTAAGATCTCTCAAGTGGTTACTAATGAATTTACAATGCGTTATTTATCACAGAGTATAATAATGTATAATTAATCAATGATATGATATATTATGTTTCCGTATAGTTCACTACAGCAACGTATAAATAATAACAAGCCAAAAATAATCTAAATAAACAACATTACAATATTATAAGATATTTGAATACCTTGTAAGTGGAAATATATGTATAGTTTTTAATATAATATAATATGTATAGTTAGATTATAATTAAGTAGGTTGGGAGGAAAGTAATGCGAAAGCGGTTCCTTCTCGGTTTTTGGTTCAAACACGAAAAAAAAAGGTACATCACATAAAATGTATATTTAAATCTAATTGTAAAACATTTACAATATTTAAATACTAAAATACAATGACATTGCGAGCGTCATAAAATCATAAATTCTAAACAATTTAATATTTAAGTTATGTTTTATAATAATTTATATTGACATATCGTTATAATCATGGAAATATTAGAGATATTCAACCATATAAATAAATTCCCGGTGTCATAAATTTTACGACACATTTTTTTTTTTGTAACCATGGTGACGAAAATATTTCTATATTATTATATTTAATTTTAGTTTTATTATCCCATCCAAGTAAATAAACATAACATTGGTATTATTAACAATATTGTTGTAGATTATTCAATAATACTAAAATTTGTAATTTTATTTTGAATAAAAATATATTTTAATAAATATTAATAATATAATAAAATTTTTGTTTTTCATTAAATAAAACGAATTATTCCTAATTGTTTAATGTTTTACAATTGACTTTTTGATGCTAGAATTTCATTATTTAATTTTCTTAATTATTCTATTTTAAAAAGGTATAATTATTAGTATTATGTAGATTTAAGTTTTAGAAAAATGTTATCTTAAAAACTTGTATTTAAAGTGTTTATGGTAGATACGTTAAATTTGGATTTTTTCTATTTAAACACTTGTTTAGAACAATTTTGTATTATTTTAAACATATATTTGGTTAACTTAAATTTTAAATTAAAAAGTTACTATTATCTTTATTAGTATTTTTTTTTTTATATATTTTATTCTTTTAAACATTTAATAGGACAATATAGTAGATTAAATACATATTTATATTTTTTAATTTCCATTAAGATATCTATTCAATTAAAAATTCAAATAAAAATAATAGTTTTGACTTAAAAATTGGGAAGGTTAATTTCAGACATTTCTTCTTCGTCCTTTCGGTTATCGGAGAAAACACATTTTGTAAGGTTTAAAAAACAATTAAAACTTCTTAATTGTATGAAATTAAAAAAAAATCACAATATTACGCTGTCTAGTAGGTATATATCAGAATTTATTTATAAAGCTTGAAATAAGTTATAACATATATTTTAATGTATGTACCTAGCTGGAAGGATTCAATAACTTGGTTAAACTAATATTAAATAATGTGCGGTTTTATTCGGTTTTTTAATGTAACAAAGTTGATATAATATAAAATTATAAAATGAATCGTTGGATTCCATCAAAACTATATCTTCAATACTATGTATAGTTAGTTATGCTACACAGTCAAGAATATTTTTCTTTTTATAATAAGTGAGAAAATATAATCTAAATTAAAGATAATTATAGACTATAGTCTATAGTACTTACATTATTATTATATTATTTATTATTATTATTATTATTATTACATTGTTATAAATAATAATTACTGGAATTAAATTTTGCATTTATATATACCATTGTTTTATATAATGTCAAGTGCTAATGTATAAAATAATATTATTTTGAATTAAATCTATATAATATATATAATTATATGTTGATGTAGTATATGTAGGGAATATAAACAGAAAAAGGGTTGAATCGCACTGTGTTTAATTTCTGATAAATTTGTCTGATGTACCTACGTATATTTTATTTAGTTAAACGTTCATAAAATGTCTTAAAGGCGGTTGTCTAAATGATTTTTTTCATACAACATTACCCAAAGAACCAAAACTTTTCTGAGATAAAAATAATGTGTTTTAAGATTATTTTTATGACCCGATCTAGTTTAATGTATAGTAGTTTTACCTTGATTTTATATGTGTATTTTGTTATAAATTATAATTGCTTTACGAACTGTTGCTAAATTTTACATGAAAGATACTAAAAATCATCAATCACGCATATTATTATTATTTCTTATTAGACGGAAATTTAAATTTTAAAATTAAAAATATGTTTTCAGCGTATTTGTTATATTTTAAGTAGTTTAAGTATTTTAATTTTAAACGCTAAATAATTAGGTATAAAAAAATAATTTGTACAAATAGTAAGTAAAAAAAGGTAATTATTTATTTGTATTCTTGAACTATAAACCATAAATTACTATTTGTCGATCTCAATAATTGATTATTATAAAATAACATCAATTTCCATCAAACAATTTTTAGATTCTGAGCGAAGCGAAGAATATATTGGTTTTACAATGGTTTTTTTTTATATCTGAAAGCGAGTAGAAATAATGGTCCGTTTACTACAAATAGGGTACCTTTTCCGTACCAAATTGCATCTAGTTAGTACTTTATTTAGCTCATTTTTTGAATTTCCCAAAAGTTTTTTCTTGGGAGAAGAAAAATTTTATAGAAAACTTATCATATACTATTTAATATTTTTAAAATCGTAAATTAAATTTTGTTTTTTAAGCATTTTAAGTTATAATCATTAGTAGAATTTAAAATTATGATATTTTGTATTTTAAAACATCTGATAACATGATTTCGAGTAGAAATAATAGTTCGATTACTACAACTTGGGTTTGTTTTTATTAACGAATTGCATCTAACTGGTACTTTTTTTATACTCATTTTTACTCATTTTTCGAATTTATTAAAAGTTTTTCCTTAGAATAAGAAAAACTACTAAAAAAAATGGCTGAAAATCAGCCAAATTACAATTTCCGTTATTTTAGCATATTTATTTCGTTAATTAATTGAGATTTGATCGTAAGGACTTGACATTTTTTTTAGTATCCATATAGGTAGTTTACATACGTGGTAATCTATTGGAACGTCTCATTAATATAAAATATTATATTATATTGAGTTTCGTTCAGAATCGTATTTTCCAATGCAATACCATTGCATTTAAATCTTCAACATAATAAACCACTCATTTTTCCGAGGACTGAAGGGAAGAAGGAGGAACGTTCAAAATAGTCTTTCCCGCTTTTTTATGTAATATTTATATATTGTTTTCTTTAGAGTTATTTGTAATTGTTGATCTGTAATATTAACAATAAATACAATTTTAAAATATTCACGATTTGTATATTATACCTATGTATTTTAATTTATTAATTTTCATTATTAATAATGTAATTTGCAAACCGATTATATATTTTGTTTTCGTTTTTAGACAATAATATGTACAGTAATAGTAGTATTAGCAATAGGTTATATTATATTTTAATTATTATAAATTATATATTTTTGATTAATAAAAACATTCAAAAGCATTTAATATATTAAATTATTATAATTACATATACTCGTACCATACTTTATTGTTAAAACAGTAACTCAATTCAAATAAATAATATATAACGACTTCTGATGAAATTTGAAATATATATATATATATTTTAAAAATATATGATTGAAATTTTATATAAAATTACTAACTTTAATCAAACTTTATTCGCTAAATACATCTTATTCATGATACTTGAATAAGTGAGATGATTTTTTTTTATACAAATATTCAGTTTTAAAGATATTAAATATTTAGATATTTCCTATATTTGCAAAATTGTCGAATTATCAATATTTGGAAAATAATATTACACTCTGTTTTATAACATTTTTTAGGCATTTTTTTTAATATTATGTATATTTCAATATTTTAACTGTATTGTATATAACTATGGAAAATACAAAATAAATTATAACTATTGATATCCATACATATGTCCGCAAAAATTAAATTCAATATTATTAATACATAATGTTTGATCGTTTTTAAAATAAAAACTCACTATTTAATCTAAACTGAAATTGCATATTTTACATAATATGTAATAAAATCGTTTACCTATATAATACTATATTTAATTAAATAATTGACTAAATATAGTTATTATTATGTTACCTTATTACATCTTTATATTTTACTGAAATTATTATTCGAATACATTTTTAAAAAATGACGACTAATTTAAAATACATCGTGAATGATATAAAATTCATCTACGTATATTTTGTTAATTTTAGTTTTATTATTCAAAATTTGTAATTTAGATTGTACTCAAAATTTTATGAAAAAAAAAAAAAAAATTCCAACGTATAAAATATTTTAAAAGAAATCATAATTGGTAAAAATTAATTATATTCACTTTTATTTATTTAAATATCTTAATTTTTTGTCTATAAAATCAAAATATTAAAATCAAATTAATAAAATAATATTAAATAAATAGAAATATAGGTACCTAAAAAGTTGTTTATTACATAATAGTTATTAAATTATCTTATTCTCTAGTAAAACTCAAATACCATAAAAAACATTAATCGCTCAATTTTGAATTTTTTTATCGCATATATATATATATATATATTACAACTTATATAAACTCTAGTTAAAATTTTAAGTCGTATCATAATTTTACAAATAACTGAATGTTCTGAAAAAATGTAATTAAAAGTTCATAAAACGCCTTAAAACAAGAAACATTTAAAAATGGTAATGTTACTTTGAAAGTCTAGTTACCATAAATCTTTAGTACAAAATTGATATAACTCTTATCATATTATGTTAATTTAAATATGAAATATTTTATTCAATTGGGTAAATACAATATATTTATAAATTTTGTAAATTTTGTTATAGGATATATATATACAAGCAATCATTTATTTCAGAAATTATATTCCGAAAAATACAGAAAAATAATAAAGTTAAAAAGAACTTATAGTCTTATAAATATAAAAATGTTTTATTTATTTTCCAAGAAGGGGTATTAACAACTATTATGTAATGATGTATAATATGATGTTACATATAATTTCAAATTTGTGTTAAAAAGTTAAATAAAATATGTTTTAAGTACTTTTACAGATACAACTTTATCGAAGATTGCAAGTTATTTTTCAGTTTATTTATTTCTATCAATTTAAGTTAAATAATATTATACTTTTATAGAAAATTTAATAGTTTTATATTTAATTTTACTCGCAAAAAGAACAATTTTATATAGCTAATTTTAATTTTAAAAATGTATAGATTCCTAAGTACTTAAAAAAAGAATATTAAAATATATTTTGTTCAATTAAATTATATTATACATACCTATTAAATTTGATTTTAAAAAATTAATATATTTAATTTTACTAAAAATTTTAACTAAAGATCCTTATATTTCCATCGAGTTTTTAACTTTTTAAGTTAACTAAAAGCATAAATAAATTTTAACTTTAAATTTAACACAAGATAATTAATTAATGCGCTTATTTTCCGTTTAAGTTATTGACGGGTATCACAACTACAAAACATGCATTTGAAAATTTTTTAATTTTCGGGGGAAAAGGGTGGTTAGAATATCCTAAAGTTTTTGAATTGGTGTAAAATCTGAACGATGGTTAATTATTAGCTCGGAAGTTCATGTATTAAAATCTACCAAAATTTGAAAGAATGTATGTGCTTAAAATCACTGTAATATGTGCTGAAAAATTGAAATATGCCCTTATTTAAATTTATATTTGTAGCCAAACTAGCTAACTTAGTCCATTCTTTAAAAATATGCAAATGCATGAATTTTTGGGACCTAATTATAAGTATATATTTCACCAATACAGTATTATTATACAAGTATAATTCACCGCTGTCCAGATTGTGTGTATTTAGAATGTATGGCCAATTTATTATTAGTTAAATTTTTATTTTTGATTAATTAAATGATCAACACTTGTACCATTTCTGAACTACTTAAATTTTATATTTTTTATAGCCAAAAGTAAAATAATAATGTACTTAATAATAAGATATAACAATTTTAATAGTCTCTTTGAAAATTTTGAAACGACTAAAATCGTTCACGTTCACACTTTAAGAACATCAATGAATGACATTCACGTATCGTTCAGTATATATAAACGTAAACGCAATGAATGCGCATCCATGAACGAGTTCATTCAAAACATTGCATAAATTACATATCAATACAATGTATGGAATACATCATTTTTATATTGGTATTGGTCGTGTTTAATATAGTGTATTTTATTTACTATCGCTCTGTTAAATTTGTATTATTATTCAAATACTATATCCCTTAAATGGAAAGTGTAAACATTTCCTGGATTTATTATCGTCTCTCCTCATATCACCACTCTGAAATAAACACTGCTAGAAATATTAGTGATGATTAGGTTATATGTTATATGGATTATATCATTTTTAGTTGAATTATAGAAATATCATTATATGCTTTAATAGTTTGATTTTCTAATACAGTTTAATAGGCTGTAAACATAAATATTATCATAATGTACTAAACATTATTTATTATTTTTTATTTTTTTTCATTTATGTTAAAATTAGAACCTTTAAAACTGTTTTTTTTTTCATTTATTATATTTACCTAAAAGTATGTGAATCACATTTAATGTAAAACAGAGTTATTTGATCTTCAATATATATATATTTCATATAATATATGAAACATATTATGTTGGGTCGAATAATTAAACTGAGTTTCTCCTGTATTTAGTTATAGAGGTTTTACATTGAATGATTCAAACACTGGATCCATCAAATTGGATAAAATTAATGAGTGTTAAATCTAATGTTATTGTGTAATAAAGACTCTGAAAATGAAAAAAAGAAGGAACTTTGCAATACCTTGATCATTATGATGTTAAAACATTTGTTATTAATTACATTATTACTCACATAGAATATAATTAAAAATATTTTTAAATATAAAATAACCAACTATCGTGGTGAAGTTATTATTTATTATTACTTATATTATTTTAATATAAATCTAAATGTACATAGGTACAAAACTTTATATACATATTTTTCATTATTTGAATTATGTAGTAACGCCTAACATTACCATCTAGTATATATTTAGTATATGTAAAATAGTAAAATTGAAGTGTGATCGTTGTTTTTACAATACATAGTTCTTAATATTACTTTGAATTTATATAGCATATATATGTGTATGTATATTAAATATATATAAATGTAAACAAATATTAAAAGCATTGAGAAAAATGTGTATGAAAGGTACAAAGTACCAGGTAAGGGTAGACAAAACCACATCAGAAGAGTTTCAAGTAATTACAGGTTATTAACAGAGGGATACACTTTCATTTTTACAATTCTATATAGCGCTAGAAAATGTAATAAAAAGTGTACAATATAATGGATATGGACTAGAGGCCAGTGCATCAAAATAGGATGTACTAGGGTTTGAGGATGGCCGAAACCTAATTGGCAATAGCAAAGAAACTGTAGTGAATAATGCAGCCACATTAATTGACAAAGCTATAACAGTGGGACTAACAGTAAATGAAGAAAAAACCAAGGTAACTAAAGGTAAATAAAGAATTATTGGGAAACGACTATGAAATATTGGCAGTGGAAGAATTAGTTTTTGAAAGAGAAGAACAGTTTAAATACCTTGGAGCTACCATAGAATGACCACATGTCCTGTTTTTTATAGGATTGTTCTTTATTTCAGCCGTGTGTCCCGTTGTCCTGATAAACTTCTTTCAGGACGCTTTTTGTCATTTTTTTTTTTTTATCAAATTATTACTTATTATTACGTATTTCCTATTATACAGTGGATAATACGTATATATAATACGAAAATAACAATATTTTTTTTTTGTTTTTCACTGTAAAACCACGAAAATGTATTGATATCACTGAAAATACATTTTGTAAATACGGTTATACAATATAAATTAATAAAAATATTAAGTTATTATTATTATTATTTAATTTTAATTATGGTCACCTAGGCTATCGTCAAGAATAATAATGACTGGAGCGTAGAAATATTAAACCGCAAGTTTTTAAAATCCAAATTATTCTCTAGAAGGACGAAATTGAGATTGTATATGGTTGTAGTTAGACCGACGCTGACGCATGACTGCGAGGTGTGGACAATAACATCGCAAAAAGAAAAAAGGTAACTCTTTTTCGAGAATAAGGTATTGAAAAATATTTGCAGTGCAATATAAGATTGACGAATTTGGGTGCTGGCGAAGAAGGACAAACGCCAAAATTTGAGAAATTACACAAAGCTCGAAGATAACCAACTACATATTGATACAACGACTACAATGGTTCGGACACAGCATGTGAAGGGATGAATCAAAGGCTGTGAGGGTAGCCATAGAGTACCAACCAAGTGGTAAAAGACCGAAAGGTAGACCAACGAAGCGATGGTTCGACGGTGTAAGTCAGGATTTAAGAACATTAGACGTAAAATAGTGGAAGGATATTATGCAGGATAGAGAAAGATTGAAGGCTTTGACAGTAGTGGCGAAGATTCTTGGAGAGCCTTAATGTCAATAATAATAATAAGAAGAAAAAGATGAAGAAAATAAATATTACATTAAATATGTCTTTGTTTTGTATTTTAATTCATAAGATAATGCAGATATAGGTGGAAGGTATAACAGTTTTCAATAAATATTTAAATGACATTAGTCATTAAATTTGAAGCAATTTACTATTTGAAAGTTCTTGAAAAATGGTATTCATTCCAGTATTTTTTAGAAAATCAGCATTTTTCTTTGTGTGTAATGTGTATTTAATTATAATTTATATATAATAAATTCATATTATTTAATTATTATTATATTTGTTGCAAAATTACTTAAATAGTACCTAAAAATTTTGTATTTGTGGTGATTATAACTTTAAATATTACGCTATTAAAATTTTTATTAATAATAATTATTATTTCACCGCACAAATTTTTTTTATTAAACATAAGATAACTAATATAAAATATATACTTTCTAGGATATTATTAACATTCTAGAAATGCCAAATAAACGCAGAAAACCGTATTGCATAACAAAAATTGATATTGGTTATAAAACTATATTCGTCTTGTATGCTATATTTTGCGATAATTATCATACGAAATTTATATGAAACATATAGTATTTTCTTCTCGTATAATATGACTATAATTCTAGTCAATATAATCTGTTAGCCACATTATATTAATGTACCGTCTTATATTCCCTTATAAACTTAATCATCAACGACAGAAAAATAAGTAATCTTACAAAAATATAAAATTCATTTTCCAGTCCAGTAGGTACTAAGTTGTCACAAAAAAAGTATTCGTAGGAGAAGAAGCTATTTTTCATTCGAGGAAATAAAATAAAGAATTCATAATATTATATTAAAATAATATCTATTCATATAACGTTCTACTATGATAGAAACTGGGTAAATATTATTAGTTTCGCAATTCACTATTTGAAATTATAATGTGATAATTAATAGCATGTGTCAAGTACCGACCTGATAAAAGTTTATCGATCAGTTTGGTTCAACTTTGGTCCACTGTTAAATTATTTAGTTCTGTTTGGTCCCTAAAACGTTGACAGACCACTCAAAGCCCTAGCGCCATAAAAGTAAATATCAAAACGTGTTATATTGCTTTATATACCTACGGTACCTATATTATTTATGTCGTTATAAAATATTAACACCTACCTATATAACACAGGGTCGCAATCCTTGCCAGTTATGTAATACAAATTTATATAATAATATTATACTATAAATTAAATATTGTAATAAAATCCTATGCTTATTTATAGAAATAAAACTAATATCGATAGCATACTCAGCTTGTGATAAGGTCTTTAAATGTGTGACTGACATATGTATTAATGTATTTGTGTAGGTATACTATATATATAAAAAAAAATTACCTAATATCGTATATACGGTGACGACCGTATGTGTGGACTATAATAATAATGGTGTGGCCACTTATGAAATGAAATTAACACAATGGTATATTTGATTTTAATTAACTCCTTTTGGAACAAATTGCTTTCAAAAAATGATAATTTTTTGAACTTTTGATGTATTATATTTAGTGTTTTTGGTATTGGCTTGAAGGGTTTGTAAATATTACGGTTTGCTATATTATCATAATAAGTTTATGCCAGATATCTTATATTGATATGCTTGCGGTTACTCAATGAATGCATAAAACTATTTAAACAATGGAAAAAGTTTTAAGAGAACAACCGTGTGATCTGAAGGTTATTCGTTTGTTATATATTTATAAGTGGTTAGAACATGCAAATAATAATCATAAAATATATAATATGTACCCTATAACTATACGTAGTGTGTCCGGATTTGTAGGTACCAGTAAATATCTCAGCCGGATGACCTCAGATTCAAAAATAGTTTTTTGTAATAGATTTAGGATAACAAGATACACATTTTGGATGTAATTTAATTTATTTTATTATTTTAGTGCGTGCATGCGCAGTATATCTTGAATTTTTTAAAGTATTACCCATCATTTTTACGTTCATGAATTATTTTTATTATAATTTTCAGTGGTGAAATCAACTTTTTAAGTTAAAAACTGACTGAGTTAGAGCTAATTGAATATTTGAAATTTTAAGCACATATTTTAACTAACAAAACTTACAAAACACGTATAGATAACTAATTAATAATTACTCTCTAATAACTTTATTTAGACTCATTGTATTTGAAACGTTCTATTTAGTTACCTAAACAAACTTAATAATACACTTATTTAAATAATTAGAATAATTTTATATCGATTAATTTCATGCATGTGCACAACAATTTAATTTTTTTAAATTATGACCGCTCTTTTTGACATTGGATTTGGATGACTCATAATTTAAAAATATTTTTTAACCCTACATCTATAACTAGTAGTCTAAAATTGACTGAGATTTTATTTAATTAATCAATATAAAATAATTCTAATTATTTAAATAAGTGTATTTAGGTTAGGTTAAGTAAACTAAAAAAAAAAAATTCAAATAAAACAAGTCTGTATAATGTTATTAGAGAGTAATTAATTTATAATTAATTTTATTAGTCAAAATGTGCTTACAATTTCAGATATTCAATATGCTCCAACTCAGTAAATTTTTAACTTAAAAAGTTTATTTTATCACTGAAAATTATGATAAAAATCAAAGAAAAATAATTCATAATCAATAGAGTATGTTACCATTTAAAATAATTGAAGTTGTACTACACATGCACCAAAAGAAAAATAAATTATTTTAAATTACGTCCAAAATTTTTATTTTGTTATCCTAAATCTATTCCAAAAATATGTTTTGGAATCCGAGGTCATCAGACTGAGATATTTACTTTTTAAAAAAAATATAATAAATATTTGAATAATGATAAAAATAAGGTATAGAAATATTTTAAGCAAATATGAACTTTAATCGTCCAACTATCTATGAGATATAGATATGAGATCTTTGCTTTAATTTAATGCAAATTGTAAAGTTATATTCATAATTAATGGAACTTATAGATATTGTTTAACGATAATTGGTATTGAACATTATAAAAATATACCTATAGTAATACAAAATACCATCAGATGTTATTTTGTTTTTATTTTACTTACTTTAACCTATTTAAACTGACTGTCTATATTTTTAAAAGTGACTTTTACTATATCGATCAACCAGAAATCAGGAGATAAAAAAAGCTCAAGGCTTTTCCTAAGGAAATCGACAAAAGACGATGATTGATGATATATTTTTATAAGATGACTAGTTAGTCCCAAACTTTTTTTATCGATTCTTCAGAATTCCTGAGTTTATGAAGAAGTAATAAAATATTGATAGCTACCATGAATAATTATAAATTTATATTAAACCGTAATGAAATGTAAACATACGATTATTAATTTGTGAATTACAATATGATATAAACATACAATAATAACTTTTAATTAAAATTTTCCTTATATAAGTGCTATAAGAATATAATTAGATACATAATATTTAAGTATAAATTAGAATAATGGGATACTGGTCAAGAATTATTTTTTTTCTATACATAATATTATATATTTTTCATTAAAGTATGTATAAAAAAACAAATATTTTTTAAAACATTCAAAAACTACATTTTTTATTCATGATTAACTGTAACAAAAACAATTTTTTGAATTGTAATAAATGAGTATAATATTATGACTCGTCATTATACTCTTGATAAATATTTTATTTATTACCTAGTATATATTTAGTTAATTAGAAGTTTTTCTAAGTTAAGATATTGAAATTTCATTTACATTTTTCAATAAATTGAAAAAAATATTTTACTTTTTTATGTTAAAAAAAGTGAAAAGGTCGAATGTGGTCGATTGAGAAATAAGTGGTTTATTATATTTAAGATTTAAATGTAATGATTAACGCAATAGAAAATACGATTATGAGCGAAACTCTATATATTACAGTATACTATACTGATAATCCATTCCAAAATATTACCACGTGTGTAAATTACCAATATAAATATATAAAACAAATTTCAAGTCCCTACGATTACAACATAATAAGTTATCATGAAATAAAAAAAAATGTTAAATATCAGAAAACGTAATTTTGCCGATTATCCGCCTTCTTTTTGTAGTTTTTCATTTCCCTAAGAAAAACTTTTGAGAAATTCCAAAAATGACCTAAATGAAGTACCGATTAGACGCCATTTTCTGCCAAATGCATACCCTATTTATTGTAATCGGACCATTTCTATCCAAAAAACAATATTTTTATACATACAAAAAATATATATATAATATTCAATTCTACTAAAAATATTCAAATTTTAGAAGCTTATAAAAAAAATGTGAATTATGATTTTTAAAATATTTTGGAAATTGATTAAGTAGTATATGAGTAGACTTTTATTAAATATTCAAACCATAAATTGAGAAATTCGAAAAATGAGCTAAATAAAGTGCCAATTAGACGCAATTTGCTACCGAAAGTATACGCTATGTCAAATTATTTTTAATTTAAAATTATTATTCAATTTTTTATATATATTTATATAATAATCCATATAAATGTGATTCTTTTAAAATGTATAATATTTTTACTGACACTACATGGTCATAATTATAAATACATTAAATACATTATTTTAAAATGTATTATAATTAAAAAGGAATATTATTTCTTCAATTATTGTGATCACAATCAAAAATGTTAGTCATCTGAATCGGCATTGAATATATTATATCATTCTTATTAATTATAATATTAAATTAAGTTACATAAATTTACATATTATAATAAATAAATTTATATTCCAACTATTTTAAGATATTATTTAAATGTATAATAGAAATAAAGGGAAGGTCGATTGTGGACATTCTTCCTTCATCCCTTCGGTCCTCGGAGAAATTAGTGGTTTAATATACTTTCAATTTTAATGCAATGATATTGAATAAGAAATACGTTTCTGAGCGAAACTCAGTATATTACAATACATTATACTAATAATTTATTCCAAAATATTACCTCACTTATATAATATCTATGTTATAAAAAATTTTCAAGTCCCTACGATCAAAACTCAATTAGTTATCACGAAATTAAAAAATTTAAAATAACAGAAACCGTAATTTTGCTGATTTTCCGGCATTTTTTGGTAGTTTTTCTTCTCCCATGGAAAATTTTTTGAGAAATTCGAAAAATGATCTGAATAAAGTACAAACAAGACTTGATTTTCTACCGAAAGCATATCCTAGTTGTAATTAGGACCATTATTTCTACCCGTAAATTTTTTTCCATACATAAAAAAAAAAATCATCTTTGTAAAACCAATACATTCTTTGCTTCCCTCAGAATTTAATATTATATGATTAATTATTTGTAATATTATATTAACTATTATTTAATAAAATTAAAAGGAAGTTTATCGAATTTGGAAAAAATATTTCCTATAAGGGCATTTAATTTGTATTGGTTTTATAATATTTACAATACAATAAATGATTTGTAAATTAAAATCACTATCATGACTTATTCGTTGAAATGAACAAAGGGAAACAAATGTTGAAATTTCTAATATAATCCATTCTTTGTATCTTTTTTTTTCCTTTTTCATCTAGTGTTGTATTTTGATAAGCATTTAATTGTTAACTGAACTATTATAATGAATGAAATCTAAGAACAAAATATAATGGATACAATTTTTTATTACTAAATAAAATCAATATGAAAAATTAATTGATAGTATAATTGTTTTAATTTAATTTGTATTCGAGTGAGACTTTGGGAAATTTAAAATCAATTAAAATTATTTTTTATTTAATTAAAATAATAATTAAAACAAAATATAATTGCTATTTCAACAAATTGTATTACTTGTGATATGGAGCATTATGGCCACCCCTTCTCGAAATTCTGATTTTTTCACGATAGTTATCATGAAAATCCACACTATTATCTATTTTCCATCGTTTTGGGTACATATGATGTTTCAAACAGTAAATTAATGTAAAAATGTTATATATATATACAGTGTGATCATGATAATTGAAAACACTCAATAACTTTACATAAACTCATTATATTTGTATGGTTTTTTTGGCAACATTTAAACTTAATTATATCCTTGTTTACATAATTAGAATAATTGTATATTTTTTTTGATGGCAACCTACCATTTTGATCGTTAATTATTTTTCTTTGATTTTTTTCATAATTTTCAGTGGTGAAATCAAACACAAAAGTTTAAAATTGGCCGAGTTTGAGTTTTTGAATAGTTGACATTATTAAATATTTTAACTGATAAATCACATATTAGATACGCATATTTAAAGACTATCTCTAATAACTTTATGCAGACTCATTGCATTTAAATAATTGTTTTTTTAGTTATTTAATAAATTTAATTATTTACATATTGAAATAATTACAATAATTTTAAATCAATTAATTTCGCGCATGTTAACAACAATTTTTTTTGTTAAAGTTATGTGACCTACTATTATGATCGCTTATTTTTTTTTTTTAATTATTATTTTTAGTGTTATATTCATCTTTATAAATTTAGAATTAGCTGAGTTAGAGTAATTTGAATATTTGATATTATAATCATCAGTTACATATTATGATTATATTATCAAATATTCAAATAGCTCTAATTCAGCCAATTATTAACTTATGAGGTTGATTTCACTACAAAAAATTATAAAAAAATCAAAGAAAAAAAATTCATGATCAAAAGTATGGTTTATTGCGCATGCGTGAAACTAATCGATAATAAATTATTCTAATTATGTAAACAAGTGTGCAATTAAGTTTATAATGTAGCCAAAAAAAAAAAAAACCATACAAATATAATGAGCATTTATAATGTTATCGAGTGTTTCCGATTATCATGATCATATTGTATATATACATATATATAATATTTATTTCAATAACATATTATAATAGACACAGCAAAAATGTCATGCATAATATATTATAAAACATTTTTGATAAATCGCATGAGTTATGTTCTTCGTTAACAAACCATTTAATTTTTGAACTCATCCTTTCAGATTTAAAGGAGAAATTATTTTCTTTTTTGTAGGTACTTTACCAATTTAAAATTCGTCGAAAACTAATTCTTATAAAGATTCAATTTGCATTTTATTATTTCAATTGAACTGTATTATAGGTATTCGTTAATAATTTATGACAATTTATCATTCCACCTGTTAAATATTAATAATAATAATTCAAATAAGTTATGTTTTTTAAAAATGTTTAATTTAACTATTTAATTGACATTTTCTATATTAGATTTTGTAATTTAAGTTTCCACTGTAATATAGTAAGTTTTCATAGCTTAACTTAGCTTTGAAATTTCTAAAGAAAAATATAATTTAAAAAGTCAGCAGCCCCCAAGTATTTTATGAAGAATAATGTTTGTTGGTTTTCTGCGAGATTTTCATTACTAATCGTTTAAGATTTCCTTTTTTAGTAGCCGCTTTATTCTGAACTTTACTTGTTATAGTTGGTAATTTATTTTACGTTAAGTTCATCTCGGTTGTTGAAATAATGAATTGGGGTTACAATTCCTAAAGTAAAAATAATATTCTGTTACTACAAATAAAAGGTTCTAATAATTATAAGGTATATTATTTATTTTATATTATTATTGCTCAGAATCTGTTGGAGCAAAATTCTTATAATCCAACAAATTGAATGGATTATAACTTTTCTGAAGATAATAATAAATTTCCAATTCAAATATCAATGTACTTAAGTTTATTGGCTTGATCATTTTTAGTTGAAAATATTGTTTTGTATAACTATTTCATATTAAAATTTGATGTGGGTATAATAATAATTTTAACACTCAAAGTTTATTATGTTAGGACTATTACATGCTTAGATTCTTTGAATGGGAATGTCGTAGAAAATGTAATATGATTGAAGACTTTTAAAAACTACTTTATGATAATAAGTATTATAGACTTTACAGATTTTAAAAATTTGCAGTGTAGGTACCTGCATTTACTGATATTAAATATTTACAGACAATTAATTGATTTTTGTAGATATCCGAGGTTGTTTTTCATTTCTGTGATAAAATGTTAGATATTTTTTGTTCGTATCATGTGTAATATATTGCATAAACGTGTTATACTGAAACATATTAAACTATAAACGTATAAACATAAAATATAAATTATTTTCCTAATTTGTTTTATTTTTATAATATTATGTTACAATATTAAGAGTATGTATAGTTATTATATAATGCGATTCTATAAGACTTATGAGTATTGGTGGTATAACATTGTAACAGAGCAATAATCATATTAATCATATTTCATAACGTGTTTACTCAATTTTATGATATATTATATTATAAAATATTCAAAAGTACAACTACGTAAATAGTTTTATAAGGACAAACATAAACCTAAATGTATTTACTTCATTACTGCCAAGTTATATATTTTATTTAAATTGAAATATATAGTATTTATATTGTTTTTTAATATACTTGCTACTGAACTCCACAAAATTTTGAATAGAATAGGTATTTCGAAGTAATACGAGTATTACGAAGTATTCGAGAATACTTATTGTTGATCAATTTATCAATTTATTTTTTCCTTATAAATTAACTTATTATAATTTTACACTTTTTTAGTAGTTTTATACCTATTCAATAGTACTATTATAAAAGACTTATAAAATACTATGTATACCAAAATTTCAATTTTTAAAATATTATGAAAATAAAATTACATTTATATACAAGTACTTCAAAATGTAAATGTATATTATTCGAATGACATATTTTCAAATTATTTATAATAATATGTTTTTATTTATGTAAACATAATAAATAACACCAAATACATTTTATTATTTAAACAAATACTTAATCCAAAAAATCTAAAACTTAAGGCATGATATTACATATTTTATAAATTATAATGTTCAAATAAAGAAAAGGGGGAACGTCAATTTAGAATGTTCCTTCTTCGTCCCTTCGGTTATCAAAGAAATTAGTGGTTTATTAAAATTATTAAGATTTGAATACAATTATATTGCATTAGAAAATACGATTCTGAGCGAATCTATAAATTAATATATATTACATTGATAATCCATTCCAATATTTTACCACGAGTGTAAAATTACACATGTATATATACAGAAACAATTTCAAATTTCTACGATTAAAATTCAAAGAGTTATCGTTTCATGATAAAAATTGTCAATCACGATTTTCAAAACGTTTTCTAAATAGATTAATTAGTTATAGTATATGATAAGGTTTCTACAAAAATTTCAAATCGTTAAATCAAAAATTGCAGGTAATATTAAACATTTTTAGAAAAAAATCAATGCTCTATATTTAGTCAAAAAATCAACCAATAAGTTCCAAAATTTCACTAAACGTAAATATTATCTATGTGAAGACTCAAACAATTTTTCAAGTCCTTACAATCAAAACTCAATTAGTATTCAAGAAATAAAATAATTTAAAATAACGGAAACCGTAATTTTTCCCATTATCCGCTTCTCAAAGAAAATTTTTTGAGAAATTCAAAAAATGAGCTAAATAAAGTACCAACTAGATGAAATTTGGTACGAAAAAAGTACCTGTTTATGGTAATTGGACCATTATTTTTACCGAAAAAATGTTTTCATATATCAGAAAAAAAAAATAATAGAAAGCCTATAAAAAAAATTGTCATTCACGATTTTAAAAATATTTTGAAAACAGATTAAGTAGTACATTATAAGGCTTCTATAAAATTTTCAAATCGATAAACCCAAAATTATAGGTAATATAATTTTTTTTGGAAATAAGTTCATAGCTCTATATTTTACCAAATAACTAATCTGTTCCAAAATTTTAGCACACTCGTTTATTACCAATGTTAGTACTGAAAAAGTCTCTACGATCAAAACTCAATTAGTAATCACGAAATAAAAAATAAAAAATTACGAAAATCGTTATTTTGCCGATTTTAGCACATTTTTTGGTAGTTTTTTTCTCCTAGGAAAAAACTTTGGAGAAATTTGAAAAATGAGCTAAATAAAGTACCAACTAGAATCGATTTGCTACCGAAAGCATACCTTATTTGTCATAATCGGACAATTATATTAATCCAAAAAAATGTTTTCATACATAAAAAAAAAAAACCTTTGTAGAAATAATACACTCCTCGCTCCGCTCAGAATTTAATAAATACGGTTATATTATATTAAACATAATAATCGTATTACTACGTAATTAATAATATTACTATAGACTATAAAAATTATATTTTAATATAAGTTCATCTTAATTTAGTAATAATTATAAAATGTGTTCATTAAAATTACTCATAGCGTCTCTCTCTTTTTTTTTTTCATGTAAAATTAAACATTAATGCGTATAAACCAAAAAGATAATTTGAAAAAAAAAGTTTATAATATATAGGTAGTACAATGTTATACACATATTGTTTTATATTTTAATTTTAAATATAATTTATAAAAATAATAAACTTGAGATATAAGAATGATTTCTGAACTATCTCCTTTTCAATAGATTTATGTTAAGTTATATTTTTATATGATATTTATCAAATTTAATTATTTTTTTTTTACATTATTATACTCGTATATATGTTGTCAATAATGAAATAAAATATATTAATTAGTTATATCCGCTATTAATTCTAATAAAATAAAATCTTATTCACTATTATAACTTGTTAAGTCTTATGTATCTTTCCAACAAAATAATAATTTTGACTTAATATGTTGTTCAAAGTGATGAAATAAGAAAAAATATTATTGAATAATGATTATTTTACAATGATATTTTGCTTTTACGTGTAATTTCATAATTTGTTTAATATATTAAGCAAAGAAACATTTAAATAATATTTATAGTATATTTTGTTTGAAATATGTGTAGTAGCTCATTAATTAAATTTATTTTGCAATTTAATGTCCAAAGGGTAAACCTTTTAACTCGGCTATATTGCTCGTGCAACAACCATATTTCACGCTCTAAATGTTTTCAAAAGAAAATTAAAAACAACAGTTTTTATTATTTATACTAAATTTTACTTTAAATTATTTTATACTTTAATTACACAAATAGACTAGATACGTATTATATATGTATACATTATTAATCAGAATGTTAAAAAAACCGTATATGTATTTTATTTGTGTACAACCGTTAGGTAACCTACTACATACGTCATAACTTTAAAACGTATAAGAGTAGGTATTTGTTTAATATTTTAAAATATAAATTTATTTTTATATAATTGAGAAGGTTTTTGAAATAACAACGTGTCGTAGGAATTTCATTTGCAACAAAATCTCGAAAAATAACTAAGTTAAATATTTGTCATTTCTATAAAGTTATTTAATTATTTTGTGAAATCGATTTTTCATACTTGTAACTATATTATTAAATATATTAATTATACATCTACCATAACTGTTCAGTCGAATAAAATATATTTTACAATTAACAAATTGAATTAAATAATAAAAAAAATAAGTTTTTACTTCAATTTTCTTTATATCATAATTTAGTTACTTAGAAACCAATATAATATCTAAATGTTAATGATGTCAATAATCGCTATATGAAAGTCCTAAGTTTGTTTCGTTTTAATACTAAAATAGAAGTTTTTAACTGATAAAATTGTATTCCTGAACTGAATACGCTTCAGGGACTTTTTGGTATCTAGTTTATAATATATTATATTTATTATAATTGTATACACTGGGGTAATTTTGTATTCTATCAATTTTCTCATTTCTAATATAACCAAATATTAATTTAATATAAGGCTAAAATAAGATTTAAATATTTAACACTTTTAAATAGCTCTTTATTGTGTTTATTACATAAAAAAATCAAATGGGAACTACTATATATTTATTTCCTTTATAAATTGAAATTAAATTAAATAAAACAGATGAAATTTCGTTATGGTTTTTACAAGAATATGTTTGAACATATAATAATAATAATATTGTTTAATTGTTCATTTTCTTTTAACAAATTTATGTCAATTATTTATATTTATTATGTCAAACTAACAGCTAATTATATATTAAATGAGTATTCAAAAAATAATTTTTGTATATTAACTGTAATAATAATGTTATAAATAAAAAAATAAACAAAAACACAAATATTTCTGCATAGTTATTTAATATTTATAATGTGTAAGTTCAATTTGTTTGTAAAAAAATAAATGAAATTGGACAAGCAAAACTTATAAATTTTTGGGATTGATAAAGCTATAATTTTGACTTATAAGCACTATATATTATACATTTATACCTACTTGATAATTATTAATAATAAGTTTATTTGAAGTTTTAAACGATATCAGATTTAAATAAATAATTAAACATAAAATATAAATTTTAAAGCTATGTATAGTCAGTAAATACTGTTTGTACTACTTTTTGTATTTATTTTATACATTTATGCCATATATACTTAACGATCATTACAATATAATAATTCTGAATTGTACGTATATTATTCACCTGCCAATTTTTAATATAATATCGGTTTACGGTCTATGGTCATGTCAAAATAAATTAACTGTTGGGCGATGAGGGGCATGTAATTAAAATGACATTCCATAATTAAATTATTTCGAATTCAAAGAAGCATAATATCTTAACTATAAAAGCTTAATTTAAATGAAAACAATTTATCAAACGAATATATTTATATCAATATAATATTGCATTCACAATTTCACTACATCGCTACAATCGTAACTGCTATGTACCTACTTATATAATACTATATTTTTAGAGAACATATACAACTTTTATAACAATGACATCGTAAACATTTAATTATACTATGTATATTAAAATAGTAATAATTTTATTAGAGGATAAAATAGGCAATTTTAGTACCTATAAAAATATTAATTTCATAAAATGTTATATAATTTAATAAATAATTTATAATATTGTTAAAGATTTCAAATAATTAATTAAACTTATACCTATGTAGTAAAACTCATAAAATTTAAGTTAGATTTTTAACATCATACACGAAAACTATATAATAATTAGCCCTAAATCAGCTGGATGTAACTTATTTCATTATTTATATATTTATCAATAGAATGTTGAGATATTTTTCGTAGGGGGTCTAACCTCAATAAAACTTAAATATTAATAATATTTTAGTAATTTTAGTAATTGTTTAAATAATGTTTTATTATATATATATATATATATATATATATACGTGTATATTATTATCATCCATTTACTAAATACACTGAATTATTTTATTTTATTTATTTTGGCATGCGAGTAGCTACTGCAAAGGTTAAAATGGGTCTGTGGCGACGGTCACCTGGAAATCGTAGAGGGTGCAAGTGCATACCCTGTTATCCCCACCACCATCTTTGGACACGTCTAAATTATAGTTATAATTGTTAGAACTTGTTATTATTATTTAAATAAACAAAATTCGTACATTCATACGTATGTATAATATTACGAATGATTCATCAAAACAAATACAATTTTCAATAAATTAAATTTTTTAAAGCATATATCCAATAAAAATATATAATTAACACTTTTATATACAAGTAATGTAATGTTTGCATATATACTACTAATATTGTTATTATTCATATCAAGTCTGTAACGTAAGTAATCATTACAAACATATTATTATATGTGACAGATAAAATATTATAATGTTAACATTTCCATTTTGTATGACAAATTTAATATGCGAGTCATAATCTATTGAGCATATTTAATTTCCTCTTATTTTTATCTTCTACAAAGATGTTTTTTTTTCTTTTATGTATGAAAACACTTTTTCGGGTAGAAATAATGGTTCGATAACCACAAGTAGGGTATGCTTTCAGTAGCAAATCGATCCTAGTTGGTACTTTCTTTAGCTCATTTTTCGAATTTCTCAAAAGTTTTTCCTTGGGAGGGGAAAAACTACCAAAAAATGGCTCAAAATCAGTAAAATTACAATTTTCGTTTTTTAATTTTTTTTTAATTCGTAATAACTAATTGAGTTTTTATCGTAGGGACTTGAAATTTTTTTTGAGTATTAATATAGGTAGTATATTAGTAAGGTATAATTTTGGAATGAATTATTAGTATAATATAATGTAATATATTGAGTTTCGCTCAGAATCGTATTTCTAATAAAATAATATTGCATTCAAATCTTCATTATAATAAACCACTAATTTCTCCGAGGAACGCCTAAAATCGACATTCTCACTTTTTTTTTTATTTTTATTATTTTCTTTCTGATTTATGAAAACATTTTTTTGGGTAGAAATGATGGTCCGATTACCACAAATAGGTAACCTTTCCGTACCGAATTTCATCTAGTTGGTACTTTATTTAGCTCATTTTTTAAATGTCTCAAAAGTTTTTTCTTAAGAAGCGGAAAATTAGTAAAATAATGGTTTCCGTTATTTTATTTTTAGTTTATTAATTGAGTTTTGATTGCAGGAAGTTGATCATTTTTTTCAGTATTAATATAGGTAATATTTACGTTTAGTAAAATTTTGAAAAGGATTGGTTAGTCTTTTGGACAAATATAGAGCTTTGAATATTTTCCAAAAATATTTAATATTACCTGCAATTTTTGATTTAACGGTATGAATTTTTTATATAAGCCTACTTTATACTATTTATTATATTTACAAAATATTTTGAAAATTGTGACTGACAATTTTTATCATGAAATGATAACTCTTTGAATATTGTTCGTAGGGATACGAAATTTATTTTGCATATTTACATATGTAATTTACATTCGTAGTAAATTTTGGAATGGATTATCAGTATAATATATTGAGATTCGCTCAGAATCGTATTTTCTAATGCAATATCATTGCATTCAAATCTTAATAATTATAATAAACCACTAATTTCTCCGAGTACTGAAGGGACGAAGGAGGAACGTCCACAATTGGCCTTCTTACTTTTTTTATAATTATTTTCAAATAGGTATGAATTAAAATAATACATAAATAGCATTAAAAAATAATAAGTTTAAAACAATTTCTTTTAATCCAAAAAAAAAAAAAAAAATGTAATTATATTAGATTTTGAGCGAAACGAGGAATGTATTGATTCTACAAAGATTTTTTTTTTATGTAATGTATGAAAACATTTATTCGGGTAGAAATAATGGTCCGATTATCACGCATAGTATATGCTTCGCTTGCAAATGTTGTCTACTTGGTACTTTATTCAGCTCATTTTTAGAATTTTCCAAAAGTTTTAACCCTTAAGAAGCGGAAAATTGGCAATTTTTTATACATTTTTTATTATATTTTGTTTTTTGTAATTTCTTATTAAGTTTTAATAGTAAGGACTTGAAAATTTTTTTGAGTACTAACATACGTTATTTACAAGCGTGGTAAAATTTTGGAACGGAACAGTTAATTATTTGGAAAAATATAGAGCTTTGAACGTTTTCCCAAAAATAATTAATATTACCTACAATTTTGGGATTATCTGTTTAAAAATTTTATAATAGTCCAATACTATATTACTTAATCTTTTTACAAAATATTTTGAAAATCTAAACAGGCAAACTTTTTTTATAGTCTTTTTATTATTATTATTATTTTTTTTTTTGATCCATGAAAATCTTTTTTCAGGTAGAAATAATGGTCCGATTATCACAGAGAGGTATGCTTTGGGTAGCAAATCGTGTCCTCTTAATACTTTATTCGGCTCATTTTTCGAATTTCCCAAAAGTTTTTCCTTGAAAAGCGGAAAATTGGCAATTTTTATAGGTTTTTTTTCTGATGTATGAAAATATTTTTTCGGGTAAAAATAATGGTCCGATTATCACATATAGGGTAACCTCTCTATAGCGAATTTAATCTAGTTGGTACTTTATTTAGCTCAATTTTTGAATTTCCCATAAGTTTTTCCTCGAAAAGGAATGATAACTCCTTGTATATTGATCGTAGGGATTTGAAATTTATTTTGCATATTTACATATGTAATTTATATTCATGGTAAATTTTGAAATGGGTTATCAGTATAATATATTGCAATTTATTGAGATACACTCAGAATCGTATTTTCTAATGCAATAGCATTGTATTCAAATCTTAATAATTATAATAAACCACTAATTTTTTCAAGGACGAAGGAGGAACGTTCACAATTGGCCTTCCCACTTTTTTTTAACAATAAATTTAACACAAATTGGGAAAGAATATCATTGACATGAAACTTTTATTAGACACCAATTTTTAAAATCAATGAATAATAAAATTTAAAGCAAAAATTACATTTATGAAAAATAAATTCATTATAAATAATCATATATAAGGTGAGGTACTCATTTTTATATTAGTTTGAATAACTGTTTTAATATTACCAATAATATTAATTTAATAGATTTGGTCAAAATCTTTTTCAAATGATAAATAACTGGTAAACTCCCTTTTTTATCAACTTACTGTCTTTAATAAATATTTAACTAAGTCAAATTTATTATTATTTTTTTTTTAATTCACATAAATGTGTTTTATAATATAAAAAAAACAAATTATTAATAATATTATTATTATTATTATTATGATTATACATTTTATTTTATTTTCTGTCATAAATAAAATATAAACGTTACAGCAATACAATTAAAAGAAAACAAAGAGAGGAAAAACATTTAGAATAAACATTTTTTTTTCTAGTAAAATAATTGATATTTTGTACCTAAATACTAAATATACAAATAAACAATCAGAAACTTATTTTAAAATGTTAAGTAATAATTTTATTATACTTAGTTAATTTTAATGGTATTTTACGAGTGTAAAATTCTGTTATTTACTTGATTAAAAAAAAATGTTAGAATTTAAATTAATTTCAGTACGTAGTCAAAATTTCAAATTTTATTTTTTATGTGTTTGTTATTCCATTTACAAAAACTCGTATTCTCTCATATCTTATATTTTATTGTAACTTAATCGTTTTAATTTTTTTAAACAATTTTTAAGTAATTAAAATATTCTCGTTACATTAAATTATAATAAGAGTATTCTAAATTAACTGATAAATATATATTACTAAAATACTAAACATAATATGTATTTCAGATTTTAAATTTGATATGGAATAATTTGTTTTTCTTTTGTTAGTTTACATTCAAATTATAAGCTATGTCAATATTTTTTAATAAATGTTACTTATTTTATTATCTATGGCTATATATAAAAATTTTACAGTAATTAAAAGTAGATATAATTATTTATTTGTCTATCGTTGATTCTCAAAACCACCCAAAATGATGCTTAAAAATAATAAGTATCAAAATATATTCATCTTACATTATTTTTTTATAATTTCCAATACTTTTATTTATATTTATGATCAGTTAATAATCAATAGAAAATTGCAATATTTACATAAATAAAAAGTGGGAAGATTGATTTCAGACTTCTAAAATCTGATTTCTTCGTTTCTTTAGTTCTCGGAAAAATCATTGATTTATTATAATTTAGATTTGAATACAACTCTGAACGATTCAGAGCGAATCTCAGTATAATATTATAATATAGTACATTATACTGATAAACCGTTTAAACATTTTACTACATGTGTAAACTATCTATGGGAAAACTAAAAAAAATTTGCAAGCACCTACGTTCAAAATTGCATTAGTTATCATGAAAAATCTAAAACCAATTTTGTCGAAATTAGGATTTCCATGAATTTAGCCGATTTTCCGTCATTTTTTAATAGTTTTCTTCCCATAAGGAATACATTTTTAGAAATTAGAAAAATGAGCTATATAAACTACTAAGAAGATGCAATTTGCTACCGAAAGTAATAAAGTATACCCTATTATCGGAACATTATTTCTACCCCAAAACCGTGATAACATAATTATTTTATTTCACCTATAACGTCTATGTAATATTTGTTTTCAAAATATAAATATAATAACATACAGACATTTTTATGCGTATATTTTAAATAGCTTAATATTTTAATAGCAAAAATTAACTATAAAAAATAAGGTTTTATATATATTATTTTTAATTATTTATAGTTTACACATGAATGTTATTTTTGTGTAAAATTTAGAAATAATATTGCATCATAATACTAAGATGACATGTAATGTTTAAAATTATGTTATATATTTTAAAATAAAAAACTAAAAATAATAAGACTAAATGTTTTATATTATATAATACATAATATTATAGGAATTAGGTATAATTAGTTATCATTATTTTTATGCGATATTATTATGTCATAATATAAAATTAATTAAATATGGGATAAAAGTGCAAATTGAAAAAAAAAATATATAAACATATATTAAGTACCTCAAATGTAATATTTTAATATCTCTTACGCAGAATATTGAATAAAAGACATCGATAAAATCAATTAAGAGTAAAAATTAAATTATTTGCTAAATACCCATTTTAATTAAATCTTGTTTTGTTGCTGAAATATGAAATATTTGAATTATGAAATAAAAATAAAATTATGTATTTAATTATACTTTCATAATCATATTATGTTCAAGCTAAGGTACCTAGTTATGTAAAGTCAATAATCTACTAGGTCTTATAATTTATAGATACCGATATCAATATATGTCCGTTGTTCAGATAATTGAATGCATTAAAAAAAAAAAAAAAACACTTAGGTAACAAACTTAAAATGAAAATATACTAATTATGTTAGATCAATTAATTTATCCATCCTGACAATATTTTGAATATGATTTTTTTTTTTTTAATGTAATTATAAATTTAATACCTAATTGTAATATTATACAAACGCCCAATATTAAGAATATCCATAATGACTCGGCTTACCATATTAAAAGTTTTTACTGTTATTAGCCTGAAAATAAATTACATTTAAATGTAATTTATTTCATTAGATGGAACGACGTTGTAGAGAGCTATTTTTATGGTAATTGCAATATTGACACGAAAATGTTATATATGTTTTACTTTGTGGTTACTGATTATCATATTTTTTGGTGCGTTAATAATTTGTATTATACCTAGGGACTTGTTATTTCTCTTAAATAATTCTGTTTTTTGTACATTGTACAAATCAAAATCAGTTAATAAAAACTTTCTTCTTATTCATTATTTATTTTTATTTTTTTTTCTATCATTTATCTATAAATAATTTTATCGATTGTATTATACGTTATTAATTATTGGTAATAACTGTTCCTACCAATCTCAAAATATGATGTATTATAAAATTGTATTAATTTATTTTCATTTCTTATTTCAGATGACGACGCCTGTTTTTGTCTCGTCGAGAGTGAGTATTTTTTAATGTAATATATATATGTTAAACAAATGAATATTACATTATTTTATAATAATTTGAGAGTTGTATTTTTAGCAAAGTAATTTTTATTTTTGCTAATTGTAAATTGTTATTAAACCCAATTTTAGTGTGTTAAAACACAATTTGATATTTGTCACTAATTAAATTATGAAACTTGAATTTTGTACTTTTTTAACATTACTATATTAATATAAGGTAAATTTTTCCTTTTTTCTTTATTTCATTATTCTGTATTTTTATTTTATAATTTCATATAATTATAAATAAAACACAATTTTTACAATATATAAGCTATTTTATGGGTCAAATAACTTAAATAAATTTTTACTTTAACTTATAAATACATTTTAAATATGCATATAGTTTTATATGCATAAGTAACTGAATTTTTAAAGTTTTATTATTTATTTATTAAAGCATACAATTCACAGCTCTAATAAGAAACGATTAAACGTTTTAAAGTATGTAAGTTACCAACCTTATATCATAGTATTACGTTTTTTATATTCTTGAAAAAACTATTATTGCCTGACATACCTAAATACCGTTAGGTATTACTGGTAAATATATAATTACATATTTGAAGGTTAAAATTTTAATATTATCGTATTATATTTACAATTATGATATTTATTTATCTATAAATATACTGTTAGCGATATTATTGTTTGATTTTTAAGTTAAATTTAAAAAAAAAATGTTACGACAACCACGTTGTATTATGGCTGTGCTGTAACTGTACAGTTTTTAAGTGAATGATATTTTTTTTTTAATTGTATATTGAATGTTACGTATTTAAAATATTATTTAATGTGAACTATATTATAGGTAGCCCCTAAGTACATATTATACGCATACAATTTATAATTGCTGTTGTTGAAAACAGGTTCACAATAGATTCGACGAAAACCTGAAAACCAAATATAAATATTAGACTGACTTTCAAACATTATTTCAGTAATACCCACCTTTGTCCAATAATAATAATAATATAATTTGGTCCATTATCGAATATGCGAACAAGAGCTCTTTTTGCGCTCTGGACGAACAATTATAGAACTCGTATAATGAACGATAGGTATGTTGTATTGTATTTTAAGTGCCACTTTAAAAACCTTCATTGTGATTTTTCCATAAATTAATTGAAAAAGGGCGTTCTTATGTTTATACATATTGACTGTATAGTGACAGATCTTCAATGTAAATTTCAAATTCATAAAATGTTAGCGCAAGTTTATTGAACGATTTCTAACTTTAAAGTAAATTTAAATTACTAATGGTCTAAATTTTATATTATTATTCACCAGTATAATATTTATATAATATACTAATATAATTTTGTTTACTATTAGTATTATTATAAAAAATAATATACAGTCTATATTATACATTTATATGACACAATAAGAACATATTATATTAAGAAGATAACAAATATAATATGATAGTATTTATACATTTTTATGAAAATATTTATCCATTGATAAAACTAATTGTAGTTTTTAGGTGAAATATTATTTTTATTTTAATTGGTTTTTTAGCTTTTTCTGGATCATAAATTAATTATTATCACATCAATTATGTTATTCATTTTATTATTTGGACTACCTAGTATGGTATGTAAGTACAATATAATTATATGTATATTTCTACGTAATTCAATCGGTATAAAACAAAAATTGAATTGTTTTACATATCTAATGATATTCTAGTATATTACTATATTTATATATATATATTTACTATTTAGTATATTTTATTATGTGGTTGTTTTTAAATATAATAATAAAACAATTATGAATCACAGAAAAAATTATATTTATTAATTGTCAATAATTAATCAAGTAAAATTATTTTAAGAAAAATAGTATACAATGAACTTTTGTATACATTTTCATTTTTCAATTAATAACAAGAAGAATACAGTTTTTAATTTTTATTTATAATATTGTATGACATTGTAAAATAACATTCATTACATCTGTTTTAATATAACCATTTTTAGATGTTAAACATATTGCATACATAGTATATTACTATAATCAGTGTTGTGCATTTTCTAGATTCTTGATAAAATTCGGTTATCTTTTTATCTTATCTAGATAAAAAAAATAGGTTATTTGAGAAAAATCAACTAGATAATAATTCGATCAATGATTTAAAAAATGTTGATACAAAGTTATTTTAAACTGCGCTATGTAAACATTCTTTATAGTTTCAACTGGAGCATCAGATAGTTTGTAATTAATAATAATATTTACAAAATAATTACGATAAAAATAACTGTGATTTACGTCGAGTACAAACATTATGTCTAATATTGAATATTAATTATCTGTTTTTTATCTAGATAAATTTAAAATCAATTATCTGTCATCTTATCTAGATAAATTACGGGTTATCTTTGTACAACATTGACTATAATGTGATTCTTTAATACAAAGTGAAATACAAAATACTTAACAAACAAGATAATACTTAGGTATTGTGAGCCTCGATTTAGAAAAGGCAAATGAAATATTATTAACTAATTACACCAGAAGGATAAAATAGTCAAATTAGTATCAAATTTTAAAAATTATTATGAACATAAGTAAATAAATTACCATTGTATGGATTCCAGGACATATCGTTATAAGAAGTAATGAACTAGTAGGTAGCAAACGAAACGATTATAGACCCCTCTATAAATATCCTAAACACATTTTCTTTCAATGTCCTAAACAATAATATAACCATCACCACAGATAACCTATAACAATGTCATTGGAACAAACAATTCACCAAACTTAACGAAATAAAAAAAAAAAAAAAACAATTGCACCTTCTCCAGACAACAGTACACATGGAAACAATTGGTAACTTTAAATCGTCTTCGAATCAGTCATAATAATTGAAATATGTAATTTTACATAAACTATTGTAAATATGACAGCCAATGGACATAGTTCCTACGACTTATATATAAAATAAAAATATATGGTATTAATTTAATAACAAGGTAAAAATTCCTATTAGTTATTTTTATTCCAGAAAATCTAAAACTATTATACAAATTTATAAACACCTATAAAATATATCCAAATTTTTTTATCATAATTCATATTGTGTTACTAAGTTATATAAAAAACTTGACAGATCATCATTTCATATTTTCATCAATCATCAAACTCAAATTTGATCCTTTTAAATTCGAACGTATAATAAAAAAAAATATTTAATATCTGATTTAATTTAAAATAGGTATATTAAGAAAAGCTCAATAAATGTTAACATTTTGACAGTTTTACTTGAAATAATAATACAATAATTAAATATTATAAATGTATGAAAAAATTGAATTTTGCAATATAACATTGTGATTTTGAAAAACACAGTTTTTATGTAACTACACATAACAACATAAGTAAACTTCCATAAGTCATTTTGATGATTGAATTTTGTGGAACAGTTTTTTTTTGTGATCTATAAACATTCTGTAGCAATATTCATAAATATTCATAAATATTGCTTTGAATATTTTTATTATCGTGTCTGATAACGTTTTAAACGTCATAATTTGAGTACCTGAGAGAAAAATAAAAACAAAAGAATAACATATTTACACAAGACATGTCTAGCTCTGAAATTAACTATTTATGGTGTCAAAAAAATGTATCAAGCAATTATCTATATATTATTATATTAGATTGAAATATGAACAATAAGTTGATAACTATATTAAAAACATATTTTTCATATTACTTTAATTAGTTAAATAAAATTTTCATTTGTTTTAAATAATAAATTGTGACGATACCTGTAATATTACTGAGAACTAGTAGCATTAACAAATTATTTTTAACCATATAATAATAACTTTCCAATACAGAATAAAAGTATGATACATATAGAACACAGACATCATCATAAATTTTAACTTTTTAAATGGCCTTTAATTAAAAAATTGTATTTTTATATTCGTATACAAAAAGTCAATATTATTTACCTATCAAAAATACAGGCTAATCGAATGTTAATTAGTACGTATCAGTATATAATTCATAATTAAATACAAATTATTTATATATTAAGTATCAATAGAATAAGTCGTATAAAATATATTCTGTAAAATCTATTTCTATAATGAATAAAACTATGTTGTTAAAGAAAGTCTGAAAATATTTAAATTATCTAATTAAAATTACAATCTAGTTCAAAGAAAATTACATATATATATTTGTAATACAGTTTATTACTCCTATTGAACCATTTAATTAAAAATATTTAAATTCATAAGATAATGTGCATGTGTATATAAGTTGTAGAAATACAATTTCCAATTTATTTTATATAATTTAATATTCTTCATTCTATATATAATTTTCATTTAAAGAATAATTACAAATGTACTACTTCTAATTCTATATTATGTAAAAGGATAAATCAATTCACATAATTATTTTAAATAAAATCAACGTATAACGACTTAAATGAAAATTTATATTTACTCAATTTCATGTACCTTTTATATAACATTACAAATTATATATATATATATATGGTGTTTCCTTTTTTTAACAGCTAAAATTTAATAATGACCTCATTTTTATGAATAAAATCGAAGATCGATTTTTCATTATTTTATTTTGAAACTTTTAATAATACTTACATTAGTTTTTTAATTTTATATTATATTGATTAAAAAATGATCTATATTAAAGGATTTCTCGATCTCCAAAAGCTTTATTTAGATGTATCACATGATTTTTGCGATTTTCAGACTATGGTGTCTTATAGCATAACATGAATATGTAAGAATCGAAAACATTTTCGAGAAAACATTAGAAAAAACATCAATTTTTTATTAAAATTATAATTTAAAAAAATATTTTATTAAATTAAATATTTTATATATATATTAATAATGCACATAATTTTATTTTATTAATATTAATAACAAAAAATAACTATAAAATGCTTTTAAATAATTTGATTTTATACATTATTATTAATAGCTCATATTAACCATGCGTGTTTATTGCACATGCGAATACTAGTAGGTAATAGTAGGTATTTTATAAATTATAATGAACAATTAATATTAATTATCCTACAATTTATAATTTGTAATCATTACCTAACCTAACCATTAAGTCTATACTAGATTTAGCTAAATATTACTAATTAACATACTTTTTAACATAAACCTATTTAATTTAACAGTTAATAATTTTCAGAGAATATTATTCTTAAAATATACCTATATATAATAACTAAGAAATTATTCATTAGAAATGTGATTTTAATAAATCAAAAAGTTTAGAATAATTATATGAATAAATAACTTAAAGAAACAAAGAGTGTCCTCACTCAAAAAAAAAAAATATATATATTATTAAAGTATGTAATAAATTTTAACGAATTAGGTAGGTTACTTAAAATTTCTAAAAAAATATCAAATATATGCATAATTACTGTTACAAAATGAGATAAGCATGCTTTGTAAATTATCTTGTGTTAAAAAAATAATTTAACTCACAAACTCTGCAGAAATATTTTTATAATTTAAAATAATTATGTATTATGTATAAAAGTTAACCAAAAATGTATCAAAAGATTGCTTGAAGGTATTATTTTAAATTTATTAAAGGCTAAAGTTGAGAATTCAATTTTCTCTTTCCAGCTAAGCCTATTTGGCTCTATTCTGTACGAACATGTTAAAACTTTTTAAGTTAAAAAACAGTAATTTCCTTTTAAATAAATATTATTGTAATTATAAAAAAAATAATATAATAGTTAGTTAAATGGGGGTTCTTAATTGTCAATAATAAGAAAGTGAATATATTTTATAGATTGCATAATTTTGATTTAAGTATTGAGAAAGAAGATTAATTTATTAAAATATAGATGTACAAGTTAAATTTGTTAGTGAAGGTGCAAATTACATTACTAAGAATATCTTAGCCACATTATATAATTTATATGAAAAAAAGCAATCTCCAAAAATAAATACATAACAATATTGAAGTGATCCCGTAGTGTACAAACAATAAATTATAATAATAAACAAATTATTTAACACATTTATTTGAATATTCAAATAAAATGTAATAAATAATTAGATATTAATCAATCACGTCAGAAAATGTTACATGTAGTACTCATTATCACTACAATAGATTTATTTATAATATCTATTATATAACATTATAATATATAGTGATTAACTTACCGTGATGTAGACTTAAATTTTAAAATAAATAATACTATTCATTAATAAAATAATGTTTTAATAATAATTAAAAAAAAAAAAAAATATCGAAAATTATACTGCGTTCCCATAAATTAATTTAATAACATACATTTTACCTTTAAAACGTATCTCATATTTATAATACTTAAGATGATACAATATAACTAGTAAAAATGATGATAATATTTTAATTTATGGTATATTTTTAATAATACAATACAGTGATATTATTGTACAAAAATAATAGGGATTACATTGAAAACGAATGTAATGCTCATTTTTTACCGTTGCCGTAATATTAAATTTTGATTTCCCCATGTAAAGTCCAGCCTCCAGCGCATTACGTACGTTCGCAAAAAAAAAAATAATAATAAATTAATGACGTTGTGAGGTAGAAGTGTCTTGGTTGCATCATAATAATATTTGAATGATACAATTATAATAATGGAGGGGATGACGTTATATCAGACTATTTACATATTATAATATACAGTTACAATGCGTATTTAAAGCACTATGGTGTACCGTTATACCTTTTGTTGATATTGTTTTGTATAAATACCTACCGACCGGGATATTGTTATTGACGGTAAATCCGCAACGGTAAAATAATTTGAAAACAACGGCAGAAAAGTACAGTGTACCATAACTCTTAGTAGCCTTACATAGTTGTTCCTGTCGCACGAAAACAAACAAATTATATTTACGAAATGATACCCCTTTCATTTTACATTACATTTCCTACACAATATACATAGGTATTTGTCTCTTTTTCAATAAAATAAAATATAAATGTTGTATGTTGTATGTTTTTATTTTATTTTAGTCATTCAATCACGTACTAATAAATATTTATAATTCCATTACTTTACTTTTTCCAATAATCACTATCAATTCTGTAGAAATTCTTAAGACAACAAGACTATGGCCTCAATGACAAGTCCTCATGGTTCATATCATAAAACGATCTCTCGGAACATCTTTATTTTTTCATCATGCAAGATTCACTACAAAGTTATTGTTTATAGACTTATTTAGTCGCAGTATTTTTCCTTTTTCTTTATATCTCTCATTATTGTTTTTTATTGTAACATTACAATATTCTCAAATTTTGTTTTTTTTATTTAAAAATATAATAAACTTTTTTTTTTGGTAAAAAATAATGTTTCTAATTTAAATTATTATTTTTTATTTTACTTGTGTTAATTCTTCGACATTAATAATTAAAAATATTTTTAAATATAGAAAAATCGAAAAAATTGTAATATTTGCAATGAAAACCGATCGCGTTCCATTGAACTGTCTTGATGGTGGCCACAACGACGATGACAGAATAACCGTTTATTTTACCACGCGAACGGTATGACAAAATATGTGTTCACACACGCACACGTAATCACTTATTTCTGTCATCGTGTCACAGTTTTCTATCCGCACCGGGATCGACTTCACGACAAATGACCTGACGGGAACGTCAAAATTATATTATATTTTTTTGATGTGAAAAATGACGACCAAATTTTGGCTTTCGCTGCCGAAAACGTACTGCGATTAAACTATTATATTATTATTCGTTTCGTAACAACCTAGGGACGACCAATACAAAGACAAGTTTAAATCTCCAGTTTTATATTAAACAACATTGGGGATTGGAATTTTTATTTTTGAAAGTATTTATTTGTTCAGTGGTTCCTAACGTCACACCGTGATTTCGTGCAATAACAATACTAACCCATAGGTAATAATTATAATATCTAATATCATATTGTAATATTGTATCCGGATAAAATATATAATTTTACATTATTTCCGTGGTAGAACGATAACAATGATGCATTATTATCACTCGGAAATGTGATTCGTTCGTTCAAAACGTGATTTCACCAACAACGCTACATTATTATGCGTTCAAATAATTAATATACTTTGCGTCGTACAACTGTCAACCACCGTAAACGTGAGTACAGCCGGCTACGCGTGTGCAGACCAAAAACACATTAAATCCTAGTACACGCACAAACCAAATCACGTCGTCGAGATTTATAGAGGTATTGTTGACATTTTTTTTTTTTTGCTACGGCAGTAAGATATTTTCTCATTTCCCGCGGGTAATACCTACACGCTCTCGTGGTAACGTAGTTAGCCGTTTGAGCATCATATTTTATTTATAAAATTATAATTATTTTTTAATTTTTTGTGATAAGAGATATTACGCTACCAAGATAATTGTGGAAAAAATGTGGTATTTTTTTAGTGAGTAAACGCATTAAAAACCCCGAAAAACAGTTTTAAAAAGAAGCCGCAGAAAGATAATATTAAATTTCGTCCGAGACGTGAGGTTACGTTAATTACTTGTGCTCTTATATTACTTTTACGTCGGCAAATTCAACTTTTATTCCCACTGGGAAAAAGGTCAAGGTGCGTGGGTACAGCACATTATCAAATGACTCGAGGAGAACGTGTAAGGTTTCTCAAATTATTTTCATAACAGAAACGATTCAAGAAATGTGTGTCGAATATTTGGATCTGTGTGGTCCTTCATAATAGTACAATAATTGAATCGGTCATTATATTTATAATTTAACATATTATAATATATTAATGTGTTGTTAGTAGGTACTACTTTACCTGTACAATATCTGCGTAGGATGAATGCAATTTCAAACAAAAGGTACAAATAATAAGAAAATAAAACACTTATAAAATTTATACGACGTGTTCAGTGGGTTTATAGGCTTATGGAATGACGCTATATTACTGTACCGAGGGAGAAGAAGATATGGGTGTATGTGTATTGCTGGGGTCAAACGAGAGGGATGATTGGAGAGGAAAGGGGACGACCAAAATCAATACACGAGCGTATTTTGTTGGAACCCGAGGAGATTTCGTGTGGTCTGCAAAATATTCTTCAACGTTATAAGGATCTCTCTAGGGTGATGTCGCCAAGAAATGAATGGCGTGACGAATAAAAGAGATAAACTCGAATGAGAAAAACATTTCCGACGACGCCTCGGCGGTCAGAGTGTAATAAAACATGATAATATTAAGACGATTGCGTTGTGAACAATATTGTAATAATTAATTATTGCTAACAATAATATTTTGCTCTTCGAAATTTAAGTTTGTTTTGATAAATTCGATAGTCGTTTGAAATGAACGACGATAGTATAGCAATTATGATATTATTATATTTTGTTTACATTCACATTTACGACTAACAACTAAGCAGTCTTGTTAAGTATTCGAGTAAATTTATTTAAATACATTAAATACTTTACATTATTTAGAATGCTTTTTAAATTATGTATTTTATAAACATAAAACCAATATATTCCTCCGCTCAGAATCTAAAATGAAATGTTAATTTATTTTAAATAATTAAGACCTTTACAAAAGCTAAAAGAACACGTGCAGTACAAACTCCATGTTTCCATTATTTTTGTATCTTTATACTATAACCTAACATTTTTAAATTGAATGTAATTTATATTTTCATATTTTAATTAATATTTGTTCAATCTTCAATGTTATATTAGTATTAGAATATCCTTGTATTTAATTATACGTTGTTTTTTAAATGTACATGCATAACTATGGATACTACGGTCATTAAATACAACTAAAAGTGACCAAATTATGGCATATTAATATATTATTACCATATATTTTTTAATTTTTATTTGCGGTTAGTTAAAATATTTAAATACATGTTGAGTATTTTATTTGTATTTGTTCTTAAATAATTTTCTATTGAATGTATTTGTACATGTTTTAAACTAAAATTTTAAAATTTATTATTTATAAAACTGTAATTAAGTCACAATATTAATAAATTATACCGTAAAACCAAATTGTCGTTGTAATGTATAATACGTATTATTATTATTATTATTATTATTATTATTACAATAATAATATGCGCACAGCTTGAATTTAATCGGCGAGTCACGAGTATTTTATTTCATTTGTATTATTTAACGCCTAATCTGGCAATGTTTCATATACAGGATAGATTATACAATAATATGCACAAATACACAAGATATGAAAGATTAACATACAGGATGTGAGAAAAGAAAATTAATATAAAAGGTAGACTATACCTAAGCTTGGGAGATAACCTGGACGATCAGAGCCAAACGCATTGATATTTTTGCTGGAATGATTTTGCTCATATGAGGTCTGATTATCAGGAGTTTGAAAAAGGGTGATTAATAAGTATCCTATGAAAAAATATTGGATTTATGTGCGATAACCACTCAGAATATAAACGTGCTCACCTCAGTGTCATTCTAAAACTAAGTTGTACTGTATTATATTCATGACAATATAAAATATTATGCCGCATTACGCTATATTATGTTCCACACTAACATTGAACTACTGACCTCGTTTGGTTTTATTTTATCTGCATTATTTTTATTCTTCTCGCACATTACACGATATACATAATAATATAATAATACCTCGGTACGGCGGAAGCGGTGTTGGTTGAGCTTCATATTATACGATTCCAAATAGAGTAAATCGCATGCGCTCCGTGAATCTCTCACTCAAAAACTTTTAAACATTATGTAGTTATTTTTCGTTGTTTTATTATTATTATTTTACTTTATTATTATTTGTCCAATTTGTTCTGCGTCTGCGTATTTTTTTTGTAACACACACACATACACACGCGCGCGCGTAACTCGACTTTTTTCGCCTTTCATTGAAAGGCTATCTTGACAGCCACCTTATGAGTACTATAGATTATCGAAATACGTACAATGTGATCTCATAGTACCATCAATGACAAATATACGATATACGTTATCATTATCGTTTATTCATTACGTTTGTGCCTGAAAAGTTTGACACGATAACATTTATCCAAATGTATGTTTTGAAGGTTTTTTAGAATAGTGATTGATATCCAAATAATTTTAAACGGGAATAATATGAGTATAGATGAGTATATTAACAACTCTTAACCTCAACACTCAAACAAATACATAAACAAACAGTTAAATTTTCATTTTCTAGAGCGAGGCATACACGCATTATTGTTATTAAACGAATAAAACATTTTAAATAATGTATTTTATAAATTTTTTTTTTATTTAATAGAATTTTCGTATAATAATTACTATTTGTTATTATATATTTTTATTTTTAAGTAAACTATTAAATTTTAAATTAAAATATATTCTAAAACTAAAATTAATTAAAAGTTTTGTGTAATCTAAGTACAATTAGGGATAGTTTTTTGTAAGTTAAAGTTTACATGAATACATTATAATATTAATATTTCTTAAAACTCGTACCATTAATAACAGGAAATGTTTATTATTAAAATACAACATATAGACGTGTACATAATATATGCCAGATGGGCCATCAACTTTCATACAAGTTCGTATATATATTTTATTATAATGCGACATTTCATTTAAATTACAGAATATACAATTTACTTTTTTTCCTTAAAATTATTGTAACTATGATATTAAATTTATTATGTTTTGATTTTATTATTCATTCAATATAAATAAAACACATTCCCAGTAATCCGATTTTCATGTTTTATATTCAATAGCAGCAGCGTATTTACGGGGAAGGGAAGATGGTCGAAAAGTTTAAACCCCTCATGACCAAAAAAAAAATTGCTATTAATAATATTATTTTGTTAACTATTTTAGATTTTGTATTATAATGTATACAGTTTGTATGTAACATATTTAATTTAATTGTTTTGTAATTCATTTTTGTATATTATAAAATGGTATTTTCGACTTAATGATAGTTTTCGAAAAAAATCCCCTTCCCGCACCTATTAATAAATCGCTAAATACGCCCCTATATTCGTAAACCTATTTTTCAATAATTAAAATTCCAATAAATGAATATACCTAATAAATATAAAAATATAGATACTATTTCATCTTTGAAAAATAAATAGGAACAAATATATTGTGAAAATTATAAATTTACAATAATTTTATTTATAAAAACATTTAATATCTTAATGGTATTATATTATTAATATTATGTGAAATTCTATTTTTTTGTTTATTGTTTTTTTTTTTTTTTTAATTTAATTTTATTGCTAAATAAAACAGTTTTAATATAATTATTTTTTTAAAATCAATTCCATAAAAATATTAATATCAGGTGATTTATTTGGCATATTTGAACATATTTGAAAGACTAAAACAATATAGGCCACTAAATAAATTAAACTAAATATATTCAACCTATAAAATCCCAAAAGTTTTATCAGAATCATTATTATAACTGTTTGAAATATATTTTGGAGCTAAAATCCATAAATATATTTTTATATATGGATAATTAGGTATTATAACTGATATAGTCAAAATAGTCATTATATACACTTTCTAGTAAAATGATTTTCAAATATTTTTATTTTTACAAAATGAAAAACATAATGATTTAATTTTAATTTTTTTTTTAATGTAAATTTCCATAAAAAATGGAAATAATGAAACTTAAATTTTGTTCATTATAACTAATATTAATTGTTATAAATAACTTCCTATAACAATATTGGCCTAAAAATTAAATAATTTTGAGAATTATAATTCTATATTTTGCTTAAAAATTATAATTTAATTGTTGGCTTGGATAAAGCAATAAATTACATAAAATATTTAATAAAATGAATAATTTTCAATTATAAATTTAATTTAATCATAAATCTTAAATGAATTTAATGTTTAATATTCTCTTTTGATTATTTAACACATTATCTATGTGTACATTAAACATAAATATAATCAAGAGCTAAATTTATGAAGTAATGCTAGAAATTGTATTATTGTTTAAAATCTAAAAACATATTCACTAAAAATCAGGCGAAAATGCTAAATGTACATCTTAAAATCTGAAACTACTTAATCAATAAACTGCATATAAAAATTATTTAGTTTAAATTTATTCTTTTGTTATGCATTTTTAACTCACTCGTGAGAATAAATAACTACCTGTTTTATATTTAGGGTGTTAAATTTAGGGCATTTTATTAATGATAAATTATAAAAATATACCAATTGTATTTATTATTAAAATTAAAATTAAAATTTTACTACATTATATATTATAGTAAAGTATCTTAAGTACAAATTGAATATTAAACAATAGGTAGGTTGTTATCTTATAAATTTAAAGTATTCTTATATTATTAATATGTACTCAACATGATTCTATTGTCAAATATTTAGCTAATAAAAACGTCACTAGTAGTTTATTTATTTTTTACTATAAAACTAAATTAAAAATATGAATTAAATGAAAAATCTAGAAGAAAGGACAATTTTTTTGGTATCATTCTGTATAAATCCTTAATGATAGTAATAATTTTCCAAATCATGAAACTATTTTAAAAATGAAAGTATTATTTTTAAAAAATGTACCTATAGTAATAAATAATTAGTCGAAACAAAAGCATGAAAATGATTTTAATAATAATTATTTTTAAGACTGGAATTGTAATAACACGGTCAATTAAAACTCTGTTCTGGCCGTAAATTATTATCTTTTGGTTTTCTCACTATTGTTTGCTTTATTTTATGAATACTGTCGCGTCTATTCATATAATGTTTAGAACTTATATTTATTATTATCGCCCACAAAAATAATATGAATATTTTAACATAACTATTCGTACATCTTTAAGAATAAAAATTTGAAGTATTTTTTGCATGTCGAAATGTACTCGTCGATACTACTAAATCGTTAGCTTAGTAATAAAACAATAATTATGTCTACCAATATAATAAATATTTCTAAATAAGAGTAAAGTTTGCAGTATAAAAGATACCTTCCTTATAAAGTGTTTTAGGTTTAAAGAAATCGATTATCTTGTAACCACGGTAAGCTCTTTACGCGAAACGACGTCTCAAGTGTATACGGTGAGCACATTATTTTATATAGGTATACTCGTGTTTTAATACCCAGTAAATGGTTACAACTCACAAGGACTGTAATATGTGAACGTGTACCACCAGCAAGAATAGAAAAAAATAACAATAAGGCGCGTAATTAAGTTTAAAGCCGCCGAACTCATGTTTGAGGTAACTATTTCGCGGTTGATGTTTGTGCGTGTGCAGTTTTCTGTATAATGGAAATACTATAAACGTAACAGAACAGATATTTCTAGACTTTATTATTTGTATTTTATGTGTGACATCATGATAGTTAAACTTCCGTTGTTCTAATAAATGACAACAAAGCCAAATTAACAAGTTCATATTATAATACCATTGAATAAAAAATTCGACTAAGGTAACCAATGAAAAACTGTTTGGTGTTTGGTTCATTGAATTCATAAAACTTTTAGTGGCTTTAAAACGACAACAGCAATGTGAAAACGTTTATCCGCTAGTGAAATAATAACTAAACTTTAAATTTTTTTCCTCTATCTACTATAATGTATAAAACTATAATTAAATTTATATCAATTTTATTTGATATTCTCTCGTGTATATACAATTACATCGACATCGCCGTAGAACATATAGAAATCGTTAAGTTTTATTTACGTTACTAGTTGTGTTCATAGAAACGCGGTCGGAATTTATTATCGTTTACTGTGTGCGTTTCGCATTATATCCGCTGACATAATCAGTGAACATATATTTTATGTTATACATATGGAAATAATTCAGATAATATAGTGAACGGGTAGACATCCTTTTCTTGTTTATTTTAACTTATACATGGTTTGCGAATTTTAAAAACTTCATCGGAAACACCATTAAAATATTGTTGTACTGATTATTACAATTTATGAATACAATATGATGTCGCGCGCACCTTAACAACAAATTATAATGTGATATACTCTACTCTTTTTATTTGATCATAATATCTAATTAAACTCTTAGTATATTTATAGCTATTGATTAAAGCTATACAAGAACATATTATTAGTTGTCTATATTTTATCTCCCGACGTCCGCATAAACTTTATAAATTTCTAATTAAAAATATCGACTAAATTATCAACTAAAAATTTAATTAACACAAGTTCATAAATTTATTACAAAATGTATTCAATTATTTATTGTTTTTGTGTTATTTATTTATTTGAAATATACAATTTCCACAATGAAATGCATGTTAAGTGTATGTGAAAATAAAACAGACTTAATAGAATTAAATAAAAACTAATTTGTTTTAATTATATAATCCTTAGACTTATAATCCAAATAAATCATACAATTTCATAATTTTATTATGTCATTTATTTAAGACAACTATTAGTTAATATGCAAGTAAAGAAATTTAAAGTTGGCAAAATAAACATTGAGACTATGTATTTTTTATAATTTGAAACATAAATTTGATCAAATATTAAATGCATTCTCGAGGATGTTGATAAACTCTATTTTAATAGGATGTGAATGTCATAAATTATTATGTTATATATTTATATTCAATACTATACTTTATATAGCTGCAAAAAAACAATTGAATTGAATATTGCTAAAAATAGATTCTCTGTTAGTCAATTTTTACATTAGTTTTTGATAAAAACTATGAAAAATATGTGGTTTTTATATTTTAATTGTCGGTTAACAGAAAAATGAAAATAAAATGGAAATCCGTGGAAGATTATTATAGTTAACTTAGGTATTATTTACTTTATGATTGAACGAGTGGTAGGTTCAAATTATATATATAGTGAACAAAATAAATTATAGTTAGAAATATCACATATACAGTAATAAGAAATTATAAAAGTAGGAGTTGTTTAGGTTGGCTTGTCTCATGTTCCGTGTTATAATTTCATTATATAAGTGATCAATAAGATACACATAGATTGAATAAAATGCAACGTTACGGGTAGGATGAGCAGGAACTATCCTAATATTAATAATCGATAAGTCATAAGCAAGCCAACGATTAACGAGAATTAAGATTTAAGACATGGAGTATGTGAGTATGGAGGATGTTCGATATTTAACTTAAATCCGGTGAATCTAAGAAACTAACATTGAACCTATTCAATTTGTTGGTAGTATTCCACAGTTTGAGGATTCCAAACAACAGATCCGTACTCAAGAATAGGCCCTAATAATGCTGAGAAAAGAGCCTATTATAAGACTTATATAGCATAAATTCTACATATAGTGACTATCTTTATAAAACCTTAAACTTTAATAGCTTTACATGTGATATGTTCTTAATTATGCATAAGAGCATAATGAGGGAACAAAAAATAAATCAAGATCGGAAACATCATGACAACGGAAATTAACTCTTGAGAATAGTGCCGTTAATCGAGTAATAAAATTTACGAGAAAAAAGTCATCTAAAGAAGGACATAAACTTGCACTTATCAACATTTAGAGTTAGTCTAATATTAAATTTATATTTATATTTAATACTTACTTGACAAATCTGTCCAAGTCTTCTTGAAAATGTACGTGATTCTCTAGGGAATTAATTTTAAGAGAAATCTTAATGTCATCTGCAAAATATAAAAACTTCCATTAGCGAGGGTCACTTGAGACGCTATGTGTCCGCCTTGAGGAACACCAAACGTAACTGTAAAAATACCCGACTTGAAGCCGAAAAATCTATTCTGTAATGAATCTGTTACAAAGATAGGAATAAACCTAGTCGAGCGCGAGTAACTGAATCCCTGCATTTCAAATACAGATGACCAGCATGTGATTAACAGTGTCAAATGTTTTCGCAAAATATATGTAGTTTATAGAACATATCCACGTTTAAAGGCATAATAAATATATTTATAGAAATTAACATAACAAGTGACGGTTGATCGCCTTGGATAGAAGTCATGCTTTTATGTTATACTATATTATATTATTTTTGTCGATTAAGACTGGAATTAAGTATGGTATAATGCTTTCTAAAACCAGTGACTCAAACGTTTTCGATAAGTGAGGAAGAATAGAAACAGGCAGGAAATTCTTTACGTTTGAGTTGATACTAACCTTATAAACCGAATGAGTGATATGGCTGAATTCCAAATTTTCAGAAAAACACTATCATCGAAAGAGCACCGGAAAAACAATCATAGCAAAAAGGTGATAACATTTCTAAGTTGATAAATAAAATAACAAAGATAAGAGAAAAACTGATAGTCAAAAAAATCAAGAAGGACTTAATTACTTTAATACAATATCATTAAAATTAACGTATTATATTAAAATACATAAGAAAAATATTATATATTTTTATTTTGATGCTGGAAAATATTTAACACCTACGGTAAGGGAGTTAAATAAATTTAATTTTTAATTTTTAATCTAAATATTTCATTATTATTTAACTTTTAATAAAAAACTAATTTTATAATACTTAAACTGTAATAATATATATATATATATGTTTTTTAAATGTTTTGTGACTCATAGTATATTTCTATTTTTAGAAGTTTATAAGTATTTTATCAGTCTTTTATTTAGATTAAATGATAATTGTATATTTATTTTAACCTATTAAAGTATGGCTTTTAAATTATTTTCATACGTAAAAAAAAGTTAAACAAATGAATAATAATTTTATAATATATTTTACAATCATACGATTATTTATATCATTATTATTGCATATGTGGTGATATATTTTATTTACAAAATTCAATGTCATCATCAATCATATTTAACGATAAGGCAAAAGTTATTTTTAGTAGATCACTTTTGACCAACAAGTTTACTGGTCAATAATTTTGCAATTTTGTTTATTCAGATATTTTGAACATTGCAGGATGATCATCAACTATGCTAAATTTTGTTAGAATAAGTATATGTTATAACTTATAAACTTATAAAAACAAGAAGTGCTAGAATTTGCTTTTAACTTTTTGGTAGATATATATTATAGTGTATAAATAAATGATAAAATGAAAAATATGAGTTTTAATACTTCACAATCTTGAAAATTTTAAATTCTAATTTAATTTAAAACTAACACAGAACATTTTTTATTTGATATATTATAGACAAATTTCTTAATCTTATTTATTTAGAAAATTGCGATTATACCAAAAAAATATTTGTTATTAACAAAAACAAATTGATTAAAATTAATTTTTACGTTTAAAGTATTTTTGTTTTTACTTAAAAGTTTCGATAATAACAAAAAAAAATTACTTCGTAAAACTTAATTGTTTAATTTAATGCATTTATTTTATTTATGTATATACATTTAGTTTAATCATTAGGTAGTCAACCAAACATTTTCGGATATTGACATCAAAGATATTTACTTTTAATAATTTTATTGAGAATTCTTAATACATCTGAAAAATTATTAGCTCTTGTAAAGGAAAAATAATATTGTTACTATTGCTATATTTATATGATACCACATGATTTTATTAACACGTCAATTTATGATAAATAAAATTTAAATATATGGAATAATTAAATATATTAGTGAATAAACTATATTATTTTTTTTAAAATTCGAGCGAACCGAGGAATGTATTAATTTTACAAAAATGTTTTTTTATTCATGTACAAATTTTCGGGTATAGATAATACTCTGATTTAATGATTACCACAAATAGGATATGCTTTCGATAGAACATTACTTGGTACTTTATTAAGCTCATTTTTCTTAAAAGTTTTCCCTTTAAAAAAAAAAGACTACCAGAAAATGTTTGAAAAACTGTGAAATTCACAGAAACTGTGATTTTTACGAATTTGATTTTAAATATGTTATGATAAGTAATGTAATTTTAAATATAGGGTCTTGACATTTTTTAAAACATTCTTATAGGTTCTTCTACATACGAGGTAAAATTTTGAAAGGATTTCCAGTATAATATAATGTACATTTGACTAAATTTCGCTCAGAATCTTCTTTTCGAATGTAATATCATTGCATTCAAATTTTAATTATAATAAACCACCATTAATTTCCCCTAGGACCATAGAAACGAAGGAGGAAGACCCAGAATCGACTTCCCGTCTTTTTTTAATCAAACTAGGTACACATAAGTTTAGGCAAATAATTTAAAATTATTAAATTGTTTTGAATTAAATTTAATAGCTCTAATACTTTAAATAGTATTTTTTGGGGTTTTTTTTTTATTCTTAAGTGAAAAAAAAAATTAACGAGTACATTCAATAGATTAAACATTGAATGGGAAAAGTATATATTATTATATTATACATCTAATATTTAACAATAGATTTTTTTATAGTTTTATAATAATCAATATATGTACCTACCTTATCACATTTTAATGTTATAATATTAAGACGAAATTTATGGTTTTATTGGTTTTATTCTGAAATTACATATTGTATTTTATGTATACTAATTTTAATTCTTTAGTTTTATGTTAAAACTATATGTTTAACTACATCTATGAAACACAAAATACCTTATTGTAATTACCTTTATAACAGTATTCTATAATTACTGTAAAAAGTTGAAGAAATACACTTCAAAAGTTGTATTAAATTAATTAAATATAATATATTAATTAAAAAAATTATCTAACGTAAAACTAAATTAATACTACCAAAAATACCGTATAGTTGGAATATTATTTGAATACAACATTGAATATTTTGTATAGGAATGTATTTTTTAAATATTATGTTCTATAAATAGTATAATTATTACTTTGTTAGATTCATTTTAAGTAATTTATTATTCTTTAAAATATCTTAGAAAATAAAAACAGTTTTTATTTCCTTTATATATAAATACTTTAGGTAGGTATATCTAATTAAATTATTATATTATAACATTCCTTAGGTTGATTTTTTTTTTTTTAAATAAGTATTCAATTAACCAATTAAAGAAAAACATGATTCTTTAAATTAGTATTTGAAGTTAAAAGTTATTTTTAAAAGACTTAGAGTCCAAATGAGACTTATTGATTAGACCATACTGTTTGTTATTTTAACTGAAATTGTATTGTTACAAAAAGAAGAATGTAAAAAAAAAAAAAATATCACATTATCATATAACATAAATAAATACTAATTACTTATATAAATGAAATTGTGCTTAGTAAAATAATAATAAATACTATTTGAGACTAAACACATTTTGGAATAAGATTTATTGAAATTGCTAATTATTGAGTAACTAAATTAAAAAATATTAATTTTTTAATAAAAATTACCTACACTAAGCAATATATCAAATGCTTGGAATTTATATTCAAATGCCAACTTCCATTCATAGTTTTAATAGTTTAAAATATTTATACTGAAATTTTGGTTATGGATGAATTGTTATGCTATAAAATTATTTGAAATGGAATTTCATTAAGGAAAAATATTTATCCACTTTGAATGTATAATATAATATTATATGATATATTTAAAATTATTATTTTTTGAGAATAATCTAAAACAAATTGTTTGTAATTAATTTAAACGATTATTTGACTTTTGAAACCCATAATAATATTAATTTTATTTTATATTAATAATATATAATTTTGTTAATGATTATATTATGTACCTAAAAAATTGAAATAATTATTAAGTAATATTGTATTATATTAGTTTATTTTATTTATTTATTTTTTAAACTATATTTAGAATAATAACTTCAAATTATTATTTTAATATATAAATACTGATGTTGATATTATTTTTACGTTATTTAATGAGAGAAAATGTGATTAATATTTTGATACAATTGTGTACTGTCCAGTAGTAACACCAATTAAGTTTTATAAGTTAAAACTCTCGTAATTAATGTTCATATCTATTAAAAAATTAATTTAAATTATTTTTGATTTAAATAAACTATTCTGATAGTGCGATGAAAATAATATTTTCAAAACACACATTTCATTAAAACTTATTTCTTCGGATGCCGTTGTATTAATAAATATCTTGAAACGATGAATTATTATTTTCAAAAACATAAGTGTTATATTACATAGTATATAGAAGCTCTTGTATTGTATATATATATATACATACATAATTGGCAACTTTGACGTTTTGTATCGATTCCATTGTGTTGAGACTTGCAAATTATCTTCGACTTTTCATATTTTAATTCTATGAATCACAGTAGTCGTTGATCGCTTTCATATATTTAATTAATAATATCCATTAGAAATTAGAAATTAGAATAGAATAATATATTTTAATAAGAGAGTCTATATTTAAAATGTCATTGTTTAAACTTTCAATTAATAATTGAACATTTTCAAATGCTGTAAGGTCGTATTATATTATGCGTGTAATTAAAATAATTACACATATTAAAATCTCAGTGTGCATTGTTATCATGTTTTATTTGTTAGTGAACAAATACAGTTTAATGTATGTTATCTAAACGACAGTTATTTTGTATGTATTATATTTTATATGTTCGCTTTAAATAAAAATCGATTCTTACAAATAAAACGACGTTATATAATTCTCTGGCAGTTTTTTTAGCAATTGAATTATAATAAATCTGAGTTCAGCCAAGTTTGTTTCGTGTAATAGGAACAGCTGATTTGTTTCCCATCGTTGATCTAGATAGTAAAATAAAAATTGAATATTATAAATTTAAAAACTATATCCTTATCGTGAGAATAAAAATATAATAACAATATTGAATCAATCATATTATAACAATATAATACAGTTTATAAATTACAAACATTTCCTTATATTTAATTTAATATATTTTCAGATAATCAAAATTATATTTATTTTTACTCACAGTAAAAATTACGTATTGTTTATATAAAACAGTATAATATATTATCCCTATACTATGTATTTATACAATTAAATATTAATATGTTTAATTTAAAGACTTACCTTTATAATAGTATAACCGGTGTATTTTATTTCAACCTATAAAAACTTTATTCTATATATCATAATTATTATATTATATATGGATTTGCTTTGTTGTCTTAAGTTAAAATTCAAAACATTATAAACAATTCCAACAATACCATAATATATTATTGAATTATGGTTTTTAATAAAATGGCTTAAGTAAATATAAATATAATCTATAAACTACGCGTCTAGAGATATTAGCAATCAATATATAGTAAATAAATCTAAACTAACACATCAATATTTGGTTAAATTTATATTTATATATACTTTATACATATTTTATTCAAACTTTACAAACTGACATATTTATTAACAAATTGTAAAATCTCCGCCAAAAATTATAATTTTGAAATGCGTTTTTTTTTTTTGCATTTTTTTAAAACTATTATTTAGGCAATGGTTTATATTATATAACTTATTTTTTACTTAGGTGAAATTTGAGATAGCCATTTTAAATAGTATATATATATAGATAAATATATACGTTTTGTCACAAAAAAGTATTTATTTCTTAAATTTATATGGAATTCAAAATTTCAAGATTTGTTCATATTCTGACCTTAGTTGAATAGTGTTTATAAACGTCCACGCACAAATAATATAATTGCAAATATCTTGTTAATAATTCAGAACACTGAATAAGTCAAACGTAAATAAATTAGTCTTACCAAAATAAATATTGACAAAATATTAATCAATTTTAAAATTTAATAATATAACAAGTCTTCTGCAATATAAAATTAAATCCTAAAAAATATTTAAGTGAACTAATTCATAAATAGTAATAAAAAACAACTTAACACAATATATAATTAATATCAGTTTAAATAATATAACAGTTAATACAAATATTATTATTACTTGGCCTGTGATATCATTATGACAATAATGGTAAAAAAAAACAAAATAAAATATACTATCGTTAATACAAATTATTGTATCTAATATGATGTATCGTATAGGCAAAAGTGATACATTACTGCATAGGATTATAACATATAAAATATATATTTTATTTATTACAATTTCAACAGCAATTTTATCCAACTTCTATAAAAATAAAAGAATTATTAAAGACTAATAATATAAAAATATCTTAATTAAAAAGCCATTAGAAATTAAGATAAAAATTTAATATTATAAGTTTCAAATGATTCAGTTATTATTTGTAGTTATTGGATAATTAGTTATTAGTCTAAAATATAAAAAATGTATTATGACATTGTTTTTCTTATATGCTAAACTTATTTATATATATATATAGAGGTAAATAGGTCATAAACTAGGATGGTACATACATTGTACTTACATTTATCTGTCAAAAAATTTTTGTTTTTAAAAAACTATTAATAACATTATTAACATTAATTCAATTATTTTAATAAATATAATTATCTATTAATAAATGAATACATAGACTATAATATTTAGGAAATGAAGATCTATGCGGATGTGCGACTAGAGTGGCCGACCCCATCTAATTGGGAGTGTAAGGCAAAGTAGAAGAAGAAAAGAAGATCATATAATTATCCGTTTATTAATTTATGTATTAGACTCTTTGTACAATAGTATACAATATGATTAATATAAAATAAAATTACAATAATAATCACCAATCAAAAAGAAATAAGTAAGTATAAAATAATTTAAAAGGTAGAATCCATATTGAAGATTATTCATATAGCTGAATTTTATTGAGGTATTTAACGGTATATATAAACAGGAATAATACTGCGGAATTTTAATTAGAGATTGAAAAGTAGGAGAATACATAAATCTACTCATTTAAGAAATTTAAACCTAACTTACGTCTGCGGTCTACAAACAAAGCTAAGTTTAACTAGTTTGAGATATAAATATAATCATTATAGGAGACCATCGAATATTCAATATGAACATAAAAAATTATAAAAATCTCCACTATCCTCTACCAAGCTGCCGAGAATCACATGTAGTATGTGGATCCCAAATTATTGAACCATACTTAACTATTGGTCATACATAAGAGAAAAATATAAAGATTTAACCAAATCTTTATGATAGTATAACCTGTTAATTACTATTAACTTAGGTTTTATATCCCTATTACAATATTTTTTACTATAGCCCTCTGGATAAATATTTCAAACTACGATATAATACAATATACATTATACAACTATAATATAATAATAATGACATAAACATAAAGTATATACATATTCGATTTACATAGCTAACGATTTCAATTTTAACAATTCGTATAATATTCAATATTAAGTATTTATAATTTTTACTAATAAAGTAATATTTAGTATTTAATAGGTACTGAAGTACTAACTACCAAACTAGGACATTTTTCAAAAAAATCTTTCGATTGTTACATCAGTGATTATACAAATCTAGATTACCAAAATCACTCGATTGTTTCGAACACTAAATTATATTATGACAAATATATTTCATTTAAAATTACAGTTAACAATTTTTAATATAAAATATGTTATAATGATGTTCTTTAGTGATTTGATAAACTTAATACTTGTAAAGACATAATACTAAAGATAATTTATATTATAATGGGTTATTTGATTTTAATTTTTCTGTGTTAATTAAAAAATGTTGGTATATCTCATAATGAAAAAACTAAATAATAAATATTATTTGATTTATATAGGATATTTTTTGCATAAAACCAGTTTCAGATCCGAATTATTTTTATTTTTGTACATCAAGTTTCGGTTCTCATTTAGAAAAAAAGGTGTAGTAACTTCACTCTGTTATTTATCATAATTTATAGTACTTATATGTAAAGTTAAAATTTATTTTCCAACTAATGATAATATTATGTTCTTTTCCATTCCCAGATTCATAACTGACTACTTTTTCATTATACATAGGTATGGATACAATATTATTGATTTTTAAAAAGGTAATTGTTTAATTTTAATATTTATGAATTGGTTAATGAATATAAATAATTTTTAATAATTTATAGGCAAAACTATTATAATAAATATTAATAGTAATAAAACATAAGTATAAATGTATAATATTATGTTAATTTATCGAATTAACAGAGAAGGACAGTTTACATATTTACTTTGTAATGCATTTATTACTTGGGCACAATATTTTACGTTTATCCTTAAAATATATTATATGCATTCAATTTGAAGATAAGTGTTATTTTCAATTAATCCGCAACCAGGTGCACGTCTAAATGTAATTATATTTTCCTAAAAAGCATGATCAATACTTTCGATATAGAAAAATTATTTTTTGCATTAAAACATTGCCTGAAATTATGGAACTGTATTTACAAAGTGCAAATCATGAAATCTAAAATATATGCTGGACAATAAATAAAATACACACAACGAAAAAATAAAGTTATAAATATTGTCCCAATTTTTTACAATTAGTGAAAATATTGTATAATGTTTACAGTAAACATTTTCAAAAACTTGCATGCATTTATATAATATCGTTGTAGTTTTTAAAACTATAAGTAAATTTTATTTTTTTATATAATTAAATAATTCCTGTGATAGAAAACATGGAAGCGCGTTTGAAAACAATTAGCTATTGTAATAACTATATATTTTAGAACCGTGGCTATAAAAGCAACGTGTGAAGCGGGCTTAAATGGTAGAACCGTAATACATTTGTATACAATTTTAGTATAATTATTTTTTTATTTATAATATATTTATATAATTTGTATACAAAAACCATTTTTTTGGTTAGACAGCATAATTTAGTAAATAGAATTTTCTAAAGCGTGAAGAAGAATGGAGAAATTCTGCCAACCACTCAACTGGATATTACCGCAAAGAAGAAGTTAATTTTAATCAACCAATGTGCCTGTAGTAGTGTGAATGTCTTTAATTGAATAATGATTATCCGAAATACCTTATGCACAAGCTTACATGTGTGATCCTAATAAAATAATAAATAACTAGGGAGTAAAATTATACTTATACGTATAAATTTTAACTAAAATTAAATAAAATAACTATAATTATATATTATTATTTATGGAACCACACAAGGTATAGGTTATATACACGTACTTCAATTATATAACATTAATTGAAAGAATAAATGTATTTAAAAAAATTAATTTTTAATATTAAAATCATATAAATGATATAAAATGTATACTATAAAAAAAATATCCAAATAAAATGTCACAAATCACACTTGAGTTTATGATAAACTTGAAGTTTAAATTTGTTAACACGTTGACCGCCATGAGACCTTATATGAGATCATATAAATCTATATTCAAAGGTCTACTAAACAAATTTCAGATTGCTATTAAAATGTATATATCTTTTTATTACTTTTATAAAATTACGAATATTTGTAAACTTCAATGAGATCTCGTTTATCTGTAGTATGCAGTTGTATACCAACTTTTAGCAAGTGACTGAGATTAAAATTAGATCTCACAATAAATTTAAATAACATAGTGGAAAACCCTTTGACAGTTAACGTGTTAAGGATAATCAAAAATTATTTTGTGAAATATTTTACAACAATAAATGATTTGATGTGGATAAATAGATGTCCAAATATAATATACTACCTATATAAATTATTTGTATAACGAATTCACGGAATACAATAGACAATAAAAGATACTTTGTACTTCTTGAAAAATTATTTACCTTAGGGCAAAATAAAAACATATTATATAGGTATACAATGTCACTAGTAGTTAATTGATTTTTCAATAAATATATTTGAGAAAAAGTTGTTTCCTTATTGTTGATAACTCTAATGACTGAAAATATATAAACATGATACAATTAAAAAAAAAAAATATTTATATTTTTTTTAAAGAATTAAACTTAATGTAGTTATCTATTATTCGGAAATAATATACTCAAATAAAATAAAGAATAATGTTAATTTGTTGTCGAAAATAATTTATTATTCTAAATACATATACATTTTTACATTTGTTAACTGTAAAAAATAAAATATGTATTTATACTATTTAGTCAAACTTGAACATAACAAATTATTCCAATAATCTTTTTTTTGATTTTGAACATTCCGAGAAATTTATTTAAATATTAAGTCATAAAAATTTAAAATCAATGTAAACATCTTTCATTTACAATTAAAGAATAAACATTAAATTTTAGTGTCTTTATTAACGTAGTACATTTTGGTATAATATTAAATTTAAATCAATATTAATATATAACAAAACAAATGTCCTGATAGATTTTAAATAATTGCTTTATTAAACGAAGAAAATTAAATTATATAGATTCGAAAAAAAAACTACATTAATACAATAATCTTATAAATTTACTTACCATTTAAATTATAAGTAAAACGAAAAATATTTTGTTTTAAAACGTTTTTATACGTGATACAAGACACTTTGTATTTAGTGTCTGGGTCACTTCACTGATAATGTATAAACTTAAATAATTGAAATACACAACTTGTTTCGTCTGAACGTATCAATTTAAGTTCATAAAATAAATATGGATCATACATAATAACTGGACACAAAGTATCTCGTTTAAAAGCGTTCTTACAAAAGTTAGGTTAGATGAACCTGATTTGAATTTCTATTATTATTTGTATTCTTTATTTCATTAATAATTGTTAAAATATTAATTTAGTTATCTTATTAAATTTCGTGTTATTCCTTAAAGCAAACCTTTTCATTTGTATAATTAAGCTATATATATAAATTTAAAATATTTATGTAGGTAATAGAAATATTAATATATACCTACTAAAATTAATCACTGTAATTATACTGGAGATTTTGTTTTTCGTATATGAAGCGAAAAATAATTATCTGCAGTTACTAGAAAGAAAGCGGCAAAATAATTTTAGCTCTTAAAACAAAATCCATATTTCAGTTTACATGATTAATAACACCATAACACAAAATTAAAATTGTATTCAGTTCAACACTAATATTTTATGTATATTACAAGTACCTTCCATAAAAAATAACATTAAATTATTTATCTAAAACTGTGCAATTCTGAATTCATATTGTATTTTTATCAATCGATATACCTATCGATAGAAGAATTTATGAGAGTAAAAATTTGTGAAATAGTAATTAAAAAGTGTCATCGTAATTAATTATATATTGCTTATATAGCAATATTTAATTATTTTTGTTTAATTTATACAATTTGATTATACAAAATATAAAAATAAATGATAATTATATGAATTTTTTAGATTTGTATACCATATACCCTTACAAAAAAAAAAAAAATACATACTTACATAATTAATAGTTTATTATATTAATTATAAGCTATAATTAATTATTAAAGTTATTAATTTTTTTCAAGGCTAGACTTTATTACAGTACATGAGCTGTACCATATATGATTAATATACTATACAACAAACTTATTCATTTTTTATTGTAATTATGCTATTTACTTATTTGTTTAATAAAGGCAATAATAATATCATATTAATGTTTGATTCTTAATCATAGATAATTAAATACGAAATTGAAATAATCTAATTTAATTAGCTGTAAACTAGTGATTTAATTCTTCTTACTACAAACATTTTATCAAACTAAATAGAATATTATGTTTTTCACACTTTAGTAAAGTGAAATATAATCCTAGCATTCTTTATCAGTCTGCTACTTATAATTATAAAGGAATCATATTTCAAATTGAAATTGGATTCTTCTAAGTATTTAGAGGGATGATTATCATCATCGTGATTATGCTTTATGCTTTTTAGTCATTAGGGTTAAATATCAAAATCTGGTTAAACTTACTTAATACTTTTTTTCATACATTTTGTAATACTTGATCATGAAGTTTATATTTTAAATAAAATACGATTCAACAATTCTACTGTTTTATACGTTTTCAATTTTTTTTTTTTTTCTTTTTAATATATGAATAATAATCACTAATAATAATAATAATAATATACATGATTGCTATTACTATCAATAAAATATTTCTATAATGGTATTGGAAAATTTAAAATAATTGTATGTACCAAAAATATATTTATTTATTTTTTTAATTAATTTATTACGATATTATTAACATTCAAATAATATACCAACTACTCGAATTATACTAAAAACACATTTTAAAAAATTCAATAAAACTTCATTTTAATCAAATGATGTAAAAAATGGATAGCAAACTATTTTATATAGTATGTTAGATTTAAAAATTGAATAGTATTATTAATTTTTGTGTTGTTTATCTGAGAGACTGCATACTGTGTATGTGTCGCAATTAATACAATTGGTCTGTAACACATAGGTATTAAAAAAAAAAGAAAATATGGGCGTAAACAATTTTTAATTATAACATTTTTATTCCGTACGACTGGAGCGAAATCCAATTATTTCCGATTTTAACTCGTATTATTGAGAAAATTGTATTTTTCCCGTTATTATTATGATATAAATAATTATTTTAAAAAGGGGCGAATACATTACGATAGCAACATGAAATTTAATTTTTATACAGAACCATTAATTGTTTCCATTTCATATTATAGAATGCATAAAATACATGAACATTACGAGTTCATAAATTGTTGAGTTTTTTCGTACTACAATTATTTGTGCCAGAATATCTGTTAAACCGAAATATAGTTTATTATGTACAATCATTGATTGATAATTTTTGATCCCAGTATAATTGAATAGGATTAATCTGGCCAAAAAAGATCATGAAAAATAATAATATAACTGAAATATGAATAATGTGCTGAACTAGGTCAACGGGTAAAATTTGTTTTTATACAAATAATAAGATAACATTTTTTTTTTTAAGTAATAATAAACAGTATGATTTTTTAATTAAAAAGTATATTCGACTTTGCTTAATGAAAAATTAAATTTATAATAATAATTTCACCTTCGGTGTATTATATACATTTGCATAATGTAAAAATGTTTAGTAATATTATTTGGCTTATCAGTCTATTACACGTATATTATTAATATGAAATTTATTCAAATCAATCGACGTCATCCTAAATGCATACGCAAAAATATGTACCTATATTCAACACAAATGATACCTATTTATTTTCTAGTACATTATCATATAATCTGTTTATGTAATAAAATATTCTGTAGCCTAAAACCATTTATATATTATTAATTTTCATTGTAAAATAATTACATATTTATTAAAAATGTGATGGAACATAGAATACAATTAAAAAAAGCGTGAAAGTCAATTTTGGATGTTCTTCCTTTGTCCTTCGGTCATCGGAGAAATTAGTAGTTATAATTATAAAGATTTGAATATGATATTGCATTAGAAAATAGAATATTCTGAGCGAATATCAATAAATGATAATATATTGTACTTATAATCCATTCCAAATATTTACCACGAGTGTAAAATATTTCTGTAAATATTAAAAATAAATTTCAAGTCCTAGGATCGAAATTTAACGAGTTACCATTTCATGATAAAAATTGTCAGTCATGATTTTCAAAATATTTGGTAAATAGATTAAATAGTATATGAGTAAGCCTCTATAAAAATGTCATACCGTAAAACTAAAAATTGTAGGAAATATTAAATATTTTTGTAAAAAAGGTCAAAGTTCTATATTTAGTCAAAAAAATTAACCAATCCGTTCCAAAAATTTACCACACTTGTACACATATATTACATATTTTAATACTTAAAAAATATATATATCAACAATTTTTCATGTCCCTACGATCAAAACTCAGTTAGTTATTACGAAATAATAAAATTTTAAATAACAAAAATCGTAATTTTACCGATTTTTATCTAAATTTTTGGTAGTTTTTCTTCTCTCAAGTTGTTGAGAAATTCGAAAAAAAAGCTAAATAAAGTACCAACTAGATGAAATTTGCTACCGAAAGCATACCAATTTGTGGTAATTGGACCAATATTTTTACCCGAAAAAATGTCTTCATACATCAAAAAAAAAAAACATCATTGTAAAACCAATACCTTCCTTGCTTCGTTCAAAATCTAAAAAATACACGAATTATAGATTCGATAATTTTAGTGAGTAAATTATTATCGATTTTGTTATATATATAGGAATGCAAATTATGACATACAAAAACGCGTTTGATTATTGAAGTAAATAAAAAATTAACTAAATATAAAATATCGTCAATTTTAAATTTTGGTGCACACTCACGAACATGACGATGAACGCACGAGTTATGTGAAATTGGCTTTTGATAAAATGAAAATAATAATATCATAAAATATTTCATTAAAAAACGAAAAATATATATTTGTAAGAACCTAGATGTGTCTTTAAGATCAATAGAAAATATATTTTATATGTCATATTAATATTGTATTATATTTCTTTGCGTATGTGCATTAAATAATATATATATATATATTAACATAAATAAATACAAACGTAATTTATTTGTAAATTTATACAAATTACGTACTAATTAATTACGCACTTGAATTTTGTAAAATATTTGTTTAGTACAAAGAGAGGGGCTGGGGTAACGTTATTTCAGCTCCTCCCATAAAAAAGTAATTTTTGTCGATAAACGAGAAACGTACAAATTCTGAAATGTGTCGTACAAATTCATACAAATAGAGTACTAATTATATCCATAAAAAAAAAATCAACATTTTAAGTGGGGGAGGGCTGGGGTAATGGGCGTATGCTTATATTAGAGTCGAGTAATATTGTATATTTATTATTTAGGGTATAAAGAATAAAAAACATCACATAATTTATTTTAATCGACATTTATTATAAACCTATTTTAAAAATATGTTGAAAATCAATTTTTTTTTATAGGTCTTCAAATTTTAACACTTAATTGATGTTTGATTTTTGTGTTTTTAAACACAAAAATCTGACAAAAGTCTGAAGACACATTTTCGTGTTCAAATAACTATTTAATTACCATAACTAGAATATGATTTCGGTAGAAAATTCCATCTAATTGGTACTTTTTTTAACTCATTTTTTGAATTTCTCAAAAGTTGTTTCTTAAGAAAAAAAAATTACCAAAAATACGGTAAAATTCACGGAAATCGTAATTTTGACGAAATTGATTTTATATTTTCATGATAACTAATGCAATTTTAACGCAAAGACTTATACATTTTTTGAGTGTTCTCATAGGTAGTTTACATACGTGATACAATTTTTGAACGGTTTATCAGTATAGTATTATACTATATAAAGTTTCGCTCAGAATCGTATTTCACATTATCATTGCATTCAAATCATAATTATAATAAAACACAAATTACAATCAATAAATCAATTTCTTCGAGAACTGAAAGAACGAAGAAGGGACGTCCGATATCGATCTTCTGCTTTTTAAAACATTGTCTATTATTTACAAACTTAAAAAAAATACATTGGTAGAAAATCATACTACCTAGTTAAATGAGAATAAATATTTGGATTTTTTTTTTTTTTTTAATGATTTTTAGACTGAAAAACTTATTGAAATTTTTTGTTTATATCATAAAAGTATATTATAAATGTTATTATTAGTTTTAAATAAAAATCTATATCTATGGATACTTGAAAATTAAACTTTAATTAATTGTATAAATTCTTAAAGAAGTTACATATATTATTTAATTACAAACTTCAAGTTTCCACTGGTTATTTTTTCAGTAGTAATTATTAAATGTATTTCAACGTTAACTATAATAACACCTATTATGTTTTAACAATGTATTCTATAATATAAAAACATATTATTATCACCTAGTTATGATTCCTTTACATTTATGATTATTTATTAATCGATACAATAAAAATTATTATTTTTATAATAATATAATAATAAGTTATTATTATAATAATACTATAATAAACGTATGTAATAATAATGAAATGTTTTTTTTTTTTTTTATAAATTTTTAGCGTCTGGACGTGTTGTTATTTTAAACTTTGAGGGAGGGATAAAAGATCAAAGCGATTTGAAATGCGGTGCGAGAACAATGCTTGTAGTACCGAAATGTGTTTTTCTAAATCTATATTATCATAATCCCGCAAGTCTTTGATCATATGATACACTATCACCTACCCCTTTTTTCAAATCGTTTGATAACTATAGCGTAATCTTATTCGATGACACGTCAATTATGAAAATTTAACGCGGTTTCGCGTATTAACCGACACGTCGAGATTGACGTAATATTTACCAAATGACAAAACAACGAAAATAACACACTTTACTATCTCATCGACCGTTTAGCATAATATGATATAATCTCTGATTGGATTATAATGTATAATATTGCACGACTATAGTATAAATATATACAAACTATTATACATAAGCACGATGATAGCCGTGCGAAAAACAACGACCTATTTATTGGTAATTTGATTTTAGTATAATGATTTTAAATTAATTCATGACGAGCATAACATATTTGTACAATAATATGATTTATCATAAGTTAAATTGACATATACAGAGGCGGAACTAAAAGTTTTAATGCCCAGAGAAATATTACAATTATTATACTTTATTATTTCCACCTCAAACTACGATTTTTTTTTTTTTTTTAAAAGAATACCATATTGATTTTTATAGGTATATTGGTAAATTAATTAACTAAAAATGAATCATTATACAAGATGTTATTAAATTATTTTTGATTATTGAGTTATCTTTAATTGTTTTTTTCCACATCGAAAAAATATTAGTTGCCTATATATTTTTTATATTTATACATTTGTTAAATTATTAAAGTGCTTAATTTGTTTACGACATTATATTTTAAAATTAATGAAAAACGTTTTCTTGTTGTATAAACAACACTTTATTATTAATATACAATACAAATGTGAATAAACCTACACATTATCATATTAAAAATGAAAAATACTTAAATGTACAAAAAAATTCTACATTTCTGCCTTTTATTTCAGAAAATTCGTATCATTATATCAAAATAATTTTTGTTTTGTAGTTTTTTTCAAGTTGATAGTATTGAAATTTCAGAATTAAATTTTGTTTCAATAATTGTTAAAAATAAAATGTGAAATTATTGAAACTATTTGGGTTGTTTAGATTAAATAAAAAATGGTAGGGTTTTCAAAAGCCTTAGCAAAATATGTCTTTATTGTTAAAAAAATATTTTTATAAAATTCTTAATATATGATAATTAATATTATTATATATTTATTAATGTTAATATACATATTTTAATTTCAATTTTGTATAAGTAATTGCATTAAAAATGAAAATATTTTTGTATTAACGTAAAATATATTTTATTTAAAATATTCTATATTTTAATTTTTAACCAAATTATTAATATACAGTTTACTTAGAATATAAACATAAATATAATGGATAATTAATAGTTTATACTTTGAGTAAAAATATTTTTATATTTACCTTTTTTGAAATATATGAACACTCGCATGCAATAACTGCATGATGTTATGATAAAAATTAATATCGAAAATACACCCACTATTCATTATTTTAAAACACTTATTATTTTTAAATTATATTGCTATTTAATAATTGTAAATACATAGAAAGAAATATTTGTGTTTAGTTATTAATAAACTCTGGATACACTAAAAAAGCTTAAAATAATATGCAAATATGCTTCAAAAAAAACTTGAAATATGCATCTAATATGCTCTTAAAACTTACGAAATATGCAAAAATATGCTGTTATCCAAAATATATGCATTTATATGCAAATATAATTTTTTTATAATTATTTTATATTTTTAAATCAAGTGAAAAATGTAAAAATAAATACACTTTTTAATTTACATAATATGCCATTTATTAGAAAAAACTATATTTATATTGGTTTTATTCAGATTTTTTTCTAAACTTCATTCAGTCAAACAAAAATAAATTACTTAATTAGCAAACAATTTTCATTAAACTAATTATTAGGTAAAAAAAAAATGTCCATAAATAATTAAATTTATCAATCGTGTACATTTTGTATAAAAACATATTTTCACATTTATTAAAAAAAATAAAAAATAACTTTTTTACGAAAAAGTCTATAAAATATGCTCAATTATGCAAAATTCTTCAAATATGCCGTTATCCCTAAAATATGCATTTATTTACATTATAAACTTTGTCCTATGCATTCATTTTTAAACAAATCGTCGACATTTCTTACACCCACTTAGCTGCATACTTTCAAAAAAAATTTGCAATTACATACAAATACGGGCTCTAGTTATTAACCATTAGCCCCAGCACTCGGGATTATTTGGATCAGAAAATGTATAGAAAATATTTTATGAGACGCATAAAAAATTAATAAATAAAATTATTTTAAAAAAAAAATTAAAAATTAATGAATTTATTATTTATGATACAATTAACTATAATGTATTCCATTTAAGTGAAAACTTGGCATATTATAAATTTTTTTTTATTTTGACTTAATTTTTTAATGGGTTTCATGTAGTTGCATAAAAATGATCCGCGAATTGACTTACAAACTATAATGCGAAGTTGCGCACTTTTAAACGTTTTGGTAAATGGAAGATTAAATCGATTATCTATGTATCTGTAAGTCTGTATCTCTACTAGTGATGGGAAAAGTTTGGATTTTGGATTTCAATAATTTAAAGTATGATTCATTTACGCATAACTTATAATATAATCATTATAACTATACATATTTTATATATTATTACCTATGTAATACTATATGGAATCAATAATATTATCACAATTTATAAATACCAGAATTAAACAAAATTTTATACAGTTTGTGTAACTAATAGTAAACAGTATCAAAATAAATAATTCATTACAAAAATAATAATAGTTGTAAATTAATATTCTGACTAATAATTGAAAAAAAAATTAAATTTCCAAATTTCGGATTTTCTGATTTTGAACTCCGGAATAGTGAAATCCGAAATTCAAATTTTTCGGTTAGGTTTTCGACCAAAACTAGATTTATATCACTTATCAATACTAGTGGCGTATTTAAGGAAGTACACATATTTTCATATAATCGTTAACAATAAAATGCATGATTTATCTACCATGAAATCTAAATTAAATAAATTATTTTGCACATAGTCGAATAATCTAAAGTTCTAAATACATATTTTAGTGCTCAAGGTCCCGATTTGACTCATAGCTAGCCATGCGAGTGGTGGCGTCTAGACTGTGAATGAAGCTGGCCACAATTACCCAGAAAGTACCAATCATTTGGTTAACTAAAATGTAATTTTCTAAAATGACAATTTTATTATAAGAAATCATAAAAAAAGGATGTAAATCTACCAATTATATTTTTCACGTAGAATAATATTTTGTTTTGTTATTTATTAATCAAATAATTAAAAATTAAAGAACAATAACAATAACAATTAACAACATTTTTCTATATTATCTAAAAAAAAAAAAAAAAATCAAAACCTATTTCTTATTTACCATAAAATTCAGTAAATCCTTATAACGAATATTAATTTTGGGAAATATTATAACATAAAAATATACAATTATTTAGATACTTCGTATTTTGTTTTTTTTAATAATTTGGGTTTTTAATTTTTTTGTTAAAAGAAGTCAGTGATAATATAAAACTTTAAAATCTAACTGTGGACTAGCTTGAAAAGTAGTATTCTAATTATTAAAAATTTATACCTACCCCATAGCCATACAGAAGTCTATAATTTATTAATAATAATTAATTTGAGTAAATATTAAATAATTAAAATAATATATTTGACCTTTATACCTTCGTTATTTTATTGGCACTTATTTGTTTTATGTATTTATTTAGTATTTAATTTATACCAATTTAAATAAACGTCGCAATTGATGCGCAGGTATACTAAATTTAAATTATAATATGTAAACGCAAACTACCAATATAACATAGATATATACAAAGCACATTATATTCATGTTCAATGAAAACCTCGTTATTATATTTATTATATATTATACCTTTGATTATTATTGTAATAAACATATTTATATATTATATTTTTTTTAAAATCAGTATTAATAATTATTCACTCAAAACCCTTAGTTAGAATTGTATGTACATCATTAATATAAAAATATCTATAAATAATCTATAATATTAGTCTCTATTGAATTTTTACATAAAGCAGTAATTTTAAAAATATAACAATTTCATAAAATTCTAGTTCTTAAAAAATTAGATTACATAATATAGAAAATAGTTTTAATTTTTCAATATAAATGTTGTTTTTCTACATAATATACGAGTAGTTTTCATAAATCTGATTTTACAAATATGAAAGAAGTAAATAGATATTTAGCCGGGCATCCACTTAAATAGTATTACCTGTAAAAATAAAATAAAAACACTTGGATTTTAAGTCGTATAAATAAGATTTCTTTGAAGAAGTATATTTCCTTATAATTCAGAAAGAATTCAAATAGATCTGAATTGCTGAAAATATGAGATATATTAAATGTTTTCCGTTCCCCACCTTTTTTTTTGTTTCTACAGAAACATCGTGGGTTGGCGATATCAAATCTTTATTAAGTTTGTCGAAACAAACATAAGTGTCACACAATTCTTAAAACGATTTATTATACCTTAGTATTTTGGACGATATATCACCAACCAATAACATTTTTTTCGATCTAAGAAAAAAAATTCAACAGCTAACCCAGTTTTTATTTTCTTATGATTGTAAAATTTGAGTTAATTACATTTTAAACGTACTTACGATGAAAACATAAATACTTACTTAAAACAAATATACCAATTATTATATAAAATATACTGCACTAGTTTCTTTATAATATTTTAACAAAAATAATCTTCTATTAGACATTAACTAATTATTGAATTTAAATACTTAATTATTTTCTAAACTTTGTATTTTCTGTAGATAAAATAATTTTTTAGGCCTTCAGAATATAGTAGTTATTGCTCTTTTAAAATTAAATTTATTAAATTTATACGGAAAACTTAAAAAGTATTTGAAAGAAGAAAAAAAAATGTAGTACGGAATATTTCCCAAAACTATTAGACATATAACATTATTGATTTTACTAGATCAAGAATATTTTTAATAAAAATGTGTTATATTTATTATACAGAGTAATTCATATAACGTAATGCACTCATTTCCTTCATCAATTTTTAAGATTTTTTATTTTTAGATTTTAAATTTAAAAATCAATGAAAAAAAAAATGTAGTAAAAATTATATTTTTTGCAAAAATAAAATGTTATAATCAATGAAATTGTTAAAAAATAAGTTTATAATCTTAAAATTTGATGAAGATTGAAGTTATATGAATCACACTTTACAATCATCCACACATATATAGTTTCTATATTGGTGAGTTAATCGATACTGATAACTGTTAAGTACTAACATTAAATTATATTATTATACTATCTATAAAAATCTATACTAAATTTCATATTTATTTGTTTACTTTTAGGGTTATAACCTTTTAATCATGCACCTTAAATATAAGACATAAAATGATCCGATATTTTATCAAGAAGCACAACGTTTTGTTTGTTTAAATTATTGTCTAAAAACTCAACAACAAAGAACATATTTTATTAAACATTATAACATTTATTAATAAAAAATTTGTAATAAATCCCAAATTTTTTAAATTGAATTTTAATTTAAAACAGTTTGTTTTTTAGTTATTGTAAGCCATATTGTGTCTAACAATTTAAAAGTTTTCAAATAGGTTTTATTATAGCAATATGGAGATATTCTAGATTGAATCATAAATTTATTTCTATAAAAACTTCTTTATAGGCGTTTATCGTATTAACATATATTGTGCAACCTTCATAAACAATATTTTTTTTCTAAACTTTCTGAAATAAGTTTTTTGGGTATGTATCTATTTTCAATATCCATCTCACTAGAACAACACTATAACTTATTTGAAAAATAATAGTATATTATTTTAAATAATGTTAAAATCTAGTTTAAAATCATAAAACTCTACAAACAAAAACATAAGTGAGCTTACAATGATTATGATATTTTATTGTAACAAATAAAAAACCATTTGTTTTTAAAAAAACAACAAACAAAAAAGGGAAGGTCGATTGTGGACGTTCCTCCTTCGTCCCTTTGGTCAGTGGAGAAATTAGTGGTTTATTATACTTTAGATTTGAATGCAATGATATTGCATTAGAAATACGATTCCGAGCGAAACTTAATATATTACAATATACTATACTAATAATTCATTCCAAAATTTAACCACCTGTGTAAATTACCAGTGTAAATATAGTAAAAAATTTCAAGTACCTACAATCAAATTTTAAGGAGTTAAAACATTAAACTCTAAATTACAGGTAATTAAACATTTTTGAAAAAAAATCCAAAGCTTAACGGGTTGGTTTGTTTCATCTCCCGAGAAATTTTTTTAGAAATTCGAAAAATGAGCTAAATAAAGTATTAACTAGACGCGATTTTCTACCGAAAGCATACCCTACTTGTTGATACTTAATCGGACAATTATTTCCACTCAAAAAAATGTTTTCATTCATAAAAAAAAACATCTTTGTAGAAACAATATATTCCTCGCTCCGCTCAAAATCTAAAAAAAAAATCGTTGTAAAACCAATACATTCTTCGCTTCGCTCAGAATCTGAAAAATGGATTGTCTTGAAACAATAATATTATGGAAAATATTTAAGTAACCAAAAATTAATAATATTTTAGCTATAACATGATATCAATATTATATAAGTTATTGTCAAATTTACTTTAAACAGTTATAGAAACTAAACTTTATATAAATCTGTGTAATATTCAAATTGTAATTAATATTATAATTTTATTTTTATATTTTCATTACACTCCGTTATTATTGGATAAATATATTAATAGCTATGTAATGACACAATCAGTGCCGCAACTTGGTATATACTGGTGGGTGTGCAAGCAAATATTATAGGGCCCATGTAACCAAGGACCTAAATACCTAATAGATCCTTAAAAGAAATTTCACTTATTCTTTGTAGCTATAGCTATATACATTATTTTACACAAATAGATTAGGAGCAAAGTGACTTGAAACTCCTAAAACAGTTAATTGGATTTTCTATCTCATACCACTTAAAATGTAAAAAACCATCAGCTGCCAAAACATAACAAAATTAAAATTATAATGGTCAATAAGAATATCATATTGGTGTTATTTATTAATTTAGCCCCCTGCCATTTGAAATTATAATTTTGATATGATTATTATTAAAATGTTGTATTATAATAATAATAATAATTATGATTTTAATGTACCTATTCATTAATTTATACCTAAAAAAAAATTGATACTACTTTGTGAAACATTTTTATTAATATTTAACACGTAATATATCTAATTAATAATTAAAACAAATAATAAAATTAATAAAAATTAAATATTATTACATTTGAGTACCTAATTAATACATTTTTAAAAAAAATTGTTAGTTATATTTATTTCAAAAAGCTTTTTTTCCTTACTTTTTGATTTGCAAAAATATCAATTATGTGATCAATATTTAATTCATTGGTACGTGCTTAGACATACGTTACTCTTACTTTAAAAAAATACTTTTATTTTAAGATAATATGTAAATAATTTAAATTTCTTAATACACAGAATTGTTATTATTAGCATTATTAAATAATAATGTTCCTATAGTCTAAAAATGTTTCATTCTGATGAGACATAATAAGTTGTAAGTTAGTAACCATAATAATATTTAGAAAGAATGTTCCAAATAGTTCGGCCACGGGCCTATTAATATGAATTAATTTGGGGCCCAGGGGTTTCTTGCACCCCTAGCACCCCCGGTAGTTGCGGCACTGGACACAATGATTAAATAGAATTTGTATAAATTTAACGTAAAAAAAAAAAAAAAAATGTAACGATTTCGAAGACATACTCGTAAGACTTAAATATATTAATATGTACAGTGCATACCTAACATATTATATTAATATATAATATAGACTTGTATTCCTATCAATTGAATGTATAAGAATGGCAGGTAGAAATTAAGAAATTAATTTCAGAATTGTTTATTTAAGATATTTGATAAGATACAACTGTTTAACCGAAATAAATTCATTTATCTATTATCTATATTAGTTAATTTGAATAAGGATAATTAAATATTATATATATTTTTAGAATCAGGAAACGCTAATATTATGTTAGATAAAATTTATATTGGTATTCATATATGAAGACAAAAAATATTTTATAATTTATACATTCTTTTTTAATAAGAATACATATTATTACAATAGAAATAGTATAGATCTTTTTTCATAATTATTTTTATTTTAGTTACTTTTACATAAATACAAAATAATGTGTATCTTAATATTCTTAAAAATTAATCCACTATCTTATCAAAATTATTTATATTATATTGTGTTAAAATTTAGCTATAGTCAATATTTATATAATTATTAATACATGCTTATGAACTTGTAATTTTCGACTGGAAACGATGTCATGCATTTTACTAACTTTACACGTTGTATAAAATTCGGTTACAATTACTATACTTCCGGTCCATTGGGTTTCCGGATCGATAGGTATATTATATTATTAATAGTCCAATATAATCTAATATAATAATGAAAACTGACATATGATAATATTTTACAAACCACATGGTTATCTGCATAATTATTTTTACTCTTATTAAGTTTTCAAATGGAAAAAAAATACAAATAACAAATTTATTATATAATATAATATTGATGATATATTTATATGTATTGTCGATCAAAGAATATGCTCAGAGCTTAAATATGTCGTTTAAATGTAGAATAATCTAGAATAATTTAATCCTAACTAATTACAATTACAAATTGTACAATAATATTAATACTATTTTTTTATCGCGTCACGTCTCCATTTTCGAAATTATGATATTGCTAAAGCTGAGAAATATCAAAATATGTATTATACCGTTAAATTTAATAAGTACAAATACGAGTAGTACGTATTTAATATACATTACAAAATATAATGGCGATAAATAATTAGTTAACAATCAATCACATTATTATTACACTAGGTTTATCAAGTTTTAAACACAAACATATATTTGATGATAATCGAATATGTGCTGAATAGTTTCTAATAGTAATATGATCCAGGGTTATATTATACAATGTTCATACTATGAAGTCTCAAAAAAATGTCAATTAAAAATATATTTAAAAATTAACGCGAACTGGTCGTTTTAATAACGACAATATTTTTCTGTAAATTGAACATGTTTACAACATACAAAAATAATTTTACCGTGATTTTGTAATATTTAAGTAAATTCTAAATTATTCATCATAAATAAAACAGAAGAATTTATACGACAACATATATACTTATAATATATTTAGATAATATTCCTAATAAAAATGAAGCATAATTTAAATGTTTCCGGCATGAGTTATAAATACTATAATTATTAATTTAATATTGTCACAGAAATACGAAAGCAGTTAAATTCTTGACCCAGGTTTAACAGTTATGATAAAAATTTAAAGTTTTAATTTATAAATATTTAAAATTCTCTAAAAAAAAAAAACATTTTTATAAAGAGTTGAACAATTATGAAGAATTGAAAATCATCACACACAAAGGGATATGCAATTGTAATAATAATTAAAAAGAACAGTTTATGTCCGATATTAGCAGAGAACTTCAAAACTTTATTTTATCTTCAAAACAGATTTAATAATTAATAGAAAATATATGTCGATACATCCAACGAAAAAGGTAATAACTCTATTTTTTTCATTTTTGAGTTAAGACTTTTAACACTGCATTCTGATAAAAGATTTTTTCTTTATCGACCACGAAAATAATTATATACCACAGAGATAATAAAATAATATTAAAAGTTTAAAAAATTAAAAAATTAGAAATTAATTTTGAATATTATTTTTCTCTTCCAGTACAATTGATAAAATGAAGTTATTACCATTTTCGTCGGATGTATCGATGTATCGACTATAATTTATAATTAATAGTTCATAAAATCTATTTTAAAATCTAAACTGTTATAAATCCATATTTATTATATAATATACAGAATCACGAACTCACCAAATTTCGAGGAATTATATAACCATTGTACAAAAGTAGTACTATTCGTAGTTAATTAGTATATATTATATATACAAATTTATAAGTAATAAAATTAAAAAATTTAGAAATAAAAGATAAAAGTAATAAGTTATTATTAAAAAAAAAAAAATTGTTTAATAGCATTTTAAATCAATTTCTAAAATTAATTTCATTAATTAATTAGAACTACAGACAAAAAATGTTCATAAAAACTCCACTAAATGTTTGTTCAATATATGTATAAAAAAAAGGGAAGTTGATTCCGAACGTCCCACCTTTGTCCCTCCTTTGTTTTTCGGTCCTCGGAGAAATTAGTGGTTTATTATAATTAAGATTTGAATGCAATAATATTGCATTACAAAATACGATTCTAAGCGAAACTCAATTAAATATAATATTTTATACTAATGAGACGTTCCAAAAGTTTACCATGTATGTAAACACCTAAAAAAATAATCAAAAAAATTTCAAATACCTACGTTCAAAATAATAAAAAATTTAAAATCAATTTTATCAAAATTTCGATTTCCGTGTATTTTAACGTTTTTACATCATTTTTTCGATAGTATTTCTTTTCTCAAGGAAGAACTTATGAGAACTTAAAAAAAGCTAAATAAAGTACTAACTATATGCAATTTTCTACCGAAACCCTACTTGTGGTAATCGAACTATTATTTCTACCCGAAAAAATGTTTTCATATATCAAAAAAAAAAGGGGGGAACGTCATTTTGAGATGTTCCTCCTTCGTCCCTTCGGTCCTTGGAGAAATTAGTGGTTTATTATAATTATTAAGATTTGAATGCAATTATATTGCATTAGAAAATATGATTCTAAGCGAATCTCAATATACTAATATATATTATACTAGTAATCCATTTCAATATTTTACCATGACTGTAATTTTCACATATATATATATATTCAAAAACAATTTCAAATCCCTGATCAAAATTCAAGGTTTTCATGATAAAAACTGTCAGTCACGTTTTTTAAAATATTTTGTAAATAGATTAAATAAAAATGATTAGGTTTCAACAAAAATTTCAAACCGTTAAATCGAAAATTGCAAGTTATATTAAACAATTTTAGAAAAAATTCAAAGCTTTATACATAGACAAAAAATCAACTAATGAGTTCCAAAATTTTACAAAACGTAAATATTATCTATATGAGTAATGAAAAAAAAATTTCAAGTCCCTACAATTAAAACTCAATTAGTAATCAAGAAATAAAAACATTTTAAATAACGAAAACCGTGATTTTGCCAATTTTCCGCTTCTTAAAGAAAAATGTTTTCATACATGAAAAAAAAAAATTGTAAAAACAATACATTCCTCGCTCCGCTCAGAATCTAAAACGCATTACATATTATATAAAGAAAATCAAAATACTACGTAAGTACAAGTTCATAACTATCAATTAATTTAATTACATTTTATGGTAAACAAAAATAGTATTCCCAATTTAAGCATCAAATTAACTGAAATCACTTATCTACCTACCGTCATATTAATTTCCAAAATGTATTTTCTGCATTCTATGATAATAACAGCAACATAAAATCAAATCACCAAGACTCAATTTATGTTTATCAATACAAAAAAGTAAATATAATTTATTCGATTATTGAAAAACCAATAAGAATTTAAAATAAATCAAAATAAATATAGTCTCTAATGGGTAACATTACTTTTCTCAAAATCAATTTATGTTAATATATTCCAAAAAATACGTAATCTACATAAACTTAACATATAGATTTTACATTTTAGTAAATATTTTAGTAAAGTGATTTTCTCATATATTTCAAATATAATCTATTTTAGAATAGTTATATTATATTCAACAGATGTAATATAAACTGTTTTATTACCCTATGTACCTAACAGTCTCAACAATAGTAGCCAAAAAACTATTCAACTAATAATTATATTTATGATTTATTTAAGATAATTTTACAGGTAAAAAAATAGTAACAGTTTATTGATTGGAAAATATTTTTAATTACTGAAATAATACGTTTAATTTAATTAACTTAATTAAATTAATTTTTAATTTAATATAGATAATATAAATATATATATTTAATTTAATTAATTTAATTTTGAAATATTTTGGTAAAAAGGAATAAACGAACTTATATCTGTATAAACCAGGAAAATCAGTCGGTTTTCAAAATTAGGATTCACAATAATATTATGGCAGATAATTATCATAAAACGGGAAAATAAAACAAATTTATATACATATAGGTGAACGAAATAACAATTTAATTAAGTAGTTGGAAAATGACTTCAAATATGATAAAGTTATATTCCAGAATTTGTTTTCATGACAATTTACACATTATGCATTTTATTTCAATAGATATGATATGTTTTAGTGGAAAACTCAAAGTACAAGACAGAAAGTCATCGACTTATTGAATTTTATATTTTTATTGGGAGAGATAATGTCACTATGGCTGGAAAGTTGTGTGGCAAAATATATTTAGTTTTTTAAAGTCGTTGATAAATTTCCGTCAGTTTTTTTCTAGGGAAATACCGGAGAAATATGTAATTCAAATGTAAATTCAAATAAGAAAATAAACTTTTATAAATATAAAATAATAAAATGTATAGTTCATTATTATACAGATTAATTAATTAATCAGAAATTAAATATGTAGTAGCTACATTAATTTAAATTCCCAACAAAAAGTTATTTCATTTATTTAATGGATCTAGATTCTCCATTGTTGGTCGTAAAATAATTTCACAAACCTGTAAAATATAATATTGTATGTACTAAAAAACTGTATTAAAAATATATATTCGACATTTATACATACATTAACACGTAGTGGTGCGCTTAACACATATAAAATGGCATCAGAAATATCACTAGATTTTAAACATAAACATACTTCATTTAATATATCACGACCAATATGTTCAGTCTTTTCGGTTTCAACTAGTCCCGGACTAATGCTCTAAGGGTAGAAAGTAAAACTATATTAAAAATATTTGCTATTAAAAATAAATTGAAATACATTTAATTTTCCGAATATTAACAATATTAATTAAAAAGTGTTTTCTATGGTAATTTTTTTAGTATAATTCATAATTCTTTGTTATAATTCATATTCTATATTCTAATTCCATGGCCAAAAAAAGTATAATATATATTGATGAAGATTCGATATTTCACTTCTTATTTATTGCCTTTCATTTTTATCATTACTTATTCTTTTCTTAGTTTATTATTATAATGTATTAATGTTATTCATATCATATTATATTTTATATCTTCTTTATTCAATAAAATAAAATATAGTAATAATATTATAAAAAAAAAAAAAAAAATAGAAAAGTATAGTATTGTTATTATCAATATAATTTTTAAACGTTTCTTATAAACATTAAAATATATTAAAGGAACTTCACAATTTAATAAATTTTAAATATAGTTCTCTTAAATATTAAATAATAATAATGTCGAATGTAATATTTTAAAAAAAAAGCAGGAAAGTATATTCCGGACGTTCATCCTTCATCCCTTCGATCTTTGGAGAAAATAGTGGTTTTTATATAATTAAGATTCAAATGCATATTGATATGGCATTTGAAAATACGATTCTGAGCGAAACTCAGTCAGATATACAATTAATTATACTGATAATTTGTTCCAAGATTTAATATGTATGTAAATTATCTATAGGATTACTCAAAAATATGTACAAGTCTCTACGATAAAAAATGCATAAGTTATAACAAAATATTTAAAATTAAATTCACGACAATCGTAATTTTGTCATTAGTTCGTTATTTTTTGGTAGTTTTTCTTTTCCCAAGAAAAAACTTTTAAGAAAATTAAAAAATGAACTTGATAAAGTAGTAATTAGATGCTATTTGTTACTGAGAGCATACCTTACTTGTTGTAATCAGATCATTATTTCTACCCAAAAAAATATCTTCAAACATAAAAAAAAAATTTATTTTCAAAAATTTATAGGATATTGTATTTTAAAGATAATAATTGATAATAAATTATAAAGATCATAAATTACCGTTACTCTGATGGGTAATTTTTTCCTGCACAGCATATTTCACAAAGTTTCTGTGAGGGCGGTGACACTAAATTTAGTTGAAGTGTAGACTGAGATATCATCGTTTCCTGATATTAGGTAATGGCCAACAATACTATGAAATATTAAACGTTCATCAACATACATTATGGGTTTATATAAACAGTAAAATGAATATTTTTAACAAAATATTACAATGTAAATTACTATCATAATAGGTATATACCAATATAATGATAAAACTAAAGAAATCCTAATTAGTTGATGAAGTACCTATTTATATTTATTATGTGACCTTGTTCGATTTCCATCTCTTGCATTATATTTGTCGTTTCTCTATTACAAATATTTAGAATCACGACGTTTGTGTCATACATTTGTTTCCAATCATTTGTTTTTCATGATAAATAAAACAGACATTATAATTTTTAAGCATGTATATAGAGTAGAAATATAAATTTTAGAAAAATTGTTTTTACATGCAGTTATTTACATTAATATTGTTATTAATAAAAGTCTTTAAAGTTCAAAACTAAACAGAAATATTATTTAATAATCTATAATATATAGTGTAAACCTATAAACAATATTCAAAATTTAAATAATATAAATAATACAAATTTAATATATCTCGTCCTTAGATTTTAAAATTATACTTATTTTTTATAAATACTGAACATAAGACTTAACATTTATGTTAAAAAAAGTTGGAAAGTCGATTTGGATGTCTCTCCTTCGTCCCTTTGGTCTTCGGAGAAATTGATAATACGTCAATTGATTTCAAAGTTTTCTTTACCCAAATAAATGCGTTTAAAATATTTTCTTCTGAACACATGTCAACCATTACGTAATAAAATATTCCATTCTTCCCTTTCAATTCTTTTTCTAATTCCTGTGCAGTAATTTAAAATATTACATTAAAGTTTTAAAAGTACCTATCTTCTATAGAATTTTATAGGTAGGTCCGTGTTATTATATTTGTAATTAATATTTATACTTATCAAACACGGACAAATCTGTAAATTAGTTATTTAGTTTTGTAAGTTAAAGTTACCTGAAGTCGATTTTCTCTCCTAGTAAATCCAACAACAATCATTCCTTGTTCGACCAATTGTTTACATGTAGCCTCACCAATTCCAGACGAAGCCCTGTTACAATAGCAACTTTGCCTATCCAGTTCTCCATTTCGAATCTTATAGGTAGGTATAACTTAATTGAAATTTAATTTATAAAAAAAATGTAAGTTGAATGTATGGAATTCAAAGATAGCATGTAGGGTAATTAATTATGTTATATATATATATATATATGATTGATGTAGGTACAGAGTAAATAACTAGTTTAAAATAATTATACTCAGAAATAGATAGTTAAATAAAAAATACTATGATATTATTTCACCTGTACACAGGTGAATTAACCAAATAGTTTTATCCTGGGTGCAGTACAAGGTACATATGGGCATTTATCAATAATTGAAATATATATTGTATCGTATCAAATCAACAAAATTGTAATCTTTTAAAAATATGAAAATTATATTTTTGAAATAATTAGGTTATATATTTTTATTTAAAAAGTAATTTTGATTTGCATATTACTATATGTATTTTAAATAACTTTAATTAATGTACGTTATTTAATATTGAGCAATTTTATAATGTAAAAATAATTAATTGTATTTTACAATATATTATCGTATATTATTATTATTAAAAACTATCTATAGAGCAAAATTTTCCTTTTTTTATGTTAAAATACACAGAACAAAAATATGTCAAGTTTCATTAAAAAATTAATGATATAATGTATTTTTATTGAGAATGACAATAATATTAATGTGTAGGTATTAAAAAAGAAGGTTTTTGAAGGGGTGATACTAAGGAAAAAATCTATATAAATCATATACATTAATCTAAAAACAGGTGAATGGTGGAAAAGAAACAATGCTGACTAATTATGTGCCTCTATAATAGACCGGATATATAAAATGAAATTAAAAGAAAAATAATAAAATTGGCAGGTCATATGTAGAATAAAACATAAATCTTGGTAAAATAATTTTACAAGAAAATCCTTATAGAAAAAAAAACTTTTAGGAACAATAGTGGTTATTGAAAAAAATTATCTAAAATTCTGTAACAAAAAAATTAAACAATTAAAGCAATACGATTCTGATTTTTAAAACTTGAAAAAAATGAAAATGTTCAGCTTTCAACAAAAACCAATTTAATTATCATTAATATCTTAGCAGCTGATAGCTATTCATTTAATTAAGTTTTAATATCATTGTATCAACGTATTGTAATCACTAATCAGATAACGGTCTTATATAAATAATATTATTATAATAATATGATAATGAGCCAATAAATAAATAGCAATGAATAAGAACGTAGCTAATTTAACTGTGTGTACGTGGTCTTTTCACTGTCGAACTAATTAGTACAAACATAATAATATTAATTATTACCTATCCATTTCCAGTAATTTTTGGGTAGGAGGATAATGGTATATGATGTATACAGTTCACTTATTAAAAAAATATACTCAATTATTTAGAACATAACATAGAAAAAAATTACTGGTATAAAATATACGATAATAATATCAACTTAACCTAATCAAATGCCACTTATTATTGTATTAGCACTAAATCCAGAAGCGTTTGGATTAGTAATAGGATATTTCCGTCTGGTAAATTAATAAGATCACTTAATCAAATTAAAGACTCAATCCTATTCGATATTTCGGTTCAACAAGTATATTTTTGAACTATTACGGACGTTTTTATCGTTTGTGTAATGTGGTTTTTACTATAATCAATAAACTACAAATGATTAGTAAATAAATAATATAATATGTTTGATTACAGAGCGCAATAGCTTATCTAGGTAGAATTCTTAGTTTGGAAATACTTTGAACTACTTCTTAATATATTATATAATATGCAAGACACTCATTTAGTTTAGAATTATTTTAATAATCGTTTTTTTACGAATTGGCAATTACGCACCGTGACAATTACAATTAACGCACAAGATCCAAGCGATTGTTATTAATACTTACTTAGTACATAATACATGATATACTGATAGCTTAAAAGTCATGTATAATTTCTCCAATAAGTTTAAAAAATTCCTAAAAATCGACATCTTGATTAAATTAAGAGATCGACAAGTCAAAATTACCATACTCTTTAAAATGGTTATCCACAAAATTGCATTACTAAAAAAATAAAAAGTTTATTTTTTTATGAGATTTATTTTTAATAAAGATAATATTATAGTCCGTTGCTTAAATAATAACTCGAAAAAAACTGCATTGAAAAAATTTTAATTTTCGCAGAGATGTTGCAATTAGTAAATAGATCTGGGACATCCTATATAGTTATATATATATATTTAAATAATTATATATATAAGACTTACTGTTATAAGATTAACGTGAATAATTTACTTATTGCTGTAAAATATAACATAACATATTATTTTATTATTTAAAATTAATTATTTAGGTACCTACAGAACTTCAAAATAAATATACAAACCTAAGGCAATAATAATAAAAAGTTTTGCTACTAAAATCTTTTTGTATCGAAATAATGAAAAATACCTATCCATGATTTTTATTTGCATAAATACGGAAAAAAATTAAAAATATTTTTTTAAAATAATTTCTAAATAATGTATTGGCTTACTTAAAATATATCTTTCAACCTACATTACAAAAAGATCATTTCTTACCGAGATTATATTTTTAGTTTGTCAGAGCTGTAAAAAAAAATATAAATTTATATTATTCAGAAACATATCAAACTTTTAGTTGTTACCTTATTTTTAATCGGAATAAAAGTTTTTTAATATACTTTTCGGTAAGACTTTTCACTAGAATTAAACCATATTCTTAAGATCAGTCATCAGTAAAAACACTCTTAGAATTAAATTTATTATAAATCTATAAAAAAAACTCATGAAATCACGATTATCCTCAATGCTCAATATTTTATACCTCATATTTTATACTTTCACACAATATTATTTAATATTACTTATGTCAAAACTCAAAAGAAAATAATAATACATAAGTTTATGATGTATGTATGATTTATATCATTTCAAATTTAGAAAATTATACTCAACATACTATTGCGGTTACTTATTTGCTCAGGATGTTTTATATAATTTGAGTTTAAAAATGATTATTAACTTAAGTTAATTTAATTTTCCTATTTTCAATTTCTGTTAATCAAATAATGAACGTCATATCATTTTATACTAAACAATTTTTTCTGTGTTTTTTTTTTTTATATGCCATAATAATAAATTGTATATTAACTACACTCGGACTTTATAGAATTTTTATAATTCATTTTTTTATTTTTATATAATTATAAAACAAATAAAATATTTATTTAATCATTAAATAATTGTTGTTTTAATTATCCAAATATAGACATATGGTACACTAATTAATATATAATTTCTTGTTCATATTACACTAGTTTCATTTTCATATAATGTTTAATTACCTTTGTAATAAAACTTGATCACTGTCTGTGGTTACATCATAAAATAACCAAAACTTTTAATTTATAACATTAATTATATTTGATTCGATTCAACAAAAAGCAAATAGTCATAAACATAGCTCAAACTTCTTCCAAACTTCTTGTCTTATTATTTACCTTACACTAAGTAACTTGGAACTCCGCATGTATAGTTAATCGACTTTTTCAATAATATAATAGAGAGTGATAAAATTTAACTATCGTGATTTTTTATTTCAGTACAGAAAAGTAAATAATAATACAAAAAAATTATAACCTAATATAGTCTAAAATTAATTAACGATTAATTTTAGATTCTAGGCGGAACGACGAATGTATTTTTTCTACAAAGAAGTATTTTTTTTATGCAAGAAAACATTTTTTCGGGTAGAAATAATCGTCCGATTTCCACAAGTAGAATATACCTTCGATAGCAAATCGTATCATCTTGGTACTATATTTAGCTCATTTTTCGAAATGTTTTGAAAATCGTCACTACAATTTTTATCATGAAATGATAACTCTTTGATCGTAGGGATTTGAAATTTATTTTGATATACTATATATATATATAGTATAATATATAATATATATATATACATGTATAATTTACAGTCAAATCTTAATAATTATTCTAAAATCTTTGAATGGATTATCAGTATAATATATATTAATATATTGAGATTCGTTCAGAATCGTATTTTCTATTGCAATATAATTGCATTCAAATCTTAATAATTATAATAAACTACTAATTTTTCCGAGAACCGAAGGGACGAAGAAGAAACATCCTAAATTGACATTTTCACTTTTCTCAATTTGTTTTTCTAAAGTTCAACCATTTTATTCTATTTTGATTTTAGTTAATTAAACAGGAAGCTATACGTTTTTCTAAAACTTGTATCTTTCTTATGTCATCCTATATATTATTATCAATTACACATTTGGATTTTAGATTCTGAGCGAAACGAGAAAAATGTATTGGTTTTACAGTGATTAATTTTTTTTTCTATACCTTAAAACACGATTTCAGGTATAAATAATGTTTCGAATACTATAAATGCTTTCTGTAGCAAATTGCATTTAGTTGGTACTATATTTAACTCATTTTTCGAATTTCTTAAATATTTTTCTTTGGAAGAAAAAAAACTGCCAAAAACTAGCTGAAAATCGGCAAAATTACTGTTTTCGTTATTTTCAATTTTAGATTCTGAGCGGAGCGATGAATATATTGTTTCTATAAATGTTTTTTTTTTATATATATATATGAAAACATTTTTTCGGGTAGAAATAATTGTCTGATTACCACAAGTAGGGTATGCTTTCGTACGTATAGTTGATACTTTATAGAGCTCATTTTTCGAATTCCTTAAAGTTAATATTATTGCATTCATATCTTATTTATAATTAACCACTAATTTCTCCAAGAAACGAAGGGAAGAAGGAAGAACGTCTGGAATCGATCTTCCAGTTTTTTTTTTCTATTTTATTTTAACAACTATTATAATCATGCGAGAAAAGATTGTTATTTTTCTTATTATCATGATCATTCCTATTTACAAAAAATACAAAATAATGGCTATATTTTATAGTAGTTAATAGTATATTGTATCAATTGCAGTCTTCATAATAATAACATAAAAAATAAAAAAAAACTTTTATTAAAATATATTAATTTACTTATTTTATAATATCATTATATAATATTTTATACTTATCTTATAACTGTATATTATTTCGTTTTCAAAATATAGTTCTATCCGCAGTTGTAGGTGACATGTTTAATTTTTTATCAATACTATTTTGTTTTTAAATTATTTATGAAGTTAAAACCACATGTATTTCAAAACAAATAAAAGGAATTCTAATAAAGGAATCTTCTAGGTTCTAAAATTTTATTTCCTGCTAAATTGATCTTTTCGCTATTGCATTAAAAACACTATAATATATGAAAAAATAATTTCAATAACTTCTCATCTAGATATTAATGATTGTCAATAAAATTATATATTTAATAATATTATATGGAATTAGTAAAATGTATTATTCAATAATGAAATAATAAAATAAGATTTTAAAGCTTTAACATTTAGGATTTAGTAAATATTTTTAAACCCAATATTTTATTTTATACTCTAAAATCAAATTCAGTAATTCTTGAAACTGAGTGTACGTATATATAAATCGTACTGTGTAATGTATATATACAGGTACGACAAGCAAATAGCTTCATATTCTGATAAAAGAATATTTAAATGTTGAAAATAAAAAAAACTACGTTATCATAAATAAAAATGTTTGGAAAAATATATGTTATTTTATTCATACATTATGTTTTTTATACAATATCGGAGTAAAATTATTATACAAAAATAAAACTATCTATACGTATTTATACTTATTGTGATAGTTTTGTAAAATATTCGAATAAAAGTATTTGGACTTTGAATACTAGTACTTAAATACATTTTATAGTATTTTTTGGTATTTTAAATACACTTTTTTAAAAATATTTCTACAACATAAAAATACTTATATTTCGATAAAACTTGAGATTCAAAAATAGAAACCGTCTAAAAACGAAGTTTTTTCATAATTGCCTAAAATAGTTTTTAAATTTATTTTGATAAATAAATGAAATCAGGGACATCTAAAATTTAATTCATTGTATTTCATAACATACCTTCGTTACTTTATTATTAAGAATTACTACCAATAATATTATGAAAAAACTTTATTTATATTTCTATATCATTTATATCTATATCATTTTTTATCTATGGGTTTGTTATTTGTGTTATTGCTGTTACAAATTATATTAATTTACCTATTGTATATTATGTATACTATTTAGATATTTCAATTTTTTCTGTGGTGTAACTGAGTTTCCCGTGTGCCATTAACACGTTCCAGTAATAACTAATAAACTATATATGTAATGTATACCTAATCATATATTGCAATTTGTAACTAATGACTATAATATGCCTATATTTATGTTAATTTTTGTAGAGTGTTTTTGTTTATCAATTTTTACGTTTTGTCAAATACCCTCTCTTTTTCCATTAAATATAGTTTAATAGATGAAAAAGAGAGGAATGATGGTTGATTCTAATTTTGAAAAAATAATGATGCTGAAAAGTAATAAGATAATTTGAATTGACGATTAGACATTAATACTATTAATTAATGTACCAGGAACCTACACTAAATTTTTTTTTATATTTAGTTTTTGTAGTTATATTATAAAAAGAAATTAAAATAATATTTAGCATGTTTCAACTTTTTGCAACATATGCTATAAACCCTTTCAATCCCGACTTTTATTTTGAAAAAAGTTTGTTTACATTTTATTTTTGTATGTTTATAATTAAACTATTCTGAAAATTTCGTAATTATTGCACATTTTCTTGCTATTTTTATGCAATGTACATCAGGACTCGCTGATATATTAATAACAAGTATTTTTCATAAAAATTATTATTAACTATATTAAATTGGGTAAATTTAGTAAGTTTTTTTTATTTTTTAAAATATTAGTAAACATATTATTTAATATTTAATATTAACAAACGAATACTTTTATTCAAATATTTTTAAATTTTAAACGTATTTAGAATATAAAATTACTCCAATTGAAATATTGGTATTAAAATACTTTTTCAAAAGTATTTTTTACAAAACTGTATATGATATACTTCTATTCTTTTTTTATCGTAATAATATAAATTAAATACATAATTGAAAACAAATTTTCATCATTCTTCATTCTTATACAATTTTAGGTTAAAATAATATTTGACTATTATAGATAAAAACAAATAAATTCATAATAACCTATTGGTGTAGTATAACTTTTATTCGTAGAATATAAAAACAAAAAAAGTTTATATTAAATTAGTAACTAAATTAATTATTTTATTTTTTTATTTATTGGTAACTATTAAGGGTAATTGGATATGTTGGTCTTTATAAATAATAAAATGCAGTACCTACATAATATATTTAAGTATGCTCTCTTGGGAGTAGAATTTACATATAATAACAATGTAAAATTTAAATTGTCAACATTATTAAACACACCACATATACACGTATTACTAAAGGTTGTTTAAAGAATGTACTAATAAGTCAAATTATTACCTTTATTTCACGATTCTTATAGAAACAATAAATTATAGTATAAGTAAATGTAAATTAAATTAATATTAAGTTATAACTTAAAATTTATATCGAGAAGATCATTAAATTCATTTATTTTACATATATTTTTTATTAATTTTAGAAATGATTTAATAATCATGCGTATTTTTTTTCCAGAATATATTATTAATATAATATTTAATTAATTAATATGCAAATATTTTAAAATATTAAATATTATAATATACCTACTAATATATCTATAATAGGTACATTCTAGATATATGTATATAAACTTATTTTTTTTTTTTAAATTGAATATTTATTACGTTTATATAACAGTTTAATATAACATATTATATAATATAGGTACCTATGAAAATTAAAATATAATAAAAAAAGGCCAACAGTTTATAACTTCAAAGAATAATTATACTATTTAAATATCACGCATAAGTATAATTTATTATATCATTTACTCACTCGAATACGAATATTTTTTATCTCTAAATAATAACATATTTATTTTTGCATACTTAATACAATTTCTCAGAATAACATTTAAGTTAAAACCCCATTATTCTATTAACGAAATAGAATTATTGAAATCTGCAATATTATTTATTATTAAGCCTATCAATTTTAATCTATAAGTAATACACAAATCAACAAAACTTACTGATTTAAATATATGTTATATATATATATAAGATTACATAAATGCATTATCTATAATATTAAAATATAAAAATAATGGCCAGATTACCAGAACTCTAAATACACAAAAACCATACTTAATTAAAATTTTAAAAATAATAATTTTAAATTAGTTTTACTAACTGCAATTTTTTAAATTTTCTTATATATATATAAATATATATTTTTAAAGAGAGCACCATATAAAATGATTGCATTTGGCTGCTGACCAAGTAATAATTGTAAAAGCAAAGTATTTCTCGATATTATCTTTACTTATCATTTCTCTCCTTCACTCCACACAAGCCCTAATAATGCTTTGCAATTTTCTATTAATGGCGTTTAGATTTGTTATGGCTTTTTAACGAGAATATATTACTAAAAGCCGACTAAAGGTGATTTTTTTTTAAACTCACTTCAATTAAAAAATTAATTTACAGTCAAAAGTTACAATAAATTACAATTTCGCAAGCAAATACACAATTGATATTTTCAAGCTTACGTTAGTACGAATGTAGAGAAATTCATGAATAACATTATATTTAACAACAATGATATATTAAATAATATTAAGTGCACAACTGTATAATGTGAAAATGTATCTAGGTAACTCTAAAACTTCCATGATTATTGATATTATAATAAATAATATACAATTGTAGACGAAATTTGAAAATGATTCATAACAAACGTTAATTTTATTTATTATGTAGATAATATTATATTGTAATTATGAACCATTGATGATTCAATAATAACAAAAAACTTCTGTATATTTATGACGTTATTTTTATTTACTTAAACTTCGGAAACAAAATAAAAATATGGTGATAATTCTATAATTTTACTATAATAGAAGTAAAACAATTACTTAACATCCCAACTATTATATTTTTTCATTTGAAATTTTTTGTAATATATTTTGTAATTATATTAAAATTTTATATTATTATATTGTTTTAAATTTTAATAAATATTTCGATTATATTCTTATGGTTCTCATTAACCACGTTATTGGTTATAAATCACATCATACAATTTTATTGTAGTTTAAAATTATACATTTTTCGATTGCATTGCTATTTACTATTTAAACTAAATTAATAAACGCTAGACAATGGTGCCACTTAATAGTTTATAGATTGATTGATACATTTATAATGTTACCATAAGTTTATGATTATATAATGCTCAATATTATTATTTTTAATATATGTTCCCTTTTGATTCATAAATATAATTATAATACAACAATAAAGTTACAAAAATAGCCTCGTTTAAACAAATTATATTTTTATGATTTCGTTATTTTAAATTACTTATGCAAATACAATGAAAAACAAATTTATTTGTTAAAATATTACGTATTCAAAAAAATAAAAATCAACAATTAACTAATTTTTTTATCTATGTAGGTATACATGTTTTTGTCTTTTCTTTTATATTCTGAATAATTCAATTTAAATATACATTCCATCAAATTATACCGTCTATACAAATAAGTATTTGTTCTAGTTTTATTAAATTAACAAAATTATATTCACATATAATTTATCTCAAAAATTGTATATACTTACCTAAAAAACAATTAATGTACGTTCAACACTTTACAATTATACAACGACAAAATTTGATAATATTGTACTTAAATATTACAATTAAAACAAATAAACACTAAAACTCCTACGATATTATTGTATGCATTTTTCCATAATATTGAACTGTAAACACTACCTAAAATCTAAATTATTATACTTACATAAAATGTATACACATATTTCGATATATTTTATCATTTTTTTTCACTTATATTATTCTCTTAAATTTTTCCGTGTCCAATATTTTGGTTGAGCCGGGAAGTATTGAGATGGGAAGTAAAAAAAAAACTCATGAGAAAATAAATCAAAAATTATACATAACAAAATATAATATGTGTTGAGCAATTTTGTATTAAAAAATATTATCATCCAGATAATGAAAACTAAAATAATATATTATGATTAAATCAGAAATTTACCTATTTATAATGCTAACAACTCACAAGTACCTACCTATTTTTAATTTAAAACTTGTAATACGTTACACATCGCACCTAATCTATTATATCATAAAACTAATACCATGAATTTCAGAATCTAATAAAAATATAGTTTCAATATATTTTAAAATAATAAAGTAAAAGTCTATTATTCAATAAGTAATTTATAAACGTGTTTCTATTCTCATTAAATAGATATTAGTGTTTTTTTTTCGGCAATAATTATTATATGTTAAAAAAATAAAATAATGTTAATATTTATGATAATTTTTAAACATACCTACTAATTGACTATATAAAATTATAAATAAATATTTAAAATAGACAGTGAATATTACTTTATTAGTTCAAGTTTAAAGTATAATATAAATTAATACATTTTGCTTTAAACTATCTGTTAACTGTGTAGTCTACTATATACAAACATTAAAACTAAATATCGATAGAAAATTGAAATGTATTGAAAATTAAAATACGAGTACATAATAGTATATTAAAATATTGATCTCATTATGTGTATTTATAGTCAGTTTTAAAGTCAGTTTATATAATATAATAGGCATGTAAGGATAAAAAAAAACACTATTAAAATATAAAATAATGGAAATCTATTATGGTTTATAGATTAAAACGATAACCGGATATTATAAATTATTTGATAAAAACAATTCTATAGACATTTTATCATAAATCTAAATATTATAAACAAAAATAATTATTGAGAAATATATTTATTCTTTAAAAATTACATTCATAATATTGTAAAGTACAATAGCGTATTTAGCTATTTATATAGGAGGGGGGCGTTTTAAGCTTCCATAAAACTAAGCTTTACTCCAACCCTCGGTTTTATAATATAAAAAAAATAATTTAAAAAGAATAAAATATTGTTTATTTATTTTTATCATTTATTACAATTTATTACAAATTATCTGTATTTGTTTACATTATAATACATAATCTAAAACAGGTGCCAAAATTATATTATTTAAACCAGATTTAGATTCTGTACGGAGCAAGGAATATATTGTTTTTACAAAGTTGTTTTTTTTATGTATGAAAACATGTAGAAACCATGGTCCGATTACCAAAAATAGAGTATGATTTCTGTAGCAAATTGTATCACTTTGGTACGTTATAAAGCTCATTTTTAAAATTTCTCAACATTTTTCCTTAAGAGAAGAAAAACTACGATTTCCGTAATTTGTATGTTTGATTTAGTGATAAGTAATTGAGTTTTGATATTAAGGACTTGAAAATTTTTTTGAGTAATGTACATTGGTAATGTACAAGTGTGGTATAATTTTGGAATGGATTAGTTGATAATTAGTAGCTCTAAATATAGAGCTTTGACTTTTGGCTTTTTCAAAAATGTTAAATATTACCTACAATTTTGGGTTTAACGGTTTAAAAATTGTATAGACGTCTAATAATATACTACTCCATTTTTTTTACAAAATATTTAGTAAATCGTGACAGACCATTTTTTATTATAAAATTTGCTATTTTTTTTTTTTTTTGATATATGGAAACATTTTTTTAGGTGGAAATAATGGTCTGAATACCACAAATAGGATACCCTTTCCGTACCAAATTTCATCTAGTTGGTACTTCATTTAGCTCATTTTTTGAGTTTCCCAATTATTTTTTTCAAAATTAAAGTTCCCGTTATATACATTTTTTTTTATTTCTTGTTTACTAATCAAGTTTTGATCGTAGAGACTTGAAAGTTTGTTTGAATACTCACATAGTTATTCTTTACGTTGAGTAAAATTTTGGAATTGATTGGTTGATTTTTGGCTAAATATAGAGCTTTGAATTTTTTCTAAAAATGTTTAATATTACCTCCAATTTTCGATCTAACGGTATGAAATTTTTGTAGAAACCTAATCATATACTATTTAATCTATTTTAAAAATATTTTGAAAATCGTTACTAACAATTTTTATCATGAAATGGTAACTCCTTGAATTTTGATCGTAGGAATTTGAAAATGTTTTTGAATATATACATAAATATATATACACGTGTAATTTACACTCGTAGTAAAATATTGGAATGAATTATCAGTATAATATATATTAGTATATTGAAATTCGCTTAGAATCGTATTTTCTAATGCAATATAATTGCATTAAAATCTTAATATTTATAATAAACCACTAATTTCTCCGAGGACCGAAGGGACGAATGAAAAACATCTCAAAATGACGTTCCCCCTTTTTTTTTTTGATAAATAAAAACATTTTTTCGGGCAAAAATAATAATCCAATTACCACAAGTAGGGTATGCTTTCGGTAGAAAATCGCGTCTAGTTGGTGCTTTATTTTGCTCATTTTTCGAACTTCTCATAAATTTTTCCTTGGAAGAAAAACAACCATTCCGCTAAGCTCTGGATTTTTTCCAAAAATGTTCAATATTACCTGCAATTAAGTTTAAAATAGGGTTTAATGGTTTAACTTCTTAAAATTTGGTCGTGTAGGCACTTGAAATTTTTTTTAATATTTACATTGGTAATTTACACACATAGTTAAATTTTAGAATGTATTATTAGTATAGTATACCTTCAAAACTGAATTATTTATCACAAAATATATAAAATCAAATTGACGAAAATCGTATCTTTGCCAATTTTTCGTTATTTGGTAGTTGTTCTTCTTCCAAGGCAAAACTTTTAAGAAATTCAAATAATGAGCTAAATAAAGTACTAAGTAAAAATATTCTACCGAAATCATACACTACTTGTGGTAATGTGACTATTATTTTTACCCAAAAAAGTGTCTTCAGTCACAAAAAAAAAAACAACTTTGTAACACAAATACATTCTTCGTTTCGATCAAAATCTAAAATTATATTATGTTATGTCTTATATATCATGTATACATAGTTCCACAAAGAATTATATAAACCTAAGTGAAAAATAATACTATACAAATTCGCTTTAATGTTTAAAACTATTGCAAAAGTACACGATATTAGGAACATGTAACATACGGACAATGTAGGTATCTATCATTAGTGAAATAGTGAAATTCAATAAAGGTTAACTTCGAAAGTAAATTACAAATTGTATATTCGCGATAGATAACCTAAAATATAGTTAGTAAACAATTTAAAATTATTGTGTAGTAATGCAGTATACGTTAACGCTAGTACTTTTTCTGTAAATAAAAGCTAAAAATACAAATCTCCCTTTTGTTTTAATTATTCTAAAAACATTTTCAAACCAATTATAATTTCAAATATTTAATTTACAAATACAATTTAAATTCGTCCCGAATGTGA
>CM023357.1:45215500-45348318 GCA_013282895.1 Eriosoma lanigerum
TAGACTAATTCAATATCTAAATACAAATCTAATTTAAAATATTGTGTCAATTTATATTGTCAACTTTTATTTTTACTTCACGTTAAATTTTTCTAAGCTTGATGATAGTTATAATTGTGTTAAAAAAGTATGTATGAATTAATTAATTAAGTAACATCCATAATATATGACAAACATTTTTAGAATACTATATAAATATAATATATGTCCATATATACAACTTGACATGAGCAGTTTAATATATGTGCTTGGTCCTCTCAACTGACTGATCAAATATTAATTTGACGGTTTTCGTCGTATTCATTAGACGGTTGGTTTAATACAAAATTTTACCACAACTATGGTGATAGTGTACCGCATTTAATGTATATATCTAATATGTATATAGAATGAGTTATAACCTAATCCTTTCACGCGTCACCTCAATAATAGATTCACCCTGTATTGAATTTATAATATTGATCAATGTTTAATGGAGTATGAAGATAGTTTATGGTTAAGGAAAGAAAATGTGTCATATTATACAGCCTGAAGTTTAATATATCATATTAAAACATACCCAAATATAACCTACTGCCCTAAACTAATTTTTTTTAGTATGAAATAATAATAATAATATCATAAAAGAAATAACCCTATACGACATTGAAACATTTCAATATGTTATGTATTGATTTTTAATACCCATACTCGTATTATAAAAATCCGATAAATTTAATACACCCAAATAAATAAAGTTATAAATACTATTATAAAAAACAAAACAATTGTTACTATAGAATAAAATATTCTAAATTAAGGTTAAAAATTATGTAACATTTAATAAAAAAATAAACGTTGTTATTATAAATAATATCATTTAAATACAATTACTAACAATTGAAATGTCATGTTAGCAACTAAATATAAAAACGTGTAAATCATTTTTATTTTTAATTCTTAGATACCAAAAGATATGTAAATACTCGTATGGTCTTTAACATCAATACTCAATAGAACCTAATGGGTAAAATATTCAACCTCTTTACTATACCTACTACAAAAATTACAAACAAAAATGGGAAATGTAAATAAATAGTTGGAGACCCTATAAGAGAATCATCCCTATGTCGAGAATCACTATTCTATAATATAAATGGTTATTATACCTACTTTGAAATAAATACATTAATTTTAAGTATTAACAACGAATATCCAAAGTATGCAAATTACGTGATATATTTACTGATTTGCATTTATAACAAAGTTAGACTTTGTTCAAAGCGTCAATTCAAATAAGTCCGATTCTAAAACCACCAATCATTCTGCAAAATGATCTTATCATATTATAATTTATGATAAGGATAATTCTCATGAAATACAACTTATTTGAATGGTTTAAATTGTCAACTATGTGAAAAATACATCTATATTTGTGGAGGAGCTATTATTATTCCTTTCCTCTTTTTTTTTTTACGTAAACTATCGTCATGCGATCTCTTTCCAAATCGAGTAACGTCAACGTACATGTAAATTATTGTTTACGTGTCAAGTATACTTTATTTCGATGATGTTGATATACGAGAAAGCAATCGTCGTAAAAACTAGATTTTGTCGCAGATCAACGTGTGCAAAGCTCATACCAAAAGTGGTATTTATATTACACGATTTTTATAAATAGTTTACAATAATTTTAATTCATACACGATTAAAAACAACCTTCAACATAACCGTCTTTTTATACCTCGCCTTTCACTCCCAACTACAGTTAATAACCCAATAAATAGAAACATGTAGGGCGTATTATAAAATGTAGAGGCGACAGGGTAATTTAAATACTCAGCGGCCTCAATTTCCAAATTATAAATAATTATATTAACTTGACCAATAACAAAACATGTTTAGTTTAGATAACAATAGGTAATAACAATAGGTTTAGGTAACAATAACAATTAAACTATATATGGCATCCGGCTACATTTTTCTTATAGACTTAGACATCACTGTCCAAATAGATGACGTTGGTCACCATAGTTTCCCAACTATCCTCAACTTCTCCTCCTCTTACCATCTACATAAATTTCGAAACCACTTTCTTCTTATCCTCTGCCAGTTCTCTCTCTTTTTATCCACAATTTATGCAACATCTACATATCTCCTTATAATATTCATTTATTATTATACATAATAATATATATTATTTTAGTTTAAAGGTGTTTATTATTTTTAAAAGTAGTTTAACTTTAAAGGAAGGTCATAAAAAAAATAATATATTTAATAATTATTATTTATTTTAAAGTACATTAAGACATTAAGTATTTGTAATAGGGTAATACAGGGTGGTTAGAATTTATCATTACAAAAACGGTAAATATTACATCATACATGTTCATTATTTTTATATCACACGCTATTCTGTACACAATCGTTTTAAATAGGAAATGTATTAAATGGATGAAAACAAAATAAATCTAATTACCCATTACAGTTTCGATATATTATACTGAATTATTGTATTTTAACTATAATAGTAGACGATAAATACAAATTAGTACTTACCCGTCATTTTACATTAATGTTTGGTACCTAATTGGTGTATTTATTTGTCCATTATTTAGAATAAAGTTTTCAAAACTAACGCATCGGTTTGATAAATCACCCTCGTTAAAAATAATACTACCTATCAACCTAAAGGCTTATAATTATTTAGAAAATTAAAAATGTGTGTATTTTGTGTACAATTTATAGATAATTTATATAATTAGTATAATGCTAGATAATTTTAATCAATACCTACCTGCATGGTAGTATAAGTATACTTAAGTGTAAACTACACACCATTCCACACACAATTAAAATTGTATTTACTTTTACTTGTAAGAATCCATATTTATATCCCATATCATTGTTAAAGCTAAAAATTTTCAAACTCTTAATGGTATCTTAATTTTTATATTATATATATATAACTAAAACAGATATACTTTTTATAAAATTATTTTAATGATAAGTGATGGGATTAAATAGAAAAATAATTTCAAGACATTTGGAACTATAAAATGCACTTCTAAGTAAGCGAGGACCCTTTAATCACTGATACCATCTATTAATCAATCAAATTATTTAAAATGAGGAAAAAAGTTAAAGCCGTTATGTTTAATTAAAAAATCAAAAATCTAAAAATTAATTAACACGTTACATTACGACGGATCCTACTTAATATCCAAGAGATTACAATATTGATAATAAATAAAATATCTCTATATTTATAATTAATACAATTAATGCATTTTAAATATTTCATAATTTCAAAGCATTCAACAAATAGTTAAACAAGTATAAATTTCTTAACAAAAGAAAAGCCTCTCAAAAGAAACTAAATAACCAAATCGTTTATTTTAGATTCTGAGCGAAGCGAAGAATGTATTGATTTTACAAAGATGTTTTTTCAATAAGTCTAATCATATACTACCTAATTTTTTTACAAAATATTTTGAAAATCGTAGGTTGCAACTTTATTTTATAAGCTTCTAAAATTTGAATATACAATATTATTTTTTAATGTATGAAAAGATTTTTTGGGGTAGAAATAATGGTCCGATTACCACAAGTAGGGTATGCTTTCGGTAAAAAATCGCGTCTAGTTGATACTTTTTAGCTCATTTTTCGAATTTCTCAAAACATTTTCCTTGGATAAGAAAAACTACCAAAAAATGGCAGAAAATCGGCAAAATTACTGTTTTGTTTTGAAAATTTTCAAAAGTTTTTACTTAGTCAGAAAATTAACTAATCGTTTCCAAATTTTTATTTCTTATGTAAAACACCTATGTGAATAGTAAAAAAAATGTTCAATTCTCTACGATCAAAACTCAATTAGTTATCACGAAATAAAAAATTTAAAAAAATGGAAACCGTAATTTTGCCGATTTTCCGCCATTTTTAGGTAGTTTTTCTCCTTTCAAGGAAAAACTTTTAAAAAATTCAAAAAATTACCTAAATAAAATACCAATAAGACGTGATTTTCTACCAAAAACACATTCGTTTCGCTCAGAATCTAAAATACAATACCATTTTTAAAAATATGAAATGGCCAATAAATAAATAGTAAATACCTATAGACAATATATCAATATAAAAACATCCCATGTCAGTAGCTAATGCATGATAACCAACATCGTTATTATTTATAGCATTTATTTTTACATTTTTATCTTTAAACATATCTCGAGAAAAATACATGAATTTCAATAACATATTCGATATTTATTTTAATTATAGTATATTGTATATAATAATATTATTAATTAGTATACCCGATATTTTCAAGTAATAAACTACTTATTTGATTCTTCCTTCTTCTACATTTCTTTATTATAGATGTACAATGTATTAAAATCTTCAAACCAAATTTTAAAATATAAATTCATTATATCAAACTTATTTATCTTTCTATAGCTCATACTAATATTCAAATTATATACAATATGTTTAAAACTATCATTAATATTAATTTTTGTTAGCTTATTTAAACTTTTATTAAAATTAAATAAATTTGGAAAGTGTAAATGTGTTATATTATATAATATGAAAACATTAAAAATGTACGATTTAATACTAATAGTACCTATAAATATGTATTTTATCTAATTCGTTAACATTATATTTTATCAGATAATTAATATCAATATTAAATCATTTCTGGCATTATTAATAGCGAACAAATGAATAAAATAAATTTAAATATTTACCACATAATTAGCCTATATAAATGATAGATTCTATCATTGCTATTATTCATTTTTAATTTACCTATATTATAATGTAATCATTTTGAATTAATCATTGTTAGTGAAATCTGAATGACAGACATAGACGACATGCACAGACTATACGATGACGTATTTAAGATATTATCAAGAGGGAGATATGCAATGATGGCAAATATTTCATTGCTGATAGAGGGCTTTAACTTCTCACCAATATCAATATCGCGTGTTATAGGGTTGCAATTTCGATATTTTTATTCTTTAATAGACATATAAAATAACTTATTTCACATAAATTTTCGAAAAATATCACTAGAAAAGCCTCTCCCGTAAATATGTCACTAAATCACGGTAATAACATGTCGATTGACGATTATCTCAATTACAAAGTATACTATCGTGTTATATGTTACGTCTTTTTCCCAAAACCGTATTCAGGGGGAGAAGTTTATCGTGTTCAAACCCCTCTGAAAATTTTAGGGCATATTAAATAATATATATTTAAGAAACAACAAGATTTTCATTTTAATAATATAATATCTTTATTCCCCCCCCCCCCCCACTAAAAATTAATGTTGAATACTGCCATGCTTCTTCCTGTCTTACGTACGTACTAAATTGGACATTAAGTATTTGTGCTAAATTGGCAAAAATTGATAAAGATGTCTAAGTCGCATTATAATATAATCACAACATTATTAAATGAATTGAAACATAAAATTTATATTGGATTGAGTCTCTTACTAAAATACAAGAAATTGTTTGTGGTTATACTTTTCATATTTGAATAATGTAATTTATACAAAGATCAAAAATAAAGAAAATTAAGAAAATTAAGAAAATTTCAAAAATAACGTTATCATATTACGTTATTCCATTAATGTTTATTCTTCATTTTTTATAAAAATGTCACTCCAAAATAAATAATATACTCTTTGCCTGGGAAAATAAAAATGAGTTTTTTGTTTTTGACCTTATTAGACTTTTCTGCCAATTTGAATTATATTGTTATACTATGAATTTATTTTGTTCTAAATTTCATTAATCTTTAAGCACTTTTCCTGACTTCCACGATAGTTTTATTTAACTTATTACGTAAATGTTTTATATTTATAAAAATTTATGAATATTGAGAAATTATATTTAAAATACAAAATTTGTATTTAAATTTTGATATGCATATCAATAATTATGTATCATTATATTATATTAAATATTAGTTTAAATAAATCAATTTGAATTTTTTTTTTCAGGTAAGAGAAAACGCATCAAATAATAACGGTAAGTCAAATTTATATAAATGTTTACTTGATTATAAAATGTTATTTGATTTTCTAGTTGTAAAATTGAAATTAAATATAATCATTAATCACCAGGCAAATTAAATGTATCAATGAAAATAAACAATAAGTAAAAAAATCTGTAGTATTTAAGTGTTATTTTTATTAATTTAAAAAGTACGTAAATAATAACTTAATGTAAAAAAACAAATATACTTAAATATGTTGAAAATAAATCATGTTTCAATCATTTTAACTCCAACACAATAAACAATAAATAAATATGCATAGTATAATACTATATGGAAAAGTTAAAAATTAATATTACTTTTAAGTTTAATTTTATGGGTGTGTTATCAAAAGTCATATATTACAAAACTTTTTGAAAATAATTTATTGGTATATGAGTATTATAGAATGATACTATTAACCTAGTATTTCTTATTATATGAGCTACTAAAAGTAAAAATTTTAAATTAAATAGTATAAATTATAGTACCTAAGTTTAAATAATAATTGAAAATTTTTAGACCAATATGGTTAAACACAATTGTCATGAAAAATCACATAACAAAGTTGATCTTTGGTTCAATAATTCATTTCGAACCCGTATAAATTTATCATAATTTAAATCTGTGAATTAAATAATTGTAAATCAATTTAAAATAAACATAATAATTGGTAATAATAATATACTTTTCATAAGGAAAAAGAAACTTTAGATAGTTTAAATGTTATGTTGTGGGTTAAATAATTATATAAAAATAGGCGTTATCAAAATAAATTTCAAAATTTAAAAGTAATACTTTTCCGATAAATTTAGATCAATAAACAGTGAGTAAATATATATATATATTCTATTACTAACATTTTAATTTAAATTATGAAATATAAAATATCTATAATTATATTTACCTTGTAACTATGTGTAATTATAAACTATTATTATTTTAAATGTAAATATAAGACTAATATTTCCATATAATACATTCATTAATATTAAAATATTACGTATATAATAAAAGTGTTAATAACTAAATAACTTTACTCGGAATCAGATTTTTGAATGTGATTATTTATCATTATTTTTCAAAAAATTAATCCATCACTATCCTATTAATCCTGTATTTCGTAATATCTGCTTCTTTTTAAAAGTGTAATATTATATATTATATTAAATATTAATTTTACATATACAAAATATAAATAAATTATGTTATAATAGTTGTCATCAGAGACGGAACACTGGTATGAATGCTTAAATGATTAATGCAAATCACATGATGAATGATTCAAATTATTTTATGTGATTATTATTGGAATTCTAGTACAATAAGTATTTTAAAGCCATAATAAATTTGTAAATTAACGACAAAAATTAAACATTTAATTAATGAAAATATAATATGCTGGTTTTATGGTATTTAATTACTTTTTTGTCTTTAAAAATTGTATGAATAACACAAAACCATTTGCGTAATTAAACATTAAACTACTATTAACCGATAAACGGATTATTAATCCATTGATTTAAATTAGATATTAACCAAATTGTATTTTAAGTTAACTGATATTATATATGTTCAAAATAGGTTTATAATAATTGTATAGTTACATAATAGGACTTTAAATGTTATCAATATTCAATACTTTTATAAACAAAGTCCTATCCAAAAATGAACGAAATTTAAATAGTAATAGGATTTAAAATACACTGACCGGAAGGGTCCATGAATAAAAACGTCCCATGGGTTTAGCATTGGATCTATTTTTCTCATTTGTGATTACTAAAGACAAATATTTCAAAATACACCCTTGAGGGTTCAAAAGTGGTGAAATAAAAATACCAAAACATTATGTTTATATGTTAGCTATAAAAACTTATTTTTATTTATTTTTATTTTTATCGAATTTTCAAAGAATTTATGTAAGTATTACATTTCACTAAGAGACTCAGAACTATAATATACAAAATAATATAATATAAAACCTTTTGTTTGTTTATTTTGTTCTTAGTTTAATTTAAATAAAATATTCGATGTAAATACATCTTATTTAATCTAATATAGGTAGATAATATTTATATTTATATTTATAAATATACTAACTATAGAATCATTTCTCACGAATAGTATATCTATATTTTCTACATTCGTATAAAAATATAATTATTCATTAATTTATTAGTTTTAACTGTTGTACTTATGTTCTATACATATAAAGTTGGAATACCTACGCAATATGCAAAATTATTAACCTTTAGTCTGTCCTTCAGAAAAATGTATACAATTTTTAATTTCCTCTAATCAAAATGCATTCAAAACTGTCCATATTCAGTTATTTCCAACAACTAGCAAAAATAATTATCTGATTGATCCAGAAAGAGAACATTAAAAACTATAAATATTTCGTCCTTGTTCGCTTTTATAAATCGCAGATTTAATATAAGTTTATGTTCATAAATATAAGTTATTGATTTCGTATCGTACTTCATTTTAATTTATAATATTGTTAATTCGTTTCATGACGTTCCATAAAAATCGGCAAAATTACGGTTTCTGTTATTTTTAATTTTTTAATTTCGTGATAACTAATTGAGTTTTGAACTTAAGTACTTGAAAATTGTTTTGAGTATTACCATAGGTAATATACATATTTGGTACAATTTTGGAACAGATTGGTTCATTATTTGGCCCAGTATAGAACTTTGAACCTCTTTCCAAAAATGTTTAGTATTTCCGGCAATTTTTGATTTATCGCTTTGAAAATTTTATCAAAGTCTAATCATGTACTACTTAATCTTTTTACAAAATATTTTGAAAATCATGACTGAAAATTTTTATTATAGGCTTTTAAAATAAAAATTCTCAAAAATCGGCAAAATAACGGTTTCATTATTATAGTTTTTTTATAATAACGAAGGAAAAACGTCCACAATCGACCTTCCCACTTTTTTTTTATAATTAAATACAAGGGATAAACCATTTTTACAATAATTTATACTTTAATATTATTATGCAAATAACAAAAAGTTACAGATATGTAACTTAATTTATTTAAAGGTAAATAGTATTACATATAAATATAAGTATAACAGAGGAACACCAATTCTCACCATCGTCTAACACGTTAAACTATATCGAATCTCGTAACAGTTTTCGATTCCCTTGATGGTATTGTCGGTTAAGAGTAGGCCAACATATGAATCCATAGTAGATTAGGAACAGGTAGAGGTGTACCTGCCAGTGTTTTCCCGAATCCAAGAAAAAAGTGCAAATATTCTCGCCGCGACGCTGATATAAAGTATTATTTGTATAATATATAATTTATTATTATTTTATTAACAATATAAACAAATTTTGCAATTAGACTAAATTGAAAAAATAACATTTATATAATAAAGATGATTACATTCAAAATATTACTTTGCTATTTGGGATTATACTTATAAGTACTTATAAGTTAAAATGTTTAATGCAAATAAACTAATGTTATTAAATTATTGAATATTATTTGTTTTATTAAAACACTATCTCAATGTTTAACAAAACTGTTTAAATTCTAAAATTTTAATAGAGAAACGTTAAACTGTTTTTCCCTATAGAGATACTAATGATAATATAGAAATATAATATAGAGTTATAGAATATTGTTTTCATTATTTATTTTCCATCACTTTCGTTCGATACAACTGTTGCGTCAGATTATTTTAACAATATTCAAATTTTATCAAACAAACTACGTTAAAGTTAAATAATTCTACTACAGCCTACTCACAAGAACCACATTATTATATTTACCTCATACTTATATTAAGTTATGTTTAGAATATGCATAGACGTAACTAAAGTTTCTTTAATAAAGGCTTTATCCAAATATACATAGGTAACATTTTTAATAATCACATATATACAAACTAAAAATTGCAAAATATTATACGGAGGGCTAAAAATGGTTTAGATAGAGCTGAACCCTCCAAAGAACCCTTCATCCTAGTTACGTCCATGAGAATAAACAACTAGTAATGTAATCAGAAATGTTAAATGATGGTTAAACGAGAAAACATTATAGGATGAATGCCACAATACTAGTTTTAAAGATACATCATTTTTATTATTAAAAACAAATATAACTGTAAATAATATAATATATTTTTTTAATAAAACATAATGTAACAATTAATTAACTCATCTATAGATTAAAAAACTAAAAAACTGTTTCTTTACAAATTCCATGTTTGAAGTCCTTATACTAAAATATATCCAATAATTGTAATTCCACTTGAATTATTGATTTCTTTATACTCTTAATAAATAACAAAATTGTTGTCTTGTAGTTTCTACTTAAATTAAAAATATACATACGTATAGCTAAATAGATACTAAGTATACTTAATATAAAAAATAAAAACCAAACTATAATGACATGCGAGAAAAACAATTATTTAAAATATAATTAAAATTTAATTTAATATTTAAAATATTTTAAGTTATATTTACTTGTTAACTAAAATATTTAACCATACATACAAATTAATTTTATCTGAATGATGGAATAATTAAAAAGAGAAATAACAATCCATATAATTGTATCGTTAGAAACTTTGAATTTTAAGGGCCCCAAAGCCATTTGATATTCCTTTGTTAAATAAAATGAATTATTAATTATAATTTAAGATGTATAGCTGTAAAACTTGATGGCTAACCCAAGTCATACCAAATAATTAGTCATTACATTAGTCTTCTTTTTTTTGTATTTTATTATTATTATTATTTTATATATATAAATAGGAAAGTACTAGTACATATATTCTATATAATACATAGAAAAACTAACAGAACAAATAAATAACAACATTCAGTTGGAATTTTAACTCCAAGTTAAAATGAAAGCATTATTTATAAAACACAAATTGTAAAATTTAATTATACATTTAAATTCTAAAAAGGTATAATCTAGATAGAAGATAGGTAATATACGCTCATTATATAAAATATAATAGAAAATGTTATCGTCATTCGATTTAAATAATAAACTTTTCTCCGCATCTTTTTATTTGAATTTTTTACGTATATATATATATATATATATATATTTAAAAACTATCAATGGGGTGTACCTGACATTTTCGCAACCACTAAATTTTCTAGGATACTGTTCACTTGTCAAGATATTTCCACATACAAAACAACATAAAAACTAAATTGAATGTAATATCCTTTATTGAATCGGACAGGAAATTAAAATGTTATACTGTAAAAGTTATTATAATACAGTCTATCTAACATCCAACATATATGCGAATTTAAATAAAACATAAAAGCAAAATATAGTTATCATATAATTTAAATACTTCAAGTTTTCAACGTTATATGTTTCATATATTAATGAATTTATAAAAAAATGTTATCAACCAAACAGCTTTATATTTACAATTTTTAATCAATAATTTGAATCAATATAACCAAAAAAATAAATAAATATATATAAACTAATAGATATTACTATTTTAAGTATAACCATAATAATTATATTAATTAAATACCATTGTAAATTCCATGCCGAATGTCATATGCATAAATAAATAAATAAATGAAATACCGAGAGATTTTATACTTAAGTTGCTTCTGTATCGAATAGAAACTCAATATCTTTAGAAACGACCCGGTAGAGAATTATTTATTTCTGTGATTTAAATTTTTTTAGATTCTGATCGAAGCGAAAAATTTATTGGTTTTACAATGATGTTTTTTTTATGTCTGAAAGAAAGCATAATTTCGGGTAGAAATAATGATCCGATTATCTCAAATAGAGTATGCTTTCGGTAACAAATTGCATCTAATTGATACTTTTAACTAGTTCACTTTTCGAATGTCTCAAAAGTTATTCCTTGGGGGAAGAAAAACTATAAATTTATAATTAAAGAAAAAACTGCAAAATTCACGGAAATTGTAATTTTGACAAAATTGGTTTTAGATTTTTCATTGCATTCTAATCTTAATTATAATAAATCATTAATTTCTCCAAGGAACGTTCGGAATCAACTATGCCGCTTTTTTATTATTATGTTTATGAATTATAAATATAAATTTTATATTATCGATTTGCTATTCAATTATCTAGATAATCAGTTTTATATAATATATAATATAACCAAAAAAACCAGCTATTTGGTAAGTACCTACTTACTAAGTATTATGTATATATATTTATATTAATACTAATTGACAATTAAAGTTGTATTTTTAGTCTTATATCAACTTTCATCGTGTTTTCTTAAAAGTTCAAGTATTTAAAAACCAATAATTATTGCTTTTTACAATGTTATTTGTCTATTTTTGTATTTATTTAATTTAATATTTACTAAATATTACAAAATTAATAACATACATCAGATATCAAAAATATAAAAATGAATGTATCTATTCTACAATAAATAACAAAACAAAATACTACCTTATTATAAACATTAAACTACCTAATAACAATTTTGTTAAGTAGGTTAGGTTAAACCAAAATACAATACAATATATTTTTAAATTTTATGACATTTTTTTAATAATTCAAAATTATTGCAGATATATAAAAAATAATTTCTCAAAAACAACAAGTACAAATATTGTTTATATTTTATATTTTATATAAAATGTACTTATATTGTAAATGTTTTATGTCATATAATTAAAATAATAAATGTAATTACTGTGTATCAAATAAATATTAAAAATTATACATAATTATTGTAATGTTTATACGTAAAAATAATATTCAATTTTAAAAAGCAGGAAGGTCGATTTTGAACGTTCCTCCTTCGTTCCTTCGGTCATCGGAGAATTAGTGGTTTGTTATGATTAAGATTTGAATGCAATGATATTGCATTAGAAAATACGAATTGAAGTGAAACTCAATACCATATAATATATTATACTAATAGGCCATTCCAAAAGTTTTCCACGTGTGTAATCTACTTATGAGAAAACAAACAAATTTACTAGTACCCTACGTTCAAAATTTCATTAGTTATCATGAAAATCTATAAAAATAAATGTTGACAATATTATGATTTCTATGAATTTTACCGTTCATCCGTTATTTATTGGTAGTTTTTCTTTTCTTGAGGAAAAACTTTTGAGAAATTTAAAAATGAGCAAAATAAAGTACCAATTTTATGCAAGTTGCTATTACAGGAATACTCTAGTTGTAGTACAGTTATTGGACAGTTATTTATACTCAAAAACATATCTTCATACTTTTAAAAACACAAAAATCAAACATCAATGTAAATGTATAAGCTTTATGTTTACTTAAAATTCAGGGAAGTCTTGTTCATTGAAAGTTTCAATGAACAATTAATGAAATTTAATTGTATTGCAATGTATTACAGTTCAGTTGTTAATTAATTTACAATTTAATTTAAATATTAAATTATTACACAAACTTATGTGACATGATAAAACATTTCAAATAATCAATTATTATAATTTCCCGATATAAAATATTCTACGCATTGATTTATACTTGTGAAAAGTAAAATTTCATTAAAATAATCACACAAAATGATTGATTACAATTTGTATCTAACCGAAGCTAAATTATTAATAAGATACAACTCAATTTTATAGTGGTCGCTTAATAACATCGTTATGCATATATTTATTTTTCATTCATTAGTCATAAACTAATAAATCATAATATAAACACAATACTAGGAAGTTACCTAGTCAATAGTTATTCATGCTTTTACAGATTTTAAACAAAATATAAATAATATATCACTTGGTATTTTATTTACAAATATTTTGCATATGTTAATACATATTATAAAACGTAATACACATTATATATTTTCTATACAACATAATAATGTTTTTATAGTATCTAAACAGTTTTATTGAATATTATATTTCAATTTAAATCTCCTTCAAAACTAAAATATAGAAATACCTTAAATGTTCGTAATTTTGTCAGATTAGCTATACATGAAAACCTTAAACCTGTATGTCACCGATGACTTGCGCTCACATGTACCAATGTAACATGTAACAAATTCCACATTCTGTTATAAATGTAAAAACAAAAATATCGACTTAATCTAATACTCGTATTTTCTTCGCAGGTTGTACTAGTATACCAATCGATAATGATCAATATTATATTATATAATTACGCGAAGTAGCTAATTTAATATTCAATTAGCTACTTAGACGTTAGACTAGACAATTATATAAGTTCAACAAAGTATATTTTTTTCAGTGCTCGAATCGGAACAAAAATTGGAGATGGATGCTAGTCTTAGTTTAGAAAACACCGTTCCATTACAGATAAATTTTACAGTAACCCGCAGGAAAATGAAGGGAAACGCTACAATCTACGAAAAAATAAAAACGGACTCCGTCCGCCTGCGTCCCCCCCAATTCGAGCACTGATTTCTTCTTTACTATTTATTAAAATAATAATTATTTCTATGTAACTGATTAAATATTAAGCTTTTAATAGCTTCCCTTAATTTCTATTTTGAAAAACTATCCAGTTTATTTAGTATAGATAATTATGTTTTTAGTGTTTCAATTATTTAGAATTGGAGTTCATTGTTTTATTCTCTTAAAAAAATTTTTAGTATTACTTTTACAAGTCATACTTAATATTTATATCCAACATAGTTATTTATATGTATTTAAACAAATTTTTAGTCTTTGGGTTATTGAGACTTAAAACAATTTTTAAACAATTATCAGGTTAAGTTAGATAATATACATTTTAAATTGATCAACAACAAAAAGATACCTAACAGTTTTATGATTACATAATGAATTAATAAATAAAAACAATATTAATAATAAATATAAACATATTTCCATTTTTTTTTTTTAATTACAAGAAACGTAGATTACTTACCACATACGTATATTATCTATAAATATACCTAGGTTACATAAAAATTTGAATCGTATTTTTTATATCTTATATGATATTTAGCATTTAATATTAACTATTATTTCAATCAAAAACTATAACTTAATTATGATGGAAAAAAAATAGTTAAAATATTTTTATCTGGAAAATTCTATATCATATTCATATATGCGATGGTATATTTGGTTAATATATTTTATGTTATTTATTCATTATTAATTGTGTTCGCTCTACTCATCGTCAACCTACTGATATTAGTTCTTCCAACATCGTAGTGGCAGCAGTTGAAAAACAAACTTCGTGATATCAATTTAACTCGGAATCATAAGCGTGGGTAAATATAGACCAAGCGGGATGTAGATGTCATTATACAGGAATTCGCCGCAAAAAACGGGTTAATTTGGGTTCGAATGGAAATGAGAGGGAAAAGGATCGATACATGGATGGACCTTTGGTAAAGATGAACGTTTAGGTTTGCTGTATGCCAATGAGAAAAATAATTAAATATCTCTTATTTACTTATCTTTTGAGAAATAGTTAAACCCTTCAACTATTTAATTTAAATTTGAAATAATAATGATAATTTTGATAAATTTATTAGAAAGGCATGTAATAATAAAGATTCTTTTTATTTTTAATTTCCGTCATAATTAAATATTCACTGTATCTTGAATACCATTTTAGATTTTAAGCAAAAACAAGAAAAATGTTGATTCTATAATTATTTATAGTCTATTATTCTATAACTATAAAAAATATCTGATATTATTATTATGCAGTTATAAGTTTGTCACTGTATAATATCTCTTCAGGAATTTATTTTATTTATCATTTCACTATTTTAAGTAAATTTTATAAAAATTAAAAATTAAAGCTATCTCGTTACATTATAGATACTATAATTAAGTAAACACCTTGTCAAATAATATTATAATTATTAGGACAGTTGAAAATAGTTCAATTCTTCTAATTTAAAAGTAACGATATAATTTCAACTCCTTGATTATACATATATTGATTATATTATTCAATTAATTTATTCGAAATATAAAAGGATATGATACCTAATGAACTTTAAAGGAAACTCAAAGTTAACTAAATGTATTTGTTTTTCATTATTGAAAGCCAGAATTTTTTACTAAAAAAAGTATATTTATAGTTAGATATAACTATTAAAAATTAATATATTTTTTATCATACAACTATATAAAATAGCATTAAAATATTATACCTAAATTATGAGCAATATGAAAACTAAAAGTTGGTAATAATTGAAATTAAATAATTAAACATTTTTGTTAGTAATATTTTTTAAAAAATATATCAAGATGTCTTATCAGTAAATGTAAATATGTTCATGTTATATTTTTATTATATAGATTATATAATACGTTTTGCATTTTTTTTTTTCGAATGACTTAATTAAATATAAAATTATTTATTTTCTCGAAGTATAGAAGTAAAATTGTATATCGAAGGCCCTAAAGTAATTGTATTATTTATTTATTTATGACATATTATGAATTATATATGTATATATTACATTTTATATATTTTAAAACATACAAATCTCATTAGTTTGCTTTCGCACTAATTAAATTCCCGGAATGTTAATAAAATTGTTAAACAAAATAAATAATTTCACTTTAAAATTACTCTAAATCAAATGCATATTAGCAAAATTTTATTGCAACTATTATAAATATTACTATTAAACATAATATTATATTATATATAATAACTATAAATAGGAAAAATCGATATTCAATAAGAAATGTATTTCTAATATTTTATTTTAAGTATTATAGTTTAGTTAAAAACGAAAGGGTAGATAATAAACAAAATAATATATTTATGTAATCTAAATATTTTTATTTCAAATTTTTAATTATCTATCAAACTGTTTCATCAACTGTTCACAGGACAATTTAATCGAGCATCTCAGCGCATAATCATCACACCCGCGATAGCGGTACCGGATACCATTACTACCAAAGGGAAGACTAATCATGCAACAACTCAGGTAAGTGGTTAAAGTTTAAATTAGTTGTGGAAATGCTGTGTTTTCCGTTGCCAAATCAATTTGAATGAGTTTAAATTGTTCGTGTCCTCATTTCCCAATTTTTCGCCGCCGACAATCTGAAAGTGTTCAGTCATCATCGTCATCATCTGTTTTTACCATCGCTATAAAATACATTGATATAAGACCAAAGAAAACAAACTTTTTTCATTCCTCAGAGAAAACGATAGAATAGTTTTACAATCTTTCAAACGACTTAGCCTAACGAAATAAACGTTCAATTCATTTGTGTTACGAATTTGATCATATACCTAGCATACTTACCTAATGTCCAAAATAAACTATTTTATATAAAAAAAAAAAAAGAGGATAAACTTTATTCTCTTCAAAATATAAAATAACTTTTATTATCATTCTTATTAAATTATTCCAAACTTGTTAAGGTATTTAAGGAGTTTATGTTTTTCTTTGATAAGAAAATAATGATAAAATATTATTAACAATAAATATAACGTATAGGACTATAGGTTTGAATCAAACGTTGCAAGTTATTTATACTAAAAATATTATAATTTTGCTATAATATATGAAATCCATAGATGGTAGGAATTTTTATTCCTTTTATCTCTGTAAATATTATTAATATGCTAATGAATGTAAAATATTATTTGAAACGAGGTTTGTGTTTGTAATTGTAAAATAAGAGTATAAGAAATTATAATACACTCAATAAAGGTTGAGAATTAGTGAGTTAAAAAGTTTAAAATCAAGTTAATTTTAATATATAATATATAACGAGTTAATTTTTTTTTAAAACCAAATTCTTTTTCATTTAATTGTTTTTGTCTTATGGTGTTGAGAATATTATTTAATTATACTAAATAATACTTTTTATGGAATATAAAATATTTTTATATTATTTTAACTTACAGCAATAAAAGATTTAAATCTTAATAATTTTAAATTTATCAATATATGGGAAGGTAATTAAAAAAATATGGCAAAAATAAAAGGAAAGACGAAAATATAAATATTTTTAAATTATTTATATATTATAATATACTAATTGCAATACCTCCATAAAAATGCACTCTTATATTAATACCTCAATTTCATTGTTTTTTTTTTTAGTTTATTAATAAAATAATAAAAAAAAAATTATTGTTTACGTTATGTGAAATTTGAAGATTTATTTAAAAAAATACCTTTTCATTGTTTAAATATATTAGCTTTCAGAATAGTGTGTCTTATGAAATACCAATATATTATATATAGTTTAAGAGATATTCAGAAGTTAGTTTTATTTAACTAGGTATAACTAAAGATTATTGGTATAATGGTACCTATGTCATATATATATCACACCGTACATAATTACGAATGAGTATTAAGAGGAAAAATGTATTTTAAAACTACATGCATAATTCAATGAACCTAAACATTTTTTTTGACAAAATTATCATTGTCAGTAATCTACAGTCTCAATGTCTAAACAATGTAATGTAATGATAAAATTCCCTTAAACAAATGCGAATTTAGAACGAAATTTACATAGCTTTATGGTGTTTAAAATGAACATAATTTACAATAATGTAATCAATAATGAAAAACAAGTAGAATAAACAATATTTGAATAAGTTACTTACCCGTTACCAAGTATAGACCTTATTTCAAAATTCTAATTTATTTTCAAAATTCTTATCACTTTACTACGAAACGATAAAACAAGTGGGTTTTGGCCAAGAAATCGTTTAGTAATCGTCTTAATGCTCCATCAATCCACTATTCTACTGCAAATCTTGAAAATATTACAAACAATAAAAGTATTTGAAATAAAGATACTATAATTCTTATGAATCATCGAACCAACAGAGCCCAATGAAAAAATAATCGAATATTATCTCGAAAAACAACAAAGTAGAATAAAGTTTATATAACTTTTTTTGAAGACAAAACGTTTTAACTTAGACAACTAAAAACTAACAAACAACAACTAAACAGTATTGTATTAGGTCCTTGTATATATAATATTCTTGGAGAGAATCACCCTTAATACAAATATCGATTAACAATATCAGTTCCAAATAAAAATCCTGATGCAAACCTAAATTAGCACAGAAACTTTGAAAATAAAACTAAAACTATTACCTAAAATACAAACAATTTAATTTATATTTTATATATTATATTCACACCACTTGTTAATTATTAGTTATAATTAATAATTAATTATATAATCAAAGGGGTCCGAATGGAGGAAGGTAAGTAGGTTACAATTTCTCTCATTGGCTTTTTTCTGGATCGATTTACAAACCACAATTTAGTACTAATCGGATAGTGAAACTAAAAATTGAAAAATAAAAATATTTTGCCTCTCCTCGATACATTCCAGGGACGCTCTTGTAATTAATAATAAATAATAAATTGAAATTCAATGAAAAATAATAAATATTATTGTAATTTCGACATTATTATTTTTTAAAAAAAAAAAATTGTTCAGTACAACTCTAAAAAGTTTTAATAAACTAATATGAATTATTTATAGAACCACGTCAATATCATATTGAATTCAGATGTACATGCCAAACAATTAAACAATAGTTGATACAAAATATAAAATATATAATACTTCCGAATAGTACCGAATAGTACAAAATGTGTACCATACGTATAAATGACGATATTAAACATTAAAAGAAATACAATAAAAATGATACAAATAAAAAAATTTAAACTAAGAGAAAAGAATATTTATTTCTAAATCACCTGATGTCCGATACACCTAAATTACACATAGTTGGAGTACCTATAAAAGAAAATGAAATAACTAAGACCAAAGTCTAACCGTATATTAAGCATATAAACTAGAGTGTTTTTAATTCAAATGATATCAAGAAACAACCAAAAGATATTTCAAAAAGAAAATATTTAATAATTGTATGTTTGTTGTATTTTTAAACATTCAATCGAATAATTTAATATAATGATACGAATTTTTCGTATTTCATATTAAGTCATACACTGCTGCAATTAATCCGGTATAATATGATTTTTTATATATTTCAGCATATAAGAGGTAAAATATACATTTGCAATTTATTTATATATATATACAAAGTAATTTATTAAGCGTGCTAACCCCCCTTTTTTTTTTTGCTTTAATAATGCATATTTTGGAATTTTATTTTCACATTTTAATTTTTTTAATACCAATATTTTTGATAGATTTTATGTCACATAAGATTTATCTTGTAATAATAATAACAATACATACTTTATTTTTTTTTAAATAGGAACTATATTTTTCTACATAATATTATTCAGCTAATTTTTCCAAAATGGTTGATATGTCAAATTCAAAACTCCAACGAGTAGTTTCTTAGATATTCTAATTTATAAAGATTTATAAGGATAATGGCTATATTAATCAAGCATGGTTAACTACTTTTTTCTTTAATAATGCATATTCTGGAAATTTTAAATTTTAAAATACGAGTATTAAGTAAATTAGAATTTCAAAAGAAAAACAAATTCGAAAATATGCATTATTAAAAATAAAAGTAGGGTGCATGCTTGATTATTATAGCCATTACCCTTTATTTATAAACTAGAATATTTAAAAAACTACATATTTATAAAATATTATATACTTAAAAATATAGTTCTCATTTGAAAAAACAAAGTTTGTATTGCTACAGAATAAACCTTAAGTGACATATCTAAGTATTGAACAATGCGGGTATTAAATTAATTTTAATTTTAAAAAAAATTCCCAAAATATGCATTATTAAAGCATAAAAAGGGGTGCACTTAATAAATCACCCTGTTTATATGATTTGATGCATTCAATACGCTTTCACAGTAAGAACATATTCTACTATCAAAGTTAGGACATTTTTTTTTTTTTAATTTAACTAAGTATTTAAAGAAAAATATTATCGTTTGATACTATAACATCTTAACATGACCTTAACGGCTTTTATAAAATACTTCTTGGAAATTAAAAACTATTAAAACATGTTCTTTCATCTGTATATTATAGATGTCTAATGAAAAATACCTAAAATATATATACATATATAAATAATTTTATGATCACTTTTTAACATTTTTTATGATTAAAGTTTTAGTAGTTTTTCTTAAAACTTGTATTACATAATACGTATGACTTTTAAATTTCAAAAAGATATAATATAAAAACAAGACCTTTGCAAAAAAAAAAAAAACAATACTTTAGAATACTATCGTGTATTGATATTGTCTTACATGTTACATTGTTATATATTTTACATAACTAACGATTAATGAAATACCTATAATATAAATTAAATTATCCTATGTTGAATGATCAATTTTAATGATAAGTTGCCAAATTGAATTTTTATTAGTGTTAAGAAATTAATTTACCGTGTTAAAAATATAATAATAATACATTTCTTTTATTATAACACAATATATATATAACAATATTATTTTAAGGCTTAAGATACTTTATAATGCTTAAAAGATAATAAATAATGTATAATATAAAAATTAAATTATTTCGACAATTTGTGTTGCACTTATAAGATTTTTAAATATTTGATGTAAAATAAAAATATTATACTTCAAAGTTTACTAAACTTTATTTATCAATCACCCAATAAATGCCCATTTCTTCTAAATAAATACAAAAGTTTAGGCGTTAAGACGTTGGCTTATCAGTTATCACATTAAATGGTTTTCTTTTATATAAAATACAAAAGTCTGCCACATATTTTTTTTTTCTGAAACTTTATAGAAACCTTTGTTGTAATTAATTTATATATACTATGTGTAACTCACAAATTATCTACTTTCTATAAAAGACTGTATCAGTAAAACAATTTCAGATAGTTTTCATATCTTGTAAATGTAAATAAAGAGTATGCGAAACATATATTATTTCCTTCCATTATATTATGTACCTAATCAATAATAATATTGATTGAATAATATTTGATTAATATTGGAATGTCTGTATTTATTAGTCGTAGTACTCAGGTACCCACTCAACAGATGAATTTTATACATTGGATTGATATCAAAATAAAAATTATGTAAAGTAATAATTTCTATTTGATGTTTAAAATATACCAAGTAGAAATAGGGAAAATTATACATAATACATGATATATAATATGTATCTAATCTATAAATAATAGAGTACATTAGTCTCTCGAAATTATTTTCAATAGTTGTAAATTTTATTTTTCAATTTTATCAATAACTTTATTATTTAAACATTTACCTATACCTCATTTTAGTATCATAAATTATGAGAAATAGCATTATATATATATATATATATATATATAATTATATATATTGAGTCTCTTTCAGGAATGTTAGTATTAAAATAACTTTGTCGTCAGTAAATCAAACTACAGATGTATATAATATAATTGGTTGGCCTGTTGAATATAAATTTAACATAATAGGAAAAGATATAGTTCCTCGGGGAATAAAAATTAAAATAAGATCCAAAGTAGATATTTCAAAGACTACATAAGTAATAAATTGATGGTTCTCTGGAAAATATTTGAACGAAATAAATTAAAGTAAAATGAATATCGCTGCCATCTTGCATATAAATTATATTTAATATAATTATTGTATTTAATTAAAATCACAGCTATAATTTATATGATATCTGATATATATAATATACCTACATATACAGGGTGTCCCAGATCTATTTACTAATTAGGTTGCAATATCTCCGCGAAAAATTAAAATTTTTGAATGCAGTTTTTTTTAAATGTTTATTTAAGCAACGACAGGTATAATATTACCTTTATTACTTATTTAAAAAAATACGATTTGAAATTAAATAATAATATATAATATTATATATGCATATAAATATTTATATATATTGTTACTTTAGGCAAACATGAACTCGGATTTAATGGAGTCGGACGAGAATAAGAAACAAGGGTCGAAAACTCGAAGCCAACAATTTTATTCCAAACAGGATATTGTGGAACAATATTGCCTAAGCGATAAACAATTACAAGTGTTAAACAGGGTCAGACAGCCACCAGCATTATTCGGATGTATATCCAGTCACAGAGTAAAAAAAAATATTATATTAACTTTTTTAAAAATTAAACATATTTTTGATACAATTTAAGATTCCTAATTATTTAATGTAACTTTCAATTCGAGAAAAAACGAACTATTCTAAATTAACATATTAATTGTATTTAATGTGTATTTATTTTATTTTATTTTATTTTAATATCAGTTAGTTTAAAATTATAAATTGATATTATATAAGCAACTCGAAAATAGTTTAAAAACTTAAATTGTTAAAAGTTAAATAAAAAAAAATTGTGTGCAATAGGTAGCTGCGAGAAATGTTTTAGTTTTACAAAGATTTTTTTTATGTCTGAAGCCACTTTTTCGGATAGAAATAATGGTGCGATTACAACAAATAGGATATACTTTCGGTAAAAAATTGCGTCTAGTTGGTAATTTATTTAGTTCATTTTTCGTTTTTCGAATTACTCAAAATTTTTTCTTTGAAGAAGAATAACTACCAAAGAATGATTGAAAATCGGCAAAATTATGATTTCCGTTAATTTGATTTTAAATATTTTGTGATAACTAATTATGTTTTGATCGACTTGAAGGACTCGAGGGACTTGAAAATATTTTTGAGTAATTTCAAAGATAAGTAATTTACACGCGTAGTAAAATTTCAGAACGGATTATCAGTATAATATATTTTATATCTCACTGAGTTTCGCTCAGAATCGTATTTTCTAATGGAATATCAATATGCATTCAAATCCGAATTATAATAAACTACTATTTTCTCAAAGTACCGAAGGGATGAAGGAGGAATGTCCAGAGATTCGACCTTCCCGCTTTTTTAAATTTAACTTTAGTAAAAATAGTATTAAAATATTGAAAATATTTAGGCAGTTGTAGAAGTACAGAAGCATCAGGCAATAGGCATATTAGGTAAATCTTTAACTATTCATAAGTATTAAATACCTATAATAAAAATATATAAATATATAATTGAATTCAAATAAACCAGAACACATGTTCAAATAAAATAAATATGAATCTCCCCTGTATACGAACAGTTTTTATATATAAAATTTAACAATATGAAATGGATAAAAAACGAATTGTAAAGCACTCTATATAGATAAAACTCTTCAATCTCTACTCTATTAACAGATTTCCATCTATGTCGGCAATTTTAGCAATATATGTAATACTTATTGACTAGAAGATATTAGTAATAAAGTACTACTGGTGCACAGATTTGATTTGGACAATCGTTTTGTATTTCCTTAATTAACTGATCAGTTTAAACAATGTTATATATCGATATTTACTAATAAGTTAGTTAACGATTTACCGCTCATGGATCTTTCATATATTTACATTATAATATATTGTAATTCGACACTTATAGAAGACTAGAGCGGAAAGGGTACCTTGTTAAAAAAATTTTTTCTTAACTTCAAAAGTACTTTTAAATTAGAATGAAATCGAAATAATTCTCCGGGAAGTTGACAAATATAATAGTATTGCTAGGAACTAATTATATTAGAGCAGATATCTTTACAAAGTTAAATATATTATGAATAATTGAAGTATGTATTTTTATTCTAAGAATCATAATAGTTTTTGTTTTAACAATTATATAATATTTTAATTTGTGTATTATTTATATACTTACTTTGGTATGAATTTTAATATTCCAAATTATTTAAACAAATAACTTTAGTTAAGCGATTAAATATTGCCTACTTTGACTATCAAATTCAGTCATTTTATGTAATATCTAAGCAATATTTTAATATAGTTAGCTATTTTCATTCTATAGAATATGTCATCATATAATGGATAAGTCACATTTTACAATAATTTGACTTAGTATAAATAAGTAGTGTCCACCTTATGAAATGTATCATAAAATTACGTTTTATTTAACTACTTTAATTACGTTTTACTACTACTTTTATTTAACGAATATATGTACAATCTTTTTTTATACGTAATAAATTTAATGATTATAATTGTTATATAACAAAATTATTATATTTCAATAGGTGCTTAAATATTTTACTTACACATTTTTACTATTTAAATATCATTAAAATTAATGCAAATATACAAATTATCGACAAAATAATTAATAAATTCACCTTCACGTCATAGTTATATAAAACAAAACACTTCGGAAGTCTCGGAACACAAATTATATTTTCAAACGTTGTTAGCCTTATAGTAAATAATATATGATTTTGACTTGTTTTCTTTCAGGAATCCTCTTGTGGAGCTCGGAGTTCTCCGAATCTATTGACCGCATGCGTCCGACGCAGAATCCCCAGCGACGAGAACCTTCACGACTTGTATAAGCGACTTCCCGCGGATTGCGCTCCGTATCCACAGTGGTCTCGATACCATCACTGCCATCCCGACGTGTTCCCAGTTGTTCACCACTGCCATCAACTGGACTTGACCGAAACACAGCCATTGTCCCAAAGATCTCCGGCCACCAGACGCAACAAGTGTTGGCCGCCCGAAGACGAGGTATTATATTAAATTATAAATTATAATTTTATTACTGTATATGCTAGTGTTCCCAAAACTGCCTGATATCGCCCTATGCGGCATTAGAATGATCCCGTGTTTATTCAAGGAATTTATGATTTTTAATAATATTAGTATTATCAACCACTGTTTGATAAAATATAAAAGCATAGGTAAACGGTAAAATTAAAAAAAAATTGCTGATTACTATCACAGACGATCAAATATCTAATTATTTTTTACTCAATCTCGTGTGTATTAGTTACTATTATTTTATTTATTTACTATATTTTTAATAATCATTTGGGCATGACCGTTTCGGCATTGATAATTGAAGGCATGAAGACGATTCAGCGTGAAGACAGTATATTTCAGTTTTAATTTAACAAAATACTCATTAAATACGATTTCTTTTAATATATTGTTATTTTTACTGATTTTTTGATATTATAATACATTACTACAGTATTCAACCAACTCGTATTAAAAATTATTTTTATAAAAATATAATCATATAATACTTATAAAATATATATTGTATTATATTGTATAAATATATATTAGTTAATACTGGGATGCGAATTTAAGTGTAAAATTGTTTTTCGGAATGTCCTATAACATTGATTTTCAAGCTCAAATTAATTTCATACATCAAAGAATTTAATGGAAACTTTTATTTGGCGTTTTTAGGGAATTTTTATATTTCTAAGGCATTTTTCGCATATTTAATAAGATTTGATAAAAGTTTTGATTAATTTAATTCACCTAAAACTCCAAAAAAAAAAATTACCCATAAATTATTTTATTCATTTTATCTGAATGTTATGTATACGTATAATAGTGACGGCATCTGCACTATAGTCTAATAAACTAAATTTATGACAGGATATCCACATTTTATTTTTGTACTTTTCTTGGTTTTTTTTTTTTTTTTATATAACTTAAGTAAAAATAAAAATTTAGGAAATTTTTTAAATATTAGGTAATATTTTAAGAGCATTAAATTATATTTTTTAAGGAATTTTTCTTGTTTTTCAATATAAAAATGTACCCTAGTTATTACTAAAAAAAGTCGAATTAATTCTAAAAAAATTTTTATTTGATAACAGTAAATCTAAAATTAACAGAATTTAAATATTTTGGTCGTCTTCAAAATTAAATGTATATCAATCAAATAGTTGGTATGTAGACGAAACATTTAAAATAGCACCTCTTTTACTTTTTATTTTCCCAAGTATATGTGTTATATACATGTCATTCAACACTATATGAGCATTTATAACATGCTTAAGGCAAGTCGAGATACGTTTTTTAACCAATTAGAGGCAGGTAAAAACTCATCAAAATGGGAAAAAAAGAATTGAGATATTGATGAAAAATTTATAAATTAAAGTTCGGTTATTTAAATAGAAATATAATACATTTCTTAACAGGTATCAGTCACAATTTAAGCATGATGAATTAATATTATAACTTTTAAACTACATATTATTTTTTATTATTATTTAATTATATTATTTTTTTATTTTTTATTTTGAATTAAACATTTTGATATATAGAGAAAGATAAAATATGTGTTGAATTTTGTTTTTTTTTTTTTTTTTTAGTGAATGAGAGTCATTGTATTACTAACTTATATTTGTATGAATAAAACTTAATACTATTAATGCTAAAATAAAATTAATTTAATTACCAATTAGAAAAATAATATATTAAAAGAAATCGAATTTAACAATTATAATTGAGTATTTTGTTAAATTTAAACTTAAATATATTATCTTTACCTCGAACTGTGAAACCGTCTCTATGCCAAACTGTCTTCGCGACATAATGGCCACGCCGGAGTGGCAACACCGAAATGTCCAGTTCTGTTTTACTAGTATTAATATAACACTATAAGACATAAATGAATAACTGACATATTACTAGACACATATCACGTCCATTTTTTCTTATTAATTTTTTTTAAACCTTAGTTGTTACAGCATTGGAAAATAAGGAATTTTCAATTTATAAAATTGATCTATATTTAAATCTAATTGACTTTTTTTGACAGGAATGTCCACATCGAACGTCATGTCATTCATCATGTCATGGACGGTCCATCGGATGCGATTTTCCTGATTTTCACCATTGTACTGGTCACTTTTTACCCCCACCACCTCCACCTCCACAATCAACATCCCGGTAATATTACTGGTTTGAAAAAACTGTATTTTTTTTATCTATAACTCTATGTTTCATTTATAAATTAGTTTTCATCATCATGTAGCGACTAAAAAAAACACTGTTTAAATTAGCTACAATTTAATATACTATAGTTTGTACAATACGCCTATTAAAACGTCATCATTTTCCTAATTTATTTATCTTATTGTTAAAATTAATTGTATATATCAACATATTCAGAATTTTTCAATATATTAATGAATGACAATAGAAACTTGATAGACTAAATAACTTAAGGATAAAACACTTAATAATTAATACTTTTTTGTATATCTATCAATTATTTTTAGTAACCTTGAAAATTTAAAATTTAAAATGTGATTATCATCAATTACTATACTATAGCTTTATTTTTAAATAATTTGATGTAGCTTAATAAATTAAGAAAAAATGTACTATTTTTAAGATACGATTTCCAAGGCACGACTGGCCGCAACGATGATAATCTCGGAGTGTGGTTTTCTAGGTACGATTGACGTCTGTGTTTCAAAAACAATCGTTGCGACTTGCGATTGTACTGCACTAGAAACAGTGATCTTCGTGAACTCATTGTGTGTGATCATAATTAGATTAAGTTATAGGGCTCGTGTACCCGGCTAACAACGTCATAAATTCATAACGATTATAATATATAATAACAATAATCTGTGCCCTTCGCCCGCAAGGTTTATTCATTATATAGTTTATTATTTCAATTTTTTATTTCTTGTATATAATTACTAATTTTATGTCAACTATGTCCAAAATTTACTTTTTCGTTATGTGATGATTAAGTGTTGATAAAAGAAGTAGGAAAACACTAAATGTATGGAAATGAAAATATGTTATAATACCATGAACAAATTGGTACCTACATTTTTCAATTTGTTTCAATGCCAAACGCTAGAAAACCACTATGCATGCAGCGGCCAGACATTGCGACCAGTGCCTTGGAAACCGTACTTTTACGGTCAACTTGTAGTACAAAATGTGTGAATTTAACTAATAAAAATTCAATCTAAAACATCTTCATTAGTACTAAATTTCATCTATTTAGAAAAAAATAATAATTTTTCGACATAAGTTTATGAATTACATATTTATATTATGTATTCTCTTTGTTCTTTCTTCAAACTTAAAAAAATAATCATAAAATTTGAATACGTAACCTTATTTATTTAATTAAACAATTTTGTAGCTTTCTGTTTTTTAATAATGTTTTAAATTTTAATAAGTTGTTATGATAATAATATAGTATACATTATATATTATATAGTGTAATCCGTTTTGTGATTTTTCATTTGTTAATATTACTCGTATTTATAAATTATTTATTAAGTTTACTTACAAATACTATGCATTATGTAAAAGGCATAATTTATTAATTTTTATGTTTAATACTTTGGCATTGGTTAATAGTACCTAAATTAATTATTTTAACAGCGTTATACATTTACACACTTTATATTAATACAAAATAAAAATTGTATTATAAAAATAAAAACCAATGGTATTTTTAAATTAAAGTTATACTATTGATATTGTTTATAATTAATATATTAATTAATTATTTTTCAGAATGAGGCATGTGAGTTTTGCAAGATCGCACACAGTGACATCGTTTGATAATGTTTCTTTGAAATCGGCCAATAGTAGCAAATCGTTAGAAAGATTAATTGATGGTAGAAAAACGCCAGAACCCGTTTGTTCGGTCGAGTCTCCAAAAATTATAGTTTTAGGTAGGTATTTGATCTCGACAGATTAATAATTTAATACAATTATTATACAAATTATATTATTAATATTAATAAAAAGTTTTTCTTATAAATGTTTTATTTATCATAGAAAAAGTAAAACGAGCTCAAAAAGTCCAAGCTACACAGACGGAAGGAGTGAGGGCAGTCAGTCCAGCAACCCCACATAAAGTAAAATCGATTTCACAAAAAACTCCTGTAAAAAAAATCACTCAATTACTAGAATCTCCAAAATTAGTTGTTAGGTAAATATATAACATATTTTATCTACCTATATATTAAAATATTTTATTTATCAATTAAATTTAAAAAAAAAAAAATTATTTTTCTTAATATAATATAATACCTACGTTATTTATTTTTCCGTATAAGTTACTACACTTACAATATTGTTATTTGTATGTAAATACGAAATAAACTCTAAAAATGTTAAAAATATTTTTAACTCATCATAATATATAAAATAAATAATTTTCGTCAATTTTATTAATTATCAAATCATAATGAATTAACTAAGTACTAAATATTTTAATAAACTTCTAGGTTTCCCTCGCAAATGTTAAAAAAATTTAAAAATTAAATAAATCATAATAGATTATAGAATTATTTTTTTTTTTTTTTTTTTTAAATTAAAATTCGAAATTTTTAATTTAATTTTTTTCCATTTAGTATCTACCCATATTTAAAATTTGTTAAAAATCAAAACTATAAAATAACACTTTTTGAACTAATAAATTATTAGTAATAACATTATATTAGATGTTAATAAAACAAACATTTTATTTTTACTATAAATTTAACCTATACCTACGTAAAGAATTAAAGAATGAATAAACATTATGTTACTTGTATATAAATTATTAACAATTAAATTCCCACTTTTTTTGTAAAGCATATCTTGTACAGTACTATAAATTATGCATTTTTATTCTTTTCATTCTTTTTAAAATACATTTTCATTCATAAACCATTATCAATGTCTATCTGAAAACTATACACCAAATATAATTCGATTATTATATATCATAGACCACCAGAAACATATAGCACTGAAATATTAATTGACTTTGAGCCCAAGGATCCTCCATACCGAAATAAAAAGAAAATTCCGCTACAGAAGACCGTATCCGATGGTGAAATATTAATAGGTGATTTAGCAAGATGTAGAAGTCGCGAAGATGTAGAGGCTTCGGTATCTGATGGTGAACAATGTTACAAAAATTTAGTGGCGGCTTCTTGTGTAAGTTATAATAATTTAATATACGATAAAATTATCACTACAACATTTTATTTAATATTATATTAATTTCTTAATACGGATTTTGTAATATATAAATGTTAACATGTATAAAATTTATATTTTGTTGAAATAAATTGTATTTTCTCAATGGTTGCAAATTTTAAAAAATACAAATAATATTTTTAAAGTTAATACATTAATAATATGTAATGATAAATATAATATTAATTTTTAAATCAGTATAATATACGTACGCAAACAATTTGAATACAAGAAAACAAAATAACACAAATACTTCTTTATAATATTATTACGGTTCATTATTATTAATTAATACTCGTACTAAATATACATTTGTAATGATATTTTATTTGTTAATAACCAGAATACATAAATTTGTATATTTTTTATTTGTATAATTATACAAATTTTTTATATTTCCTATTTATTTAGATTACTAAAGACTCTTTGGACTATTTTCATGAAAATGAGAGTATTATATGTGAAGGGTTCAATAAATCTAGAAGTAGCATTTGTTTATCTGAGTCACCAACTAAAATTAGAGTAAAAACACCATCATCTTCTAATGAACAAGAGCCAAGTGATTTATCCCAAACCACCGTAAGTACAAATTATACAGTTGTAAGACTTTATAGTAACCTATTTCAACATAAATCATTTAATTGATATATTATATCAATCAAGGACTCCATTTTTTTTAATTTTGCACAAAGGAAAATTTTTTTAAGACATAATATCGTTTATGAGTATAATCAGGCACACAATTTAGGGGGGGAGCAGGGTGGGCCTCGGATCTCTTAATTTTTTACGTATTTTATCGCGCCGATACATAATAAGCAAATACCACCTTCATAATCTATAATAATTAATAATATTAACTTATTGTACCTTTGTATATTTGTACCATTTTGTCGTTTGTATTCTGTATCCTTGTGGTTTATTTAGCATTAAATATAATATATGACATAATATATATGTTTAATAAAATTATACTAAACTATACTAGAAAAAGCTTGAAAAGCTACTTGAAAATTTTTTTGAGTACTAATATACGTAATATTTACGGTAAGTAAGATTTTGGAACTGATTGTTTGATTTTTTGGCTAAATATAGAGCTTTAAATTTTTTCTAAAAATGTTTAATATTACCTGCAGTTTTTGGTTTAAATGTATGAATTTTTTGTAGAGCCTATTCATATACTATTTAATCTATTTACAAAATATTTTGAAAATCGTGACTTTCACAATCACAATCGACTTTCCTACTTTTTGTTATAATTAAGATTTGAATGCAATGATATTGCATTAGAAAATACGATTCTTTATCGAATCTCAATATATTAAAATATATTATACTGATAATCCATTCCAAAATTTACCACGAGTGTAAATTACATATGTTAATATGTAAAATAAATTTCCAAACCCTACGATCAATATTCAAGGAGTTATCATTTCATGATAAAAATTGTCAGTCACGATTTTCAAAATATTGTGGTAATCGAACCATTATTTCTATTCGTAAAAGTGTTTTCATACACAAAAAAAACATCTTTGTGAAACCAATACATTCCTCGCTTTGCTTAGAATCTAAAACTTTGTACATTCCTTAAAAATGCATTGCAAATAAAGTTGTCACCTGCTGCTAACATAATTTTAATATCAAACAAAATTGTCCTGGTCGGCGTAAAACTTGGCCTGCTTCAATTTTCGCTCCTCCTATAAAAATACTGAAATGGCGCTCCTAAGTATAATAATACAAATATTTACGTATCTACCCATTTATTTTGTGAATTTGAGGCAGTTTAAAAACATTCACCTTTTGTATATTCAAACTAATTAAATTTTTTAATAATCATAATAAATTATCCACCATAATAAATGTATAAAAATGCATAGAAAATAGACATTTACTCTATAACACATATATTTACCAGGTCTTACAATTTCCATGTGCCTTATAAGTTAAAACTTATATTAAGTCTTAAAATATTAAAATTCAATAGGTACAGAAAATAAACCAAAAAATGTTACATGAAAATAAAATTGTAATAACATATTGTATATGAAATAATAATTTTCGTTCAAATTAATATAGTTGTTTTAGATATTATTTAGGTACTTAATTTAATTATAATATATTTGTCCAGGTTTTGCAGATTGAAAGCATATCAAAAAATTCCAAATTAAAAGAAAATTACACGTGTGACTTAGTTAAAAAAAAAATCATAAGATACACCGATCTACCATTGCAATCATCAGACCTAATGGAACAAGAAAGTAATCATAATATTTTAAGAACTAAGTCTACGATGATCGTGGAACCATCTGAAATTTCAACGTCTACTGAAGATTATGTGACAGCTACAGATAGTGCTTCTTACACTACTACTCCTACTCAAGGTCCTTCAGTTACCAGTAGTTCGTTTGATAGTGAATCATCTAAGTATAGTTTGCCCCGTCAAGACGTAAGTCAATATTAATATAAAATTGATTTGGAATTTATAAAAATATATAATAAAATTATTTACAGGCCACACTGGATCCAACAGATCCGATTGATGAAGAACTCGGTGACGGTGAAGACTCGAGTAATGATGAGAGCAGTACATCTGGAAGGTAAACACGATTACATTTATAACCCTAAGTGTTAACTATTAATAATATTTAATTCTTCCTCTTATTGTTTTTTTATAAAAAGTTTTTTTTATAAATATGTAATTCTATATCTTATACTAAATCCATTAAATGCATGTATAACAGTACAGCACTCATTTTCTATACTTCATATCATTATATACCCTTCCGTATAGATCTTTGGTAGTTGAATTTACATTGGAGCATTGAATAAAAAAAATACCAGCCATACATAATATAATTCGATAGTAAATAAAAACTATCACTATTTCAGTTACAGCGTGAAATGCAATATAGAGGATAATAAGAGCTCTACGTCATCAGACGAGAGTACAAGAATAAGATCGAGATCCATCTTAAAGTTGGCTAAGTGAGCACATCAACGATAGGTTGTAATAAAACAAAATTCTAGACAAGCAAATAGAGCTTATTAGGATTCGCTCGTTGCAGGTCGTTAAGCATAGAATATAATATAATATATCTTAGGTTGATTGGAGATTGAAGGATAACATAAATTCGAAATATATTTTTACATGCAAAATAACAACCCATGAAAATGCATGTCTGTAGGACTATTTATAGTTTAGAACATTTTATACTTTGCTATTGCTTACTTTGCACTATTATATTGCATTTTTTTTATTTCTACATACAATTTAGGCATTTGAAATTTAATTAAAAAAATAAACTTTAAGTATACAAATAATTTATAATTGTAGGTCTGTACCAAGAAGCAATTGTACAACTTTAGAAAAACATAATAAGCCAAATAATCCAGATTTAATATCAAGTAATTACAATATCATATTTTTTTTAAATTATTACCTATTGTTATTTTAATATTTTACAGATATTCGCACAACAATTAAGTGTCAAGCATATGACCCTGATTCAAATTTAATCAAAGTATATCATATTAATAAGTATTATAATTTTAGTTTATTATGAATAAATATTGTTTTTATAGAAGGTAATGGGAAATGGTTTCGCGAATAAAATATCAGTTCCTATATATTCTTCCGATGAATCTTTTAAAGAACCAGAACGTCGCCGAAAACCAAGTCCAAGACGGAAAAGTGTAGGCGCTGTAACATATATTAAGTAAGTTTTATAGTGTGTTTATTTCAATGAATTAACAAAATAATAACTTATTAATTTAAAGTTCTATTGACAAAAAAACTCCAACAATAACTAAAACTGAAAAACGAAGAGAATCACTTCCAGAAATACTTCGACAACCACGAAATCCACAAAATACTTTAGATACATCAAATAAATTAAATACTGAATTTTATTTTGAAAACAAATCTAAATGTTCAGTTTTAAAAAAGTCATCTCAAATTAATAATTTAAATTTGAAAACAGTGAGCGCAGAATCACTTCGCTCAATTAGTCCCGGTAGTGATTCTGTTTTTTACAGTGATCCATCCAATAGAGTAACGTTATCACCTAGATGTATACGGTGTAATAATGACGTTAATGTAGACTATACAAATAATACAAATAATAATGAGATCCTAGATATTGTTAAGCCACCGGAAGGCTTTGGAGACTCTCCAGAAGAACCCTCGGCATGTATAAATAAAATGACAAAACGATACCGTCCAGAAGAAAGAAGAAAAAATGGTAGGTCAGAACAAATTCGGGCTAAATCAGAAGAAAGAGTAAAGATTTTTAAAGAAAAAAAAAGGCAAGTTAAATATATAATGAATTAATAAAGTAAATAAAGTTACTAAAATTTAGTTATTAAAATTTAGTATATATTATATTGTTATACTTAGACCAATGACTAGATCTACAGATGTAAGTATGGAAAAATTAAATGGAAGTAATTCTAGCCTTCATTCAGATGACGACGATTGGTCAGGAATATACACAACACCATTTACATCATTCTCGTGGATATATATAGATAAATTAGAAGAGTTTTATGTATGGAAAAAACCTTCGGATTTGCCTGGTACGAATTAAAATTTTTATTATTTTTTTTTTTTATAACACATTTTTCAACATTTTTATTCAGATAATAATTGTTCACCTAAATTACAACGAAGAGATTCTATTGAATCTACATGTTCAGAACATGAATTTCGAGTAAAATATCAGACAATCACTCACAGAATGGTACATAGAAAATCTAGTTTGGAAATGTTTAAAAGACTCGCTTCTAAATCATTTGGTATGACTATTGTATAATATAATAGAAAAATATATGAATAATAAAAATGTTTTCGTTATTGTATATTAAAATTAATTATAAATATATATAATATAAACGTTAAAGAGAACATAATTTAAATTTTTAACTTACTAATGAAAGACAATTTAAGGGTAATTTGAGTTCCAAAACTTCATTACAAATAAAGTTTTGTTTCAAGATATTAAATACATTTTAATATTTATAGATAGCGACAACCGCTTAATGGTAAAACGTGAATCTGGAGAATTTGGTTTTCGTATTCACGGGGCAAAACCAGTAGTAGTATCTGCGATTGAAACGGGAACAGCAGCAGAAAATTCTGGTCTACAAGTGGGTGATATAATAATTAGCATCAACGACATGTGTGTCCTGGACGCGTCACATTCGGAATTCGTCAATGTAGCGCATAGTGGTTCTGACGTTTTGGAATTGGAAGTCGCCAGAACTTGTGATATTTTAACACCAGTAATCGACTCTAGTGAAATAGAAGATCGTATTGTAATTGCAAGTAAACTATGGAAATTCAGTATCGGAACAAAAAAAATGAAAAATTGTTGGCAGCCTCGATACTTTTGTTTAAAAACCGACAACTGTCTTTACTACTATAAGTCTGCGTCGTTGAAGCAAGTAAGTACTTGTTTTTTATGTTCCTATTGAGTATTCGTCAATCGCCATATTACCATAATTATTTTAATATCAATTAAAACAATTAATTACTTTACTTTTAGGATAGATATCCTTTAGGTGCACTTAATTTAAAAGGATTTACCGTGTTGCGGACATCGGACACAGGAAAACTGTACAGCTTCCGCCTGGAGAAAAAAGACTATAAGAAAACCAGATTGCACATAGCTGCAAACAGCGCAGAACACGCAGACCGATGGATCGCAGCCCTCTGTGAAGCTACCAAATGCCCAGTGAGTACTTACAATCGTATATTCGCATACATAGTAATCCATCAAACCTACTCGTATTAAAATCGTTTAAATTTGATATTGTAAACAAATTTGTTATACTGTTTATATAATATAAATACCGGATTGATTACTTTTTCAAGTCCGTCGAGTGGCTCAACGAGGATAATTTAAAGTCCATGGTCACCGTAGATCCACAATCGGAGTGTCAGGGTTTCCTATCCACATTGGTGCACCACTGTGGAAAATCATGGAAAAAATACTACTGTGTTCTCAAAGAAGCTAGACTGTATTTTTTTGTAGACAGTATGACACGATTTGCCAATGGTAACATTATTATTCATTACTTCATAAGTTACATTTTCATTAAAGTAAATCTTCTAGAACCGTTTAAAATGATCGTTATTTTGATATTTTTTAGGAATGGCTTGTCTTCATGGTTACAAAGTCCAAAGTTCTGTCAACGCTAGTATACGGAAATTTGCATTCGAGCTTATACCACCCGACTTGTCCTTTCGATATTTTTATTTTTATACTGACACCGAAGTAGACAAAAGAAAGTAGGAATTAATTATTAATTATTATATAATCCTATTTCTTGCTAATCATAATCATTGAATGTTTATTTTTCGCTTTCCAGATGGATAGCCGCTCTAGAGTATAGTATAGACCGCTGGATAAACGTATCATGATAAGAGAACGTAATTGAATATGTGCGAAACACGTCTCCGAAAATTACTTTCATGTAAGCTAATATGATACCTTTTTTTCATTTGTGTAACATATTTATAAAACATATAAATAATATTAAAACAATTGAAAATATCAAAAATATTTTTAAAAAAAAAAAAACATTTTTTTATCAAATTTTAAAACTTTAAAATAAAATAAATATTATGGGTGCCTATATGATTGTGATTTACATGTAGATCTAGATAATTATTATAATAATATCTTAATATTTAATTTTTAATTATTACAAGTGAAACGACTAATGTGCCTATTTATTTTCAAATAAATGTTGTTTAATTTTTTATAACATTTTTTTTTTAATGGTTTAAACTGGTTATGTTCATAGGCGTAGCAAATGGGGCTTTGGAGACTATAGTCCTCCAAAAACTTCTTAAGTCCCCCATAATTTAAATAGATAAATAAAATAAATTTTAAATAAATTAAAAAATATATAAATGAATATGTATATGAAGAATCGATGAGATTCAAGTCTCCCTAATTCTTTGATCCGTACTACGCCTATTATTTTATTTTATAATATGTTTCACTCGTCCTAATAAATGCTATAAATGTGAATAATATAGATATATTGATTAAATATATAATACATAATATGTATATTAAATCAATGATAACTATAACTATTACTTAAAAAACTTGAATCATAGTAAAAGTTTAGAACGGTAGTGAAGGTTTGAGGAAAAAAGGCATATGATAGAGTTCCAAGCCAGGTTTTAATATTTTATTATTTTTGACTTTTACGAAATATTATTTTATGTGATAATACTAATTATTAATATTTAATGTTTTCACAGTTCAAAAAATGAAGCCATCTTGTGATAACTTTCTTATATTTATTTTTGGACCATTACAACATAAACAGCGTATAAAATGTATATTTAGATATAATATTATCTAGCCGATATACATTGGTAGTTTACGTTTTTTACACATTATGTTATATTTGTATTAATTTGTTAATATTATATTAGTATAATAAGTATGTAGGCAGGCCGATTTATTGTTAATAATTAATTAATACAGAGTTTTAATTTCAGAGCATCAATTTAAAATTATATTTAATAAAATATTGTAGGTATTTTTTTTAATTATTATTTATTATCATTTATATATTAGTAACCGCATTACATTGTAATATTATTTAAATAATCAAACACACCAAAGTATTGTTTGTATGACAATTATTAGATATAATAAATATATTTTGTACCGTATATAAACTATTAGGTAGGTATGTATCACAAATTCTCTCTTTGATGATTAATTTTAGGTATTAAATAGCTATATGAACATTTTACGCCATTTGCAGCGGAATGAGAGAAGAACCCCTTGGCCACTTAAGGTCTAAAGGTCTAAGCCCTCCCAAATATAAATTTAAATCACAAACTTGCAACGTATAAACTTTATACTTTTATAAATGAATGATGCACATTTATACTACCTAACTATTATATTAGTACCACCTACCTATTTATATTTTAAATATAAAATAAGTCATTATTATTTATTTTTTAACTTCATGAGATATAAATCACATGTATTACCCTTGATTTTAGATAAATATCATAGATCTTTCCAGGGGAAGTAATACAAATGCGGTTTCCTTCCGATTTCGGTTCAAACATGAAAAAATATATACTATACTATTATATCCATAATAAATGTTATTACTAATACTTATAAATATATAGATAGGAAGGTAATTACAAATATTTTATTAAATTAAAAAATTTAGGAGGGTTAAGCTTCTCAAAATATATTTATCAAACTCCATCGATAAATTGTTCATATTAACTATTAAACTTAATTTATCATTAGTTTGTGATTTCTTATAAGATAATAAGTATTTGGTTTATTATTCCATTTTGGTTTTCTCAGTTTCTTTCGAGTAATTTGCATTTAAAAATTAATTTTATATACCTACAAAACAAATTTAAACAAAAAACCCATGCAAGAAAATTTAAAAGGTACTTAAGTATTTACTCAATTATAAAACAACAATATACCTATGAGTAAAATTATTGTTCAACAACGATGTTGGTTGTTCCTAATTTTTAATTAATTTGACAATTTTCATACTTTATTACTGCACTTAAAATTCTAAGGTCTTTATATTAAAATATTTGCTTATCTATTACAAATTGAAAATCTCACCTCTCCACTAAATTTACTTAAAATTTATGAATAAATGGATTTTCAATAATTGGATAGTTTGTATTATTATAGTCACATTGTCCACAGGGTGATCCGTAAATCTTTACTACTTTAATAGTATTTATACTTGATTTATAACATCTGTTTAATATTATGTTATAATATTTGTAAAGTGACTATTTAAATATCTACCTACCCGGTATTAACCATATAGCTAATATAAAATTTGTTTTGGGATAAAACTATATTGTCTATTGTATCGATGAGAATAATTGTGTTACTACCAAGGCCGTGTTATGGGGGGAGGCAGGGAAGGCAGATTCCTCAAAAGACAAATTTTTATTAGCAAAAAAAAAAAGTTGTATTATATTAATTTAGATTTATTTTAAGAAATACTTAAATTTATATTATAGAAAAAGATAAATAATAATAAATTCGTAAGTGTTGAAAATTCCTTAGTGATATTGTTTTCGTGGTTGAAATACTAACAATATTTCATTGTCCATTGTGGATATATTATCTATAGTGCCCATATTTTTAATTTGAATTATCATTATTATTTTCAGTATAAATTATAAACATGTTATAACATTACACATAGAAGTTAAGCACTGTTTGTTAAATTTTATATTTACGTCATAAAATATTTTAAAATGCCATTACCAAAAAATTGTATTTGTTTTTATGGCATTTCTATCACTTTTATAGCATAGAATTCCAATAATTATGTATTTATATTTACGTGATTATAATATTTGAGTTATTATTTTACATCAGTAGCGTATTTACGATAGGGGTGGTTCGAACGGATTTAACTCCCCCTCCATGATAAAAAAACAACAAAATTGCTATAATATTATAAATAATAAAAATAATAATACTTAATAATATTTTGTCATCTATTTTAAATTTTACATTATAATGTATACAGAATACAAAATATGTTTAATTTCATTTTTTTGCAACTTATTTTTTATATTATAAAACGGTGAGGAGGGGGGATCGGCTTCATGAAAGCTCCTAAAAAATATCTGAACCCCCCCCCTTTACAAATTGTTAAATACGTCTCTGTTTTACATAATGGATAGAAGGATATAAAAGGGCGGAATTTAAAAATTTGCCCCCAGGCGGCAAATTGGTTAACACGGCACTGATTACCACTATTATACGTAACCACTTAAAATCATTCCTTAATAGGTACCTACTAGTCTTAAAAACCATAGATTTTTAAACTATGTATTTTAATTATTCATCACTACTTATAATATTATGTATATTATATTTTGATTATAAATTATATAAGTCATTATTTTTAGAGTTGTCTAGTTATTTAAATTTAAAAAATTGACTGAACGGTAATCAATGTTTTTAAAAACGTATTTAAATATATTATTATTTTTATTACTTATTAGGTTACCTTTATTACCTATTATTATTATTATTATTATTATTATTATTATTATTATTACAATATTAATATTAGTAGAATTATTATGTAATGTTTATTAATTATCCTGATATTCTTGTAATATAATTTATTTATTAACCGTTATTAGTATAGATTGTACTATAATTATAAAAGATAATTTAATAAGTAGTTATTAATTTATTATACAGGCTCGGATTAAGGGAAGCAGGGGGCCATGGCCATGACATTTTTTTATAGCAGTTTTAAGTTGTATAAACTGTAAGTACTTATTGAAATAATTTATTGAGTTGGTCAAATGTAAAGCAAGAAAAAATGTTAATTTTATATTTTAAATTATATATTATGGACATTTTTTTTTATATTGGTATCTGGAACATTTTTATTTAATTATTAAGCAATAGGTGCTTATGGGAAATGGCTTCTGGGCGTCAAATCATCTTAATCCGTGCTTGTTATTATAAATGAATTACTATGTAATAATTTATGACAATTACGCTCAATAAAAAATATTTAATGTCCATAATATAGGTAGTCACTAGTTAGGTACATATTTATAAAACGTCAAATGTATAACATGTAAACACTATATTTTCAGGTATAATAAATATAGGTAATTTGATACTAAAAGTATAATTATAAAATAATTTTCTATTAAAAAAGTGAAAAATTAAAATAAATATAAATACAAAAAAAACGTGCCATATATTGTAATAGCCAATAAGATGGAGGTTGCGCGTAATATTGTATAGTGTGAATATCAAATAGGTAGTTATTATTATGGACAACGTATTTTTCTAATTATAGGTAATCGGTTATTTATTTACATAATACGTTTAATTTATTCATATTGTTATTTAATTTTTATAAATAATAATCCTAAATATTTAGTTAAAAATAATGAAATTTAATACATCAATACAATAATTACCTAAATATTAATGTACGCATTATATAGAATAATTAATATTATACTATATAATATATAATAATATACGTTTATATTGTGTCATAGCGTCGTATCCTCTGATGGCCGATGAGTAAAGTATACTGAGTAAATACCCGTTATGGTTAAATATTTATTTACATAAAATAAATATCATTCCAAAATCGAGTATATATTTTATTAGTTTATAATTTTTGTATCGTTGAAATACTGAAATCGGTGCATGTTGTATTATCATATTTTGTATATAATAAAAATAATACATAATAATTAGGATTAAAAAAAAAAATACACATGGCTAACCGGGAGTCCGGGAATCGAACAGGACACTCGTGCACTGAAACATGTATTTACCATTTTACACTCGGCCAATCCCTAATCTTTTATTAAAACTTAACTCAAAAAAAATTTAAGTAAAAAATGAGAATTATTAATTTATATATTATCTATATTACGCATGTTTGGTACTAGTGACTATAGTAACTTCAGTCCACAAATCAGAAATTAACTTAGATTTGTTATACAAAACCACTCTGCTATAACTTTAAAACTAGACCATGAACATAAACATAATATTATAATGTATAGACTATAGTACTATACTAATATAGTAATATAGAGTATAGACTATTCTGTAATCAATGGTTTCACTATGTAGTGCTGAATATTATGGTTTGTGAATTGTTTTCTTTCATAGGTATAGACAGTGGCGGATTTTCAACATTTTTTAGGAGGGGTCCTAAAAAGTAATATGCAAAAAAACGGAAAAATTAATTTTGAACGTTCCTTCTTCGTCCCTTCGGTCCTCGGAGAAATTAGTGGTTTGTTATAATTAAAATTTGAATGCAATGATATTGAATTAGAAAATATAATTCTGAGCAAAACTCAATATGACTATACACTATATTATACTGATTAGCCGTTTCAAAAGTTCACGTGTGTACACTACCTATGAGAATACTCAAAAAAAAATCAAATACCTACGTTCAAAATTGAATTAGTTATTATGAAAAATCTAAAATAATTTTCATCAAAATTGCGATTTCCGTGAAATTTGCCATTTTATACTTTTGAGAAATTTAAAAATTGAGTTAAATAAAGTACCAATTACATTTACATGCAATTTTCTACCCAAAATATACCCTAGTTGTGGTAATTGGACAGTTATTTCTACCTAAAAAAGCGTCTTCAGACATAAAAAAAAATATAATATCCAATTTTACTAAATACACAAATTTTAGAAGCTTATAAAAAAAATTGTGAATTACGATTTTAAAAATATTTTGAAATTAGATTAAGTAGTATATGAGTAGGCTTATATAAAATGCTCAAACCATTAGATCCAAAATTTCAAATAATATTAAACATTTTTGGAAAAAATTTCAAAGCTCTATACTTCGTCAGAAATTAACCATTCGTTTCCAAAATTGTTTCTTTTTTGTAGAACACCCATGTGAATACTTAAAAAAAATACTTACGATCCTAATTAGAGGACTCCTAATTAGTTATCACCAAATAAAAAAAATTGAGTAATGGAAATCGTAATTTTGCCGATTTTCGCCATTTCTTGGTAGTTTTTCTTCCCCAAGGGAAAACTTTTGGGAAAAAAAGCTTAGAAAGTACCAACTAGATGTAATTTGCTATCGAAAACATACTTTATTCGTGATAATCGGACCATTATTTCTACCCGAAAAAATGTTTTCAGACACAAAAAAAACATCAATGTAAAACCAATACATTCCTTGCTTCGCTCAGAATCTAAACCAATATAAAATTGTATATCTATAATAGTTGTCAATATTCTAATATAATCGTATTATTATTATCAGTAAGTTAATGTTACATACGTATACCACATACAGATTTATATAGAGGGGTACATACTAATTAGGTACTTTTCCATTTCTGTACACAAGAATAGATAGGATAAGATTAAATATTGTGTTTTAACATATAATTTCAGTATAGGTACGTCATACCATTGATTATAGAATAGACTATTCTATAATCAATGGTCATACTATGACGTATATCAATGTCTGGGGGGGTCCAGACCCCATATACCTAGACCCCCCCCCCCCGTAAATCCACCACTGAGTATAGATAATTTAGTAACCTAAAAATTATTAAAAAATGTTTATTCTGTATTATATAGTGATTATAATAATTAACCCCAAAAAATACCAAGGGGGTAAATTCCCCTTTTGCATGCGGATGCCAATGATAAGAATATATGATAGAAAATCTACGTAAGTACCAAAGTTACTCAAATAAGAGTAATTTTAAGTATAGGTATTTATATTGTATGCCTGACTGAGTTTCGTTCAAAATCGTATTTTCTAATTATTTCTTGAAGTATGAGCGGTTGGTACGTTTACTTTTTATGACACATTTTCTTCGTTATTTACAACAAAATAACTTATAAATAATGTAAAATTCAGTTTTTTTTTTTTTTATTTCCAATTAGAAAAAAAATATGCAGGAAGGTCGATCCGGACGTTTCTCTTTCGCCCCTTCGGGCCTTGGAGAAATTAGTGGTTTATTATAATTAAGATTTGAATGCAATGATATTGCATTAGAAATAAGATTCTGAGTGATACTCAATATATTATACTGATAAGCTGTTCCAAAAGTTTACCACGTGTGTAAAATACCTATGAGAATATTCAAAAAAAATTCGAGGACCTAGTAGTAACTACGTTCAAAATCATGAAAAATCTAAAATCAATTTTGTCAAAATTACGATTTCCGTGAATTTTTACGTTTTTCCGTCATTTTATGATAGTATTTCTTTTCTCAAGGAAAACATTTTGTGTAATTTGAAAATTGGGCTAAATAAAGTACCAACTAGATGCAATTTGGTTTATTTTTTAAACCATTTTTTATTTTTAAAAATAAGAACTCAATAACATAATAAGTTATGGCTATGCATTTGTCAGATGGAAAGAACCTGTATATTAATGATAATAATATGAAATAATACAATATTAATTAATTTAATGCTATCAAATATTAATAGATATTATATTTTGTTTAGCAATTTCAAAATTCTTCTTGTATAAAAAATATTTATAAAGTATGTATAAATTTTACCTTAACATTATCACCACAAATCACGCACTTAAAAGTTCTGTATTACTATATTTGTCATGTTAATGTTTATTTTTTACTATAATATTAGATTATTAAAATGTTATTAATAAATATTGCATACAGTGGCTGCAGGTGCAGGTGCATAAGGTTTTCAAAATACAATTTATTATGAAATAAATTACAGGTACTATTATACCAATACCAATTTTATATTATTGTAACATTTAGTAATACTTCAGAGTAGAAGTTCTCAAATATTTACCGCGACAGAACACTTAAAAAATTTTAATTGTTTGGCAGAACCTTAACTTAATTTTTTAATTATTAATTATAAATACACAATTAGTAAAAAGTGTGATGAGTTTGCCAATAAAATTGTTCATAATTAATGTTAAAAATAAGAAGTTCAAATAAGAATGGAACCAAATTTGTTAATCTGGAGCAGAATCTATCTAACTAATACCTTGATACTTGTTTTGATATATATATAAGCAGACAAAGCAGCCTCACAAGTCACAAAATCGCAATGCTATTTTGTGTCAAAAGATAGGAGACTATTCTAAGCCTTTTCCGCTATTGAATTTCCAGTATTCATCTATAAGTTCAGTCAAAAATTAATTTTATGATGATGATTTTTATATAAATTCTAAGCATGGTGAACTTTGAATTTCAATAAGGTTTTCATATTTGAAAGCAGATAGCATAGTAGATTTTTTTTTTATTTTCATAAATGTATATTAGTAAAAGCACTATTATATTGTGTGTGCAGTTTTAAGTTGCAGAATCCAAGTAATTGTCGTCCTAAGTTATGCAGCACATGGTTTGTAAACCACTGCTTAAGTACATAAAAACATAATATGACAATATATTTATGAATAAAATTTTAAATTTTACATTATTAACCTTGTTTTAATTTAACTATAATAATCAATATTAAAAAAATATGTGACAGAAGATTTATAACACAGTCATTTTACTAAATATTTGTTTTTTATTTAAAAAATTTACAAATTAATTTTAATATTAGATAAATTATTTCAAAATATATTTTTACAAAATACCTATTTATTAATTGAAAATGTTTTATACATTAAATTTTGCATGTTTAATTTAGTTACATTTCTTAAGATAAACAAAATATGACTATTATAATAAAACAATTTATCGGTTATAATTGTATTAATATACAATTGAGAATAACATTTGAAGTTAATCAAATTACCTTAATATGCTTTCATGATCATCTCCATTTAGTCCTATATCCATAGCTTCTTCTTCATCTGTTGTACTTAGATTTTCATCATCAGACTCGTTATATGCCAGTAAAGCTTCTTCGTCTGTAGTTCTTTTATCTTCATCATCTGAATCATTAAAGATTAATAATGCATCTTGCTCTTTATCTGTATTTCGTTTATCAAAATTTAATCTATCTACTAAGGTTTTTAATTTAAACTCTAAAAGTTCAAGTTGTTCAAAATTATTTAATCTTGTACTCAAAACATTTTCTAGAGGTAAAAATGTTTCTAAAATATCTGGATTAGCTAATAATAATGATGCATGTATTCGTAATACTGCAGACAACCATCTTACACTTATAGAACTCAGCAATGTTCTATCTTGTGATAGACGAATTAGCTTACGAACAAGCATGACAATAGACTGTAGTGGTAAACGTGATACAGTATTATCAATTGTTCGTTCATCTTTTACAAATAAGGCAGATTCTAATAAATTCTTATCGTTACTACGGAGACCTTGAATCAATAAATGAACAATACTTTCACCTTTAGTCTGAACTGTGTTTTCAATTTCTTCAGACATATTTTGTAGTCTTGTTTCAAGAGGTAAATTAGAAGATCTCTTATTTTTCAGTTCAATACATTTAGCATCTGAAATATTTGGGTTAACTATATGACTCCCTACAATTGATTTTGATTTTCTTGGATCTTGTCTAGCCATAAATGTGCATTTGTTTAATTTTTGTAGATTTATATTTTCAAATGCTAAAAATGGCCTATTACCATAGGCAACATTAACTCTAGAGTCGAAAATTCTAGTACATATAATTGGCATTTGAACAGTCTCTTCATCTTTTGTATTATCGATAGCTATTTGAAGAGTTCCTTGAGGTTTAAGTGGTTGTGCGACACAGCCATTTAATACATGTTCATAGACATGCAAAGTACCACTTTCTGTTGTAACTGTTACAGTGACACTATTACGCTTATTATGTACATAGACAGAAGATATATTATCGTCTGCAACTAATGAAGCCAATGGATCTGGTTTAAGATCATTAAGAGACCATATATTAATAAATCGATCCCTAGCAGAACTTAATAAATAACATTTATCAGCTCCTATAATGTGTAATGAACAAATTTCATTCTTATGGCCAGTGAATTTATGAACCAATTCACCAGACAGAAAATTCCACAACTTTATTTCCCTGGACGCTGTTAACACTCTTCCATCAGGCAACACAGCAACTACACACATTTTACCTAATTTCTTTTTTGATTCAAGTTTATTATTTTTTAAATCATATTTAAAAAGGTGACCGTCATCTGAACCTATGTATAAATGTTGACCATAACAATAAATACTCTTAATACCTTTTGATTGGATGTTGATTTTTGACAATACACTTCCACTAGCTACATTATAAAATTCAACATAGCCTTTTTGCGTGCCTAAGCACAGTATATCGGTATTATCCGTTTGTATCCATTTAATACATGTAATAGACGAATTCAAATGTCCACTTGGTGAATAGGTATGACGTAGATCACCAGCATTTGTATCCCAAACGTTAACCTTACCGTTAATACTGATTTCAGCATAGTATTTTCCAGATTCTGAAAAACCACCAATAATCTCTTTCATGACGGATGTAGTTATTAATTTAATTTTGGTAATAAAAATATGACCAAACACAAATTACATACTATAATAAATAACAAATAAAATTTTATAAATGTGTTTGTTTTTAATAAATTTGTTACATAGCCTAGAAAAAATATCTTGAAAGAAAAATAATACCGCAGAATAACTTCTATGATATTATTTTATGATATAAATTGATAATACAAACTACATATATATACAGTACAACTGGATCTTGATAGTCGATATCACGGTTGATTTTACATATTCAACCGTGGTTGATACTTGATAATTTGATAATCAACTATACTTATCTATGGTTTAAACACTTCATAAGTTCAAATTACAATTTACTTGCTTCGTGCTTGTGCAATGTGCTCTGTGAAAAACGTATTAGCTTTAGAATAGATTGAAAATAATATTTACTTTATATAAATATAAAATATTATGTATAAATGCCATATTGTTGTTATTTAATATTTATATTTTGTTTATTCAATTGTTAGAAAATATTAAATTCAGTACAATGATTATTATATTTGGTATAATACTTTAACAGTTTTTTCTTTTTCAAATTACTGAAAGTCGGTATTGTCAACATACTGTATAGTTATTAAATTGTATAGCATTTCTCGATGTCGCATCTTTTATTACAATAAATTAATTTTAGTCTACAAATTATTACAAATTTCAATACCCTCATTTGTGTATTGAAAATAATAAAAATATGGCAGACTTATCCTACACATTACCTCTGTTCTTACTATTGATAGCCACTTTGACTCATTTTTGTCTGCATAGAGTTGATGAAGGACATGTAGCTGTCTATTACAGAGTAAATATATCTCAGATTAATTAATCGTTTTATAATAATAGCTAATAATATTTGTTTGTTAGGGTGGTGCCTTATTATCTCAAATAAGTAATCCTGGTTACCATATTATGATGCCCTTTTTAACGACCTTTCGATCTGTACAAGTAAGTATTGTAATATTAACAAATTATTGGTTTTATATTTCCATTCTTTTTTTCTTTTTATAGATTACACTTCAAACAGATGAAGTAAAAAATGTCCCTTGTGGCACAAGTGGTGGAGTCATGATTTATTTTGATAGAATTGAAGTAGTCAATATACTAAATGCTGATAGTGGTATATATTTTATATTTTTGAAAGATAATTAATTTAAGTTATACAAAATTTAAGCATTGATGAAATTCAAGAAGCAAATATATTTTACTAAATGTGTTATTTACTATTGAATGGTACTTCTATAGTGTTTATATGTATATTTGTTTATGCTTTATGTACGATGTACCTAATGTTTGGATTACATCCAAAACACTGTTTGTCTTCCATTTATCACTATAAATTTGAATTCAAAATACTATTATTATATACTGCAGAAAAGTATATAGTAAAATATAAATTAATAATTTTTGTTCTCTTCATTACTTAATTAAAATAATAAATAACAAAATACACATATTAATAATAATTAAACCAATATTATTTACTGTAATTATTATTCATTCATGATATCATTTTTTGTTATTTGTTAGTTAAAACTATTAAAATATTATTTTATTATTAGTCTATGACATTGTAAAGAAGTATACAGCAGATTACGATAAGACATTAATATTTAATAAAGTACATCATGAACTTAATCAATTTTGTAGTGTTCACAATTTACATGAGGTAATCTATGATTGTTATTTACATAGAAATAAAAAATAATAATAATAATAATAAATACATTTAATAGGTATACATTGATCTTTTTGATCAAATTGATGAAAATCTAAAAGTAGCATTGCAAAAAGATTTAACAGAAATGGCTCCTGGACTTACAGTGCATTCTGTTCGTGTCACTAAGCCCAAAATACCTGAGACAATACGCAAGAATTATGAAATTATGTATTGAAATAAAATTGACAAATTTAAATAAATATTTTAAGTATTGGTATTTTTTTTTTTTTTTTTGTAGGGAAGCAGAAAAAACTAAATTGCTCATAGCTGAACAAAGGCAAAAAGTAATTGAAAAAGAAGCAGAAACTGAACGTAAACGTGCTATTATAGATGCTGAGAAACAAGCGCAAATATCAAAAATAGAATTTGAACAAAAATTTATGGAAAAAGAATCTATTAAACAAATTTCTTTAATAGAAGGTATAAATTATTTACTATTCTGTATAACTAATTATTAAAGAAAAAATGTAATGTATTTATATTTATCTTTATGTAGATACAATTCATTTAGAAAAAGAAAAGAGTGCTGCAGATGCTGAATTTTATCGTATTAAAATGCAAGCGGAATCATATAAATTATTATTGACAAAGGATTATTTAGAAATGAAACGTATAGAATCATTAGGAAATAATACAAAATTTTACTATGGATCAGATCTCCCAAAAATATTCATGCAACAATATTTACCAAATCAATAATATTTTTATTTTGTATAAATTAATATTAATATTTGGTTCATTAAGTATTACATCTTTACTAGTCAATTTCACATTTTCTATAATAGATTCACTTAATCATAACAATAAATGATGTAAAATAAAATATATACTAAATATTTAATTAGTGAGTATTCGACTTTTGTGAATGTATACTTTATATTTTCTTAAATTATTACTTTTGTTAATGATTTTCATCGCTTTTGAACTAGTAGTAATTATATACTTCATTTATAAATTATATATACACACAAATTAATAAACTACATTTATACTATAAAATAATTCATTTTGTGTATTTGTTCAATTATAATATGTGTCTTTAATTATTACTCTAACCAATTTAACAAGCCTTAGAAGATATTTTAAGACTGTCAACATATGGTTATAATTTATAACCAGGGCTCGAAAATTCTAGCAAATGCATATTATTTTAACTTTATTTAATTTTTTTATTTAGCTCATCTTTCGAATTTCACAAAAATTATTCCTTGGGAGAAGAAAAACTACCAAAAAATGGAGGAAAATCGGCAAAATTACGGTTCCTGTTATTTTAAATATTTTTATTTCATGATAACAAATGAGGTTTTAATTATAGGGACTTTAAATTTTTTTTGAGTATCAACATAAATGTTCTACATAAGAGAAAAAAAATTTAAAACGATTGGTTTATTTTCTAACCAAGTATAGAGCTTTGAAATTTTTTCCAAAATGTTAAATATTACATGCAATTTTGTGTTTAACGGTTTGAAAATTTTATAGAAGCCTACTCAAATACTACTTAATCAATTTCCAAAATATTTTTAAAATCGTAGTCGACAATTTTTTTTATAAGCTCCTAAAATTTGAATATTTCTTTTGTATAATTGAATATTATACTTTTTTTTATGTCTAAAGGCATTTTTCGGGCAGAAATAATGGTCCGATTACCACAAATAGGGTATGCTTTCGGTAGCAAATCGCGTCTAGTTGGTAATTTATTTAGCTCATTTTTCAAATGTCTTCATTCTTTCATTTGCCAAAAGTTTTTCTATGGGAGAAGAAAAACTAATAAAAATTAAGGGAAAACGTCAAAATTTACGGAAATCGTAATTTTGATGAATTTTTATTGGGTTTTCCATGATAACTAATAGCTAATGCAATTTTGAAGATAGACACTTTTTTAAAATTGCGTCAGACTCATTGTACTAAAATTCTCGGGCATGGGATACAACGTTATTACCTAGCTAACTATGAACATACACAATTATTTTAGTGTTGTGCCGTCATTTAGATGTGTTGCGCACCAATCAATCGATCGTAAACTATATAGTGTGAAAATAGGCAAAATTACGATTTCAGTTATTTTGAAAAAATTTTCGAGTACTAACAGTTTATATTTACGGAACGGATTGGTTGACTTTTTGGCTAAATATAGGGCTTTGAATTTATATCGCGTATGCGCAATTTTAATTTTTTTTTAATGTTACAATTACACGAAAATGTGTCATATCATGTAAAAAATTATTTCATTAATTAAAACTTACATTTAATATATTTACACAAATTTATTAACTGTTTCCAATTAGTGATTACACACTATATATTTATAAATGCATCAAGAGCATAATAATGCTTTGTTTATGAAATAAAAATATTTGTTGTAAAAGTGGATTGTATATATTTTAAGTATAGTTTTTGCTTTGTGTTATCTTTTCTACATTTTTTTTTTTGAGGGGAGGGGTTAGCTAAGTTCTCCAAAACTGACCCCTGCTTCCGCCTAAGATTAAGATACTATAAACCATGAAAAAATAGCATTTGTATATTTTATCATGTTCTATAATAGTATAGTAAATGGTCCTATAGAAGATATCTTCTAAGACCATGATTCTAATGGTCCATGTCTAAATACATAAGTATAAACATGAGTATTTACTATTTAACCATGAATGGTTCTTTGCATTTTACACAGTTATCAATATACGTATAATTATATGTATAATATAGATATCTGTGGGTTCAATATATTGGTTCTATGTTATCATGTCTATTGTTTTATCTAATCTGTGGTTGTATGTTTCTTTTCTCTATTGTTAATATATTTTCTTCTATGGAATTCTCAATATTTTATGGTTATGTAACAAATAAATACCTAACAAAAATATTTTTAAAATAATATAAAATAAGCATGATATATTATTATTAATATTATAAATTTGTTATTATTAATTATTATTAACACGAATTAATTGCTTAAATTGTCAATTTAATAATTTATAGATTTATTAATATAAATATTATATTTTAATTAAAAAGTACAATGGTTAAAGTAAGTCAATCTAATTAATATTTTTTATAGAAAAAATTAATTGTATTTCCTTATATACCTACATATTATTATGTTAAATATTTTCTTAACTCTTGATATGTTAAATTATTTGTAAATATTTAAGCTTCATTTTTAACTATTACGTTTATATTAACTTATTTTCAATTTAGAATAAGATGACCAAAGGTGGTAAAACAAGTAATGTTAAAAGACGCAATCATTTACGAAACAAAGGGCACATCAAAACCAAAAAACATAAGTCCAAAGTATACAATATACCCCAACAACCTTTAAACAAGCGAAACGATTCAATGGAAGAAATTGAAGATGAGGAAGCAGAAAACAGTGATATTGGAGATGAAATGTTAGAAATGGTTGACCAAGAAGACTTGGATTTTCTTAAAAAAAACATTGGAAACCAAAATTATAAGCTATATAACCGCATACAAATTAATAATGTAAAATATTATTATTTATTTAATTTTCAATGTTTTACTATCTAATTAAAAATATATATTTTTAGGATGGAAAAAGTAAAAGATCTCGAGCAATTGATGATGAAGATCTTGAAAATGAATATGAAAGCAAGACAATGATGTTAAAAACAGATGATATGGCTATTAAGAAACCTTTATTACCAATTAAAACTAAAGATGGTATTTTAAGACGATACACTCTCGAAAAGGATATAATTGGTAATATATATATTATAATTTAAATTGTTAAAAAATAGTAAATTAATTATTATCTACAATAGAATGAAATTAACTAATTTATCATGGAGTAAACAATATTTTAATAATTAAGCGTATTATAAAACATTTCTTGGTTTTTCTCAATTTGCTATAATCAAGTTGTTAAAAATTGTACTAAATATTTTTCTATAATAAATAAAATATGTGTTAATATATAGTAAAAATATTATAATTTAGAATTGGAAAAGCCTCAACTGAAAAAAAAAAAAATTGATGAAGATAATGAAGCTGATGAAAATAATGATGAGTATATTTGGCTGGATACAAATGAGCCTGAAAAAGAAATATCATTTAACAAAGGTGAACCAATAAGTGTTGCAAAATTATATGCTAAACGAGAAAACACAATTCAAAGTTATAAACAGCGTATTGGACTATTGGCTAGTACTTTATTAGAAAATCCTGATCTAAAAGTAAATTATTTTGTTAATATGTATGTATCAGTTTTGCTTACCATTTAAAAAAAATCCAGATAACTTATGAAAGTTAGCACTGTAATAAAATACTATATTTTTATTTTTATTCTACTGTCGTAAATATTATAATTATTTGGGTCTTATAAAGTTCTTATTGAATTTTCAGTTTATGTTAATATAAATTGCCGATTTCCCACTTCTCAAGGAAAAACTTTTGGGAAATTCAAAAAATGAGCTAAATATAGTACCAATTAAATGAAATCTGGTATGGAAAAGGTACCCTATTTATGGTAATTGTACCATCATTTTTACCCGACAATCCCTTCTAAAATTTTACCACACTTGTATATTACCAATTTTTTGCCATTTTTTGGTAGTTTTTCTTCTCCTAGGGAAAAACTTAAGAGAAATTCAAAAAATGAGCTTAATAAAATACCAAGAGGACACGATTTGCTACCGAAAGCATACCCTACTTATGATAATCTGACAATTATTTCTATCCAAAAAAATATTTTCATACATAAAAAAAAAAAAACATCTTTGTAGAAACAATACAATACATTCCTTGCTCCGTTTAAAATCTAAAATGGGCAAAATTACGATTTCCGTATTTTTTTATTTTTCATTTCGTGATAACAAATTAAGTTTTGATCGTAGGAACTTAGAAAAATTTTAAGTACTAACATAGATAGTATACAAGTGTGGTAAAATTTTAGAACAGATTAGTTAATTATTTAGCCTAATATAGATCTATGAACTTTTTTACAAAAAAAATTAATATTACCTACAATTTTGGGTTTATCGGTTTGAAAATTATAAATTATTTATAAAAGCCTAATAATATACTACTTAATATATTTACAAAATCTTTTGAAAATCGTGACTTTCAATTTTTGTTTTATAAGCTATTTATTATTATATTTTTTCTTATCTATGAAAACATTTTTTCGGGTAGAAATAATGGTCCGATAACCACAAATAGAATAACCTTTCCATACCAAATTTCATCTAGTCAGTACTTTATTTAGCTCATTTTTTTGAATTTCCCAAGTTTTTTTCTTGAGAAGCGGAAAATCAGCAAAATTACGGTTTCCGCTATTTAAATTTTTTTATTACTTATTGAGTTTTGTTCGTAGGGACTTGAAATTTTTTTTCAGTACTAACATAGGTAATATTTACAGTTAGTATAATTTTGGAATAGATTGGTTGATTTTTTGGCTAAATTTAAAACTTTGAACTATTTTCCCAAAATATTTAATATTTCCTTCTATTTTTGGTTTAAAGGTATGAATATTTTATCAAAGTCTAGTAATATACTACTTAATTTGTTTACAAAATATTTTGAAAATTGTGATTGACAATTTTTACCATGAAATGATAACTCTTTAATATTAATCGTAGGGTTTTGAAATTCATTTTACATATTTCCATATGTAATTTACACTCGTGGTAAAATTTGGAATGGATTATTAGTATAATATAATGTAATATATTGAGTTTTGCTCAGAATCCTATTTTCTAATGCAATATCATTGCATTCAAATCTTAATAATTATAATAAACCACTAATTTCTCCGAGGACTGAAGAGACGAAAGAGGAACGTCCACAATCGACCTTTCCACATTTTATGAATGATAATGCTATACAGCAATACTTAACATTGTGTAAAAACAACTGATTTTATTTAATATATTGGTAATTATAGATAATGAGTTACAAATGATTTACTTTTAGATTGGAAACATTGCACATCTTTTAGAAATAATGGAAAAACGGGATCCTGAATTACAAATTACAATAAAAAAATTAGTGACTCTCACATTGTTAGAAGTTTTCAAAGATCTCTTGCCAAATTATCAATTAAAACTTAATCAATTTGATGGAGTAAAATGTAAGTAGCTTCAAATCATAGTTATAACTAGTAGTCTTAACTCAAATATTTCAAAGTAATTTGTTTGGATATATTCTATATAATAAATAACAATAGTGTACATTTATTTCATGTTACTATCCATAATAATGATTAAACTATGTTATCGTACAAAGACCACAATGAATATTTGTCAAAACAAAAAATAATTACTAAAATGCACTCTATTTGAAATTAAGTTTAGTAATTAAGTTATTTATGCTATTTATTATTTTAAAATTGACATATGAACAAAAGTATTTTCTTTTACATATTTGTTTAAGAAAACACCACACCTGTATTTGTTGTCTATAATGGTAATATTTGTTAAATTTAAAAGTAGAACATATTCCATTTCTCATATAAGATTTTAATAAAGTCATCTGACAATGAAGTTTTATTAATTTTAAATATGATATAATTTATAATTTTGTTGTTTAGTGATATTTTACTTACCACATAAACAATGAGATTCATATATTTGATTTCCTAATTTGAGTAATATAATTTATAATATTACTTTTAGTGAAATTGGTTACCAAAGAATTAATTGGTTATGAAGGGCAATTACTCAAAGGCTATAAAATTTATTTAACTAATTTAGAAAAAATGGCTAGTACCCTTCACAGAAAGAAAGGAGATACAAGAGTTATAACTAACGTAAGTTTTTATGCACATCAAAATTGAAATTATAGTATTTAATATTAAGTTTATATTTTATATATATAATATTAGAAATTTAAAAATGTTTAAAACAAGTATAAAAACAAATTTACTTTTCTTTATTTAAATAAATGATGACAACATTTCTATAAAGTATTATTTTTAATTCCATGGTATATTACATCGTTTTTTAAATTTTAGGTACATATAAGCTTAGCTGAAATTGCAATTAATTGTATGTGTGAATTATTAATTTCACATTCATATTTCAATTATGCAGTCAACATTGGACATTTGTTAACTCTTTATCTTGATAACAAAAATTTAAATGTTAGGAAAAAAGTTGAAGATACATTTATTAAAATTTTTAAGGAAGATAAAAAAGGAACAATATCATTAACTGTAAGAAATTTGAAATGATTTTAATGTGTTTTACAATTATTGTATGTGTATGTGTTGTAATAGATTGTTAGGCGCATAAACCAGCTTGTTAAAACAAGAAGTCATTGTGTTCACAGTGAACTCTTGTCTGTTTTGCTTGCATTACCAATCAGAAACATCAATCTCGATAAAGAAAAAGATGAAATATTGAAATCAAGAACATTCATGACGAGAAAACAAAAGTTATTAGCTATGTCAAAAAAAGAACGTAAAGTAAGGCCTAATTTTTAGTAATTATAAGTTAAAACTGATAACTATAAAAAGTATTATAAATGTTTATTAATGTAATATTAATTTTTAGCGAAGTAAAATGTTGGATCAATTAGATAAAGAAATGCTTGAGACTAAAGCTGAAGAAAATGTGAAAAGTCATATGAATAATTTAACTGAGATTACTAAACTTGTATTTTTAATATACTTCAGAATACTAAAAACTGCTCCACGTTCTAAATTATTATCTATTTGTCTTGAAGGATTAGCAAAGTTAGTATAATTAAAATTCTAATATGAACATTGGTATCATATTCAATTTTTATTTTAATATAGATATAGCCATTCAATAAACTTGGAATTTTACCATGATATCTTAACAGTTTTGGATTCAGTTATTAAAAAACACCAACTAAATGTCCATGAACAACTTTGTTGTATTAAAACAATTTTTGTCATATTAACAGGCCAAGGATCTGTAATCAATATTGATCCTGTACACTTTTATTCTCATTTATATAGAGTTATCCCAGAGCTAGATTGTTGTAAGTTTAAAAACAATTTATTTTTTATTATAAATTGGAAATATTTTATAAAATAAAGCATTATTTTATTAAAATAAAATACAATTTTTTTTTACTTTTTAGGTAAACATCATGATAATTTAGAAATATTTCTTCGTACAATTGAATCATTGTTCCTTGTGGGTCGTAAGAAAGTAACTGCTAATTCTACACTGTCATTTGTAAAAAGAATGTCCACTTTGTCTCTTCAAACACTCCATAATTCGACACTTGGAATTTTAGCTGCTCTTCGAACGATAATTCAAGTAATTTTCAGAATAACTTATTTGTTTTTATTGAAAAAAATGAAATAAACAATTTTATTATAGACAATTAGAGAAAGTGGGAAGGTTGATTGTGGATGTTCCTCCTTCTTCCCTTCGGTCCTCAGAGATATTAGTAGTGTATTCTATTTAAGATTTGAATGCAATGATATTGCATTAGAAAATACGATTCTGAGCCAAACTCAATATATTGCAATATGCTATACTGATAATCCATTCCAAAATTTTTTCATGTAACTTACGAATGTACATATTTAAAATAAATTGCACGTTCCTACGATCTAAACTTAATTATTTATCAAGAAATGAAATAAACCGTAATTTTGCCGATTTTGTTCATTGATTCCTCCTTTACTAAATTATACCAGATTTAGCTTGGATCAAACTCACTTCTTGGCATGGCAGCCGTTTACAATAGAACTCCTTGAATACAACAAAAAGTTACTCTGATTGAAATCCATCGTTAATTGATCGAATTGTATGGTCAAAAGTGCATGGATAAAAAAACCTTGTTATTAAATGCCAAAGGTATCTGCCGGGTGGGTAAGATAACCAGGAGAACAATCTGATGAATGTGCCCAGGAATTTGCTCTTCGTTGTAGACATTTTTGCAATCAGAATTTTAATTTTCTACACCACTTGATTGTTTTTCATGTCCATGCACTTTTTACCATACACTTGAGTCAATTGGAATAACCTTTTATGCGTTCAAAAATTGAATTACAAACTGTATCTCATACTTGGCATCAACGGACACAACAATGTTGCCGGATTTTGCCTAGCACTTGTTTGCTGTGACATAGTTGGAGATATTATTTTAAAGTTGACCCTCTTATATTTTACTTAATATTATATTATTAATATTATTATTTATAATAAAAAATTTAATTTTTTTTTAAGTTATAAATTAAACACATTTATTTATTTTAATGGCTATTTTTTTAGACAAATAAGAACACAGAATCTTTATTAGACATTGACCCATCATATGGACAAGGAATTTATGATGCTGAATTACAAGAACCTGAGCATAGTAATGCCGGCAGTACAGCATTATGGGAACTCCCAGCACTACAAGTTAATTGTTTAAATTAAAAATTATTATTTTACTTTAGTAAATACTTATGTTTTTTGTTCTTTAGAGACATTATCATCCTGAAGTTTGTAAACTCTCAAAAATTGTAGCTTCATTAACAAATTCAAAAAATAATCATATAAATTTAAAACCAGAATTAGCAAAAATGTAAGTTCTCTACATACATACGTCATATTCTATAAAAATTATAATAACTTAATATTCTTTTGATATTTAAAATTTTAAAATTGAAAATAATTATTATTTGTGGTGTAAAATCTTAGGAATACACTTCACACACTATAATTTTAATGATATTGCTCTACTATATAAAATTTCTATTTAGAGCACTTATTGTAACCTATTTAGTAAATATTTTATAAAATTAATATGATGTCAAACTCTTGAAAATATTTTAGATTCTGAGAGGAACGAGGAATGTATTGTTTTTACAAAGATGTTTTTTTTTTATGTATGAAAACACTTTTTAGGGTAGAAATAATGATCCAGTTATCACGTATAGCATATGCTTTCGGTTGCAAATTTTGTCTACTTGGTACTTTATTAAGCTCATTTTTCCAGTTTCTCAAATGTGTCTCCTTAGGAGAAGAAAAACTACCAAAAAATTGCATAAAGTGAAATTTTTTACTTTTTATTTTGTGATTTCTTATTAAGTTTAGATCGTAGGAAATAGAAATTTATTTTAAATATTTACATTGATAATTTTCACATGTGGTAAAATTTTGGAATGGATTATCAGTATAGCATATTGTTATACATCGTGTTTCGCTCAAAATTGTATTTTGTAATGCAATATCAATGTATTCAAATCTTAAGTATAATAAACCACTAATTTCTCTGAGGACCAAAGGGACGAAGGAAGAATGTCCACGATCGACCTTCCCACCTTTTTTTTATTTTATTTCTTTAAATTTGATAATGAATGTTTAAGCTCTAAATCACCCTAAACACCTTATTTTCTATTCTGTAAATTATTATTTTGTTATACTGGCTAGACAGATGGAGACAGCAAATCATTCACTAACAACTTCTAAACTATAGATTTTTATATATTTTTCTTGAAAATACAATTTCTAGTATTTTGACATCTCAAATATTAAGTAATAAGTATGTTTGTTAGTCAGCCGTTTTGAACAATTATACTAAATAATTCATTAATTCAACATGAAATTTATTTAAAGCTTAGCATAATAATTTATTATATTCAATAATGGGACAGGAATTTACTCATATTCCAATCCTCTTTTACATGTTAACATGATATTTTGATAATAACATTTTTATAAAATAACATGTGTTATGTTTCTTTATCAAATATAATCAATAATTTTTAATTTACAGGACACCCAGCGAATGGTTTAAAGAATATGATCCAACTATGGTTGCTTTTAAACCAGCAGTTATGCCTCCAGTTAAAGTGCCTCAACGAATACCAGCTTATTATCCAAATCTTCCATACATGGATATTTTAGATAAAAGTTACTCTAATGTAAATTTCTCTGTAGATTTTTTTTAAATTTGTGTTGTTAATTTTAATAAATGATAAAATTGTCTTCATCCAATCATCCCATTTACTCTAACATTATAAAAACCCCTTATTGATTTCTATGCTGTGTGAAGTTACCACCAAGTACTGATAATAATTTTAATATGTCCATAGAGTAAATATTACCACTGAGTAATAATATTGAGAGGTCCTAATGAACAAAAATCTTATACTTAGTATAATATAGGTATCTGTGACAAAAATTGAAATACTAAAGGTAGATGAGCAGTGCAATAGTAATAAAAAGAAAGAAAGAGGGAAGGTTGATTGTGGATGATCCTCCTTTATCTCTTCGGTCTTCAGAGATTTCGGAAATTAGTGGTTTATTATACTTAAGACTTGAATGCAATGATATTGCATTAGAAAATACAATTCTGAGCGAAACTCAATATATTAAAATATACTGTTAATCTATTCCAAAATTTTACCACGTGTGTAAATTACGAATGTAAATATTTAAAATAAATTTCAAGTTCCTATGATCTAAACTTAATTAGTTGTCAGGAAATAAAATAAAACCCTAATTTTGCTAATTTTCAAGAACTTTTACTTTAAAAACTTTATAAACTCTGCTTGGTCAGAAAGTCAACTAATCGTTTTCAAATTTTTTCCCCTAATGAAATACACCTAAGTAAATACTCAAAATAATTTTCAAGACACTATGATTAACACTCGATTAGTTATCACGAAATTGGAATATTTTAAATTTCAGAAACCCTAATTTCGCCAATTTTCGGCTATTTATAGGTAATTTTTCTTCTCTCAAGGAAAAACTTTTTAAAAATTTGAAAAACGAGGTAAATAAAGTACCACCTAGACACAATTTACCCTACTTGTGGTAATCGGACCATTATTTCTACCCGAAAGTATTTTCATTCATCAATAAAAAAAAAAAGCATCTTTGATAACCAATACATTCTTCACTTCGCTCAAAATCTAAAATAAAGCATATAGTTCTACCGCACAAAATACAACTCAACATTTTTAATTTTGTAAGTAAATCATAAAATAGAAAGTAAAAACATTAAACTGTTGTAAAAGTACAAGATAAACATTATAAAATGTAATTTTTCGTGATTTAAAAATGCTAGAATACACAAATGTAATATTAATGTTAATGCTATCTAGCGGTCAATACTTTATTCCGAGGGTTACCGTACAGATCATTGATTATAGAATAGTCTATTCTATAATCAATGGTACAGATTATAAGAGCTTCAAATTATTTACATGTGTGATATGCGGATGGCCTCTCTATTATCATAGAACATAGGCCCATTATTACATATTATTACAACATATGCTATTATTATATTATATATTACCTATTTATATGTTTCATATAATCTGTGAAATTACCACAGATTACCCATTAACCTGATAAGTGATTACCACAGAATAAGTAAATAATACTCTATGATACGTCGATTGTTAAGTGGGAGTGTGTGCCACAGATAAGTGATAATAATTATCAATAAATAAACTGAAACTATAAAAATATTTAGTAGATTATAAAATTAAAATTAAATTTAAGTGACTACTGAGTACTAACTAATAAAAAATAGTTTTAGTATCTGCTATGAGTTACCCTTATACACGTAGAGATTGTATCAATGTGCCATAGCCTAATTAAACATTGTTTGTGATAAATCGCTACAATGCACAAATCAGAAGTTGACATTCCACTTGGTGTGCGAAAAAGGCTAACTCATCTCTTTGGACTTATTGAAAAGGAATTTGAATCTGTTTGCCAGGAAAATGTCGTTTTGCAAGAAAAAGTTGAATCGCTTACTGAGAAAATTAACGAAAAATACTTGACGACAGAACAGTTTCAAGTAAACTCGAAACAAAAACCACCCACAGGTCAAAAACTTAAAACTGCAGAAAAATTAAAGGCACAGACTAGCAAAATTGTCTCTAGTTTTAAAAACCCATCGGCAGCCAATTGTCAATTTGTGAAAGAATATGGTGGACACAGAGATGGATTGTGGGACATAGCACTACCTCGTACATCACAACCTGTAATTGGGACTTGTTCAGCAGGTGTGTATTGAATATTGAATAATCAATTTTATCCCTTGTTTTTTTTCATTTTATCACTTGTACATGTTTAGATCACACTGCAAGAATATGGTGTATTGAAACTGGTACACCACTCTTACAATATACTGGCCATATGGGGTCTATTAATTCCATAAAATTCCATCCCAACAAAGATTTAGCTCTCACATCAAGTGGTGATCAAACTACTCACATATGGCAGGCTGCTGTTAATTTAGATAATTTAGTATGTGCATTATGTATTAGTATTTTTTTTACATATTTACAATAAAATTTAATATTTTATCCAAGTAATTCATAATCGTGATACTATAGATCGTCTCTAATATATTTGAAAATATTTTAATTTTTAGAGGGATCGGGAATCAGATGATACTGAAACAGAAGATGACCGTATTATTCCTATCTTACGTACACCTTCATGTAAATTTTTAGGGCATAATGGGCCAGTAATGGCTAGTGATTGGTTATTAGGAGGTGATCAGATAATTACTGCATCATGGGATAGAACTGCTAATTTGTATGATGTTGAAACTAGTGAAATATTAAATTCACTAACTGGTAAGTTATTTATTACCACTTATAATAATTATTGATAATTTATTTTTTATAATTTAATATTTAAATTTATGAATTTTAAAAAAATATGGAGTTAAAGTAATAAAATTGTTTTGAGAAACAACTATTATTCATCATTGAGTGGATTATTATCCTCATGAGTTATGAGTCATGATTAATAGATAATTTAATGGTAATTATTATGTTTATTATAACAACAATATTTAAAAGCATAATGTTTATATATCTGCTATATTTTGGTCTATTAAATTAAAATTTAATATGAATAAACTTTTTAAATAAATTAAAAATGTTATAAACTCAAAATAATTATTATAATTTAAATTATCAAATTTTGCTTATTATAAAAAAATTAATTGGATCATATTTTTAATTGTAACCCTTCATTAGGCACATGGGAAACAATAAAATTGTCAACTATTTATTAATTATTAATTAAAAGTAGAAATATTAAATTCTTATATATCTAAGCAAAAGGTAATAAAGATAAAACAGGCCTAAATTGCTTTAGCTAAGATTAAAATAAAACAACTTGTAAATAATATCACTTGTACAGTTGTACATTCTGAGTAGTTTTAGCGTATAACTAAAACTTTGGTTATAATTCCTTGAAATTTATTAATCATATACAATTGCCCATAAATATTTCTTTGTATATTATAAGGGTGCTGTTCCACATGGTGGTCAAACTGCCTACTTACTCTGTCACACATACACGGGGTTGAACTGCGTAGTTCTCCCAAAATTTTTTATTATATACCTTAATATTATAGGATGGCTATATTTTTCAAGTTATAACTCCAATTGCTTTCAACTAGGGAGATTTTTAAATTACAAGATATGAATTTTGATTTTGATAAATTTGTCAAGTGATATGTGTAGATGCAAGGAACAATAATTGGCTAATAACACGTTTATGTTGAGGATGTCATTAAATAATCCAAAAAAAATTAGTACCATTTAATTGTCGCCTATTATTATAAAATTACTTGTATTTTTGTATTATTATTATTATTTTAGCTTATAGAAAAACTTCCATTACATTAAAAAAATTAGTAAAATACTGTATAGGGTTGTTTACAATTTTTTTATTACTTACAGTGCCGAATTAACCACTAGGCACATGTCTACAGGCACCTCATTCTGAAGAGCGCTGAAAAATGACATTAGAATTTAAAATAATATATCGTTTCAATTTAATTTTTTTATTATAAGAACTACATATTTTTAAATTTTCAGAATGTAAGACTAGAATACGATAATTTGTATTATAAAATGCTACTGCTTACTACTAATATTTATTTTAGATTTTGAGCTAAGTTAGGAATGTATTGATTTTACAAAGATGTTTTTTTTTTTTGTATCTGTAAACATTTTATCGGATATAAATAATGGTCCAATTACCACAAGTAGGATATGCTTTCGATAGAAAATTGCATATACTGGATACTTATATATATTAGGTACCTTTTTTACTAAATGATAATTATATTTAATAATAACAATGAATAAAATATTGTTGTATACTTATAATAATGTATTACAAATTTATTAATTATTAAATATTAATTTTATAGTTATGAACTATAATCAATATAGTATATTATATACAGTAGAACCTCGATTATCCGAACTAATTGGGACTGCACCTAGTTCGGATATTGGAAATATAAAATAATTTTTTTTTATAATATTATGTATTAATTATTTATTATTTTTATATTTAAATATTTATTATTATTACTAATATTTTATTAAAATTACATACATTACATTATCAAAAATATATTACATTATTAGAAATACATTACATTTATTTTATTTATTATGCTATTAAATTTTTATGACAAAATTATCAATTTTAATTTGACGATGAGCTGCAACGCGCTTTTCTGCAGCCATGTCTCGCAAACGTTTAAGAAGAAGTAGTTGTGTTGAACAACATTCGGTCTGTTTTTCAAACCACTCAAGACCAGTTTCAAATGCAGCTAATGTTGGTCCTTTTGGTGTACCCATACTTTCATCACTACTGCTGTCGTCACTTCTTCATTTTGCAACGAAAAAATGATTTCATCGCTATCTAATATTTGATATCCTAGATCATTTACATCAGTTGCTAACCAATCAACAGCGTCATCATAATTACAGTCATTAAATCCTGGAATTTCATTAAATAAATCAATAAAATTATCAAGATTATTTATATCAGTTTCTTCTTCTTCTTCTTTCTTCAAATTAATCACGAGGACGTCGTTTAGATAAGCTCGTTGTGTTTTCGTCATCTACTAATGATTAACACACGCATAATACGTACATATTGTACTAATTATAAACCAAAAGCGATAGTTATGATAAATTGAAAATTCGATAAACCGGCTGGCCGATTGGCCAGATACGAGTTTTTATTTTTGGATAATAGAACGTTCGGATATGCAAATTATAGTTCGGATAATCAAGGTTCTACTGTAGTTATTAATTTCAAGGGTCGGGGTAGAAAAATGTTTGCTTACAGGCTCAAAAAATCTTAGTGCAGCACTAAATACTTGAATATTTGGCCTAACCTAATAAAAATTCCTAGTTTTACTTATGATAGTATGCACAATTTAAAAGAACATTTTATTAACTGATTAAGAAATGAGGAAAGCAGTAGAAACAATAATATTGGTAAAGAAGAAGACTGAAATTGAGGTGTTTAGATATAACAATGTGATAGAAAGAGTTAGTTGATGTAAACGAAGAAAATTCAGAAATTCAAGTTGAGAGATTTGGATGATTAACCCAAAATAGTTTAGTAAAGAAGGAAAAGAACCTTAATTTAATACAGTCTCAAAGTGCATTATTTTAAAAAATTTTCATTGTGTTTTTTGATTCTGAGCGAAGTTAGGAATTTATTGGTTTTACAATGTTGTTTTTTTTTTTTTGTCTGAAAGTACAATTTCAGGTAGAAATAATCGTCCAATTACCACAAATAGGGTATGATTTCGTTAGCATTTATTTAGCATCTGTATAGTACTTTATTTGGCAAATTTTTCAAAACATTTTCCTTTGGAGAAGAGAAAAAATAATGATAAAACAGCAAAATTCACAGAAATTTTATTTTGACAAAATTGATTTTAGATTTTCATAATAACTAATACAATTTTAAATGTAGGCACTTATAGGTAGTTTACACATGGTCAAATTTTGGAACGGATTATTAATATTGTATATTATATTATATTAAGTTTCGCTCAGAATCATATTTTCTTGGAGGACTGAAGAGACCAAGGAGGAATGTCCGGAATTGACCTTCCCACTCTTTTAAATAAATTATATCCTCAAACTTGATAGTGTATTACTCAATACATTTTTAACATGGGGTCTATTTTAAATTAATTATTGTGTATGTAGTATGTTGCATCTACTTAGTGAAATCAATATTTTCATGAAATATATCCATATAGTAGATATACAGTATATTTTACTATGCAGAAATGGCATATACATTATACCAATTCAAAAATAAATCTTACATTAAAAAGTAATGAATCGCAGCTAATAATTACATATTATATAATACTATTAAAATTAATTATTATTGAAATTGAATAAAATGTTGTAATAAAAACCCATATGTGTTTTTTTTTTTTAAGGTCATGATGAAGAGTTAACTTATGCTTCTTCACATCATTCTCAAAAATTGATTGTAACTGCTTCTAGAGATACTACATTTAGATTGTGGGATTTTCGGGAAGCTATAAACTCAGTTTCAGTTTTTCAAGGTCATACAAAGTAAGAATTCATTTAATTTTGTAAAATTCCCAATTGTAACAGTTTAATATTAAATCAATGTCATAGTACAGTGACATGTGCAGTTTTTACATCAGCGGGACTTGGTGGTGAAGATAAATTAGTGTCTGGGTCAGATGATCGAACTGTAAAAGTTTGGGAACTACGCAATATGCGCTCTCCAATTACTACTATTAGAACTGACTCTGGTGTAAATCGTTTTGCTATTGCTTCTAATGGAACTATTGCTATACCACATGATAATCGACAAGTTATATTATATGATATGACTGGACAACGAATCACCAGAATACCCAGAACAGCAAGAAATGTAAATACAATAAATATTTCTATTAATTTACTATCTATTTATCTAATGAAAAAATAATGCAAGAAAAATATTTCAAATTCATTACTTTCTGTAATATTATTAAACATAAAATAAGTTTAATAAATAAATTATGGAGCAATAAATCAGAATAATTATAAGCATTTGTTTTAAACATATTAAAATAATTAATGAATAGGGTAATAATATTTTCTAAACATTTTCTTATTAATATTTATTACTTATTATCGTTTTTAATGTTATTTAAATTATATATTTATAATATCTCAATAATTTAATATTTTGTAACATACATTCTACACTGGATAGACAAGTGTATTAATTCAATTTTATTTTCATATTCATATTTTTATGTAGATAACAAAACATTTTTATTAAATTGAGTAATATATATTTTAAGTGTAATTAGTTAATTTTTAATATGCTTATATATATATATATGAGGTCTATTCAAAAGAAAAGGTGAATTTTGAATTTTCGCGGGCTGTGTATATTCGATTATCGAAATTTTTTTTTTGTTATATTTGTACACACATGTTTATAATATGTTGGCATTTCAGCCATTTTGAATTAATATTTTGTTGTTGACAACTGAAATGTTTTTAAGTTTTTGTGTGTTCTTCGATTTTTGACTTTTGAAAAAAATGGATCAAAGAATATGTTTCAAATTTTGTGTTAAAAATGGAAGAAAGTGCTCCAGGATATTTGAATTGTCAACTGTGGCATTCAGTGAGTCCACTTTGTCTCAAAAAAGTGTTTATAAGTAGTACAAGCGCTTTACAAAAGACTGTGAAGATGTTGATGACGATGAGCGTCCTGGAGTTCCAACCATGTCAACAAGCGAAGACAATATCGAAAAAGTAAAAAAAAATTATATTGAAAAATCGTCGAATCACTATTAGGGAAGTTGCAGAGGATTTTGATATATCAATCGGATCATGCCATGCATTTTTCTCGAATGTTTTGAGCATGAAACGTGTGGCATCAAAGTTTGTTCCAAAATTGCTAAATTTTGAGCAAAAACAATGTCGCATTAGTATTCCTCAAAAGTTGTTTAATGTATTATAAACATATGTGTTCAGATAAAAAAAAAAAAAAATTGATAATTGAATGTACACAGCCCGCAAAAATTCAAAATTCACCTTTTCATTTGAACAGACCTTGTATATATATATACTTTGTGTGGTCCAAATGAAACCCCTGTAAGTAGATCTGTTTATTATGTATTAATTTTAATTTTAATTATTTTTTAGAGACATCGACGTATAGTAACGGCTGTTGCATGGAGTGAAGACAATCCATTCACAAATTTATTTTCTTGTGGATTTGATCGATTAGCAATAGGATGGTCTGTACAGTTATGTAAAGACTGATTGTTATTAGTCATTATATACTAGTCAAATACAGTAATTTCATGTATGCCATTATCATTTGATTAGATAATATGTTTCGTTGTTTTTTTTCTATTTCCTATTTTGGCTGCATCTATATTTATATGTTACATATATTTTTATTTTTTCTATAAACCCAGAATTTATTAAATATTGAATTTTATCATATTAATATACTATTGTTATAATTATTCTTGTATCATTTTATTTATTTTTTGTTGATACTATGATTGCTAACTATAATTCCTATAATATCAATTAAAAATAAGTCTTATTATAATTTAAACAGTAATTTATATATATAATTTAAGTCTTTCAAATGACATAAAATATTTATAGTCATAATACATATTTATACACCTTGGAAATTAACTAATAAATTAAAATTTGAATTATTGTATAATTAAAAAAAAAAAAAAAAAAAAAAAAACTGTAAAATATATGTTTGTGAATAAAAACAACAGTTAAGTATATTGTTAATACTGAAAAAGATCCAATGTATAACACCAATACTTATTGTAATACTTGTTTTGAATCATTATTATATTTTACAAAATGTTGTATTACTATTATCTTAAATTACTTTAAACTTGAGTATGATTGTTTTAAAAATATATTGTTAAAGATGTTAATTATAAACTCAAAACTTAAATTGTGGAATTTTGATTAAATTTACATTTACAAATAACAATAACAAAGAAATATTTTTTGTTTTGTCTTACGATTTTTGTAAAATATCATCTGGCAGTAGTTATTTTTAATTCTTCAATACTAAAAATAATTTACATTATTGAATAATTAATTGTGATTTAACTATATTATCTATTTGATAGATAGAAATGGTGCCATTGATCATAGACTGGCATTCTCTTAATACAATTTATTTACCAAATTTACATTAAATTGGCTTAAATATTATCAGCCCTAATGAAATAATTACACAATACTTCAAAAAAAAATTATATATTTATAAAAAAATATTTAATTTGAACTAAAAATTAATTTGATTTAGTTATACCTAATCAATGAAATACAATGTATAAATTAATAACTTTTTTAAATTATTAAAATGTTTATTTATAGAAGAAATACTTAGTAGTAGAAGCACTTAACAATTTTTCAATAGAATAGACTTCAGTCTAAATAGTGACATTTTATTGATAGTATAAAAAATAATAATAATTAATAAGTAAACAAGTGCAATATTCATAAACTATTGATAATAATTTAAGTATAAATTGTGTATTATAATTTATAAATAAAACCATGGACAAATATTAAGTTATAACATAAGCTTTTGTTAATTTATAGAATAAACGCACATTTATTTGATCAAATATACAATTGTTTAAAATAACATATTAATACTAAATAATAATTATAATAGTAATAATAAATAAAAAGTAAAAAATAATATATAACACCATAAAAAGCAAACATAGCTGTTAAAATATTATTTTTATATTGTCTAAACTTCCTCCAATATAGTATTTTATTAAATAAATACAATTTGGTTGTAATTACCAATTATTAATTTTAAAAAAATAATAATAAATAATAACAAAACATTATATAATAAAATTTAGTATTGTGCTAGTGTACACCACTGGTTAAGATTGTGCTAAACATAAATTGTTGAACTAGGGCATACTATACAATATTGGCATAAATATATTTAAAACTTCAATACATTTTATATATATATATATATATAAAAATATTGAGTTATAAGTAATATCTGTATAAAAATAAATTTTTTGTAAAAACTATAATTAAAGAATAAGCTGTTATAATTAATAAAAAAAACTACAAATTATAATTTTAACATATGACATATTAATTTGTAAATAATATAATTATTATCATAATATTTAATTTGATCAAAAATATTCTATCTAATATAAAATAAAATAAAACAACTTGTTTGTTTCTTTGTTAAACACAGTATTAATTTAAAATATATTTTTTACTGAAATACATTTAATTTAATAAGATAATTTGTGCATAATTACCTTTAAAATGGTTTTAAAAAATGCACATACTTTTTTAATAACTATATTTTAATTTAATTAGATTTTAATGTTAACAAATAATAGACAGTTTAAATTAATAATTGATCATATAAACATATTTAACAAAATATTTACTCGTAAAAATTACTCACTATATTAAGCTATTCAATTAACATAATATAGGTACCATTACATATTATATCAAATAGGTACTCATAAAATGTTATTTATAATTAATAGCAACTAATTTTGAAATTTATGAAATATAATCAAATACATAATTCCAAAAGTCAAACTAAATAAAAATTACTATATTTTCATAAACACCAATTGATATGTATTATCATATAATTAATATGTTTAAACAATAAAAAGTTAAGTCAAGTCAATGTGTACTGTCTAAATACAATATGTAATACTGAAATTGTACTTTAAATTTATCATTAAGATTCTTACATAAAGTTAGAGTTGTATTATAAATGTATTAGTTGTTAAATACGGATCAATGATTATTCGTCTTGTTAATATATATATAATGAATATAAAATTACTAAAGATGTAATCAGAATTATTACTAACTTAAGATTAACTTATAAAAATTACAATTATTTTTCGATTATAATATTTAACCTAAAGTTTAATCTAATAAAAAAATAATATATTTGAAATTTCTATACTAAATAGTATGATTGTATGATTAATATTTCATTTCAAGTCAAGTTAATTAAATAATAAATATTTGGTGTTTAATTTAAGTATCCATCAAAGATTATAGTTGCGGGGAGCTATATAAGAGTACATTATGAATAGAAGCTGACAATAAAAATAATTAGAATGGATAAATATACTTTAACAAAAAGTAAAACATTTTTTTATAATTTAGAACTAAAATTGACAATGTCAAAGAAATTCAAATTTCTTATACTATAGACATATTATAATATGTTTATGCCTTATCCTTTTTCTAAATTAAAAAAAACCCAAATACCAGACATTTTATTTTAATAATAAAGTTTTTAAATATTCTTGGCTAAAACCCGGAAGACTGAAATACAAGATTAAACTTAACTTTAAAAAAACCCCCATGGCAATTTTTGTTTTTCATTATCATTTTATTAACTTAGAGTAAACGGCAACGACCCTTCTTTTTCTTCTTAACTTGTAAAGCTGCTCTAGTTGACGTTTCAAAAACCTCACGCACACCTTCCTTACTTTTAGCTGAACATTCCAAATAAGCAAATGCATTGATCTTTTCGGCCATTGCTCTTCCTTCTTCTGGCCTCACGGGCTCTTGTTTCATTTTATTCAGTTCACGAATTGTATTCGCATCATTACGCAAGTCTTTTTTATTACCAACCAATATTATTGGTACATTTGGACAAAAATGTTTCACTTCCGGTGTCCATTTCTCTGGGATATTCTCTAATGAGTCTGGAGAATCTATGGAGAAGCACATAAGGATAACATCTGTGTCTGGATAAGACAGAGGTCTTAATCTATCATAATCTTCTTGACCCGCTGTATCCCATAATGCTAACTCTACTTGTTTTCCATCAACTTCTATATCAGCTACATAATTTTCAAATACAGTAGGTACATATACTTCTGGAAATTGATCTTTGGAAAATACAATTAATAGACAAGTTTTTCCACAAGCACCATCACCAACAATAACAAGTTTTTTCCTAATAGCAGCCATAATCTAAAAAAAAAAAAAAAACAATTTTATTAATCATAAAATAGAATGAAATTACAAATTAAACTGAACTAATCAAACACACACATATGATAATATTAGATTAAAGATTATTAAAAAGAATCAATAAAATGTTTCTATCTTACAGATTAAGTACCTATTCCAATTTGCAAATTTATGTTTAACAAGTAAAAAGTAAAAATAAATTTAATATAATTTAAGTTATAGCTATGTTATTGATTATTTGTTATTTGATTGAAATAATTGAATATTAACTTTTAATTAAGTAAAAATAAAAAAATAAACAAAATTTATCTAATGTTATCAATGTTTACTAATTTTTAATGTTTATCTAGAATTGTAGAGTAAGCAAACATAACCTCAAAATTAATTACGTTATGACGTTCTTTTAAAATATTTTCGCGGTTTATTGAATTTAATATTTTAATTTCATTATTCAATATTATCAATATTTGAATATTGAATGTCCAGAATTGAAGAATCAATTTTAAAAATGTATCCTTTATTTGTTTTTAATTTTAAAAAAACACGTTTAATTTATAATTATAATATTAGTGAACGAATTAAAAGAAGTCATACAAAAATAATTTGTAAAACGTATAAACAACATCACTTAAAACTATACCTATACGACCATACGAGTACGTGATAATATTAGTACCTATCTGACATCTGTGAAGAGTACCTAACTAATTTTGTTACAAAATACATTAAAAATATTAAAATATAGTATATTATTAAATTTTACATTTAAATGTTTAATTTCTTCTACGTTCTACCTTAACTTTGAGTCTTTGAACTTGTACATAATAATAAAGATAAACTTTGCAATTACATACTTAAATAATAATATAATTAAAATATAAATAATACCTACTTGCATGGAACATTTATACCGATTAAAATTTAAAACTATTAAGAACTTACTATGTAGGCCAGTATAGCGTAATTACGGGCGATATGGTTGATGGATCCCCTCATATGTCGTATTTACATGTTGATGTTTTACCTAAATTCCAAGTTTAAATAGAAATTTCTAATTTGTAATTTATGTAATATAATTTACCTCCTCATATGATGTATTTTTAACTAAGCTATGACGCAGAGGAGTATTGAACAATTAATAAAACGGGGGGATTTTTTTTTTTTGGAAACTTTTATGACCCGAAGTCTCTCCACCCGTTTTATAATATAACAAAATTAATTACAAAAAAAAATGAGAAATGTGTTTGTTATTTTTTATAATTTATTACAACTAAAGCAGGAGCAGTATACTAAAGCAGTATTTTTATAGAAGAAGCAAAAATTAAGGCAGGTTAAGTTTTATATTATGTTAGACAACTTCATATGCGATTAATTTTTTAGGAATGTACCTACAAAGTTTTTTAGTTATAATTTTATTAAACATATATTCATTTATTCACTGCTAAACAAACCACAAGAATACAAAATACAAACGACAAAATGGTACAAATATACAAAAGTACAATAAGTCTATGTTACTGTAGATTATGAAAGTGGCGTTTGCAATTTTGCATATTATGTATCGGCGCGATAAAATACGTAAAAAAATAATAGAACCGTGGCCCACCATGCTCTTTCCAAATGGCGCCTTGAACTAAAGCAATATTGATTAATAAACCAATCAAAAATAAATAATAATAATAATAATAATAATATTGCTATCAGAGACATTTTTAATGTTCATAGAGTAATTATAATATTAATATGGTTACTTATGATTAAAGGGAAAAATAGGTGGAAAAATAATATTAATAGCAATTTTGTTTTTTTTTTCTGGTCATGGGGGGCTTAAACTCGTTCGACCCCTCTCCAACCACCGAAATTACGCTTTTACGACGTAATAAGTGCAGGCTATAAGTCTAGTCAATAAGATATTTTATTATTTTTAACATGTAGCATATAATATGTATATTAATATCACCATACAATATTACAATAAACTATAAATTATAATTAAAACAGTTGTTTTAACCATTTTAACTAACTGGGGGAATAGGACCACTTGGGAAATAATGGGTTAGGGAGGCCTTAGTAAAATCCCGCAGCTATTATGTTATTGCATAATATACATTAAAATATACATAATACAATTGTTATGCTATAATTCTTTACCACTATAAACCTACCACCAGGGGCGCCATTTCAGTATTTTTATAGAGGGAGGAAAATTGAAGCAGGCCAAGTTTTACACTGATCAGGCCAATTTTATTTGATATTAATATTATATTAGTAACTAAGAACTTCATTTTCTATGCATTTTACAAGAATGTACAAAGTTTTTTAGTTATATTTTTATTAAACACATCATTATTCACTTATAAACAAGCCATAAGAATACAATATACTAACGATAGAAATGGTACAGATATACAATAAGTCCATGTGATTGTAGATTATTAAGGTGGCGTTTACACATTATGTATCGGCGCAATAAAATATAAAAAAAAAAATATTAACATTAATTCATATTTATTTATAAAAGCTACGGCTATGTACCTGTAAGCCCTACCAAAATGTTTACTAAAAAAATGTTAAAATTCACGGAAACTGTAACTATGAATTATGTTCAATTATGAATTTGTTTAACATTATGAAGATATAAGAGGATAATATTGAAAAAGTGGGAAAATCGATCTGAAGTACCTAGACTTAATAATGAAATAAAATCAGTTTTCAGATTCCTATCGCATCACTAGTTCAATCTTAACGTTGGAAGTAGAAACGTCAAAATCGCTATGCTTCGTGCTTCTTTCTCAACACAGAGAAAGAATATCGCCGCGTCAATGGGTATCCAACGGACTTATCGAACTTTAATTTCATTGTTTTATGATAACTAATTTTATGTTGCATATTATTTGATGAACACAAAATTTGTATAAAAATAAATATTATCAGTTTAGTGTATATAGCAGTACCTATATTCGATTTTACCGCATTCAAAGTTTCATATGTTCTATACTTCTAATGAAATGCTAGCAGTGGCTGTTCATCCCAAAGACGAACCCGTGTGCAAATGTAAAAAAGGCCCCCTTCACTTTTTAATTCTAATTAATATAAATATATAGGTTCATCAATTCAAATTTATTTTTGTTTCTAAGAATTATTTGTGATAAACATTTTAAAATATCGACATAACGATGTCGAATAACTAATAAAGAATCATATCTTGAATGAAAAAAAATTTTACATTCGTTGATGAATTTATTACATCGCTTAGAACTAAGTTCAAGTTATGTGAAGAACAATTGATACACGTGACTAATTTAAATAAATAACGTTTAATCACCAATCACCATAAATTGTTATTTGTTTCGCAGAAATAAAGATAATCAAATTTGATATAATATTTATGACAATGATATATTGATATCAGATTGAGAAAAGGAGAACTATGTAAAATTGTGAACAATCTTTTTACTTTTTCTTACATAATTGAATTTTTTTCTGGGACGTTGAGTAATAATGAGCCTCGCTAACCAAGGGCCAGTGGTATTACCACACATTGCACACATGTATGACACGCCACTGCATGCTAGGTTAGGTTAATCTTTAGTGCGACAAAATGTTGGAACAGTCTGAAAGTTTTGAGATTGAATTAATGAATTATAGTCAGTCATACAATATCTATCTATAATTGTGCGATAACATTGATAACTATAGGGCTAGGATAGTATAGCCAGTACAGGATTTTGCATATTTTTTTTCATCACAAAATTTGATTTAATTATCAACAAGTTCTAATATTAAATAATTTTTTAGGTATTCTTTTTAATTTTAAAGTCATTTTTTACACTATTAAAAATAAAATAAAATAATTAATTCTGAGTAATTTGTTTTGTTTTCATTTGCGTTAGAAAAATATTTTTTTTAAATGATTGTTATACATTGTAAAATCATATAGGTTATGTACCTACTTATATAAAAATAATATTATGAACAATGTTTGTATAATATACCTACTCGTTGGACTATTGAGCGATAGCCGATAATATTTTTAACTTTTGAGTCTTAGTACAGTATTCGAAAAATATATACCAAAGTTCCTATTCAAATTATTGAATAACTTAATCGATTGTTCTGAAATAGTAGTATGTATTAAATTTAAAATAAACATGCTGGGATCACGCGATAAGTCTTTATTTTATTTAAAAAATGCTGCAAGAAATTACCATATAAATTATCCGTATAATGTCATATATATCTATGATAAGACTAAAAACGATGTTCATTTTTTTTCTCAACTATAAATGAATTTTCATTGCTATTATTATTAGTTTTTTTTTTTTAATGATACATTTTCAAATTATATTGTTTTTTATTTTCGTGTTTTATTTATAGATTATATTATTATTATTATTGTAAATTATTGCATTTCTGTCAATAAAATAATAAATATTATTATTATTAATATTAAAACAACTTTTAAAGTTTTAACGATATTCGGAATAGGAATCACTGCAATTGTCCATTGCAATGGAATGTTATAAAATGTAATTTTCAGTACCAATAAAAATAAAATAATTTTAATTTTTTCTTTATTGTTTTAATTTCAGTCCATTTCACGTCGGAAGAATTTATAAATACTTAATTTAATCAATTTGTATTTTTTACATTTATTTTTACAATAATTTTTTTTCCAAGAATTTCATAAGGTCATTTTTTAGAGTTTTCAGGTCATTAAAATAATAAAATCTCGGCACTAATGGTAATTAACAATTGTGTATTATTTTAACAACAATTTTAACTTTAGGTTATTTCTTTTTTGTAAAATAAATATTGTTAATGTTTATTTTACCAAAAGTTTTATTTTTTTATTTTTAAACATCATATTACTTCATGATGGATAATTATTTTAATTATCTCGTTGCGTCATATGCTATTAATATGATCCACATTCATTAAATCGATACATCTAATTCAAGAAGATTTTCTGTTAAGTATGATCCATTTAATCAATGTGATCGTTTATTTAAACAATTATAGGTTAACTAAGTTTTAGTTCCATAGCTAATAGTTTTGGTAACATATATTAAATTAAAAAAATTGTTTTGTGTCTTCCATTATGATTGTAAATTGTAACTTAATTAAATAACTAAACTTTACATAGTATACTACAACTACAGTACTGTAACATTATACACGAATTTCAAATTTTAAATTTCTAACTATACGTTTGTGCGCAATAATTAATCAATCACATTCTCTAGCTGGATAAGATATTGATACTATATCTATAATAGTATACAAATATAAAGTATTAAATCCTGATTTTTAGTGTAAATACAAATTAATCTTACCAAGTACCTAATCTAGCTTAGACGGACTACTCCACCTTTCACCCGATCCAGATCGCCACTGCCTACCGTGAATTAAAATCAAATATTTATAAACCGAATTAATTTATTTACAATTTTATAAGTCGATGAGTACCTATTCAAATTTTTTTTTCAAACATCTGTTTACTTATTATAATAAAGTATAATACTTTTAAAGTATAGTACTTTTTATAATAATACTTATTTATAAAAATTAAAATTAAACTATTATTCAAATAAATATATCTACCAACTACATAATAAAGTTTACTAGGTATAAAAAAAAATATGCTTTATATGTAATTAATTAATTTGAAATGGGTTCATTTTCCCTTTCCTAAAAAAACTGTCTAGGAGGCTCCTAGATACGAAAATAATAGAGTACTTAATACTATGGGCGTCCCCAGACATTTTTCTAGGAGGGGGACAAAATTAATTAAAAAAATAAATACAATTTTTTTTATACATTTTATTTATAGTACATTATTATGTTTCGTCATTATTACAATTAAAATATTAAAATTAGGTATTATTATTAGAAGCTAATTTCTCATTAGGAATTTTACCAAATGCTGTGGAAATAACATTATTCCAGTGAGGGCAAGTGCCCTGTCTTGCCCTCCCCCTCCCCTCGGAAGACGCCATGCCTAAAAACTATATTTACTATAGTTACTTGTCCGTTGTAACTCTAATAAGTAATAATAATAATTAATAATAATAATTAATAATACTTACTAAAATAAGAATTAAACGTTTACACGTTCTACAGAACAATAACACAAATTATTAGTTTTTAGCAGCTGTGTTTTGAAGGGTATCTATACGGCGTATACCCTTCAACAATTTAATTATTTGCATTTTAGCGTATACCCCCGTTCCTCTTATATCAATTAAAAATTTAAAATATATTAATACTAATAATACTTATTACTTATTATAATATATATCTATGTGAAAGGTTAAGATTTTATAAATTCATTGAATAATAGTGCAGAAATTAAATTTAACTGACACTACCACAGTGATATTGAACCCCGGGTTCACTAATGTGAGAGCGCAGTGTTAATTATATAAACAGCTAATACAAACTATAATATTATTAAAATTGTAAATTCCGAAGGAAATATAATATAAGTATGTATGTTATTTTCATATCTGTTTACGAAATGTGTTTAAATATTTTTTACAATCGTATTCTTTTTTATTATGTTACATAGTGTGTTTTAAAAACACGTTATGTGGCTAAGCCCTCCCCAATTAAGCCAGTGGGATATTTAATGATTTTAAATGCATATTTGGCTAGTTTTTAGCGTATAAAATTTCGAGACTTATTGATTATATAAAGATTAAAAGATATGCATATGATGATTAAAATGATTTATTGTATGAATGTAATTAATTGTATGTAATCGAGAAGTATATCTTTTCTATGGAAGTAGTTGTACAGTGGAATAGTAAATACTAAATTATAAGACTTGGTATATTGAATCAGGCGCATAACCAGGATTTTTTTTGGAACGTGTTTTAATTTTAAAATGTTTGTTAATCGTATTCTATCTTATATGTTATATCTACATTATCATTTGTAAATTTACATAATTCATAATTAAAATATTAAACAAAACACAAAAGCACGTAATTAATTGTTTTGTAGAAACTATTCAGTGGCTTACGGCGGTCATACATTACGAGTGTAACTGTGAATAGAGTCGTGAAGGGGATAGTTACTTATCGTTAGTAAATAGAAGAGGTTTCTGTTCACTCGTACTCCCAGTATATTATATTTACTGTTAACACGTAGATGAGAGTGTAAGTAACAAATATTAATTACAGGTAACTTAGCATCATGTAAACCAGGCTAAATATAGTGTATAGAAATTTTTTTATAAATTAAAACAACCAAAATTATTAAGAATAACCAATTTAATTCGGTAGTCAGTACTACTATTAGTTATAAATACTATTTATAATCAATTATACTACCATCTATTGTCCAAACATTATAGCACTCATACTTAAATTATACAATTATATTTAATATTAATAATATACATATTTTCCACTATTATTCCCATTAACACAGTTTTGATTTAGTGTTCTACAAATGTAAAATAGATACTTACTTTTTTAATAGTACTTAAATTTAAATATCTTTATTGGCGCTTCATCCACAAATTAGAATCTACTTAAATTAGCTATGCGGTAGTAAAAAATCACATTGCCACTTGGATACTATTATTATTGGATATTATTGATTTTAAATAATGATTTATCAAGTATAATGATGTATGTATTGAATAACAAGTATTTATTGAAATATTTATAAAATTTGTTTGGTAAATTGTATTTGACTATAAATATAAAAATGTTTAATTTATATTGTAAATTGTTTCCATCTCAATTTATTAATTTTTTTCTGTGAAATAATTGTTCATTTAACAATGACATGTTATATTTCTACATATAAAATTTTAATGTATACATTTATACTAATACAAAACTTATTTGATCATAAATGGCATTACAATAAAAAAGTTATTTAATTATTTTAAAAAATTATGTTTCTCCCCAAAAGAAAGGTAAAACCTAAAAAGTCAAATAGATATATTTGTTGGATAATAATTAAATATTAATGATTATTTAGCAATATAATAAAAATAATAATTTGATTTACAATACACACATAAATCATTTTTAAATCGTCAAATAGTACAAGATAAATATTAATGAAATTTAAAATATTTATTACTTAGCATAATTTTTTATTCTTATTTTAATTAAGGTATAATAATATAAGTGTAGTACTTATAAAAGTGTGCTACATTCGCATTTGATGTCTTTTTCAGATATGGGAAAGATACAAAAAACTAATCATACTGTAAATAATAATTCAAAAATTAAGTTTAATAAAACTTCATCAAATACATAAAAATATAAAGGGAGGATTAATCATCATAAATTCATAAAATATTTGAACCACAATAAATCCCAATAACAATATTTTAAAACATTTTAATTTGTGCAGAAAGTTAAATAACTTATTCTGAAGTAATTGTGTAATAAAGATTAAAAAATTTTTTAACTTTAAAATATTACTTTCATGCTTTCTGTAGAAATTAATATTTGTTATATTTTATTTAGTAAGTCAGCAAGTATAACAACTAATAAAACTTTATGTAATTATTTATTTCTTTAAATGTGTAAAAAATATATATAGTATATAGGTTTGAATATTATATTTTAATTAACATTTTAATACTTTTATAAATCTACTATTATAAAAGTAGTATTTACCAATATTAAAGATAAAAGTACATCTACCTATATATCTTAGATATAATTGTTATAAATAATTTTAACATAGAGTAAACAAAGGAATGTACCTATATGCATTATGACTAGTTATAATATTGAGCAAGTACAAATGTACTACACTACTAGATATTGAGAATAAGTGTCGTAATGACTAATATCATATTATCATAATAGAATACTTAGTAACCACCTAAATAGGTAGTCGTTTAAAACGTGTCAAGTTTTAAATAATACTTAACAAAACCTAAAGATATTAAAAATAAATATTATTAAAAATCTAAACTTTTATTAGTAAATTTCTTAAAAAGTACAAGCATATAAATATTGGTTAATGAACAAACGTAATAATATTTAAAAAAAACTAAGCTAAGGAATACATCATAGGATTCCTGGCACATCAGGTCCATAAAAAAAAAATATATTTAATATATATATATATATATATATATAAATTATATGAATATATTATGATACAGACATATTTTATTATATTGAAGGTAGCTAAAATTGAGTCACATTAAATATTTTTATTATTTTGTAGTTTTAACTTTATTTTTACAGAAGTTATAATATAAGAAATAAAGTTAAAATAAGTTAAAAAATGTACTATGATTAGTGAATACCCGATAAAAATTCTCCCCAACAGTTTTGCTTTGTACACATTTTGGCAAACAATAGGAATACATGATTATAATAATTATAATGTTCGTTATAGAAAAATAAAACGATATATTTTGTCTTGCACCATGATTTGTACAATCAGGCTTATTTGTTTTAAATGCTGAAAATCCTTAAAACGACATGGTAATTTGATAGATTGTATAAAAATATGATATATTTTATTTTCTAAGTAGATTTTTATATTCTCATTAAGACATCACTTACAACAAGGCACATTTTCCTTTCTTCTTTTTCTTTACTTGTAATGCAGCTCGTGTTGATGTTTCAAAAACTTCACGAACTCCCTCTTTGCTCTTGGCTGAACACTCCAAATAAGCAAATGCATTGATCTTTTCGGCCATTGCTCGTCCTTCTTCCGGCCTAACAGGCTCCTGTTTCATCTTGTTCAACTCACGAATAGTATTTGGATCATTACGCAAGTCTTTTTTGTTGCCAACCAATATTATTGGCACATTTGGACAGAAATGTTTCACCTCCGGTGTCCATTTCTCTGGGATATTCTCTAATGAGTCTGGTGAGTCTATTGAGAAGCACATAAGGATAACATCCGTGTCTGGATACGACAGTGGTCTTAATCTATCATAATCTTCTTGTCCCGCTGTATCCCACAGCGCTAATTCTACTTGTTTACCGTCGACTTCTATATCAGCTACATAATTCTCAAATACAGTGGGTACATATACTTCTGGAAATTGATCTTTGGAAAACACAATTAACAGACAAGTTTTACCGCAAGCACCATCGCCAACGATGACAAGTTTCTTACGGATTGCTGCCATTATGTCGGAATGTTTGCTTATCAAAAAAAAAAAAAAACTAGGCGTTGGCCCTGTTCGAATTTAACTATACAGTCAATCACAATTACACTGTTGCTCACAATTATTATGTAAATACAAAACTTTCATACGAAATATAAATAATTAAAATATGCAATTAATTGAATAGTAAAAGTAATAAAAAAAGTCCCGTGAAAATTACGGAGTGAATGAGCTCATCGCGATCGACAATTATTGGATAATTTATCATTACTGATATTCGGGTAACCAATTTATTTGCCCAAACGACAATGTGCATAAGCGACGTACTTTCCACACACAATCACAAACGGGATGTATACAGTACTTCCAAAAATGATAAGAATTTAGGATTATTTGGAAGTACGATACCAACCTTGAAAACAAAAAAATATTCTCTAAAATATTAAAAATTTAACTACTTAGAAATCTAATTTCTTAAAAATCTAACTACTTCCTTATCAAAATAATGCATACGCATGACTCTATCGTGGCTAGCACTCGTCGCTCCTTGACATCGTAGCTTCGCTCCGCAAATCGAAAATATCCCTCGATTTGTTGTGCAAAGTTGTAACTTAAATAATCAGGTTTTTATATTATAAATTACGAAATTTCTTTTCTCGCATTTTTAAAACTTCCGATGTTGGTGTTAGCCGTTCTTCTAAAGATAAGATTTCTTTAATAAGGATTTCTTATCATTTTTTGGAAGTACTGTATTTCCCCGTCACAAATACCATTAATAGTTGAAATCATTAGTATAGTTAGTACTTTAGTAGGTTTAATGACAGTAAATAGTAAGTACCAGCTGTTAAACACAAATCTAATATTCCAATGTCATTTATAATTTATAAATTATAGCTATTGCTCGTAGTATTGGCTGGAACCTGTAGACATGTTTTTTGTTGTCTTATAAAATATGTAAATTAAAGAAAAATATTATTATTATTAAAATACTAAAATCTATCAAGAATTAAGGGAACTAAATGACGAATAGCATAGCTTTAATAATGATTTCTAAAATAATTTCATTATCATTATTAAGTACATAGAACATTGTACATTCACAGTTTATTAAATACATTATATTGTTAATATTTCATTATTATATTATTATGCTAAAAAGTATAAAATTTAAAACAAGGTAACTCCTGATCGGTTGTTATTATACAGAATAGAATAAATATGATTATAATTTAAGAAGACGCTACATCGGCATATTTTACTGCATGGCCGTACTCAGTATTAATTTTCAGAGGGGTTAATTTGTTAATTATGTATATTAAAATAAAAATATTATTGTTTCTTAAAATTTATATAATTTAATGTCGTACAATTTTCAGGGGGATTTGAAGTTGAACACGGAAACCCTTCCTAATAAGGCCATGTTTTACTGTATTGTATTCTCAATTCTGTATAACTATCTCCGTCTATTCAACATAAAATATATCAAAATTATAGCCACAAAGAACTTAAATTATCCTCTTAAATTTTGAAAAATATTATGTTATCTCGTATTATAGACATAATTATTCATATTAAAAATAATTATAATAATCGATGACGTCTCAATTATTAAGATTAACCTTCCTACTTAAATCATTTATCATAGATGTTAGATTAAATAAGTATAAGTATATAAGTACCTATGCGATCTAATGGCGAATGAATAGGTCGCCGGTGACTGGGTGCCTGTGCTGCGGCCACCCAATGGAGTACACTAGAGAGCCTAGATAAATAAGAGAGTGGCCAACTCGATTGATAGCAGCCATTTTTGTCCAATCATATTCCCGCTCAATTTTAAATTTTTGTTATGTATTTCCATTGAACTACATGATAATCGGTACGCTCACCAAAGTGTTTCCCGAGCCTAGACGTCTTTTTTCAGAGTACAAAGCTGTTTTGTCCTACTTAAAATAAATATATTTTTACAAAATTAATATTATTTAATTCATATTAACGTAATTTAGGTACGCTCTTTTTCAAAAATTCAAAATTGGTTGTAAATAAACTATTATTTACATTTAAATTATTTGACATTTAAGCAATAATTAAAAGTTAATAAGAGAGTATATAGAAAATATCTTTCTTTAAATTTCAATATAATTATTGCAGAAATTGGATAAGTAGTTTCTTCACAAATAGCTTTTTCCCAGTGCAATTTTTGTATACATTTTTGGTGGACTAGACATCCCTCTTAAAAGCAGACAGCAAATAAAATAGGCGTATCTCTCTTTGTTTGACATGTCGCACATCGATAGGAATAGTGACACAACTATATAAAAAAAAAATAGTTTTTTGAGTTATTTATATCAAAATATGTAGAATTAAATTCTCTATAATTTAGGTAATATTTTTTCATAATCTTTATCATATAAGTCAATATGATCTAAAATGGCTTTCTTGATTGGAAATTATTAAATTTCCAGCATAAATAGCATATACATACCTGAAATGTGTCATTTTTCATGCTTGGATATTGTTATAATGGCAGCCCGCTTATTGTATCATATAGTATCACTCCTTAAAGTCGTATTATTAGAAATTAAAATAGTCATGTCGTATTTCTTATAAATAATATGTAAATCCTTAATTTAATAAATACAAATTACAATTTTAAAAACAAATACAACAAAAAGTGGTAAAGCCGATTGTGGACGTTCCTCCTTCAATCCTCGGAGAAATTAGTGGTTCATTAAAATTATTAAGATTTGAAAATACGATTCTGAGCGTATCTCAATATATTGTAATATATTATATTAATAATCCATTTCAAAATTTACCACAAATATAAATTACATATGTAAATATGCAAAATTAATTTCAAATCCCTACGATCAATATTCAAGGAGTTATCATTCCTTTTCAAGGAAAAAGTTTTGGGAAATTCGAAAAATGAGCTAAATAAAATACCAATTAGATGAAATTTGGTATAGAAAGGGTACCTTATATGTGGTAATGGAACCATTATTTCTACCCGAAAAATGGTAATCATAGATCAGAAAAAAGCATATTAAAATTGCCGAATTTCTGTTTTTGAAGGAATAACTTATGGAAAATTCAAAAATTGAGCTAAATAAAGTACCAACTAAATTAAATTCGCTATAGAAAGGATACCCTATTTGTGGTAATCGGACCATTATTTCTATCCGAAAAAAGGTTTTCATAAATTAGGAAAAAAAATTATAAAAAGCCTATAAAAAAATTTGCCTGTTACGATTTTCAAAATATTTTGTAAAAAGATTAAGTAATATAGTATTGAACTTCAATAAAATTTTCAAATAGATAATCCCAAAATTGTAAGTTATATTAATTTTTTTGGAAAAACGTTCAAAGCTCTATATTTTTCCAAACAATTAACTATTCCATTTCAAAATTTTACCACGCTTGTAGATAACCTATGTTATGTACTATGTAGTACTCAAAAAAATTTTCAAGTCTTTACTATTAAAACTTAATAAGAAAACACGAAAAAAAAAATATAAAAAATAGCGTATAAAAAATTGCCAATTTTCTGCTTATAAAGGAAAAATTTTTGGGAAATTCAAAAAATGAGCTTAATAAAATATCAAGTAAACAACATTTGTAAGCGAAGCATATGCTATACGTGAAAATCGGACCATTATTTCTACCCGAAAAAATGTTTTCATACATAAAAAGAAACATCTTTGTAGAATCAATACAGTCCTTGCTCGGCTCAGAATCTAAAAATTAAATTAAAAAAAATACAATTTAGTTTACCGCAGATGCGTATTATTCAAAAATTTATACTAGTGAACAAAACAGGTTAATATGCAACTACCTTGTCTCGCCTACCGGATTTCTTGTAAACAGGGCCGAATTTAGGCTTTTGCCACCCTTGGGCAACACGATTTTACCACCCCTCCTCAAAAAAACGAACCCATATTTTTTCAAGTAAAACGGAAATAGTAAAATAGAAAAAAAATGTACCCTTTTTTCTATTCAAATATAGGTAGGTCATAAAATTATAAAATTCACAAAAGATTTAAGAAATATTTAAAAATATTATATTTAAAACCATCAATAATTTTTTTATGCAATAAAATGTCGACTAGTGACTTAGTTCTACATAAAAAAAAATATATTAGATGAAATTTACTGATCTAGTAAAAATTTGCCGCCCTTTCACAAATTGCCGCTAGGGGCAATACGGGACCGTTGTCTCCCGAAATATGGTCCTGGGCAAGGAAAAGACATGCTCCCCTGAAAATATAGAAAATTATGAATAACTGTTTACCGAGATCAGATTAATTAAAATATTATGACATAGAATATTTACACACTTTAATTTATTTACGAAAGATCGGTTTATCAGGTTTATCTTATTTACTTTACTCAGATATTATTGTTGTTATTTTATGTTGAATGACGAATACCTACTACCGTATTCTGTTTTACGCACTATAATAGAATAATCACTATAATACGGAATAAGTGTTAGGCATAACTCTCTTCCTAAATATTTGGGGATAACACTAGATCGCTCGCTCACATTTAATAAGCATTTAAGTAGCCTCAGTAAAAAGACCCGGTTCAGGGTTAATTTGGTACAAATGCTTGCCGGAACGGGTTGGGGTGCCGATGCTAAGACCTTAAGGATAGCAGCGTTGGGTCTAGTCTATAGCACAGCAGAGTACGGTTCCCAAGTATGGCATAACAGCACATATGTAAGGAAAATAGACACGCAGCTTAACAGCATAATAAGAATAATAAGTGGGACAGTTCAATCTACACCACTACAATGGTTACCAGCACTGACAAAAATTAAATCGCCACACATACGTAGGAAAGATGCACTGGTAAAAACCATTAAGAAATCTGTTGAGTACAAGCGTACACTCTTGTACCAGATGATGCTTCAAGCACCTAGTCAACGACTAAAATCCAGGAGCCCACCAGTTGAGTCCGCCAGAACACTTATAAGTTTAGGGTTCGATAGTGCTAAGGAATGGCGAAAAGAATGGGATAGCTTTACGGCACCAAATAGAAAACTACTATATGACCTTAATAATGGAGTTCTAGGAATGAATCTTTCTCGTTGCACCTGGTCCACGTTAAATAGACTATGAACAAGACATGGTCGGTGTGGTTATCTCCTGCATAAGTGAGGGTTCATAGATAACCCAATATGTGACTGCGGGAACGGGGAAAAAACAATAAATCACATAGTAGTAGAGTGCCAAAGTAGAAAATTTAATCAAGGTTTCGAAGGCCTACACGAAGTGACTCCAGAAGCAATCACCTGGATTACGAACCTCAACATCTGTCTATAAATGCCCATCGCAAGAACGAAATGTCTGTAATATTTGTGATTTTGACTAATTATAATTCTATTTAAAGTTATATCATTATATGTTTATATCTATATTATTTTATGTATTTTTTTGTTTTATTGTAAGTTGATTTGTGTTAAAAGCCATACGAAATAAATAAATAAATAAATAAATAACCACTATAATAGTATAATCATTGATTGGTATAATTAACAATGGTGTAATGTTATTTACGACAATCGCGGTACCGTGATAATAATGAAATACCTACGGCGACGGACTTGTTATTAGATTCTGAGCGAAGCGAAGAATGTATTGGTTTTACAAAGATGTTTTTTTTTTTTTTTTTTTTTGATGTATGAAAACACTTTTTCGGGTAGAAATAATGGTCCTTTTCGGTCCATTTTTACTACCCGAAAAAGTGTTTTGACCGATTACTACAAGTAGGGTATGCTTTCGGTAGCAAATTGCATCTTATTGGTACTTTATTTAGCTCATTTTTCGAGTTTCTCAAAAGGTTTTCCTTGGGAGGGGAATAACTACTAAAAAATAGCGGAAAATCGGCAAAATTACATTTTCTGTTATTATAAATTTTTTTATTTCGTAATAACTCATTGAGTTTTGATTGTAGGTTCTTGACATTTTTCTTGAGTGTCAAAATAAGTGTTCTACACTATAGAAAACATTTTGGAAAGGATTGGTTGATTATTTGACCAAGTATAGAACTTTGAACTTTTTTCCAATAATGTTTAATATTTTCGGCAATTTTTGGTTTATCGCTTTGAAAATTTTATCGAAGTCTAATTATTTACTACTTAATCTTTTTACAAAATATTTTGAAAATCGTGACTAACAATTTTTTTTTATATGCTTTTATAGTTAACATTCCCGAAAATCGGCAAAATAACGGTTTCATTATTTTTTATTTTTTTATTTCATGATAACTAATTAGGTTTTGGTTATAGGGACTTGAAACTTTTTTTGAGTGTCAAAATAAGTGTTCTACATTATAGAAAACATTTTTGAAACGATTGGTTGATTTTCTGAAGTATTGATTTTATAACTTTTTTCCAAAAATGTTTAATATTTCCTGTAATTTTTGGTTTTTTATTTAAAATTTTATCAGAGTCTAATCATATACAACTTAATCTTTTAACAAAATATTTTGAAATTCGTGACTGACAATTTTTTTTTATAAGCTTCTAAAATTTAAATATTTTTAATAGAACTGAATATTATATATATATATATATTATTTTGATGTATGAAAACACTTTTTCGGGTAGAAATAATGGTCCGATTATCACAAGTAGGATATGCTTTCAGTAGAAAATCGTGTTTAGTTGGTACTTTATTTAGCTCATTTTTCGAATTTCTCAAAAGATTTTCCTTGAGAGGGGAAAAACTAGCAAAAAATGGCGGAAAATCGGCAAAATTATGGTTTTTGTAATTTAAATTTTTTTAATTTCGTTATAACTAATTAAGTTTTGATCGTAGGGACTTGAAATTTTTTTTGAGTATTACCATAGGTAGTATACAAGTGAGGTAAAATTTTGGAATTAATTATTAGTATAGTGTGTTGTAATATATTAAGTTTCACTCAGAATCGTACTTTCTAATGCAATATTATTGCATTCAAATCTGTATTATAATAAACCACTAATTTCTCCGAGGACCGAAGGGACGAAGGAAGAACGCCTAAAATCTACATTCCCACTTTTTTTCATTGTTTTTGAAAATTAATAATATTATAAATATAATTTATATTTTAATTGTAATTTATCTAATGTGTATAACAAGGGTGTTTTATTATTTAAATGAAATTTTTATAATTAATTATAAATTAATATAATAAACATAATTATAAATTATAAAATAATTAATTATTTGCGTGAATGAATTGATATTTTCTATAATTTTCCAATTTAGTTTTTATAATGCAATGGTATAATATTAATATGTATACAGTTTAAGGTATAACCCTCCCCAAGTTATGGATAAAATAATATCTATAAGTAGATTAATATTTATAAATTTCCCCCCTCTTGAAAATTGTCTTATGGGCGCCCTTATATACAGTGTTATATCTCATACACAGTTGTGCACGAAATATCATACAATGAAATGACGATGATAGTCAATTGTCACGGAATCATTTAGACTTTTTAGCATTCCAGTAACAGGCTCCCTATCCTTTTTAATTTTCAGCGAGACAGCAAGTACCTAGTACCAAATACTATAAACGATCGCTTATAGTATTTGCTAGTATCCAGTACTATTGCTTAATTATATTAATTGTATAGTTAATCAAAGTTAGTACCTATCTAGTTTCTATTTTTTTTTCTTGTTATCCGTGTAAGATTTGTAGGTAAATTTATCTTTATTTTTATATATTATGTGCTATAACTTCAGTCAAAATAATGTGTTTAATAATATTTCACATATATATATATATATATATACATTATAGTATTATATCATTGATTATAGAATAGTCTATTCTATAATCAATGATTATATTAATGAATATAGACATTTTTTAAAATATTTATTAATTTAAAATTGTTATGTAAATGTAATCATGTATAAGTACCATTTTCAATAGGGGTTTTCAATAATAATAAAAAATAAATTATGCACCATACCTAAGTTTCAGTGGCGTAATAATAGGAATTTATCATGTGGAGAATAGACATTTTTTTATACAAATAAATATATAGGTAATAATATAAATATTAACAATGTTTTTAAATACAGTGGTGAACTGGTAACTAGTAAAACTATTTTATTTAAAAATTTTAAAGCTATATTAGGTATATTAAGTATATGCACATATAATTAGACAATTTTATTTCAACATTCTACATTTACACAACTTAGTATAAGGTATAATATTATAAGAAATTATTGACAATGGAAGTAATAAATAATAAATATATAAAAATAACTTTTAACGTTTAACTTAACTGAAGAATTTCTAAAATAACTTAACTTAGCGAGTTGAAAAAAATAGTTAACTTGCCCAGCCTTGAATTAAATATCAATAGATATTATTTTATTAATAGGTAATATTGTTATTATCATTCGTTAATTCGTTATTATTATTGTTTTCTTTGATAAAAAAATATAATTCACCCTCCCCACCCGACAAGTGATAAAACCCACCCCTTAAAGGATACTAATCAGATTCCTACCGAAAAATTATAGATTACGCTAGGTTACTTAACTTAACCTTCCTCGTATTGTATTTGATATATTATAATTAAATAATAATTAGGAACTCACTTTCAAATGGCAAATACAGATTTTTAATAAAAAAAATCATTATTTTTAAAATCACAATCGAATTATTAAAATATATTTTACAGTACATATTAATAATTATATTTTGTACTAATAAAGTTTCTAAAGCGCCTGTAACTAAACAAGTTTATTTCATTAAATATAATATACTTAAATTAGTTTAAGTAAATATATATTTATAGGTATTGGATACTTATATATAATTTTTTATTTATATAGGTACTACCTATATGCTTGTATTATTTTCTTTTGTAAATATCCAATATTTTTTTATTAAGTAAAAACTATTAATTATATCTCAAGATACCGCAATAGTGCATTATAATTGCATACACCACTGGTTTCTAAACTGTACAGTACACCTCCCTTTGGTGAAGCAAGCATTTTACAGGGGAGGCGTGGTATGAATATTAATTATTACTTTGTATCATATAAAAATAAAGTAATATCTAAAGACTAAAGTATTATATATTAAATAATTCTTAACTTAAATATATTATATTACTCACGAGTTGTATGAGAAAACTTCTACCTATTATAAGGGAAGCTTAAAAAAGTTTGGTAACCGCTGTCATAGACCATATTTTTTAGGTTAGGTATGAATGTAACTAGGGTGGAAGGGCTTGAGATGGCTTACCCCTATCTAAATCATTTTTAGCCCTCCCTAAAATTGTTTAGTGTTTTTATATATGTGATTATTAAAAATGATATATATTAGGCTAATGTGCTTTTTTACTAAAAATCCTTAGCTACGTTTATGCAGGTAGATATTTAGTATAGATATTTTAACTTGAATATAAATGAAATAACAAAATGAATTAAAATATACCTAGTACTTTTTAAATAATGAAAATGTTTTTATATTACAGGGAAGTTAAAGAAATATTAGAAAAACTTTTTTAAGTTCGATTCAGAGCAAGATACAGCAATGAGCAGTCATTTCTTATCAATTTATATACCTATTTATTATTAACGTAGAAAAAAAAATTTACCAATAGCATCATGTAGATATCTATGTTATTAATTCTATTATATATTTTATATAACTCATATATAATATAGATATAATATGTGAACACTGAAAATAATTAATAATTATTAAATACGAATTAAGTATTTTATATTATATTTGTTAAATAAAAAGCACATTTAGGTATTGGCATATTAAAAAAATACCATTTAGGTAAAATACATTATATAATCTTAAAATTAGGTAGGTATATTAAATTATGAGAAATTAATATGTATCAATCTTATATCAAACATATAAAAACAATTTGTTTATTAATTATTAAATAAAATAATAGTGTAATAGTAATAATTATAATGCATCCTTTCAGTAGACTTGGAAAACAAGCGGAGGTAAATTTGTAGTGCGATTACATGGTCTTAGTAACAGTTCTTCTCCAGTTTTAGTAATTGGCATGTTTCGATGGTAGCTGACTAACTCACCTAAAATAATATATTTTAATATATTATTATAATATATAGATAATATAATACACACACACACATATATATACATATAATAAATTATAAGTTTAATAAAAATAAATATTTAATTCAATTTTGTTTTTAAATAACTCACTCAATGTGTTATGTGATATTTGATTAGCTCCTAAAAACTGATAATGACCATCAGATGCATCAACCAAATAATGTTTACAACAATCATAATCTTTGTATGTTATTGCGTAACCCCAAATTCGTTCAGATATTCGCACTAAAAAACTACCCACTGGTTCTTTGTTAAGCAAAATTTCTGCTTCCTGTCGGGTTATTAGACCTATTAATTATACAAAGATATAATTATGTAGCTTGCAATGCATAAACAGAGTGATCAAAATTACATTCTTATAAAAATAGTGGAAATTATAATAGGTAACTTAGGTTATATAAGGTTTTCTTTGAACTTATCTCTTATTTTTGCAACATGAAATTCTAATCATTCTGTATTTACAATACATATAGGATTGTAAACTATTAAAAATATTTAAATAATTTAAATTTAATATGTAAACTTTGTTTGTTTTTAATGTACCATGAAACCAAGTTGCTACAGCATTTTTGTCTTGTTCGAATCCAGCTTTTCTGGGTATTTCTTTCGCTCGGAACCATTCAATAACAGCTTTTTTACTTGGCGGTTTGGACGAATTTGGTATAAACTCACCACTAAAATATAAATATATTATTTTGAATTATTATTTGCTTAAATGTTTGATGTACGGTACTAACTTTAAAGGTTTTTCAGTATTTAGCTGCGACCATCTGTGTTTTTCTCGAGCTTGACGTGCAATTTGCCGTTTTTGTAATTCGGCTTCTTTAGCCTTTTGTTCTGAAAATATTTTATTTTTAATTATGGAGTACGTAAGCCATTATATTAATTGTATATAATATAATATTATGTTATTTTTTCGTAAATATATTTAATAGTAGATAATAAGTATACAGGATCACTATATGGCCTATAGAAATATGTATAATAATATTTAATTATATATTTTTTAAAGATATTTCTAAATGAATTATAGTTTTTTTATATACAAAATTATACCCAAGCATTTTAGTAATTTAGTAACAATTAAAATCAAACCTTCATTATGTTAGGTAATTTGGTAATTTTTTTTTAAGAAAGTATGAAAATTCTATTTTAATCGTAAAATTCAATATAAAAATATATGTGTTATAATTGTATAATTAGATATATATATATAATATTATAATAAACTAACAGAATATGTTTTAATTTGTCACAATCACTCATCCCTATATCCTATAGTAAAATTCTGCAGGCTAGTTATATCGTCTATAATAAGTATTGTGTCTAAATATTTATAATATTGATAATTTAATAACCTACCTACAGATTTTTAATAAAACTAAGTCAAATTTGTCAAACGCTATTCTTCTAAAATATTATGAAACATAACATTGTAATAGTTGCAATAATATTCATCATAATAATTTGTTTCAAATATAGAAAATCTTCCAATATAATAGTATAAAAGTGGGAATGTCAATTGTGGACGTTCCTCCTTCGTCCCTTCGGTCCTCGGATATTAGTAATTTATTATACATAAGATTTGAATGCAATGATATTGCATTAGAAATACGATTCTGAGCGAAACTCAATTTATCACAATATACTACACTAATTATTCATTCCAAAATTTTACCTCACTTATATAATACCTATGATAATACTCAAAAAAATTTTCAAGTCTCTACGATTAAACATCAACTAGTTATCACGAAATTTAAAAATTATAAATAACAGAAATCGTAACTTTGCCGATTTTCCGCTATTTTTTGGTAGTTTTTCTACTCCTAAGGAAAAACTTTATAAAAATTTGAAAAATGAGCTAAATAAAGTACCAACTAAATGCAATTTGCTACCGAAAGCATACCCGATTTGTGGTAATCAGGCCATTATTTGGTAAAAAGATTAAGTTATATATGATTAGGGTTCAATAAAATTTTCAAACCGATAAACTAAAAATTGCAGGAATTATTAAACATTTTTGGAAAAAAATTCAAAATTCTATACCTAGTCAGAAAATCCATAAATTGTTTCGAAATTTTTTTCTCCGATGAAGAACACTTATATGAATACTCAAAAAAAATTTCAAGATCCTACATTCAAAACCTAATTAGTTATCACGAAATAAAAATATTTAAAATAACAGAATCTGTAATTTTGCCGACTTTCGGTTGTTTAGCTTTAAAAGCTTATAAAAAAAATTGTCAGTCATGATTTTAAAAATATTTTGTAAAAAGATCAGGTTGTATATGATTAGACTCTGATAAAATTTTCAAATCGAAAAACCAAAAATTACAGAAAATATTAAACATATTTTTTGAAACCGTAATTTTGCCGATTTTCCGCCATTTTTTGGTAGTTTTTCTCCTCCCGAGGAAAAACTTTTGAAAAGTTCGAAAAATGAGCTAAATAAAATACCAATATAATACTTTTTATATTTTAATACATCAGAAAAAAAAAAACATCTTTGTAAAACCAATATATTCTTGGCTTCGCTCAGAATTTAATAAATATAAAAATCTTTACAGTACACTCTCTTCATTTATAACAATATACAAGGTCCATACCAGACATTTATTTGGAATTTGGGTATAGCCAATTGGGAGTTTGGTGGTTGATATTTTTTTTAGTAATCAGTGCCATTAAATATTTGTATTGTTAAAATATGTGATGCTATATATCCTGTAGAAACGTCAGTGATATAAATATTATATAATAATTCATAGGTGCATTAATATTGCTAATCATAATAACAAGTTATATCAAATTACCTACTACCTATCTATATACGAGTATTTGTAGCTATTGTTATTATTATGATGTATTCCATAATCGTATTCATATTCATATAGGATATTACTTGTATAGTTGTTTTTCATAGGTTATAATTGTTCTAGGTAATAGGTAGTGCCGTAGTGGCTAATGATCTAAAAGTAGTATACAAATATATAATTTCCAAATAAAAATGATATGTTATAGATTCCTGTTGAAGGAATTATTAAAATACCAATACATAGTTTAATTGTAAAATAATGTTACGTATAATATAATAATAATTTATAAAATATTAATATATAATTTTATATATACGATATACCTACCTACTTAATATTATAAATATTAATAATATCTAATAGAAACGTCAGAACACTGTAATATTTATTGCAGCAATAACTATAAATCTATATCTATTTATCTAATAGTACCTAATATAAATATTACATAGTTTTAATTGTTGTACTTTATAAAACTATTTCTACTGAGACACCAGTAAGGCAGTAAAGAGCTAAGTACATGCTAGACTAGGTAATTATGATATAGTTTATTTATACATTGGTTATTTATTATGAAATTATTTATAAAATGTATAACTTTAACTTATGTATACATTATACATATTATCTAAAAAAACGTTTTATACATTTTGTATAGAATAAAATACAATCATATCTACATCTATGAAACTATTAAACGTGTATATAATATTTAGTGGCTACTAGCTAGTATTATAGTCTTGTATTAATTAATTAATTATTTAAATATAGTTAAATTATGATTTATACCATATTAAATTTTTAATAGTTATACGTACTTCTGTAAACTTAAAATTGCATTTTTTAATATAAAAATGTTTTTCTTACCTTGTTCTCTCCAAACAATTTCTTGTTTCTTATCTGCTTCTTCAGCTTGTCTTTCTTCTTCTTCTTTTTTATTTTTCATTCTTTTATAAATTTCAGACGTACGTTCTTCCATTACTCTATGTTCCAAATTTCTCACACGCTCAGATACCTACAACAGTTCAATAAACTTAATGTTCGGGGTTCATCGAACGATTGGTTCCACACACATACACACATATGCCATATATATTAATATGCGATATACAAAACCTATACAATATGATCAGAAGGTACTATACAACATAATATCATGTAATATTACAATAATATAGATATATAATTATAAGAATCGTTCATAGACATAAATAATTTTATTATTATAAAGGATATAAATACTTTGTTGAATGACAATTCTTTCAAAGCACCGCGTATTGGTTGTGCTGTCACACATGGCTTTCTTGTATTTCTTATTTTCAATTCTTCTACAGAACAGTAAATCTCTTCACTATCATGTGAGTATTTACTTTCAGGTAGGTTAAATTGGGTTTTCGTTTTACTTTCCAACATTGCCATCAATTGCGATTCAACTTTTGCTCTAAAATATGCAGATAATACAAATAAATATAGACAGACAAATTGCCTATTAGCAGAAAATAATATATTAGCTATTTGTTGTATTAATAATATAGTCAATATATCAATAAATTATAAAAATAAATAAATTAATGACCAATAAATTTAAAAATAAAAATTGGTAAATAATATAATTTAGCTATTGGGTTTTGGGTACCTATAAAATATGTTATAAATTCATAAATATATATATATATATATATATATATATATATATATATATAAATTATATATGTTAATTCCAAAGATCAAATTACAACTACATTACCACATCTTCATTCTTACTGTACCATTTGTAAAAATATAATATTAAGCAGATATAGGCAGATATGTACGACAAAATGGTATAAATGTACAATAAATACAATAAGTTCATGTGAATGTAGATTATGAAGGTGGGTATTTGCTTATTATGTATCGGCACAATAAAATACAGAAAAAAACAGGGGAGCCGTGGCCCACCCAGCTCTCCCTCCCAAATGGTAACCCTATATTAATGTTTAAATATAAAAACAAGGACTCAAAATATTATAAATTATTACAGATATGGTTCAAGCAGCTGAAACGTTGTGGTCTGAACGAAAAAGTTGTACTGAGAATTAATGGAAATTGAAGAAAATTTACATTTTTATTATATATATGTTAAAAACTTTTTTTTCATTATTATTAAATAAAATAGGGCTTTATCTATATTTTGTCAATAAAGATTTTTATTTTTTATAATGTACATCTAGAATAATAGAGTTTGAAAATAATAAAATGATCAGGTTTAAAATTAAATGAGATTTTTATAATATAGTTGTGTACGATTAAATTAAAAACTGTTTTTACAAAAAAATATAAAAGTTCTCGTATTTTTAAGTAAAAACCTTATTGTTTTATAACCACTAAACAAACATAGTTCATCGCATAGGTTATAGACTGATCATAGCGTAGCGTGATGATTATCTGCGGAGGGCCTATATAGCCTGCAACAGAAACAACTTGACGTGTGTATAAAGTATTTGATACATTTTAAATGGGGGAACTTATAGCTATTCTAAGGCTTTAGCTCCCTAACCACCCACACGCCTATGAGATTGATAACAGCTCGTTTTCGCTACAATTTTTGTGGTCTCCTAATTTGGTTAAATTATTATTTTTAGTCAAATTGGCATTATCTATTTTTATTAAAATTTTAAATACATCATATAACATATTACTGTAGAAGTGTAGAGTATAGGTACAGTTTTAATAAATAATTATGAACCTCAGTTGTTCAGTCTCTTGTTCTGCTTGTACTCTTGCAGCTTCTCTAGCCTCTTCTTCAATTATTTGCTCGATGGTTTTATCATCTTTATGTTCGCCCATGATCCATGTCCATGGCTCGCCACTTGCATCCAACATCCATTGTACTTTTTTTTTGCCTAAAAAACACCGAGTTATTAAATTGAATATATTCAGACAAGGTTATATTATTTTACTTTTTTGTCGTTTTGGATTTATGATTTTGTCACCTTCCATATGATCCCATAAACTCCAACGCCGTACTTGTTCCTCTCGCATTCTGCAAAATAGAATTTGCTTTTGTGCTTCATCTAATTCAGCCAATAGCTCTGGATCAACATACATGTCTTTGAGAATTTGTTGCAACATGATAAATCTGAAAATTGTTTAAAATCATTTAGATGATCGTTTAACTTGAATTGTTCAATATAGTTTTACTACCTAGTTGATATATATATATATGGAACTGTAGATAATTGATTTTCATTAAACGTCTAATTTATTTTCTTTTCATTACAAGCCGTTTCACTAATTCAAAGTGAAAGTATACATATTATAACGTTTGATAAATTGATATATTTGTGTTTTATAATTTTGTATTTATATTCTATTTATAATACAAATTTGTATGACTGTTTAACAAATCTATACAAAATTAAATATAACTATTTAGTATTTTTTATTTGTATTCTAGGTTTTATCATACAAATTCTTAAAGTATAAGATAGGTTAGTATAATATTTTTGACGTGTTAATTTAAATATTGTATTAGATTTCATGGCAAGTTTAGAAGAAATATACAGTATATTTTATATTTGTATTGCTTATAAAATTATTATGAACAATAATTTTATTTAACTTATCAAAGTATTCGTATAAAATACAAATATTAACTAAAGTAATAAATATATATTCTCGATGAAGTTAGTACATACCTATAGGTTACTAAAATTTAATAATTAATCTTATGTAGGTATATTTATAATAAGAATAATTCATCAGTCGTTCCGCTTAGTGAAAGATAACTTCTATTATTTAAAAAATATATATATTATAAAGTATAATATTATTTGTAACATTAGTAATAATAAGTACATTAAATTAAAATTCATTTACGTAATTTTATTATTATTACATTGCAGAGAAAGTAAAATGTGTATATAATGTTTATTTTATTCCTTATTTTCAGAGAGAAAAATATAATTTGTTTTAATTTTACATTTAGGTATATAAACCAAATTTATGTCTATAGACTTTATAAAGTTTATAGACTTATAAACTTTAATAAACCTATATTATGTTCGATTTCTTTCTTTCTATTATATTAATACTTTTAATACCTCAAACGAGTTTTTTTGTATTATATCGATGTGCCAAAGGGAAAAACATTCAAATTTCCCAAACAAAATTAAATTATAGTGTTTTGTGTTGAATTAGTATATTTACTAATTTTATGTTAAATTCATTTATAACGGAAAATGACAAACTTGAGTTCAACTTAATGTGTTGAACACTTGTATTCACTTGGAAAATAGAATATAATAATCCTTACTTCTTTGTACTCACATAATAAAATATATTACATGGTATACGATAGCAGTCTAGTATTATATATTTTCTATATATTATATTACATTATGACTTGTGGTTGTGATATTCAACCAGGGTCACTTCCGACCCAGTAGATAGAAAGTGTGTCAGGGCTAAAAAGAACTTAAAATATAGCATTTACGTCATTATTGATAGTTTCGCTGTTTATCCTATTGTTAGTTGTTACTTGTTACACTTTAAAATTAAAATAACATATGTTAACAATATGTTTTTATTGGTGGGGTTAAATACTATACTACATATAGGTAGGTGAACGATATAATAACGATATGTAATAAAAATTTCAAAAAGTTTGAAATACATAAATATACAATTAAAACTATGATTACAATAGTTGTTAAATTAGTTTTAGTATAAACTTTTAATTTAAATTTATAATAAGAATAATATAATAATTTGATAATATAATTTTTATAATAAGTAAATTATAAGATTGTATTTTTTTTACAACTGATTGATAATGTAATGATGAATATAATTTTAATTACAAAAGGTCACTTTCATTACTACATCAAAAATGTCATATATAATGCCACTCCAATTATAGTATTTCATTATATTTCGACATTTTGACATTTTGATTAATAACAATATAATGATGCTGTATAAGGAGTGTAAGTTATAGATTGATAAACAGAGACACAGAGTGATCAACAAGTTTGTTACAAAAATAACAGAATTAACATTGAACTTGTGTATAATTGTTACTATTTTTGTAATATGACAATCTACTCCGTTGATGACTAGAATTGATTGCATAGTTAGTCTGCCGGAACGGTGTAAAGTCAATTGAGAGAGTAACCAATAGGAAAATGTTCTATTTTTTAATAGTCGATTAATAAATAGTTATAGATGCATAGCTAAAGTAAAGGACAAAAAGATATAAAAATTATAGGTTATAATTAAAATTATACCTAAAGATATAAATTAGGTACATAATTTGAAGATTCCCAAAAGCCTTGTTTCAACGTGGAACTATGCTCAAAGTATAAAAATAATTAACTTTACTATAATATTGTAAAAAATGTTATATATTTTTGAAGTTAAAAATATATTAAACAACATTAAGTATTTTGTATTAATATTTGTATAATTGAGATTGGTAACAAAAACGAATTCATGTTTGGTTTAATATATAAATTGTGAAAATTTGGAAATATATTATATAATTTATTATAACATAATACTATATTATATTATTACCAATATATAATATATATCTAATATTTAATACATATATATAATACATATACATATATATTATAAAAAAAAAGCGAGAAGCTCGATGAAGACGTTTCTTCTTCGTCTCTTCGGTCCTCAGAGAAATTAGTAGTTTATTATAATTATAAATAAGATTTGAAAGCAGTGATATTGCATTCAAAAAAAAGATTCTGAGCGAAACTCAATATAATACAATATATTAAATGATAATCCGTTTTACGAATTTTAAGAAATTCGAAAAATAAGATAATAAAGTACCAACTACATGCAATTTGTTAACCAAAATATACTATACTTGTGGTAATCGGACCATTATTTCTACCCGAAAAAGAGTCTTCAGACATTTAAAAACATAAAAATCAAACATCAATGTGAAATGTTTTAAGACCTAATACTTATAAAAAAATTGACTTTGGATTTACAAAATATTTTATAAAAAGGTTAAGTATTAAGCTTCTCCTGAAGGAAAACTTTTGAGAAATTCGAAAAATGAGCTAAATAAAGTACCAACTAGATGTAATTTGCTACCGAAAGCATATTATTCGTATAAAGTACCCTATTCCTAATTTTATCACCACATAAACGATTATTGATTATTATTTATTAATATAAAATATGTTATAACTTATGTAAATAAGTTACGACTGTTATGAGCATCAATATACCTACTTAATGGAAGGAAAACTTAAATTATATATTCTTTAGAAAAATAACTATAGCCTGAAGGTCATGGACATTTATTATTTAATAATTAATACATTACAAAAAAAAAATTGCCCAAATATTCTATGTTTACATAATTTAAATTTAAAATTTAATTGTTCTGTTTTACAATAGAAAAACATGTGTTTCTTGACCAGAAATTTATATTATTATAATATATGATGAACTATACCATATAGACTATATAGTTATAATAATTAAATAATATATTAGTATGGACGCGTAGTGCATTTTTTTAATATTTGAATTATTTATTTGAGATATCGATAATGCTTATATTATATTATCTACTATAGTATATATTTTATGGCGTATAACAAATATTATGCTTTGCATTTATAATATTAATCAAGAAGGAAAAAAATAAATAGCGGATATACATTATACAAAAAAAAAAAAGAGAAATAAAATGAGATGTAGAAAACGTGCAATAAATTAAACAATATTATTTTATTATGTTACGTATTTCAGTATGGGTATAATAGTCAATGCAAGCAAACAATATAATAACAACTATCATTATAATTTATAAATGTAGTTTGTGTACATTTAGATTTCTCACCATGCGCATATTCCGACACATATGAGTAGCACGTGTGGTATTTGTCGTGTCACAGTGAGAAGATATTAGGCAAAATAGTGGCATAAATAATACAAATAATATTCGAATTGTACACACTAAAGTATAATCGGTCGAATGTATTATTATTATAAGCGCGAAAATGTCATAAAATCATAAAATCATAATGCTAATTATCATCAGTATACACATTTCATATAAAAATACTTATCTACTATTATTATACTAAAATGGCTGTGTGCAAATGGCATTTGTAATCATTAATTATGATCTTATTACCTTATGTATTGGTAGAAATTGGGTGGGATTAAATTATATTAAAGGACTTTAAACCCAAAATGTTGATAGACCAAAAAGCCTACCAAATCCTCGCCCTATACAAATTATTGCGAAAGTATAAAAATATTGTAGTTTAATCCATATTTTAAAAATAAGGCTTAGGTATAGTTAGGTTTATGTAAAAAATAGTAGCCCAACTTTTTATGTATTAGTTTAATCATTTCAGTTATAGTGCATGTTGTTATAATTTTATAACTTGTAAGTACTAAGTTGTATAATTATAATTTATAACTTATATAAAGGTATACCTAATTATATAATCAATTACAGACGAATATTCATATTTTGTGTGTAGCCACAGCAGTCAACATTAAGATATTACCGCTACCCATTGGCGTGTTTAGAACTTTATTTTTAGGTGGGCCACTGAAGCTACGTTGATAGTTCAGAATGGTTTTATTCTTCCGAATAAATTATTACTAGTTGTCTGGGTAGATAGTTAAAATATTGCAGAACAATTAAATGTTTTGTTTATCAATGATAATAGATTACCCAATCTGCTAATAACTATTAAATGGGTTACAGAATTTTAAACAGACGACAAATATGAGAATCAAAATCACGTCAATAATTTACAAAATCGTATCAATTAATAAGGTTATAAAATTATTTTTTTTAATACCTAGTTTATATATTGTAGTAGGTATATTAAAAAAGTGTGCGTGATGTATTTATTTTCTATCTTATACTCAATGCATTTTATTACTTCAATAGTCTTCAACATATTCATTTCAATTTTTGCATAGGTAAACAAATATTATATATTATTATTATTTTACTTTTAGATTCTGAGCGAAGGGAGTAATGTATTGTTGCACTTTTTCGGGTAGAAATAATGGTCTGATATCACAAATAGAGTAAATTTGATTTATTTGCAGGTAATTTAATCTGCTCATTTTTCGAATATCACAATAATTTTTCCTTGGGATATGAAAAACTACTAAAAAATGCTTCAAAAACGGCAAAATTCACGGAAACTGTAATTTTAGCTAGTATTTAGTTATTTTATGTTAACAAATTTTTCTGTAGCACATTATTTGATGAATAAAGGAAATGTATAAAAATAATTAATATTATAAAATAATATTGTATATCTGATTGCTCATACTAGTATTTTTTAATGTGATATTATTCTAAATCTTAATCTCAATTATAATTCCACCACTAACATTTTCAAGGACTGAAGGGGCGTAGGAGGAACGCATGAAATCGACTTTCACGCATTTTAAAAATGCGTTTAACTAATACGAGGGTGTAATAAATTTTAAACCTGTACGTATCAAACTATCAACGTACTTTAATATTGCATCTATAAATTTATTATGGAAAATAACATAATTATAAACAATATAAATTCTATATCAATATTCTAATTATTTTTGTCTCGTTATCCTATACATAATACATTATGTATTTATTTCTACCAAAATATAGCGCGTGTATTAGAGTATTTGACAGTCTGATGTTCCATTCATACTATACTGTGTCGTTCAAGTCTCCCGGATTATCTGTCGGACGATAATAATTGATCGTATTTTATGACTATCAAATATGTATTATATATAATTATTGCTTATACAAATATGCCAAATCTATTTACTAACAATTAAATGTAATGATATTAAAAATTAGTAAATATATCTTGGACACTCTGTACACATACGACTTCTTAATACAATGACTAAGTATTATAATACGCGTAATTATTTTCGGACGAAATGAATTTTATCTTTTATACTAAAATTTATTTATTTATAATGTATATCAATAATAGTTTATTATTATTATTATATATTTATATACAACGAATTATATTGTGTAGGTAAAATCGAAATATTTTCCAAAAATCGAAGCTCAATAGTTGGATAAAAAATCTAGAAGATTTTCATCCTCTTTATTCCATCTAACGACTTATGACACCAATCACTATATGTCAAGTTGTCGAAGAAACCATAATGGTATTTAGTTAATTAAAACATATAATTTAGGAAATCAACTGGTTGGAAAATATATATAGGTACCTATGGTAAAATTTACGATATAATTTATATATAATGAAAAAAATCGTTAACAAAAATAGTAAATTAATATAATATTTTTATAATTTTAACAAAATATAATAATCTATACCTATTAATCATGTTTTTTTTAAAGTGCGGATCGGATATATATTTTATGAACTTTGATTTTTAAGTTTTATTAGTTAAATATTTTTTCATATAAATATATTAAATTCGGTATTTTTATAATATACAATAAAAAATCGAAATAAACATAGTATTTGTTAAAATAAATTTATATGATTTTAAGTTATATAAACTATAACTAGGGGCTAGATCAAAATTTCAGTCAACATCGCACATAAATATACATTTTTACACATTATATTTATCTTCTTCAATTTTTTTATAGCTAAACTATACTCATTATAATATACTTATTATATACTTTTTTTATAAACATAATATAATATCTAATATGCATATCTAATATATTTTTACAGTTACATAGTTTTATAATTTTAATATAATTAATAATAATAATGGATTAATTAAAAAAAAAAAAAAATGTATAATTTTGTTATGTCAAATAAATGTTAAGTCATGAAGTTTATTTAAATTTTAACATAATATCTAGAATCTATAAAAGTAATATTATATTTGAATAAAATGTTTCCATTATATATATATATATATATGTATATTTGTATGCATATTATTAATATGTGTATAGGTAAAATTTATAATGAGAAATTCTTTTATTTGTAGGTAAAAAATATACATACAATAGAATATAGTCAGTTATAATATCTGTTCAATGGAGCTCATTGTACTGTCCTCTACTGTGATATTTTCCAACAATAATAACAATATAAATACTTATGTAAACCGAACAAATATTGAAAAAATATAATTTCTCAACATTTTCTCTGGAATTCATTACAAAATTTGTCAATATTCATGTTACAATGACTAATTTATTTTGTCAGGATTTGGTAATGACTACGGTTGTCTGGAAAAAATTAACAATTAAGTCGAATATTGTCACTTTAGTTATATACTAATGTTTAATGATGCGGATACACATCACGTGGGAAACGCCCTTGAAAATTATTATCATCCTTTTGTTTTATAATATACGAAAACGATACAAATAAGAACCTCGAGATTTTTTAAAAACTTAATTGAAATGTCATGGTGTCTAAGCTTCATTTAATTTATCAATAGCTATAAGTATATAATGTTATGTATTAGTTGGAATAAAATACGTGTCTACTATATTTGTATACTATATTACTACAATGTGTATGCCTGTTAAATAACATCATATATTGAAAAATATTGTGTATACAATAAGATAATCATAATATTCATAATAAACACTAAGGTTTCGTAAAATTGGAAGCTGATTATTAAATCATGAGTTTATAATGCATAATATGTTTAAGATTACTGAATACTGATTAAAATACGCTGATGGCTGTTAAATAACTAAGTAAATATTTTACTTTTTTTTTACTCAATTTGTTTAACATTACAATATAAAAATGTATATAATGCATATAATTATATAACTATACATATTAAGAAAACAGTAGTAAGTTTTTTAAAATTATTTATTGAAGAGCCAGGAAGTTGATTTTGGACATTACTACTCCTTCGTCCCTTCTGTCCTCGGAGAGGTTAGTGGTGGAATGTTATTGTGATTTGTGTTATAAATGAAGGTACAGTGATACATACTGTATAAATACCGTGATATTGCATTCAGAAAAAAAAAAAAAAAATTCTAAGCGAAATTCATTCAGATATACAATATACTGATAAGTGATAATATTTATTTTTATACATTTTTTTTATTTATCAAATAATGTGCAAAAAATTAGTTACCCATCATAAAATAATGAAATTTAATTTCGTCAATAATGTAGATTCCGTGAATTTTTGCCGTTTTTCAACATTTTTCGGTAGTTTTCCCTTTGAAAAATTCTAACCTAAATAAAGTATGTATTAACTAAATAAAATTCTCTACCATAAGCATACTCCATTTGTGATAATCGGCCATTATTTCACAATAATGCACAATAAAGTGTCTTTTTCATACAGGGGGATGCTTAAGGTTCTTTGTACCCTTAAGTTCTAAATAAACACTCCCACTTTTGGTGATGATCAGTGACTAACGGAGGTATAGCTCTCTAAATTATTAATTCGTCACTGATGAAGTAATACTTCTTTAAGTATGTAAAAAAAATTGTAGTTATAATATATTATATACAGTTATAATTCTAGTATTTCCTAAATTTACACTCAATGTGCGCCTATAATTTTCAGATTTTTAAAAAAAAATTTTATAAAAAATTTTTTGTAAAAAATATTTAACGATAGAGGCGTTTAAAATAAATTTGGAACTGTTGATTGAAACAATAGAACTGTGAGAAAAAGTGTGTCATAATTCACATAGATATTAAATTTCCATCTTAGCTTATAAAAAATCGAAATATTTATGAGTAGTAACATCAAAATCTATATAAAAATATCATATATTTTCGGTTTCACTCCAAATTTCAATAATTGAAAAAAATTATTTAGAAAATATTTTAAATTATTTAGAAGTTTATTTAAAAAAATTACATATTTTTGGTAATAAACATTAGTTAAAACTTTTCTTTATCTGTACATTAAATCAAAGTTATAGTTTAAAAATTTTGTCATATGTAAATTACCTATGTTAATACCCAAAAAAATGTTTGAGTTCTGACGTTAAAAATTGCATTAATTATCACAAAATATTTAAAATCTAGTTCGTCAAAATTACAGTTTCCGTGAATATTGCAATAATAGTTCAAATATTTTTCGTAGTACTTTTCCTTATCCTAAAAGAACTTTTGAAAATTTAAAAAAATGCTAAAGTACCAACGAGACAAAATTATCTACCTAATGCATATTTGTATCTCTATTTGTGGTAATAGAATTATTATTTTTACCCGAAAAAGTGTCTACATGCATAAAGAAAGCACATATCATTATTATAAAACTAATACATTCTTCGCTTCGTTTAGAATTAATATGATGAATTATATATTTATACCAATACATAAAATTACTATATTTTAATTATTTTTATTTCACATATTATTTTGATTATTAAAACAAAATATAGGTACTGTATATGAATTTTTATATTTAATTAATGTATATCAATATTAGCTAGACAATACTTATATCTATTCGTTTTGAATAATTTATTATGTTATTGCTTAACATTTATTTATTACGTTATAATAATAATATGCTATCAGTAAATTAAAAAATATATGACGTAGGTAGGTAAAATACATGTAAATTATTTTTTAACGATATATTAAAGCAACTTTATAAGGATAATAGTTATCAGCACTTGCCATAGCACCGACATATTTAATCTCATTTATTGTGTCCCTTAATTTAAAATCTTCGTTTACGAATAAAATACTACGTATTAAATACGTAGTGATTTAATTATTAAAAATAATATAATATAAAGTAAAAATAATAAACGTTTAAAATTTTTACATTTATAAAGAGTATTTGATTTTATTGATATGTAAATAAATTTCAGAATGTATAAAAAACTTTCCTGGGCTAGATATGGCCCATGAATCGTAGCTTAGCGTACCTCTAGACATCAATGTGTTTTAAATTATAATATTTGATTACTGTTTAGTTAATTTATTTATAAAAATTCTATCTAATTATTTATTTTAGATGCTAATAGTTGTAACGGCAATAAGAGTGGGTCAAAAGTCAAATTTAATCTTAAAGTAATAAGTTTTATTGCAAATATAAGTATAAACAGTGGTCAAATTGGAGGGGACAAAAAAGGACTGAGTACCTAAACTAATATTTCAAAAATTTTACCGTATCTCTTCTATTTATTGTTATAGTGGGTAACACGGGACGATTTATTATTACGCATTTTTTTTATTTTAAAAATTAACAAGATACTTGAAAATTGAAATCTTATTTTAATTCTTAATAATTATATTTTTAATTAAATAAAATAATTTTTTTTTGATTATCTATGAATATTTATTGTTATAACTACAGATATAATAGAATAATCTGTGATAAAACCAATAGACGATTATTAATGTAGTTATTCTGTGGTTATAGCCTTATACCCATCATGTATTCATGTTGTACCTACATTTAACTTTTTATTTTTTTGTATCTAGTAATAAAGTAGTTGGAAAATTACAGCTGCCACAAATACATTGGCTGAGTAATATTTTACTTTTAAATTAATTATGATATACAGTATTAAAGATATGTGATAAAATATTTTGATTTACAAATTAATAAATAATTTTTTTTATAAAAACAAAAGGAAAAAAGGGCTGGGTAAATGCGTAGTTCTCACGTCATAATAAGGTAAAAAGGGATGGGGACGCTCATTCTTCGAAAATTAATAGAGGTCCCCTACTTTTATTTTTCTAATTCAAGCACTGAGTATAAATAAATCTACTTAAATTATGAATAATACTAAATATAATTAATTTAAAATTATGAGGTTTGTACTTAAATACTTTATTTTTTATTAAATTATTATCAAAAAATCTTTTAAGTGTATAATTGTGAAAAAAACTTACGATGTTTAAATTATTATGCCCACGCTAAACATGTAAATGTATTTAAAATATTTATACAACTAATCCATGACATTATGTAATTTAAAAAAAAACTGTAATTTGAAAGTAATTTCATGTTTTAAAATCTTAGTAGTACTTTTATAATCTTTATTAATTATTTTAATTGTATATGACTCATTTGATATATTATTCATTGATTTGTAATACGACTATCAATTTATGAAATAGTCCAGTAGCGGATCTAAGATTTTTTTTTATTTTTTTTTTTTGGGGGGGGGGGGAAGTAAATCCGCCACTTAATTAATTTACGAGTAATAATTGTTTAAATTTATAATTATATTTTGTATATTACAGTTATCGAATGTCATCTAAATAAAAAAGAAAACAATTATACCATAATAATAATACGGTTCTACAGTTTTGCACGTACATTAGAAAATAAATCAAGGCGTGTACTTTTACACGTAAATATTTATGGTTAAAAAATATGTTTACTAATAAAAAAAAAAAAATAATAATAATAATTTATATTCGTCATTGTTACTTGTTTGACTGTATAGCGAAGTGTCAACGATTCGGTCAAGGGCAGTATAGCCTAACTCTGTATTCTGTAATATGTGATATAAAAATAATTTATTAGGTATTATAGTTAAAAGTTTTGTTCACTACCGAATAAAACCACATTTATAATAATTTATAATAGGTATTAAATAACTAAAAGACTGTTTTAAAAATGTTTTAATGTATTTAATTATGTATATATATAGGTAATACTTGTAAAAATAATTTAACCTTCATGAAAGTTTATCAAAATTATTTAAAATATTTAGAATATTGATATATTTAAGATTTATTGAGTGTTTAATGACTAACGAATATAATAACAACTTGTAAATAATATAACCATACAATATTAAGGAAATTAATTATTACATATTTTTAAATATAGAGTCTGTAATATTATTAATTAGAATTACAAAAAGTAATTCTATAATATTCAATAATAGAATTTAAATCCGAGTGTACCTACCTATTAAATTATATATTTTTCTGAATGTAATTTAAAATGAAATGCTATCAATTGATTATTTATCATACAGATAGAAATATTACAACAAATTTAAATATATTAATTGTCAAATTAAAGTGCTATTTACATAATTTATATTTTAATTTAAAATATTTAATACCGAATAGAAAACTATATAAATATAGTTTAACTATATTTATATAGTTTTCTATTCAGTACCTTTACTATGCTTTGTATAATTTCAACATTCTTCCTCTAATACATATTGTCTGATAGGTTACGTTACAAAACAAATCGAAATTTTAAATATTTTATTTTTTAACAAAGGTGCCTAATATACATTTTCGTGATTTCATGGTGTATTATTATATGAGATATTAAATTTTTAAATTTGGAGTTTCGGCGTACTGTAGATAAATCTATCACTATATTTACGAGACTATGGCAGAAAAATATATAAGCAGTCAGATAATAACTAGATAAGAGAAAAACTCTTAGTTTAATTCTTGTATTTATTAAATTTAAAATAATGTTAATTCTACTATTAATAAATTCAGCGTTTTATATTATAAACTATGATTAAAAGCACATATATTATAAGTATATACTATATATTTATAAATTACGTGAATAATAGAACTACCAAAATAAAATAAAAAACATAAGTTATTTATTCCATCAAAACATATATATTACATACAGTATTATATCCTTATTATTTTCGCCCACTCATGTTTACAAAATTTACATTTCTCCACATCATAATTTTTATAGGTAGGGCCGGTAAGGGTAGGTATTACCCGTATAACTTGAACAGGTACTGTCATAAGTATAGTTTTAATAGTCATCTACCAACCAGTTACCACAGAATAAACTGATACTTCCGAATGGTTCTTAGGTACTTTTATTCAAATATAATTGAAATTAATTCATTATGTTCATACATTTGAATGTATAGTATGAAACTTGAACTATTATAATATTATTATTAAGTTTACTTGTTTACAACTATAGACAATAGCAGCGCTTCCCAAACAGTGCACATGCAATGGCCTCCCAGGGAGTGGGAAACTGGGAAGTGGCGTGAATATTAATAACTAATCATCATAATTATTATTATTTTTTATTATATAAAAAAAGTATTCAATAATTGTTAACTTATTTTATATAATATATTTTTCACGTAAGAAAACTTTTCTATTTTATACAAAGGTATTCCGTAAATAAATACATGTATTTACGCTTGCAAGTTACAATTTCAACGATCGACAACGAAACAAATGTACAATATACATTAATAAATTAATTTGTAAACAACTATTAGTTGTTAACTTAGACTCAAACAAATTTTACTATTGAATGTTTTAGGATTTTATATTTTATTTCTTTCGTGATCCAATACCGTTTTTAAGGTGCGTCGCCGTCGTGCATGTAACATCACATCACATCCGGCATAGACACTTGGCACACAAAATATAAAAATATTGTTTTACCGGTGACCTGGCAACTGTACTTCACATTCGTGATTTGTAAGAAATGTGTTATTAAAGAGCAATGACAGTATTATAGTCATTAATGTTATTCGTGAACCAATTACACAATGTGTACCGTGGAACCGGTTGAAAACAATCTCGACAAAATTTACGTCAAACATATTATGAATTAAAGTATAAAATATACGTATAACAGTAAATAAAAATCATTTTTGAAATTCTGAAATTAGAATTTTTTATTCAGGATGTTGTTTTAGAAACAATATTGATGAAGTTACATAATAATTAAATCTTCAATATGTGAATACTTTTTTCGGTTAATATTTTATATTTAATCTTGTTAAATACCTATTAATAATATATAAAAAAGGTATTCGTTAATGTTTTCAGTATTTAATATGCATATGCTTGACTACTTTAAATAACTTTAAGTCGTTATTTTGATAATGATAAAAATTATTATTTATGTTCAATGATCATAATTTTGATTAAAATATTACATGCATATTATAGGTTAGGTTAGATAGGTATAAGTCGTAGACGAGGTTGAATGAATAAAATATAAACTGTAGATATTCTATCAAGTAACAATTTTCACGAAGTAGCCAATAAACATTAATATGGTATATTATAATTATAATTGTTTTAAATGTATTGCCCTGTGTTAATATATAGTAAATGGACTCTGTATTACAATCAAATTACAGATATAATATGTTCATACTGAATTAAATATGTTCAAGTTTTTGAATACTAACTATATTAGGTAGATATAATTATTATTACTTAATAAAAAATGTATTTTAATAAATCAGTTTTATTATTCAACACTAAAATATTTTGAATTAGTGAATTATTTTATGTGGTATATTACATCATAATATTTCAAATTACTTTCCATTGTTAAAATAAAATATTAATTTTCACAATTTAATTCATGCTTTGATAATGCATAGGATATTAATTTATGATAACATAGCAAAGTAATTAGAAATACATCTATTTATTTATTACCTACATTATATTCCGTTGTTCTAAAAATAAATAAATAGAAAAAAGTTGTTTTTGTTACCTATATGTTTTCCCTGTGTAAGGATAATAATTACCATTACTTACTAGATGTACGATTATAAAAATTTTAGAAGGCTAATAATATTAGATATTTAAATTGGTGAATACAGAAATTAAATAAATTTGTTACCTAAACTATTGGAACATGATATAATAAGGACGACGTACCGGAACGACTTTCATAAACATTGTAAAATCAATTGATTTAAAACTAATTATATTTATAATTTTTCTAGATAAAAAAAAAAGTGAAACTACCTTTGAAATATTATTTCCTGGAAATCAAATAATCTTGCTGAACGCCAGAGAAAACATTTGAAATTTGATCATGAATAGTATTGTAGGTACGCAAAATTGATGTCTTTTGTTCAGATTATAGAATTTTCTTTTATACTTATGGTACACAATACGGAATATGAATTATTATTGTAGCTTATAAATGGACACTGTGCTTACTTCGCAATAATAAAACAGTTTCCAATTATAAGATCATGTTCAAGGATTCATAATTTAATGGGAGTTAGCAAAAATATGGGACATTACAATGCAACTGCGTGTGTATTGTTAAATCAATTGATATTTTGATATTCATGAAGAATTTATTAACATTATCGATAATTACATAACATATTATTTAGTATATATACTAATACATTATGTATGATTTGTGATGTACCTATGACCTATCAATTGTTATGTTTTGATTATGTCTAAAAATTGTCCTTATTAATTTGTTTTGCTCTAAATGTATTATAGTAATATACCATAATATACTATGCCATTGTTCAATTTAATCTTAATGGTTTTAATATACTTAAATATTAAATAATATAAGTTATATAATGGGTATATTTATGCAAATTAAAATTAAAAAGTTTAGATACTAATAATATCTGAAGTTTTATAAAAATCATAATAAGACGTAAGATATATACATATTCCCTGATATTATAAACATTTATAATAAAAAAATTGGCTTATTAACTTGATTTATATAATTCTATAAATATGGTTTTAAATTTTAATCACAATATTACTCAATATTTATAGATATAATTTATGCGATAATGTAATTTTAAAAAGATTTCAAACTATTGAATTTATTCTTTATCTATATATATTCATGATGAACAATTGTGAAAACGTTATTAATGTTATTACGCTTTTAAATAATAATAGTTATCAAATATCATCATATAACTAATTAAAATCAGATAACTAAATTAATGATAAACAATATATAATAAGTATATTCGTATATATTATTAAAAAAAAAAAATACAATATTGATATACTTATATTCATCTACCTATGGGGCTATGACCTATCTATGGACGTACTATATAATATTTATATCTGAATCACGTATTATATATTTATAATACCCACCTATGTATATTGTATATGAGTAAGTACACTAGAATATATATTATATATGGAAGAATTAATCAATATTCTGTTGAAAATAAATAAAAAATAATTTATGTAGGTAAGTATAGTAAAAATAACATTAAATAAACAATAATTTATTGGAAGGGAGACGTGAAATTTAAAATGATTTTATATAGTATAATATTCTATAGATTATTATTGTGTTATTATGCGATATAATTATATAATTTGTAATAAATCCAACAGTTACAATGTTCAATTTCTACCATCTACAAATTCTAAATTTACGTATTCACATTAAAAAATTATATGATGAATTTGATGATAATACAATTAAAAACGAAATATTATTTTAAAATTAAAAATAATATGAAAACAATAATATATTAGCACGTTTAATAAGTTATAATTAGGTTCCTACATAAATGTTAGAAATTAGTAAAACATAAAATCATTAACATTAAATATATTTCTGTTGACTATATTACCTAATTAATATCATATATGATAAATTCATAATTACTGAGCTACTCATAAGTTATAGTTATTCATAACTCATAATCGTATTCGTATAGGTACTATTTATATTATAAACCTATATAATATATTATTATATATGCATGTAATAAAACTACGAGTATGTAGATAGGTACGTCTAATATTCTAAAATACTAATATGGGTAAAAACGAAAGAAAATATTACTCTCTTGTAATTTATCATTATTATGATCAACATGTTCATATTCATATTTACGGATGGTTGCATATTCCCAACATTCATTACCCAATTATAGTAGGTATAGTATAGTATTATAGTTAGTACATTTCAGTTATTCACTCCAGCAAAAGATAAAACGGAAAATTCTGTCTGCTGTCACATTGTAACTTGTAAGAGCATATGAAGCTTCTTTAAACAACTAAATATCTCACGTAGATACTTACCTAATTACGTCTTACACAGTAAAAGGATGCGATGTTGCCTTTTATATAGTCTAAAACGACTATAACTTTAAATCTAAGAACACCAACGTTTATTGAAGTGATGAATTTAAACTAATGTTATTTAATATTATGGTTAATAATATTCGTACTCAATAATTCAATATAAATATGGGTTTTAAAATAAATTATCAACTTAATTTACGAAATGTAATATGCATAGAATAAATATTTGCCTGATAATTTAATATAACATAATATATATAAATGTAGATAACATTTGTTTAATGTTAATACATAAATAGCGATTTGGATGTTGTATGTACAGGAAGATTTTTATGTGTATATATACAATATACATACCTAAATTGTATTATCGGCTATTAACTTTGAGATAAGAAAATATATAATATATAATACATATATTGTATAATATTGTGCATATAATATTAATATTGTAAACGTACTTTTTCCATTTTTATGAATTTTAAGTTATCAAATGGTATAATTATTTTTTGCCAAAAGTACTTTTTCCTGAAGAAACACGTGATTGAATATTATTGTTTACATAATTTTCCAACTATAGGCTATTGTTTAGCTTATATGATTTATTTGTTTAAATAATAGGTATTATGAAAATTATTATTTTATGAACTAACAAAACATTTACAGACGGTTAAGTTAAAAATATTTAGACGATTTAGTTAAAAATATGTATTAACGTATTAGGTAATATTTACCGTATCGATTGAACAAATGTTTAATATTTATATTTTTATTTAATATAAATATTATTTCATAGTTTTAATCATTCGTACCTACCTAATAAATCGATTAAATCATAATAATATACCTATTTACTAAAATTAATACAAAACAAATTTATACTTCAATTGTAGTAGATTTATTTTATTAGTATTTTATTTTCTTTTATTTATTTTCTTTTATTTATTTTTACTATTATTGAAAAAAATACAGTCACAAATATACAATTGACATATATTTCAAATGAAAATGATAAACAAGTTTAATCTATTTAAATAATTATACTTATACTTTTAAGATGTAAACAATATTTCAAACATAACGTAAAAATTTAAGCTATTTAATATATAATAAGGTATGGTACCGTGTTTACATAATTACATATTACATTAGCTATTACTCATTAGTCATTAGTAATCAGCCTTTAAATTAATCAAGTGATGAGTTTATCACACAAGCAATGTGAATCATTAATCAATAATTTTAAATACCTAGTTGTAAGCCAGGTTATGGATGATTTATTAATAAAATAATACGATATTATGTTATATAAAGTAATTAGTAAATCAATAATTACCTTTGTTTCAGACTAAATTGCAACAGTAATGGTTTTGAATGGTTTTAAAAACAGAATATAAATATCCAACGATTACAAATTTAAAACAATACTTCGGTGGTTAATATTATGTAGTATTTCGATTTTCGATATTGTGTTAATAGTCGCGACTTAATTACTACACTGCGGTCGCCGAACGCGTTCGCGAGCCAACGTCTAAAGTCTAACTGGCCGACTGAACTGATAGCACGAGTTACAGAGCGTTGTCCACATGAACGGCACCGATTACTACCTATACCACCAGCAGAAAACGGTTACAGCGGCCTGGCTATTTATTAGTATTTAAATTTTTACCATCACTCCGTTAACGAATAACGACAATTCATGGCGTTCATTGCTTGTAAATTCATCATTTTTGTTATTCATAGAGGTTAAACTATACTTAAACCATGGATAGGATTTAACGATAAACTTTAGATTTATTAACCGCATCATATCTTGGTTTAAAGCTTGTTTAAATGTAAAAAGTACTGATAACTTGTATTATCATTTAATTATATTATTATGTTTTAAATATTTAATAAAATAATAAAATGGATATCGTTTAAAATCATTATACATTTTTGTCCAAGAATTTAGTTTAAATATATTTGTGTTGTCCCAATTTTTATTTTCAATAATTTTAATGAACGGTGTAATTATATCTATTAATAATGTTTTTCACCATTTTCTCAATTACACCTTTAATAGGTATTCATTTTTAATAAAAATTAAATTTAAAAAACAAAACATTTTTAAAAAAATTTAAAACAAAAACAAAAAATAACTTTTTTTATACTGTTAAAAAACGAAACAAATAACAATGACAAATACTGTATGAAAAAAAAAATATCTGCGAAAACCATAGATTCACTATACAATATAGTATATAAATATAAGTTCTATGGATAAAACAGTAGTGTTATTATTAAAAAATATAATTTATTCTTAGTTTTAGATTGACCACAATTAATATAAATAGGGATATTTAGGGGTGGATAATAAACCTGAGATAATCCGTAGTTTATGGAATCATAGTTTGGACCAGTTGTGCGCAACCTGAGGGTCAAATAAAAAGTTTTATACTATGTATATTATTTTATAGTTTTATACAAAGTAAAATTATTCTGTACCGTCAATGGCTGTGTCAATCGTAATATTATGCCATATATTAATGTTGCGATAACAAGTTCTATTGAATATATATTATAGGTACACATTACACTTACATAATGTTGATAGGAAGAGGGGTCGTATTATCAAAATAAATAATTTTGGCGGGGCGTGGATCAAAAAAGGTTGCGCACCACTGGTTTAGACCACTGATTAAGTTGACTATAAAAAATACAAAGTTAAACTCAGGTTTAAGAATTAAGTCATGTTCAACCTTAATTTTTGACCATAACTATGAATATCATTTGTGTTTTGACTGTTTCAAATAAGTACCTTATAAATAATCGTCCCTTCGATCCTCGGAGAATTAGTGGTTTATTATAATTAAGATTTGAATACAATGATATTACATTAGAAAATACGATTCTGAGCGAAACTTAGCTAAATGTACAATCTTATATTATAGTAAAAATCCGTTCCAAAATTTAACCACATGTATAAATTATCTATAAGTTTATTCAAAAAAATTTTCAAGTTCCTACAATCCAGTGGCGCACACTGGAGGGTTCAAGGGTAGCAACTGCTACCCCTGATATTTTGGTTGATGGGTGGCAAAGCCCCCGCGGGTCTGTTTATGAATATGGTTTGGTGGGTAGGTGGTATTTTTCCATTCAATATGCTACCCCTATTTATTTTTGAGTGTACGCCACTGCTACAATCAAAACTCAATTAGTTATTACGCAATAAAAAAAGTTTAAATAACGGAAACCGTAATTTGCTGATTTTCCGCCATGTTTTTGGTAGTTTTTCTTCTCCAAAGGAAAAACTTTTGTGAAATTCGAAAAATGAGTAAAATAAAGTAACAACTAGTTGAAATTTGGTACGGAAATGGGACCCTATTTGTGGTAATAGGATTATTATTTCTACCTGAAAATATATTTTTAGATATTGAAAAAAACACATCTTTGTAAAACCAATACATTCCTTAAAATATCCAATACAATTTCGAAATTTGGTAGGAAATTTTGGTAGGCCGAAAATACTTAATCCGGTCCTCAACGTGTGAAATAAAAATTCGAATAGATTAGAAAATAAAATATTATAATTGAAATTTAGAAAATAAATTATGTTGATCTACCTTATTGTTTTTAACATATTTAAATATTTATGACTTTAGCCAGTGTCAGTTTAAATAAAGAAGATGAAAGATTCGAGTAGAAACTGGAAGTTGATTACTAGAACGGATCCGTTAATCCTAAATATATGGGTGATAATATGAAGGTAATAAAGAAGGATCTGTGTCATAGTCACAAACAAGATAGGGGAATTAGTTTCCTATATTATTATTTGTTATTATTTATTATAAATATATTTTTTTTATTATTTAAAAATTGGGATTAAAACTTCTTTCGATTTATATACCTGTTTCATATTTGTTTCATTGATCTGTCTTTTAAAATCTTAAAGCACAGCTCGTACAGAAAGAAATTACGAGACAAAATAGTTTAAAATATAATATACTATTATCGTTTATAACATATATGGGTATTAATATTATTTTATCATAGATTGAATATTTTTTATATACATATCAATACCACATGTCAAAATACGTAATGTATTAATTATAATATTATATTTTATTTGTCTATTACAACCTGTAGTATGAAAGTCCCAAGTACCCAGGGTCGAATAGGGTAAATTTCGCCCACCTAAATATTAATAATTTAGCGGCCCATATTTTATAATTTTATCTTTTTAACGTATATATAGCTAAATTGTTTATAGTATTTCTAGTAAATTTTATTTTTAAATACAATACAATTGAGGTGTAACATTAATATCTTATTTTTCTATTATTTTTCAACACATTTACTATGTATTTTCTACTGGCCCACCGAAATTTTCTAGATAACTCGACAGACCAATCCGGCTTGCAAGTACCTATCAATATTAAATAGTAACTTAATAATATTAATGATTACTAGGTAGTTACAAGAATAACCTTACTATAAATAGTACGCGTAGCTACCGCCTACGTAATACGAAAATGCATAATAATTGATATTACATATTATATACTCGTACCTACCTAACTATAATATTATATTATATTGCGTATCTTGATATGTAAAGTACACAAACCAGAACGTTACCGTTGTCTGATAGTTTGATAAGAATATTTACCTATCTAATACACATTTACAGACGAATGCTTTACCATATTGTTCTGCCTAAGTACCTTCTACGTTTTAAATTGTAATGTTGTATTCTTAAATAATAATAATAATAATTTATTTTTTTAAAAAATAATTGCCATATAATATATCAGCGTCTCTTACTATATTTTTCTATCATAAAATAAATTATATTTTATTTAAGCATTGGCTACTTTCTCTGATATATGCTGATAAATACTAAAACACTTGTTAAAACTACTATTTTTAATTAATTAAAAACATTAATATAGGATACTTTTTAATTATATTTTACGTATTAAATTGTTTACACAATTTTGTAACTTTTTTCTTTATTTTGCTATAGATACATTGTTTTGTTTAAGTATTGTTTAGTTGTTATTAGGGAGCGTAGATTTAAATACTCTAAAAAGTAAGAAAAATGCCTTAAAAGAACATAATTTAATGCTTTTAAAATATTACAAAATGTCCTAATAAATGCCTTATTTTTTTTACATAAATTATAAAATATAACACTTATCATCATCGATATGGCTAATATAATTTAATGCAATATTCAAGGAATAGAACAAAAATAATATGCAATTACCCTTTTATAAATTTAATTTATCAGACCATAGTGCAAACTACAAATGCCGCCGATATTATATGTGTAGGTACATATTATTATGATAAAATGAAAAAAATAATTTATAAATAGGTAATAATTTTTTTTAGGAGAATTGATGAGAGGTGAATAAAGTGGTGATAAAATGGTGAATTAATTTAATCAAAATTCTTATAAAATATGCGAAAATGCCTTATAAATTAAAAATTACCCACAAAAACGCCAAAAAATAAAAGTTTCAATTTTAAATTCTTTGATGTATAAAGTGAATTATAAGCTTGGAAAGCAATGTTTTAAGACATTCCGGAAAAAATTAATTTTGCATGTAAATTCGCGCCCTAGAGTTATTATATAACAGAAAAATAGTATTAGGTATAGGGACGGGCCGGTTCCGGTTTTCGGTTTATCGGGTAGGTTCTTGAGGAACCAATGGAACCGATAATTATAATTATTTATCGGTAACGATTCTTATTATTATTATTATTATTTTTTTTTTTTTGAGATCATTTTGGTGGTTAAAGGAACAGACTGAATCCAAACAAAGTGAGGATTTTAGTGTTATTAAAGAAAACTTTAAATAAATAAAATATAAAAAAAGTGGAAGGTCGATTCTGGGCGTTTTTCCTTCGTCCCTTCGGTCCTTAGAGAAATTAGTGGTTTATTATAATTTAGATTTGAATACAATAATATTACATTAGAAAATACGATTCTGAGGGAAACTCAATATATTACAATATACTATACTGATAATCAACTCTAAAATTTTACCACGTGTATATTATCAATGTAAATATTTAAAATAAATTTCAAGTTCGAACCATCAAAGTTCAAGAAGTTATGAAATTCAAAAATTCAAAAACCAATTCAATAACTAAAACCGTAATTTTTGCCGATTTTTCGCAATTTCTTGGTAGTTTTTCTTTTCCTAAGAAAAAACTTTTGAGAAATTCAAAAAATAAACTAAATAAAGTACCAACTAGATGTAATTTACTATTGAAAGTATACCCTACCTATTCATGGTAATCGGACCATTATTTATACCTGAAAAAATTTTTTCAGTTTTTTAAGAACCCATAAAATATAATATACAATACTACTAAAGATTATAAATGTAAATGTCAAAAAAAATTTTGAGTATGAGTAGGCTTCTATAAAATTTTCAAACTGTTAAACCTAAAATTACATATAATATTAAACATTTTTGGAAAAAATTTCAAAAGTTTATACTCAGTCAGAAAATTAACTAATCGTTTACAAATTTTTATTTCTTATGTAGAACACCTAGTGTGTGAATAGTCAAAAACATTTTGAATTCTCTACGATCTAAACTCAATTAGTTATCACGAAATAAAAACATTTAAATAACGGAAACCGTAATTTTACCGATTTTCTGCCATTTTCTGGCAGTTTTTCTTTTGCCATTTTTTGGCAGTTTTTCTTCTGCCAAAGAAAAACTTTTGAGAATTTCGAAAAATGAGCTAAATAAAGTATCAACTAGATGCACTTTTCTATTTAAAGCATACCCTATTTCTGGTAATAGGACCATTATTTCTATCCAAGATCGTGCTTTCTCATATAAAAAAAAATAAATAAAAAACATAAACATCTGTAAAACCAAATACATTTCTCGCTTCACTCAAAATACAATATTAAATTATTGAAAAATTACCATCAATAAATATTACTAATGAATGCTTATGTCATTTAGATTTTCTCATTCATTGTTTAATTAACTGTAAACTTTTAAGAATATTTAATTGGTAATCTAAACATATTAAAGGTGGTTAATATAATCGATCATTGCATAAATTAAGTATAATAATTTGTTTGTAAATGTTTTTAGACTTTTAGTATAAAAAATCGTTTTAACTAAAACGGAAGTTTTTTTTTAATATATTTGTTTAGTATTTTATAATAATTTTTTGATTGTATTTAATTATGTTTAAATTAGAAATTGTAATTTTTTTTGTCTTAAATTTTAATATATTATTTTAAATTAATGCCGTTTTTTATTTAAAAGTGTACATATATTTGTAAATATTTTCTCCATAAATATAAATAATTTGTTATCATATTTTTATTAATTCAAACACATATCTATTTATTTTTATGTGTACAACATTTTTAACAATATATTTAATTAAATATAATGTATGCCATAAGTAGGTACTTATCATAAATTATTTTGCTATTGATATTTGCAATGTACTACTAAGAACCTACACATTGTCATGAATTAAATTAAATTAAATTAAATTGATATATTAATCAATATTATACCTACCACTATTATGTTCATGTATTACGAATTACATAGTATTAATATTAGTATAATTATTGATTATAAAATAGATAATTGATTAATGATTAGGTATTATGTCTAAAATAAAATCACCATTTGTTGTATGATGTTTGAATATTTAGAAAAGAAATAAATTGGGATATGCCATTGAAAAAATAACATTATATTATAAAATCCTGTTTTGCTATTGATAATAATAATAAATTTATTTCTTATGATATAAATAAATGGGTAGGAGCATAAAAGCCTTGATTTTATAATAGGTATACTAATATATTACAAATGTGTTAATTAATAATATGTAGGTTATAAAATCAATGGTAGAAGTTACGAAAGGATAAAACTATAAACATCAAATATCAAAGTTACAAAAATAAAAGCCAGGTAATATTGTTATTTGTTTATAAACACCATCAATCAACATTATAATAATCATAGGCGTGCGCATGGGGTGGCAGATTGGGCAGCTGCCCCTCCTGCGGGCTAAAGTTTTCTTCCAAATATAGTTTTAAAAAAACGTTATAATATAATTTTATATAATGAATAATATGTAAACACTGAGTGCACGGTGCAGAGGCGCAGGAACTATTTTTCTTGTGGGGGGCAAAAGTTTAAGAAATATCATGATATATAGTATATTAAAATAAAATACAAATACTTATTAATTTTTTGTAAAATAGGTTTAACTATTATTTTGTAGATTAAACTAATAGTCTTATTTACCTAATTTAATTTTGAATATAAAATTAAAAACAATTTTAATGTTTTACGTTTTTTAATTTTATTTCTTATAAAACTTTTCAAAATTCATTTTATTACATATTATATTATATAAATATTAAAAATAATAAAAATGTAATTTAAATATAAACTATAACTCTAAAATGTTTTAGTATTAGTGATGATGATGACAAATTATTAGGGGGCAAAATTATAATTTGCCCCCCGATATATTTAACGGGGGTTGAATGCTCCCTCTGCCACCCAGCAGCACTGGCGCGGTGCACGATGATGTTGTGTTGTTACTGTTTGTTTAGGGATTGATATTTAAAATGCTAAAAATATTTATTACTATTCCCGTGACTAGTTGTTCTTGTGAAAGGGCATTTTCAAAATTAAGCCTAGTAAAACCCAAATTACGTAGTACAATGTATCAGGATCGACTAGATGGATTACTCATTATGTCAATTGAACAGAAATTGGCCTATAATCTTAACATTGACGACGTAATAGATCAATTTTAAATATTTACTCCTTCCGAGAGAAGAATAGTACTCTGAAGAAATGATTTATCTTTTTGTTAATTGTAAAGAATGAATTTATTTTCTTTGTTTATGCATATTAATATAATATAAATAAACTTTGAAGTTTCAATTACTATATTAAATTTGTAGTTAAATTAATGATATATAAAATTAAAAAATTCCATAACTAATATTAATTGAACAAACTCATAACCAAAATAATATTAAATTAATATATATTATATAATATATACATTATTACATTCTACCATCCCTGCCAGCAAGGTCTGTACACACCAATGATAATAATTATAAATTAGGTATTTTATAATAAATGGTAAAATAATTATTAATTCTTATCATTTGCGCTATCTATGAACACAATATTTGTATAAATGCCCAGTTTCCAAATATTGCATAGTAATGGGTTCTCTATGTATATTTAATCTATAGCATACCATCTTAATTCGTGATTCGTGACAATAAAATGTATACATTTTATAATTGGACGAAATATTGAAAAATTGAAAAATATTATTTATATATATATATATATTATATAAATTAAATATTATATACAATTGAACTGTCGCTTAATTTTTCTTCCATGGTTATTTTATAGCATCTTTGAAAACGAGTGACGTATTATGAATATTATAGTTATAACGCGTTTAACGTCGCTATTCGCTAAAAAGCCATAGTTAAACACAAAACAATACTCCATTTTGTATTGCGTTTGTTACAGAATACGGGCATTTCTTAAAATATTTTGTATGAGACTGTGACTTTTGGTTCAATTACGACAGTTCTGTACATTTTTATATATTATATTATTTCTATGCATAACTATATGTATATTTAATTTATTATTAATTTTAATTAAATATAATATATTAAAATGTCAGAGACGTTAGAACCACGTAAAATTTGTGATTTGAAAGTGCCTGAATTACGTATCGAATTGGAAAAACGTGATTTGGATAAAACGGGTGTAAAGGCCATACTTCTGGAACGATTACAAAATGTAAGTATTTAAAAAGCATGAGTATTATTACAAAGGACTTATATCACTTATGTAGTTACATGGGTGGTTGCCAGTTGGTACCATCGAGTACGTATTTGTTTTTTAAAATATTATTAATTATTCTTTAATATAGACAACTTTTGACGTTAAAGGTACATGGAATACTTCTTCCACGTCACAATATTTAATTTGATTTGGGTTTTTTACGCTTTAGACAGTGGCGCAACTAGTGCTAAAATTTAGGGGAAGCTATAACCCCACATTTAAATATCTTTAAAACAATTTTGAAAATTGTCTTGTTATTTAAAAGGATTATTGAGTAATTTTGGATGGCTAAGCTCCTCCACCCTGCCTATAATTACACTTATGGCATGTTAAGGTTAGAATAAGTAATAAGTAATAATGGGTTTTTTTTTCACCAAAATTATCCAATAATAATATAAAGATTGTATGTGCACATTACAAAATACTTAATTTATATTTAGTAGGTATCAACTCGGAAAGAATTAATGATACTCTTGAAAGCATGCATTGCAAACAATCGTAAATAAAAAGACGATATATATGATATTTCTTATGATAAACTAATTGATGTTAATTTAATAATTTAATTGTACTTATTCAATAAAATTATTAAGAAATCCAATCTTGTTTGTGTCATTATTGACAATTGCTTATTTTTAATAATATTTAAAGAAATGTATTTACAACTGTAAATTGTTACTGGTTTATGAAAGTAATCGATTCTGCTGTCAATTTAATAACTTGTGAATCATTTTAACAGTGATATTTGGTACAATTTTTAATAACCTAATATCTGTGCATAATCATTTCTTTATATATTATATCACATATATTGCAAATAATTATCGTGGTAAATTTATGAAACTGTTAATTGATTGTATGTAGGTATTATTTTTCAAGCAAATTTTAATCAATATTACCCAACTGATATTTTTTAATATATTAAAATATATTTTACCTATTTTTAAAATTATTATAGATATGAAACTCCTTTAGGAGAGAGGGGATTGCTCCATCCATATGTAGATCCTTGCCTGTATTAAATAAATAGTTATTTTCACTTAATATTACCATATTATCGTATTAATTGTAATGTTTCATAATGAAAACCTATTTTCAGTATTAATAGTATTAGTATTTATAAGTTTATCTCATAGTGTATAAAATATTGTCACTTGTGTTTCATCTGATTTTGTCATTAATTGATTAATTTTGACTTCAAAGTGTATCATCTGAAATTTGATACAAATTTGAAAAATTGTAATTTAAATATTTCTTACTCTATACATATAATTTAAATTAATAAGAAAATTATAATAGTTTAAAGTTTACAATTATATTTTGTTTTAGAATATATGAGAGTCACGATTCTCTATAATTATAAAAATGTACAATGTATACTTTTTTTATTGTTCATAAATAATATTTTTTGATAATGTAGTTACAGTTTTTAGATGAAGTATTTACAAGATTAATATTTTTTTTTAAATTTAAAGTATAATTATTTATTAAATAAGATTTTATTTATTTTGCAGTGCAATGTTTATAATTTCCTTATTATTTTAATATTATATCTTTCATTTATATTTTAGGCACTTATTGAAGAAGGAGAAGATCCAGAAAATTATATATTTGATAAAGTTGAATTAAAAAATTTTATCTGTAGTGAAAAGTCTCCAAGTGTTGAGAAAAAATTATTCCCTGTCATTGAAAAAAAAGAAATCAAAACTGTATCTTCCCCTGATAAAAAACCACCTACTCCTACAAAGACAATAAAGGCAAATGTTGTTGGCAGAAGACCTGGTCCAAAGTCTAGTAAGTTTAAAAATTTATTATGTAATATTTTATATAATCAAGTAATATTATCGTTTCTTATCACATATAGAAGAAAATGATTTTTTTCCTTCATCACCCCAATATTAGTTTGTAATATAACTGTAAAAATATAATAAAATATGATGTGTTCCTAATTTAGATTGCCTTCTTTAAAATGATTATAGATGTAGCATTTATTAATATCTGATAAATTATTTTAGGAACATGTTCACCACAATTAAAAGTAGAAAAAACTACTTCAAGTATTATACGGAAGAAGAATGATGAGGTAAAACAAGAACAAGCAGATAGTAGCAATGTTGTTGCTAGTTCTGAAAATATTAAAAAAATACTATCAGATGCAATAAATTCAGATGTAACGGATTCTAATGAAGCAGAAGCCAAGGAAGTTGATGCTAATGAATTATTAAATGAGGTTGAAGATGGAGATGCCAAAACTCAAGGTAATGAAAATGAAACTTCAATGGATGATTCAAATAATCAAGAAAATACAAAGGAAATAGAAATTAATGAAATAATTGTTGCTTCAAAAGAAAAAAATTTAAACAATTTTATACCGAAATTAGAAAATGAAAAAATAGAACCGGAAAAAAGTTTAATCGAATTTAATGTTAATAAAGAGGTTATTGATGATTCTATTGAAAATAATAAAGATATAGAAATAAAAGATATTTCAAATGACAATATTACCATTGGCGTAAATGAAATAGAAAATATACCAGAAGCTTTAAATGATGACGATAATATACAAGATGAAGAATTGGATCATGAAGTTGATGACGAGGAAATAAAAGGTGCCATTGGTGATTTTAATGAATCAAATGACTCGGTATGGTTAATACTATCATAATTAAAAATATAATAGTTATAAAACCATACAATTCTAATTTTCTTTAGGAAAAAATTATTCAAGAAAATAATAAAGATGACAATAATGAAGATTCTATTAATTTGACAATTGGAGAAGATGATATAAAATTATTTGCTGATGAGGTAAATTAATATTTAAAACTAAATTTTTATATCTTAAAGAATCAATATTTGTATATTAGGTTTTACTATATTTTCATGTCAGATTGAAATAATATTTTATATAAGTTCCATAGTAGTTATATGCTACAGAAATAGTTAAGTCTTACAACATGTTCCTTATTTATACATGTATTTTTTTATAAATCTGTAGAATGATTCTTTTTTAACCTTTCAGTTTTAATCACAAGTATAATTTATCTTTTTTATTAACGTACAATTTTTCATTTTAAATATATAATATAATTTATCAATACTTCTGCTACTATGATTTAAAATACAAATTTAGGTTATATATAATAATTAATATACATAATACGATTAAACTTTGTTTACAATTGTTTTTTAATGTGTTTATTTATTGATAATTTCAAATTCTAATAATACAATATTATATTTTTATCACTATTATCTGTTCAGATTTTCAAAATTTTTATCTTGTATATGTATTATTTTAAAAGTTATGAAAGAAAACAAAGTATGACACCGAGGAGGTTAGAATAGTAGGGATTGTATAATGTATGTTCCCACCATTTTTGAAATAACAATTTTAGATCACCCTTTAGATGTTTAAATGTTTAACAGTTAAATATATATATTTTATGTATAATTAACAATCCAATTTTATTTGTTTTCAGGAAGATACTAATATTGAAAAAGAGGGTAATTATAAATTTTTATTTAAGTAAAATATAATTTAATACTATTTATTAGTCTTTAAAATGCACAAGGTAGTATTTAAAATTTTTATGTTTTCACTTAAAGCATAAAGTAAGGTATTTTATACAGATATAAACATGTGTTAAATTATATGTTTATTCTGCTGATTTAGTATTATATCAATTTTCATAATATATTAATGACATAAGTCATGGTACCAATTTTTATACAACAAAGACTGGGAAAACTACAAGAAACCAAGAAAGTAATTGAACATCATGTTAAATAAAGTTTTAACCAAAAGAAGCCAGAAAACGAGCAAAGCATTTTCAAACTTCAAGAAGCTATTATGAAGATATACCTACATTATACTTTATATATAATAAATTTTATAAAAACAATTTTTTTCTAAAGTATTGAAAAAATGTATTTTTAGGTTGTTAAATAATTTGTGTTTTCAAAACTGATTCCGTTATTATACTTTCCAAATAAATATTAGAATTAAGATGCCACAATAACATTTTGTTAGTACTTTAGTAGTATTTATTATTTTAGCATATTAATTGTTTTTTTTTAACAAGTATATGGTAAATGTGAACATTTTATTTAAATTTTCATTTGAAATTAATGTTATATATATTTTATTGTTCATGAAGTTTAATCGATAACTCATATAATATATTAATTTCTATCACCTAATTCCATAAATTTTTTTGAAATCTGTTCATCAAATAAATATTTAAATATAGGTTCAAATTAGAGTTAACCCGATTATTATATATAATGTGGTATTTTGCCTGTATTTATAGATAATTTGTGTTTTATGTATATTTAATTTGTGTGACGCTATCTAGACGAAGTGATCGAGAACCATACCAAAGAAGAAATGTCATTGAGCAAACAGCGTGAATCTCGTCATCCTGTTACTGCTAGTAATGGTAGGTCAACAACAGCATCCGTCAAAAGTCGCCGCAGTGCAACTGAGAAGCGATCGTGTGTTGGGGATAAACTACGCAGTAACCACAAGGAGGACAAGGACAACAGCAATACAAAACTCATCATCAATGCACCCAAAGATGAGAAGAAAGAAGAGGAGAAGCAAATAAAAGATAAATTGGAAGCTGGCAATAAGCAGAGGTTTGTTTGCACACGGTCTCAACTACTGATTCTTTATCCTTTCATCGGCAAATTGCGACAAGAACTACCAATGAATACCAATTTAAAATAAAAAATAAATAATTTTCTATATTCTTTTAGCGAGGCTAAGTTTGAAAATACCTTTTAGGTTTCAAAGACCTTTATGGTTTATGGATGAACATTATATTATTTTATATACATCAACAAATTTTTGCTGGTACATAGTAATTTGCATACACCAACGTGCATGCCAATACTAATGGAGATTATCTGCCAAAATAAATAATTTGGAGTCAAAATCAGTTTTTACTTGATGTGGGCTTAGCTTCTTTTGTTTTTGGGTTGTGTACAACCTATGTCCTTTGATATATATATATATATCATACTATACTATATATATATATATATACTTGATTAAAACAAAATATGTTTATAATTGTTTTAATCATTTTTCCAGTTGCTATATATATTTGAATAGTTTTTTTCTTTTATATTTTATTAAAGTATTGTGAAATAAATGAAGTATTTTATTAAAAAAAATTATTTTTCATGTGGTTAGGCAGTTATTTTAAATTAGTTATCCATGTATTTTTAATTTTTGAGTATATTGATTTAATTTTCTTTTGAATTGTTTATTTATTATTTAGAAATTCATATTTCTATAAAGATTAAGATTAGTATCTTGCTTAAATATTTTTTATGAGCATATCTAATTAGTATGTTAAAAAATATTATTTTATTTATAAATATTATCTTTATTTTCACTTTGAACAAGGTTAGGTTCAATAATATTTGATTTAAAACTAATATTTAACCTTTTGACTTATATTTTGTTATTACAATATTGATTTTGACAAAAATTTCAAATCTAATCTCATTAATTCAATTTCGAAAAACTTTTAAATTCATTTTTGTATATTGGTTATAAATATTTTTTACTTAAAGTAGAGTCCTTAAATAAATACTTCTATAAAATAACTGGATAATTTGTGTAATACAATAAAAAATAATGCAAATTATTTTTAAATAGTAAAATATTTATTTGATTTTACAATACTTTATTTAATATTAATCAACATATTTTTAATTTACAAAATCATTAACTTTTTATTTGTTTATTATAAACAAAATAATTTGTCAAGTGATAAATATATAATAAATACTAAATTGGTATGTGTGTACTGATGTATTTTTCTAAATTTAATCAAAAAATAAATTACATTTCAAATCAGATGTTCATTTAAAAAGAAAAAATAGAAGTTCGAAACTAAGAAGTCACTTGAGAATTATTGCTGTATTGCCATTTGGTTGAATATTTTAGGGGTAAATCATGCATGCAAATTAGATGATCGGATTTGTATTTATACTTAAATAATGTGTAATAATTGAAAAAAATATACTTAATGTATAAACCAATATTTATATCAAAGTCAAGACTAATTATTGAAATTATGTTTTGGACTTTTAAATAAAAAAGAAAATGTCAATGCATTGAAAAATTGATGAAGAAAACTCAATTTCGAATAACCTGTTACGCATTAATACAAATTCAAAGTTACATTTTAAACAATATACAAATATAGTAATACGCTTATTACTACACAAATAAATGATTCAAGATACAATAATATTTATAAAGTTTACTATTTTAAATTGGAGATATATATCAATTTGTGTATGACAATGTTATAAATGTATATATTTTACAAATTTTGTGCTTGACGTTTATATCGGAATAACAGGATATATAATATTGAGTTATACTGATGTCTGGAAGATGTTGACTTTAATCTAAACTAATGTAAGTTTATGAATCAGTGTGATGAATAATCAATTGGTTTTATAGAATGATGGTAATAGTGGAATAAAATGATTCCTTACATCTGGAAGAAATAACAAACAATTATATATGCGTAATCTATGTGCACATTACTATATCTATAATATATACATATATTAATATTATTTGTATCAAGACCCGATGTCATTTTACTATGTGATTAATTAAAATATTTGAAAATTCATGTTAAGGTTATATATTTTAATTTTTAAACATTTGGCAATATTTTTCAAGTGACTTTAAAGTTTATATATATATCATAACACTAAGTATTGTTTGTGATAAAATAAGTCTTTTACAAGATTTGTGTCAATAAAGTTATATATGATGACCATAACTAAATATTTGAATGCAAGGTGATATAAATATAATGATTATAAAATCATTAATTAAGTATGTGTCAGTCATATAATTTGTAAATACATATTTTTTTTATTTAAGTCAGAACAAGGAAACAAGTAAAATTTTGTTATATATATATATATATATTTATGTACAATTATTTATTTATATTGTGCTGTGTTATCAAAGTACTGTAAAAATAATTTCCTAAGTATTATCAAGCTAATTAATTTTAATTTTAATATTTTCAGTAATGATTCAAAAACTTCACAAATATCAAACGACAATTGTAAGTTTTTATATTTTAGTTTATTTAATTATACTATAGTTAAAATATATCCATATTAATTATATTTTATTATTTTAGCTAAGAAAAACAATACATCTTTGGTACGCAACATTTGGGTCAGTGGTTTATCATCAATTACTAAAGCTACTGATTTAAAACAACTTTTTTCAAAATATGGAAAGGTAATATGATAAAAATTAAATAATATTTAATTTTATGTAAATCTAGCTATTAAATAAATAAGTAGTCTAGGAATATTAGAAAGTGTTGGAGTCTAGTCTAAGAAAACGGACAATTACTAAACAATTGTGTAAAATCTAAAGTAAAAATAACTGATAATATTTTACGAGAGCTGATGACTAAATATCCTCTTTAATCATGGTTTTTTATTAATTAATTATATTTCAATAATTTGTTAATGGGTATATAAACTAAATTTAACTAATGTTACAATTTAAGTTTAACATAACCTTTTATATGTAGTCTGATACAGAAAATGCAACATCTTAACAATATATATTGTTTGTTGTGATAATATTCTTGAAATAAAATATATATTAAATGTTGCACATGTTTTGATTTTCTAGAGTAAGTACTGTAATTTATTTTTTACTTCTATGTTTGTTAAATCAAATAATTATCTAATCAATATTTTGACTAGACACTTGGTTTGTGGTCTAGTGTTTGAATTACATTCCAACA